>OU342745.1:307703412-308303412 GCA_910589775.1 Avena eriantha
GACACTAGTGGATCCATGTGCGGTCTCTGAAGAGAACACACATTTCAATGACACTGGTGGATCCATATGTGGTATTTGAAAACAATAGTCATGAAATGACTCTAGATGTGGTCTCTGATAAGAACGCACATGCAATGACACTGGTGGATCCATATGTCCTCTCTGAAGAGAACACACATGCAATGACTCTAGATGTGCTTAATCAGAAGAAGACACATGCAATGACACTGGTGGATCCATAGGTGGATTGTGAAAAGAACACACATGCAATGAAGTCTAGTGGAACCACATGCAATGACACTGCTGGATCCATGTGTGGTCTATGAAGAGAACACACATGCAATGACACTGGTGGATCCATATGTGGATTGTGAAAATAACACACATGCAATGACTCTAGTTGTTGTTAGTAAAAAGAACACACATGCAATGACACTGGTGGATCCATGTGTGGTCTCTGAAGAGAACACACATTTCAATTACATCGGTGGATCCATATGTGGTCTTTGGAAAGAATAGTTATGAAATGACTCCATGTGTGGTTAATGAAAGAATACACATTTCAATGACAATGGTGGTTCCATATGTGGTATGTGAAAAGAACACACATGCAATGACTCTAGCTGTGGTAAATGAGAAGAACACACATGCAATGACACTGCTGGATCCATAAGTGGATTGTGAAAAGAACCCACAAGCAATGACTCTAGTTCTACCACATGCAATGACACTGGTGGATCCATGTGTGGTTTATGAAGAGAACACACATGCAATGACACTGGTGGATCCATATGTGGTCTATGAAAAGAATAGTCATGAAATGACTCCAGGTGTGGTTAATGAAATAATACACATTTCAATGACTCTAGATGTGGTCTCTGAGAAGAACACACGTGCAATGACAGTCGTGGATCTATATGTCGTCTCTGAAGATAACACACATGCAATGACTCTAGATGTGGTTAATGAGAAGAACACACATGCAATGACACTGGTGGATCCATAGCTGCATTGTGAAAAGAACACACATGCAATAACTCTAGCTGTGGTTAATGAGAAGTACACACATGCAATGACACTTGTGGATCAATAGGTGGATTGTGAAAACAACACACATGCTATGAATTCTGGTGGAGCCACATGCAATGACACTGGTGGACCCATGTGTGGTCTGTGAAGAGAACAAACATGCAATGACACTGGTGGATACAGATGTGGTCCGTGAAAAGAATAGTCATAAAATGACTCCAGTTGTTGTTTGTAATAGGAACACACATGCAATGACACTGGTGGATCCATCTGTGGTCTCTGAAGAGAACACACATGCAATGACTCTAGTTGTGGTTAATGAAAGAACACACATTTCAATGACAATGGTGGATCCATTTGTGGTTTTTGAAAAGAACACACATGCAATGACTCTAGCTGTGGTTATTGAGAAGAACACACATGCAATGATACCGGTGGATCCATATGTGTATTGTGAAAATAACACACATGCAATGACTCTAGTTGTTGTTAGTAAAAAGAACACACATGCAATGACACCGGTGGAACCATGTGTGGTCTCTAAAGAGAACACACATTTCAATGATATTGGTGGATCCATATGTGGTTTGTGAAAAGAACACTCATCGAGTGACTCCAGATGTGGTCTCTGAGAAGAACACACATGCAATGACACTGGTGGATCCATAGGTGGATTGTGAAAAGAACGCACATGCAATGACTCTAGTTGTTGTTAGTAAAAATAACACACATGCAATGACACTGGTGGATTCATGTGTGGTCTCTGAAGAGAACACACATGAAATGACAGTGGTGGATCCATATGTGTTCGGTGAAAAGAATAGACATGAAATGACTCCAGATGTGGTCTCTGAGAAGAACACACATGCAATGACACTGGTGGTTCCATATGTGGTCTGTGAAAAGAACACACATGCAATGACTCTAGCTGTGGTTAATGAGAAGCACACATGCAATGACACTGGTGGATCCATAGGTGGATTGTGAAAAGAACACACATGCAATGACACCGGTGGATCCATATGTGGATTGTGAAAATAAGACTCATGCAATGACACCGGTGGATCCATATGTGGATTGTGAAAATAACACACATGCAATGACTCTAGTTGTTGTTAGTAAAAGGAACACACATGCAATGACACTGGTGGAACCATGTATGGTCTCTCAAGAGAACACACATTTCAACGATATTGGTGGATCCATATGTGGTTTGTGAAAAGAACACTCATCCAGTGACTCCAGATGTGGTCTCTGAGAAGAACACACATGCAATGACACTGGTGGATCCATAGGTGGATTGTGAAAAGAACGCACATGCAATGACTCTAGTTGTTGTTAGTAAAAAGAACAAACATGTAATGACACTGGTGGATCCATGTGTGGTCTGTGAAGAGAACACACATGAAATGACACTGGTGGATCCATATGTGGTCGGTGAAAAGAATAGACATGACATGACTCCAGATGTGGTCTCTGAGAAGAACACACATGCAATGACACTGGTGGTTCCATATGTGGTCTGTGAAAAGAACACACATGCAATGACTCTAGCTGTGGTTCATGAGAAGAACACACATGCAATGACACTGGTGGATCCATAGGTGGATTGTGAAAAGAACACACATGTAATGACTCTAGTTGTACCACATGCAATGACACTAGTGGATCCATGTGTGGTCTGTGAAGAGAAGAAACATTCAATGAAACTGGTGGATCCATATGTGGTCTGCGAAATGAATAGTCATGAAATGACTCCAGGTGTGGTTAATGAAAGAATAAACACTGCAATGACAATGGTGGATCCATATGTGGTTTGTGAAAAGAACACACATGCAATGACTCTAGCTGTGGTTAATGAGAAGAACACACATGCAATGACACTGGTGGATCCATATGTGGATTGTGAAAATAACGCGCATGCAATGACTCTTGTTGTTGCTAGTAAAAATAACACACATGCAGTGACACTGGTGGATCCATGTGTGGTCTCTGAAAAGAACACACATTTCAATGACACTGGTTGTTGTTAGTAAAAATAACTCACATGCAATGACACTGGTGGATCCATATGTGGTTTGTGAAGAGAACACACATGCAATGAACTCTGGTGGATCCATATGTGGTCTGTGAAAAGAATGGACATGAAATGACTCTAGTTGTTGTGAGCAAAAAGAACACACATGCAATGACACTGCTGGATCCATGTGTCATCTATGAAGAAAACACACATGCAATGACACTGGTGGATCCATATGTGGTCTGTGAAAAGAATAGACATGAAATGACTCTAGATGTGGTCTCTAAGAAGAACACACATGCAATGACACTGGTGGTTCCATATGTGGTCTGTGAAAAGAACACACATGCAATGAATCTAGCTGTGGTTAATGAGAAGAACACGCATGCAATGACACTGGTGGATCCATAGGTGGATTGTGAAAAGAATACACATGCAATGAACTCTGGTGGAACCACATGCAATGACATTGGTGGATCCATGTGTGGTCTATGAAGAGAACACACATGCAATGACTCTAGTTGTTGTTAGTAAAAAGAACACACATGCAATGACACTGGTGGATCCATGTGTGGTCTCTGAAAAGAACACACATTTCAATGACACTGGTGGATCCATATGTGGACTTTGAAAAGAACAGTCATGAAATAAATCCATATATGGTTAATGAATGATTACACATTTCAATGACAATGTGGTTCCATATGTGGTCTGTGAAAAGAACACACGTGCAATGACTCTAGTTGTGGTTAATGAGAAGAACACAAATGCAATGTCGTGGTGGTGTCACGGTAGATGCCATGGATAGGCTAAAGGTGGGGACTAAATACACTAGGGGAATCCAGGGAGGGATAGTGTGGTGATTCCACACACGGTAGCTTTCTATTTGATTCACCTTCACATATTACAAGTGCTCCTTGAGCTGTATTGGGGAGAGGAGGAAGAAGAACTCTCTTACTCTCACCACTAGCTAGCCCTCAGGAACACACTAGTAAAATCACCACACACTAGAGATAAACCCCTTCTACAGAGGCCCTATCCCCCCTTATATAGGAGTGGCTAGGTCTCCACTTAGGGCATACGTGGAGGCATATTCCCTGGAATATGCCTTTTCCCAATATAGTAAGCCGACTGGGTAACTTTTCCCCCGCGTCATCCATGTAGAGGCTACGTGAGCCTCTGCGGCGCCTGCGTCATCCGACATAGGCTTCGTCACCTTTGTCGGCCATGCCTCGGTGGTCCTGCCTCTGTCTGCTTTGCTCATGTTCCGCGTACAGTGGTCACCTTTGACCAGCGAGATACCTTCCTTCTCTTACAAACTTGATATAACCCGGATCCCACATAGTTGATCCGACCACACCTGTTCCTGCATACAAGTTAGATACATCTTACCGACTTATGGCTTAAGTCGGTTGAGACCAAGTTAGGTGGATGTCCCCTGGTCCGGGTTACTCCGTGATCCAGCCTGCCTTGAGGTGACTCGGCCAATACTTGCTTTGACCTTGCCGAACCTTGGCTAACTAGGCCTTTATACCCCGGCGTGACCCTACCCGGGGGTATCCCCCCAACATTAGTCCCCGAAGCTAGTGCGGTCTTAGCCGCCTTAGCCGCTAAGACCACAGCAGGTTCAATTTTACTAAGCCTCTTGCTCCTTCTCCGAGTTACCCCAAAATCCGGATTTCATAGGTTTATTTTCCCTTGGCACATTCCAAGTTTTTACTTGCTGGCCGGGTTACCTCATACTCATCCGGGTCATTCTTCCTTCTCTCGTACGCTTCCCCACGTGGAGGCTAATCATAAGGTTTCCTCATTTTAAGGGCCTACTACAGTAACCGCCGCAGTAATTGTCAGAAGTTATTGTGGCAAACGTCACGTCATGCCTGCCTCCTCGTTAACTGTATCATAATGTCACGTCATGGGATCCACTGCGCCCTGTGGCCCTTCCTGTGGCTCGTCGCTGATTGGTCAATCCGGATCATACACAGCCACACGGTGTGGCTCTCCCGCAAACTGCGATCCCACTACCCCCCTACGGGAGTGGTTAAATAGGGGAGGGCGCACCCCTTGGGTCATTTCCCCCCTGTGCGCCCCTCTGCCTCTGCTTTTTCCCTATCTTCTCCGTCGACAGCCGCCGCCGCCACCGCATCTGAGCAGCAGCGCCGCCGCCGTTCTGCTTCCACACGCTCCAGCGCCGCCGCCACCTCCACTTATCCTCTCCGCCACGGGTCCCCGCCAGTCCAGGCCGCTGCCTCCCTCCGCCGCTAGCGCAAGTGAGGAAAGCGGCCTTGAAATTACTGAGGAGGAACTCACCGTCGCTGAGCAGGAGATGGAAGAAGACGCGACGCACGCCGACCACAGTGCGTGGGCCGCATCCTGGGTCTGCCAGGATGACCTGGATTGGCTTTACCGCACTAGGCGTATCCCGGAGGGCGTCGTCGTATGCCTCGCTTCCGCCGAACTTGCCCCCTCACCCAATCCGGGTGAGTATGTGGTGTTCCTATCTCATTTTCAACGCGGATTTGGTCTGCCAGTAAGCGACTTTTTCCATGACTGGCTTAGTACGTACGAGATCCAGCCGCACCACCTTCCAGCCAATGCCATCACATCTCTCTCCGCCTTCGCCTCCACGATCGAAGGTTATGCCGGACTATGGCCCACGAAGGAGCTATGGATCCGGTTCTTTGGCCTTCGCCGGAACGTCATTCCGAACAGAGAACTTGACCCGGAGGACAAACAGCTCACGCAGTTTGGCGCTGCGTTAATCTCTCCTCGGAAGCTGTCCGTCTTCCCCCGAGTCACCGGGCTTGACTCTTGCAAGGGATGGGCCCAGACTTTCTTCTATGTCCGGAACACCACCACCGAAGATCTGATCCGGCTGCTCCCCTATACTCCAGGTCCTCCTAACCCGGATTTGTGGGACGTTATCCCCAAGAAGCCCACGGTCTTGGCGAACCAAGTCAACAAGAGGTTCAAGGAGCTGAAGGATGTCGGATTGCGCAACGAGGACGCCATGATCACATTTGTCCGCAACCGGATTTCCCCCCTCCAGAAGCGTACACATAAAGTGTGTCACATGAGCTGGGGCCGCGACCCCAACCGGACCTCGTCTTTCGAGTTGAGCAAAACTGAGATCTACCGCCGGGTCAAGGCCCTGTTCACCACCCACAAAGACTTCTCATCTGAGTGGACGTGGGGAATTGAACCCTTTTGCCGAGATAGGCTTCCTCCTTCGATAAGTCTCGTGCTCCAAACTTTCTGCCGAATTAAACCATATGTAGGTTTTAACCCTATTGCCTTTCCTTTTCCTTAGATGTTTCTTCAGCAAACCATTGAGGATGGCACCGAGCCTTCCCTCAAATGGGCACCTGACCAGGATCGGATGAGGAGGAACCGGATCAGGAGATGTTCCTTCTGATGGCAGATGCGACCAAGCGACCCACCGGTAAACTCTCTTCTATTAGAGATTGGCCCGATGATGGAGATGATTCGGATGTTGAGGTGATGGAAGCATTTGACGTTGTCCCCCTTTCTTATGCTTTTCTGGCATCAGCTAACCCCGGTGGGCAGATCCATGAAGACCCTCCCCTTGCCGTGGGTGAGCCTGTGCCGATCGCGCCGAAGAAGAAGAGGGGAGCTGCATCTACTTCTTCCTCCAGACCTTCTCAGCCAGCCAAAAGGCGAAAGAAGTCCGGGGACAAAGCTGCCACCAAGCCTGCAACCAAGGCCACAGCTCAGAGGGCTCGGAAGCCCAAAGAGCCTCTAACCTCAGATGAGTAAGCCTCTTCTCTCCTTGCCATTCACTTGTTCTTCTTGTGTTATAGTTTCTCATCATACATTATTTGATTCGGCAGGGCCGCGGTGGAGGTCCCACAGAGTGGATCCGGCATTGCGTCGCCGCTCCGAAACAGCCCTTCTCCTCCTCGTGGCGATGATTCACGCCCGTTGAGCCCCATTCCGAAGGGCAACCTCGGAGCGGGGGAGACTGGCTCTGCCGAGGCGGCAACAACCACCACTTCGGCTCCGCCGCAACCAGCTACCACCGAGGTTCCCTCAGCACCTCCGCCGAAGCAGAAACCAGCACCAGTACCAGCACCAACCCCAGCACCAGTAGCAAAAGCAAAAGCAGCAGCACCAAGCCCCTCTACCTCGTTCGAGTCTTCCAAGGCTCGACGAGAAGACATCAACAGCACCAAGGCTAGCGCCAAGGCAACTCCCAAGGGCAAATCCACTGCAGCCACCTCAACTTCTCAGTAGTAGCCCAAGGGCAAAAAGGCTCCTGACGCCACCAAGGAAGGATCCATCGAGGTTGGACAGCGCACACTCGCGTCCATGCTTTCGAAGAAAACTCCACCACCGAAGGATGCCCCTGCCGAGCCAGCTGACGCACAACTTGTTTTGCACACCATCCCGGCCCTTGCCCAAGTTGAGAGGAGGGAGGCGCATGCCAAAGGTTTAGTGGCGCCCCACATGCTTAGCGGCGCACGATACCCTCCGACCTTGATCGAGTTTGTGAATAAGTGGAACAAGGTGGAGTTCGTCTACAATGACGATCTCCCGCCGAATTTGCTACGCAGATGAATACAGCCGCCAAGGCAATTAATCTTGCGGGTCGGATGATGGAGGTACGTTAGTTTGTCTTGTCCTTAACATGCAGTAGACATTAGTGATATAACCGTTAGTCCCCGAGCCTCCGAGGGAGTAACTTGTTACTCGGTCGGATGCTCCTTAGAGAACTAGCGTAGCTCCTTAATAACTTCGAATATACACACACCTAGAGCCGGGTTAAGTTCCACTTGGCCCGGATCTTGTACACTTCGAACATGCACACACCTAGAGACGGGTTAAGTTCCACTTGGCCCGGATTTTGTACACTTCGAATATGCAGACACCTAGAGCCGGGTTAATTTCCACTTGGCCCGGATTTTGTACACTTCGAATATGCACACACCTAGAGCCGGGTTAAGTTCCACTTGGCCCAGATTTTGTAGACTTCGAATATGCATACACCTAGAGCCGGGTTAAGTTCCACTTGGCCCGGATTTTGTACACTTCGAATATGCACACACCTAGAGCCGGCTTAAGTTCCACTTGGCCCAGATTTTTTACACTTCGAATATGCACATGATTAAGCTATCTGTTGGTACTCTTTTTAGGTGACCACCAACCGCCGAAGCGCTGAGTTTCAGCATCTCCTTAATACTCACAAGATGTTGTGTGCAAAACATAGTGCGCTGCTCGCCGAATACGAGAAAAGGGATAAGTTATTCTCCTTGTCAATTTTCCATCTCTCTTCATCGTTTTCCGCCGAACTAATCCCTCATTCGGATTTCGCAGCTGGTGTGGAAGCTGAGAATACCATCATGAGGAAAACTTGGAGCAAATCAAGGGTAAGTCATTTTTGCTCAACCTTGCGATGCTATCTCTTTTTCTCCTTGGCTTGGCAAACATTCATACCTCGGCTTTGCCAGGTCAACAAACTATTTCAGCATCACTTGAAGATAGTGTGCTCGTGCCTGATATGATGCTGCATTTTCTCGAACAAGCAGGGCAGCATCAGGCCAAACTCAAAAAGAAAGATGATGAGCTTGCCCTCCTCCAAACCAAAGATGATGAAATTTCCAAGCTCAAGGCAGCTATGAAAAAGCTAAAAGTGCAACACCAAGCCGAACTTCAAAAAGCTGGCCAGGACTATACTGAAGAGCGGGAGCGCCTCAACCTCCAGATTGCTAAGGACCAAGAATTACTTAATGAGGCCAACGTCAAGCTTGAGTCGGTGAGCGCTGAACTTGTGCAACTCCGGGAGAGGCGCGACAATTGCACCAAGGAACTGACCTGGGTTCACAGCCATATTTCTGGTAAGTTCTTTTCCTTTGACCGACATTGATCTCTTCGGGTCTACTTCCTTTACTTACTCCACTTGTGTCATTTTTTTAGGTAAATTCCCAGAGAGTGATGTCATTGCATACAATGTTGTTGCCAAGTTCCGCATGCAGAGGGGTACTCTGTCTGGTTCTGGCTCCATTCCACTTGATCTCGAGGACTTGATAGTTAGCTTATCCTCCCGAGTCGAGACCATGAAGAACTACGACAAGGATATCATGGACGTAGTAATCCGGATCTTCAAAGCCTTTTGGCCTGAAGAAGATACTCCGGAGAATATGTCTGTTCTTTTTGCCAGCCTTATTGAATGTTAGACTCAGCTCGATCTCTGGAGCAAATCTGCTGGACGCACCGGAGCTGAGATCGTTCTCCACTACGTGCTTACGTGGTACGAGAAAATTGACCTCAAACTCCTTGAGCGCATGCGCACGGGATCAAGGTGGTCTACTGACCCGGATTGGGTAGCTTGGCGTAAAGCTTGCGCTCATAGCTTTATCCAATACACACCATTCACCAATGGAACGAGGGACCCAGCTTCCTAGATGCCACCGATGATGAGAATGCTGAACACGCTGAAGATGGCTTGGGTGAGGATGATGAGAGCGAGGCCTCGGATGTTGAAGAACATGAAGCTGAAGCCGAAGCTGGGGCTGCACCCGCTGGCGCCGAAGTACCTGCTCCTGTTGCTCCTAGAGCGAAAAAACTTGTGAAATTTATCAGATCTCCGGTATGTCGGGTGCAATTGTATCTAAGCACATCAGTTATATTTTGCTACTAAGCTTTTATGCCGGATTAACTTGGGCGTAGTCCCCGAATTTCATTTTCTTGTTCCACCAATTTCTTGGCTCAGCTCGTGTCCACCTTGGTTTGGTATTATGACTTACGAATCCGAGTTTCAAAAATTGACTTAACAATACTTGGAAACTTTAGGGTTTAGCTCAAAATAATTCAATGTAATAAATTTAAAGTAAGCACAAGGTTAGTCCGAAAAACGAACGTCGGCTCGATTAAGTCTCTTTCCTTAGTCGTTTTTCATGTGCTACGCAATTCCAAACTTGTCCTCTTGCTTGCCATGAAGCCAAATCTTGTTGGACAGTAGCAAGTTAAAGAGTTAGGTTTTTGGTGCTCACACACTACTAAGCCGGCCTAAGTAGAAGCAACTTATGCCAGCCGACATATCAGTAGTAAATAAAGAAGACAACTAAAATTACTAAGGCAGTCCCCGAGTTACTGCTCGAGGTGCCAAGATTTCATTGATAAGCTCACTGTCGGCATACATACCGACATATGAGAGATTCGGATACAAACACTTCTCTGCTAAGTGCAGAAAGGGCGAAGTAGCCCTACATTCCATGGACGCTTGGATTCCTCGCCGGACATGTCTGCCTTGTTTTTCTCCTGTGGTTTTGCATCGATGAGATAATACGAATCATTGTGCAAAGCTTTGCTCACAATGAATGGCCCTTCCCATGGGGGGGATAATTTATGCATGCCAGTAGTACGTTGTACCAACCGGAGTACCAGATCACCTTCCCAAAAAATTCGGGGGCTTACTTTCCAGCTATGATAGCATCGGAGATTTTCCTGATATATGGCGGATCTGGACAATGCCAATTCTCTGGCTTCTTCCAACAGATCAACATCATTTTGCCGGGCTTCTTGCACTTCGGCTTCTGTGTATTGGGTGACCCTAGGCGAGTCATGCTCTATGTCGGCTGGTAATACAGCTTCTGCCCCATATACCAGAAAGAATGGTGTATAGCCCATTGATCGATTTAGAGTCGTTCTTAAACTCCACAATACCACTGGTAGTTCTTCTATCCAGCACCCCGCTGATCTTTGCAGTGGCTCAATGAGCCGGGGTTTTATCCCGGATAACACCAATCCGTTGGATCTTTCCACTTGTCCATTTGATGCGAGGTGTGCTACCGAGGCAACGTCTAGCCGGATCTTATTATCACGGCAGAAAAACGCAAATGCTCCTCAGCAAAGTTCGTGCAATTATCTGTTATGGTACTGTGAGGATAACCGTACCTCAAGATGATGTCTTTGAGGAATGTTACTGCAGTGGCTCCATCACATTTTCTTATCGGCTTCACTTCAATCCATTTCGTAAATTTGTCAACCATGACCAGGATGTGGGTCATGTTCCCCCTTGCTGGTTTAAACGGGCCAACCATATCCAAGCACCATACAGCAAATGGCATGTAATTGGTATGGTCTTGAGCTCCGACATTGGCATATGTGTCTTTGTCGCATATCTCTGCCAACCATTGCATTTTCTCACCAAATCTTCTGCTTGTTCCAAGGCACTTGGCCAGTAAAACCCATGGCGAAAAGCTTTTGCTACCAAGGCTCTGGACGAGGCATGATGCCCACATTCCCCTTGATGTATATCTCGAAGGATGTCTAGTCCTTCCTCCGGGTCAACACATCGCTGGAGGACATTTGTCACACTCCTTTTGTATAGCTCGGAATTGATGATCGTGTAAGCTTTCGCTCTCCTCTGAGTTTGCCTAGAAAGTACTTCCTCAGTGGGTAAAGTTCTGTCCTTTAGGAATTGGAATATGGGCAGTGCCCAAGCTGGTATAGCTCTCACTGGGAACACATCCTCATCAATTTCCATCTGATCGACCGGCATAACTTCTACCGGATCACGCTGTGCAGTCCCTGGGTTTGTCGTGGCAGTCCCCAGGTTTGCCAAGGCAGTCCCCGGGTTTTGCGAACCACTCCCCACATCAATGTCCATGGGCATAGCCTCTGATTCTAGGTTTTCCGAGATAAAAATTGAATCGGAGTCCGGGGATGGCCTGATAGATGGTTTTCTGAGGTGCTCCAATGCTACGCCCGGTGGAATTGCTTGTCTGGTTGAACCGAGCTTCGACAATATGTCAGCAACCTCATTTTCCACCCGGGGTATATGGTGAAATTTGCATCCCTCAAAGTAACCAGATATCTTCTATACATGAAATCTGTACAATGCCATGTTTGCATCCAGAGCATCCCATTGTCCGGAGACTTGCTGGACCACAAGATCTGAGTCACCAAAACATTGGATCCGACATATTCCAATCTCCTTTGCCACTTTGAGCCCATGTATAAGTGCCTCGTATTCTGCAAAATTGTTTGATGCGGTGAAGTGGATTTGCAGCACATATTTCAGCTGGTCCTTCTTTGGCGAGGTAAGCACAACTCCGACACCTAACCCGGTTTTCGTTTTTGACCCGTCAAAGTGCATTCTCCAGTAGTTCAGATCTGGCAATGGTGGCTCATATTGCACCTCGGCCCAATCCACAAAAAAGTCTGCCACAGCCTGAGACTTGATCGCTTCTCTTCTGTCATATTGTGGCGCATAAGGAGCTAGCTCAATTGCCCATTTTGCAATCCTGCCACTTGCATCCTTGTTGCTCATTATCTCGGATATGGGGGCTTCACATATTACTTTGATTAGGTGTTCCTCGAAATAGTGCTTGAGTTTCTTAGCCGCCATATACACACCATATGCCACCTTCTGATAGTGAGGATAGTTCTGCTTTGAGGCTGATAATACCTCGCTCAGATAATATACTAGCCTTTCCACTAACTTACCCTCTTCGTCGCGCTCCACCACAATTACTGCACTTACAACTCGGTTGGTTACGGCTATATAGAGCAACATTGGCTCCTTTGATAGTGGGGAGGCTAACACTGGTGCAGTGGCTAACATCTTCTTTAGTTGGATAAAGACTTCATTGGCCTGTGGTGTCCAAATGAACTTGTCCGACTTTTTCATGAGTTGATAGAGAGGTAGTGCCTTTTCTCCCAACCGACATACAAACCGACTTAAGGATGCTAGGCAACCAGTGAACTTCTGGACATCGTTAAGACACCTCGGCAGTTCCATTCGCTCTATGGCCCGCATTTTAGTTGGATTGACCTCGATACCTCGGCTGGAGACAAGAAATCCGAGTAATTTTCCAGTCGGGACACCGAAGGTATATTTCTCCGGGTTAAGCTTCATCCGGAACCTCCTTAGGTTCGCGAACGTCTGCCTGATATCGTCAAGGAGCATTTTGCTTTCCTTGGTCTTTATCACAACATCATCCACGTACACCTGCACATTTTGACCAATTTGGTCATGCAAACATTTTTGCATACATCTCCGGTACGTTGCCCCTGCATTACGTAGACCAAAAGGCATGGTGCGATAACAATAAGCCCCATACAGGGTGATAAACGCAGTATTTATTTGATCACTTGGGTTCAGAGGTATCTGGTGGAAACCAGAATATGCATCAATGAACGACAAAAACTAACACCCAGCAGTGGAATCTATGACTTGGTCTATCCTTGGCAGTGGGAATGGATCTTTTGGAAATGCCTTATTCAGGTTCGTGTAATCGATACACATACGCCAAACCACTGCCACGTTCGGATCATCTTTCTTCTTCTCCACCAGCACCAGATTAGATAGCCAATCCGGGTAAAGCACTTCCATGATAAATCCTGCAGCCAACAACTGAGCTATCTCATCTCCTATGACCTTTCTCCTGTCTTCGGCGAAGCGGCGGAGAGGTTGCTTCACCGGCTTTTCTCCGGGTCTGACATTCAAAGAGTGCTCGGCCAACTCCCTCGGAACACCTTGCAAGTCCTGTGTGGACCAAGCAAAAATATCCCGATTCTCACGGAGGAAGTTGACGATCTTGCTTTCCTATTTTTCATTTCACCCGGCACCAATTGTTACGGTACGCTCAAGAAACATATCATCAACAGGCACCTTCTTGGTATCTTTTGTCGCTTGGAATGAGACACTACCATGCGGGTTACTCAACGCCGGCATATACTGTTGCGCGGACTGAGCTAATGCCGCCACTTCTTGGATCTTTCTCTTTTCTTGCGCAATCAGAGTGACTCGGCCAGGTTAGATCCGGCAGATGCACACTCAATGGAACATCGGAAATCCCCAGCTATGGTAATTACACTATTTGGCCAGGGCAGCTTCATCTTCAAGTAACTGATGTGCCAACTTGCCATGAATTTGTTCAGAGCTGGCCTGCCGAGCAATGCGTGATATGCGCTTTCCAAGTTCACAACTTCGAACTCCAAATTCTTAGTCCGGCAATTATCCCTTGTGCCGAACAACACGTAAACCCGGACTTTGCCTATGGGCTCACAAGAAATGCCTGGTACAATGCCATGGAAAGTTGTCCTTGTAGCCTGGAGCATATTCTCCGAGATACCCAATTTGCGCATCGTGTGCACATACATTATGTTGATGCTACTGCCATTGTCGATCAGTACCTTTGAGAAACTCACATTGATGTTAGGTCCAATAAATGTCGGATCCAGCACTAGCGCATATGAACCAGGACTTGGCATAAGCTTGGGATGATCTTTGATGCTCTAGGTAATTTCCTGGTCCGACCAACGCATATACCTCGTCACGGCCAGCATTACAGTATTGACCTCCATATGTCGGCGCTGCAAGCTCTTTCGGTCTGTCTCTTCCGTAGTGAACACACAGTAACTCTGATGATGCTCTCTGTACTCATTTCTCCCCTCGTTTCTGGGGTACCTGATGCACTGCATCCCTTCTCTCATGGTTGTCATACCTCGGCGGAGGGGGAGGCAACATTAACTGTTGCATGTTTGCTCCGGAGAGCAATTGCTGTCGGGGTAACTCCTGCCGAGGTTGATCATTCCGAGGTGCCTGAGAATTCCTCAAACCACTTTGTTCTATCTTTTGCATCCACTCACACTGTATGGTTGTGTGACCCGCTGGGTTACTCGGATTAGGCGTGTGAAACTTACACGGCTGATCCAGCATTGCCTCATAGGTGTATCTCGGACGATCCTTCTTTTCTTGCCACTGTTTGTTCTGCTCTGGCGTCCAAGTTTTCTTCCCATCATTCCTTGGTGTCCATTGCTGTCCTCTAGTTTTCTGACGTTGACTGCCTCCTGCTCCGGGTTAGTCCTGATTCACAGCTGCAACTTGTTGCGAACTGTACCGGTAATCCGGTATGTCATGCCTTCTTTTACCTCGGTAATGATTTCTTCAGGATGAACCGGCCCCATCTCGCTGACAATACTCCTCGCTTGACTCGTTTGAGGTGAGCCTAGGTTGCGTCGGATCACCCAAAGCATATGAATCAGCAATCTGGATTGTTTCTGCCAAGGTGGTTGGCATATCTCTTTGCAACCTTTGCCATAGCATGCTTGCATATCTACATCCTTGTGCAAACCAAGCTATGGCTTGTGACTCAATCACGCCCTCACACGAGTTTCGCACTGTGCACCAATGGGTTAAGAACTCTCCGTCAGTTTCATTCGGTCTCTGCCTGCACATTGCTAGGGTCTGTGGCCTGTTAGGTCTCTGATACGTACTTGAGAAGTTGCTAACAAACATCTCCTCAAAATCGAGCCAACAGTTAATACTTCCGGGTGGCAAATTGTTTAGCCATACCCTTGCTGGCCCCTCCAGCATCTGGGGGACATATCTCACAGCCCATCTCAAGTTGCCTGTGGCAATTTTCACAGCATTTGCATAGTTAATCAACCAATCTTCCCGCTTAGTGCTGCCGTCATACGTCTTTGTGCCTGTAGGTAACTGGAAGTTATGTACCGGAGGTTCCTTCATGATGCGGGGCCCAAAACATGCTGGACCCGGAGGACCTTGACACTCAATTTGCTCCGACCTATACAGCCGATCCAGTTTTAGCCTAGCATCATCAGACATCAAGTTCCTGCCTCTCAATCTTGATCCTATCACGTGATAGTCCGGTCTGGGATAGCCAACGTTCACCATCTCCGAATCACCATCATTGTATCTATATTGCTCCTGTGGAGCTGCTCTCTGTTGCATACCTTGGCCGGCACTACGCTCTTGCCGTGGTATATTCCGCTGCTGCGGTTGACCTACACCTACCGAATTACACTGTCCGGCATTGCCGTTTACAGCATTCCCTCGACCGGCATTGCCTTGGTCGCGGTTACCTCGGTCAGCTTCACCTCGGCTCACACTCCTTCGATCCTCATTTCTTTGTACTTATTTTCCTTTCCCTGCCCTTGCCGGGTCATATGGGACTATCTGCTTATTCCTCCTGGTCGAAGTTACAACCTCCTCTCTCCTAGGACCACCATGAGGAGACGATGCGGCTCCAGCGGATTTCTCCGGGTTACCCACTGCCAAATGAACAATCTTGGAGGCCCCAGCTCTCTACGGGTTTGCCCTGAGCAGCTCCTCATTTTGCCTGTTCGCGATCCGAACCAACTCATTGACTCTATCCTGCTGTCTTTGACGGGCTTCACCCGTCAGACCTTCTAACTCAGATGCAGCTGCATCTGCTGCTCTGAGGTTCTTTGCTGGGGTACTATACTTCGGCAGCCCCACAGACAAACAGTTCTCTGATTCCTCAATCCTAGTATCACCCTCTCTATTCATCTCACTTATGAGATTTCTCCGCTTCACTTTTGTAGCATCTACCTTATTTGCCTTTGCGTACTCACGCAGTGTCATGTTCAACGACTGCTGAGCCGCGGCTATCTTTTTCGCACCCTCTAGTATTTTTTTCCTAGTTTCCTCCAGCTCGGCCTGTGCCCGAGCCGGATCCACTGCTGCTGCTACTGGGTTTGCTAAGCTATCCATCGCTTGCTGCAACACATTCTCTGGCCTCTCTAGCGGAGGACCCCTACTTTTCCTCGGTGCCTTAGGTGTTACCTCCGGATCTGGTGCCGGATCCTTGCTTGCGCCCGTGCCAGGCGCGGTCATCATCACCTCTGCATGGTCCGGGGAGCGAGTGATTGGCGCCCCGCAAACCAAGTTAAGGGGTGGCTCGCCTCCTTCGACGATGTGCCACGGATGAACGCATGACACATCGACAGCAACGTAGACCTTGTGCGCGCCGAGCTTGACGAGGAGGCCATTGCGCGGAAGAGGACGCGTGCCGAAGCAACCAGCGTTGTCGCTGACAAAGTCCAGCGCTCCAAAGTGCTGAACGAGCCCGGAAACGATGCGTTCGCCGGTGCCGATGAGGTTTGCCGTCTGGATCTTCACCCCTGCTAGCGCCGCAAGCCTCACGGTGGGCGCCAACTGTCGTGGTGGTGTCACGGCAGATGCCATGGATAGGCTAAAGGTGGGGACTAAATGCACTAGGGGAATCCAGGGAGGGTAGTGTGGTGATTCCACACACGGTAGCTTTCTATTTGATTCACCTTCACAGATTACAAGTGCTCCTTGAGCTGTATTGGGGAGAGGAGGAAGAAGAACTCTCTTACTCTCACCACTAGCTAGCCCTCAGGAACACACTAGTAAAATCACCACACACTAGAGATCAACCCCTTCTACAGAGGCCCTATCCCCCCTTATATAGGAGTGGCTAGGTCTCCACTTAGGGCATATGTGGAGGCATATTCCCTAGAATATGCCTCTTCCCAAAATAGTAAGCCGACCGGGTAACTTTTCCCCCACGTCATCCATGCAGAGGCTACGTGAGCCTCTGCGGCGCCTGCATCATCCGACATAGGCTTCGTCACCTTTGTCAGCCACGCCTCGGTGGTCCTGCCTCTGTCCGCTTTGCTCATGTTCCGCGTACAGTGGTCACCTTTGACCAGCGAGATACCTTCCTTCTCTTACAAGCTTGATATAACACGGATCCCACATAGTTGATCCGGCCAGACCTCTTCTGCATACAAGTTAGATACATCTTACCGACTTATGGCTTAAGTCGGTTGAGACCAAGTTAGGTGGGCATCCCCTAGTCCGGGTTACTCCGTGATCCGGCCTGCCTTGAGGTGACTCGGTCAGCACTTGCTTTGACCTTGCCGAACCTCGGCTAACTAGGCCTTTATACCCCGGCGTGACCCTACCCGGGGGTATCCCCCCAACATGCAATGACACTGGTGGATCCATAGGTGGATTGTGAAAACAACACACATGCAATGACTCTAGTTATACCACATGAAATGACACTGGTGGATGCATGTGTCGTCTATGAAGAGAACACACATGCAATGACACTGGTGGATCCATATGTGGTCTTTGAAAAGAATAGTCATGAAATGACTCCAAGTGTGGTTAATGAAAGAATACACATTTCAATGACAATGGTGGATCCATATGTGGTTTGTGAAAATAACACACATGAAATGACTCTAGCTGTGGTTAATGAGAAGAACACACATGCAATGGCACTGGTGGATCCATATGTGGATTGTGAAAATAACACACATGCAATGACTCTAGTTGTTGTTAGTAAAAAGAACACACATGCAATGACACTGGTGGATCAATATGTGGTCTCTGAAGAGAACACACATTTCAATGACACTGGTTGTTGTTAGTAAACAGAACACACATGCAATGACACTAGTGGATCCATATGTGGTTTGTGAAGAGAAACACATGCAATGAACTCTGGTGGATCCATATGTGGTCTGTGAAAAGAACAGACATGAAATGACTCTAGTTGTTGTTAATAAAAAGAACACACATGCATTGACTCTGGTGGATCCATATGTGGTTTGTGAAGAGAACACACATGTAATGAACTCTGGTGGATCCATATGTGGTCTGTGAAAAGAATAGACATGAAATGACTCTAGATGTGGTTATTGATAGAATACACATTTCAATGACAATGGTGGTTCCATATGTGGTTTTTGAAAAGAGATTTGCCCTCTCTCTCGGTCACAAATCTCACAAAATCCCAAACGTGTTCTCACTCTGGGTGCTACGCCCTGATTGGCTGGCACATATGTCACGCAGATCGTCTCCACCAACCATTGATCCTATGTGATCCAACGAGCAGGATAACCCCTCCCTTCTCCACTTTTTTATGCATGGTCTATCCATGCCACCTCTCTATCCGTGCCACCGATACTTTACCTCCATAAACAAGTGAAAATCCAACTATCTAAATAAAATAAATGATCATATTTCGAAGAAGCTATCGTCGTCGTCTTCCGGTTCGTCCTCGTCTTCGTCAACGCCATGCTCCCTGCCATCGCCTCCGTATGTGTCCTCCTCTGATGACTCGACACCGCCCCCTTCCTCGAATAAGCATGCTATCTCCTCATCGGAGTCCTCCTCCTCTTCTTAGTCCCACGAGTCCACATCACTCTCCTCCGCTTCTGCCTCCAACTGATCGATGAATGCCTCCTCGTTGGCCGAGTCGGAATCGTCCAAATAGCTATCTCCTCTCTTCTTCCTGGTCTTCTTCTTGTTCGTCTTCTTGTCCGTACTCGTCGGTGCAACACGCGTCCCCGTCCTGGCTGCTGCTTTGCACTCGTCCGACGTTGCAGGTACCCCATGCTCCTCCTGCATGGCCGGTACGAGTTTCGACGTCACAGTGTCCTCGAGTGCCGATGTCGATGGATCCTGGCATGGTCGGACACGATGTGCTTCCTCAGCAGGCGACTCACAAGCACAAATGATGCAGCAAAGAGCTGGGGACGCAGGACGGTCAGTGGACGGCTTGGACCTGCCATTGCCATGGAGGGGGCATCGTGCTCGAGGTAATTGCTCTGAATGGTCGATGGCGGGTACACAGAGTGGGGTGCCGATCTGATCAAGGATGAGCAGCGGTTTCGTTCGTCATGTCCACGCATGCATTTGTCGATTATCAAAAAAAAAGAAGTAATATCTCGCGTACTAAACATAATTTGATCACAAAAAAAGTGGCACAACGTATTCTAGACTCGTAAATATCATGTGCGTGCTTGTAGACGTGGAGTTCGACGGAGTTCGACGTGCCGACGTGATCGTGCAGTAGTTGTGCACGTCATTGCCCCATCAACACATGACACACGCACACAGGACGTGCGCGTCTCTGCCCGTGATGACCACCTGGCTCGCACTCCCCTTATTATATACTGGATTTTGGGCGGCGCCAACGACCATTGAACTGTCCATCGCAATAAAGACAAGTCCCATCGATTCCCTACCCCTGCCTCCCTGGCTTCTTTGAGAAGGTAGACCGTACACGGTTGTCTTGTATAATATTACTAGTACTACTAGACCACAGCCTGTACTCTTTGACTCTTCTCCCATCCTAATCACTATCTTCTTCCTCCTGCCGCCGCCACCCTCACCCTGCAAGCCATGGCTTCCCTGAGGATGGGGAGAGGCCGATCGACGATCCTCACAGAGAAAAGGGAGAGAAATCGCCGCGAGGCACTTCTTGCTCTACCAGCCGCTCAAGCCCCCCACTCATCGAGGCCCAATCTCCCCCGACAATGGCGCCAAATGTTCTAGCAGACGAGGGCTCCTCCTGATACGGTCTTCTTGTTCTACTTCTTCTCCGTCTCCCTCTCCATCATGATCTTATTCAGCTTCTTTTTGTTTTTCTTCTTCTTCTTGCTCTTCCTCTTCTACATATTACAGGCCGGCGGTGGAGCCAGAATCTACCATAACGGAGGCGTTGTAGGACCCGTTCGGCCCTGTTCCACGTCTCAGCGAGGTAGCAAATCTCCACACTGTTATTTCTCCGAGTTGTGATGTGGATTTCTTAGATCGTGTCCGCCCCGCATTGGTTTTTCTTCTTGTTTTGCGAGTTGAATTAGTTTTCATGAATATGACTAGATCTTTTGGTCTTTCCTTAATACCGCTGTTGATAGATTCACTATGGATTTTTTGTGATTAGGATTAGTTTAGCGTGGTCATGGATAGATCTCTAGGTCTATTTTTAACACTGCGGTCAATAGATTCAATGGGGATTTTTGATCTATATTAGTATTCACCTAGAACCTGGAGTGTAATTATAGTATTCCTATTTCAATTAACATGAACGATGCAGAGATCGAAGGCCGAGTACTGTGACAAGGTGGCCGCGATCAGGGGACTGCTACCCTACAGTACCAAAGTTCGCGGGCGAGTGCACCGCGGTACCTAAGTTGCCTGAAATTGCCGTGTTTCGAAATGTTGGGCCACCAACTACCGAGAAGGGCCATTTCAATGCAAACTCATCTCACCCCTACCAAATCCAAACATCTGTGAAACTGCCCCGTGAAGTAGACGGTCGGGACCCTCATGTCAGTAATATTTCCGTGACGCGAGGGCCAACGCGGCAACCACATAGGTGAAACGAGATACTAAAGGAGCATGGTGCGTTGACCAAATTCACAAATCCACTCCCTCCCTCCTTTCGCATGAAACCTAGCACCGGCAGCATCGAAATCCCCTCTCCAACCAGAATGATCTCTTCAGGCATTTGACTTCCCGCGCCAAGTTGCTGCGCCTACTCGCTGCTGCCGAGCTCTAATGCAGAATGTCGTGCCAGCCGTTGCGACGATCTTGCCTGCCTCTACCGCCGACAAGCTAAGTAGCACGAAGGATGGCAGATCCATTTGACGAGGAAGAAGTACTTCTGGCTAATTGTGGGTGAGCTACTCTTCTATTTTCTATTCGCACTACCTATAACTGCTAGCTGGCTATTGGCATTACAGAGATATATCAAACATAGAATTGTTTGTTAGCACGACGCTGACAAACAATTATTATCTTTTGTCTCCAATTTTTTGTCAAGTAGGATCTCTGCTGAACCCAAATACATGGTTCAGGTCACCATCTGCCGCTACCACATTAAATTAGCAGATGGGAAGAGCATGTGGAAACAAGCTCACAATCTGAAGATGGAAGTAGTGCCTGTGCATTTATGCATTATCCCTGGTTTGGTTGCTACTGAGCGTGAACTTGCTGAAATGAGGCCGGAGTAGACTGCACGGTTTAGCATCCTTGATGAACGAGGATTCAAGGTTCCTGTAGCGTGTGATAGTCAGCTAATTGGGTTGATGAAATAGCATGCTGGGCTTCACGTGGTTATGTTGATTTGTAACATACTGGATGAGGAAGCTCCTGCTACTGGGAGTCGCCCAGCTATTATTGGATAGGGAGGTCTAACTCGAACCCCTGCTGTTGTTGAGCAAAATGTGGTTTCTTGTCCGCGACGTGCTTCTGTCAGGCAACCTCCTCGTAGGAGTCCCCGTATTGCTGTTGTGGAAAACTCTGCTCTGGAATCTGCTGGTACTGGTCGTCCCCGTCCCCATGGTGTTGTTGCTCCGGCTGCTGCTCACCCAATCCATTCCACTATTGAGCAAACTAAGGCATCCAGAGGCTGCCCCGTTGTTGTTGCCAAGACCGCCGTCTTGTGTGCTGCTCATCCTCGAAACTGTCATCAAGTTGTGCGAACCCGTGCTCTGGAATCTGCTGGTACTGGTCGTCCTGGTTTTGTTGTTTATCTGGCCGCTGTTGACCCAATCCCTGCTGCTGCTGAGCAAACTAAGGCTTCCGGAGGATGCCCCACTGTTGTTGCAAAGACTGGTGCATTGTGTCCTCCTCTAACCTGTGCTCAGGTTCAGCGAGCTGCTGTTCTGGAGCCAGCTCATGGTCTGGACTCTGCTAGCACTCGAAACACTGCTATTGTGGGAACTGCTCCTAATCGTCGATGTGGCATGGCAGCAGCTGATCCTATTGTGGATGCCGTTAGAAGGGGCCCTACCAGTCCACCATGTAATGTAGCTCCCGCTGCTAAGGGCCCTCGCCTTGCTCCTGGTCCTAGTACTTCCAACGAGGTTAATCCAGCTAACGATGATGCTGGTGATGGCGACAGTGGCATTGGGGCTAGGTCTGATGATGTCGCTCCACCTCTCGAACCTCTCGGAGGTTTCTATTCTAAAGAACCTGATGATGGCAAAGTAATCGTTCGTATCGGTGTCGTGGATTATACTACAAAATTAGATGATGGCATAGAAAAATTCTATGACGAGTTTGATGTAATCCTTGGCAGATACGATCCTGAAGTGGTAGAGTTATCTGACCTGATGGCATCGTTACGTGCGAAGGTGTTGTGGGGGTCCTCCCATGAAGCACGTTTGTTATATTTTGGTTACTGGAGCAAAAAGGCTATCGAAGTGAAAGATACCAGGGATTTAGTCGTACTGTTTACAAGGAAACATTATAGAGGTGAAGTTTACTTCCACTTGATAGTGCAAATGGTTGGAGATGAATTGGAGCTCGACAATAGAGATGGTGGACTTTTAGAAGGCATGCGTGACCTGATGCATGGCATCACTAGGGCTGGTGCGACTGAGGGTAGCTTCGAACAGAGGAGAGCCTTACATAGGAGCGTCATAAAGAGGAGCAGGAAGAGCATCCCTAGAAAGGGCACCCCGAAGAAGAACGTCACCAAGGAGACCACGCCAGAGAAGAGGACACCCAAGAGTCGCACGAAAAAAGGCACCACGCTACAGAGTACACCCCTGAGATACAGTCAAAATGCCACACCGAACGGTAGAAGCAAAAACGCTAAGAGGGCTAGCACGGTGGTGAACACTCCTAGGAGTGGTAGCAAAGAGGCGAAGATGGCCAGCACGGAGGCTACCACACCTAGTGGGAGCAGAAAAAATACTAATTTGGAGCGGAACACGCCACTGTCAAGGAATAATGCCAGCACGAAGGAGAACAAATCCAATTGTAGCAACAAAAGGGCTAATTTGGAGCGGAACATGCCGGTGAGGTTAGAAAATAATGCCAGCACGAAGGAGAACACGCCCAATGTAGCAGCAAAAGGGCTAAGCCGAAGAAGAACACGCCGCTGAGGTCAGGCAATAATGACAGCACCCTGGAGCCAACATCCGTGAGGGGAGGCAGGAAGGAGATCACACCCAAGAGGGGCAGCAAAAAGCCTAGTTCGATGGGGAATGGAACGCAGATGTCAAGCCCTACTGATACCGTCAGGAAAGATTACATCAAGAAGGAGGATGTACATAGGAAGAGCAAGAGGGTTCTGTAAAGTCAAGATGAAATTGATTCTGACTGCTGTTTGTCCAATGAAGTACCTGGGATGCGTGCAAACGTTAGACCACCCCATATGGTTGCAGGAGAATCAACCAAGTGTCTTGGAGAAAACAGAGTTGCTGGTGAGGTGGATTGGGGCAATGTTCTGGTCCATCCGGGTGGAGACGATGGTGCAGCACCACCCATGCGAGTCAATATGATGTGTGCAGTACTAGGCATTAGAGACGATGGCCAGGATTCTGAATCAGATGAAGAAGAAGGCACTGTAGAGGATCAAGAATCTGGTGATGATGAAATAGAAGAGAAACTTAACGATGAGGCTGGTATTCCGGTCGATGATTTGGGTGTTGAAGTAGAAGAAATGAAACATGACCACGAGTATCCTATAATTTCGGTCGTCACCGAGTTCAGTAGCATGCATGAGTTCAGGATGTCATTCCGGCATTTTTGTATCAAGGGGGAGTTTGACGTTTATCGACTGAAGAACACTGCCTAGAGGTATGAGACCGTTTGCAAGTTAACGTGGATGAATGGACGGGTCAAGGTACATTGTCCATGGAGGATCACAACAAGAGCCTTACCTGCGTCGAAGGCAATTAGGGTACTAGGGCAATGAATGCAACAAACCATTAGAACTTTCTCTCTTTTCACTCTATAACTACAATTGATGTGCGATATCTTTCTGGCAACTAGTCGACTCCGCATATCTTTTAAATGAATCTGTGTTGCAGGTGAACAAAATGGGCCCTCCACACATGTGTCCGACAGGCAGCAAACTGAAATCCTCAATGGCTGATACGGAGTGGGTGGCTATGCAATCTATGTCCATACTAAAGGATAACCCTAAGGAGACCGCGAAGAATATTCAGACTAGCCTTGGTTCTAAATACAACATTGTCCTACCGTATTACACGCTTTGGAAAGGTAAAGAGAAAGCTCTAGGGGTCTTGCATGGGGATTGGACCAATAGCTTAAGGATGTTGTACAACTTCAAGGCGGAGGTACAAGCTAGGTGTCTGGGGAGTGTTGTGGAGATTGACACCGAATCTGTACATTGTAAAATATATTTCAAAAGATTTTTCATGGCGCTTAAACCTTGCATCCAGGGATTCAAGGACAGATGTAGGCCGTACCTGAGTGTAGAAAGCACGGTCCTAACTGGCAAATGGAAAGGCTGTCTGCCATCTTCCACAACACTTGATGGTTGATGACCCACAAGTATAGGGGGTGTATCGTTGTATTTTCGATAAGTAAGAGTGTCGAACCCAACGAGGAGAAGAAGGTGCTGGCTAGTGGTATGGATCAGGAATTCTCTGCAAATACTTAGCAAACGAATTTTTAGGGGTTTCTGATAAAGCAAGTAAACAAAGTACGAGTAAATAGTAGGAATAAATGCAGCAAGTGGCCCAATCCTTTATGCAGCAAAGGATAAGTCGGTTGTATCACTTAAGATGACCAAACATTCTCGAGGACACATGGGAAGACTGTCAAGTGCTTTTGCTTCATATAGTTGATTAATCTTCTTTAGCTTGGTAAGTGTTATGTGGGCGAACCTGTGCTAATGTACTGACCTTCCTAGAACTAATACATACTAGTGATTATACCCCTTGCAAACATCTGTAAGTACAAGAAAGTAATTAAGGTAGAAACCTAACCACAACTTTAAACTCTAAGACCCTTACGTCCCTTGTGCAATGGTTTCCTAACGGGGGTTCAGGTTTCTGTCACTCTGGCAACCCCTACGATTAGTAGCCAAATACACAATGCATTCCCCTAGGCCCATATAGGTGAAGTGTCATGTAGTCGACGTTCACATGACACCACTAGAAGAAGTACACCACAACTTAAATATCAAACTATTGAATCTTTCTCAACACAACTCCACTACTAACAACATGACTTCTCCCATGTCCTCAAGAACAAAACGAACTACTCACAAGACATCATATGGATCATGATCAGAGATGGAATAATGATGTATAACAATCTGAACATAAACAATAATTCAACGGTTAACTCAATAGCATCAACTACAAAGAGTAATCAACACCGGGAAAGTTTCCCCTATGAACTATGCAAGATTCAACCCAATTGTTACAGCAATATGGAGATGGTGACGAGGGTGCTGATGGTGATGATGGTGGTGATGATGATGATGATGATCCCGATGAAGTCCAGCTTGATGGTGGTGTTGATGGCAACGATCTCCCCTCTCTGGGAAGGAATTCCCTCGGCAGAAATCTTTCTGCCGGAGAGATCTTTCTCTCTCGGTGTTTTCCGCCCTGCAAAGGCAGTGGAATCTTTCTTTGGTCGCTTCCTGAGTCTTAGGGTTTCGGGAGGATAATATACGCCAGAGGGGAGAGCCAGAGGTGGGCCAGGGCGGCCATACCACCTGGTGGCACGGCCTAGGGTGGCCCGCGCCAGGGGGTGGTGTGGGCCCCCTGTGGCCCATCTTCACTCCCTCTTCTGGCAGCGTTTGTCTTCTAGAAAAATAGGATTTCCATATATTTTCCCGGTTTTTCGGATCTTTGCGGATTTTTCCTCCAAACAGCACCTTTTCCATCAGAATCCTGACTGCAGCGGTCCATGCTCCAAAAGTCATCAACCATGCAAAAACAGATGAAATAACATAAGTATCACCTCTCAATACGAAATATAGCAATGAATAACAGTGAATTATGACATAGAATAGTGATGCAAAATGGACGTATCAACTCCCCCAAGCTTAGACTTCGCTTGTCCCCAAGCGAAACTGAGCTCAATAAACATGGTCTCAGGTTTATGGAGTGAAGAGTCGATAAAAGAATATGGACAAGAAGCATCAAATTCATCAAATACATAGATCATAATAGAAGACAACTCACTATTATATAACTCAACTTGCAATGAGTAAAGGAAACAAAATAAAGATATATGAAGTAAATCATAATTGGTAATGGAAAACTTAGCTCTTGGTCGCAGAATAGTTGATAATTTGCTAGAGTTCACAAATAACTGGTTTTCAATGATAGCTTTCAAAGTAGTAAACATCAAGATAAGAGCAATGTGCAAAACAAGGAACATAAGAAACATGATTGAATAAATCATCGTATGAATGAATGAAACACAACAACTCAAAATACTTGTTGAGATGGAAGGGAAGTAGGTTTACTGACTCAACTACAAAGTAAAAGAAAGGCCCTTCGCAGAGGGAAGCAGGGATTTCAAGTCTCATAAAGAGCTCCCAAGAATTATGATACTTATTACCTTTCAACTCTCATTGCCCCTATCATAGGCATCTTTAGGTGATTAAAGTTAAAGTGATCAAATATGAGGATATGCATTGACAAGTTGTAAATTGAGAATCTCATGTCCCTTGAATACGAGGGTCGCTCCTCATGCTACTCAAGTTTAGTCACCAGTAACTTCTTGTCATCGTAAGCATATGTGTATCATAGAGAACCGCCAATGGGGTACCCCTTGCCCGATGATATGGAAGAATCCCCATATCAAAATGACAAGGCAAGCAGACAACAAACATCTCAGCAATCTTCTTATTTAACATGGGAATATGGAGCTTTTTTCTCTCTTTCCTCTTTTCATAATCTTTTTTTCCTTTTCTCTTTTTCTCAATATCGGCTCTTTTTTTATAAGAAGAATGCTTCAAAGATGCTCGTTATTGTTACACTGCAGGTTTCCACCATGTCAGCATGGATTTACAAGCTCCATGGACTTACAAGCTCCCCTTTCATTTCACATCGACGACATCCATAGACAAAAGAACATGATATCAACTTGGTACAAAGTACCAGTGCAATGTTGAAAGCGTTCCCCATGACAGCATGGTTCTGCCAATTCACAACTTACAAAGCGCAAGCATATATGCAACATAGGTGAGCACAATGGTTCAAGTTTATTAAGTGCAAGAAAGTAAAGTGTGCCATCAAGTTCGTGAGAGCTTTAATCACTAATTTTCACATAACAAGTTTAATTTGGAAGGTAGACAAAACAAGAATTTACTTGGAATAGAAATAATGCTAATAGGTAGGTATGGTGGACACAAATGGCAAAGGTTTTGGTTTAAGGATTGGATGCACGAGAAGAATTCCCTCTCAGTATAGGTTTTTGGCTAGCAAGGCTGGGTAGCAAGTACAAGAGTTGAAGGAAACAAACAAACATACAAGTGATCAAAACAAACATGCAATCTTCCTTGGAAGCACAAAAGATCTTAACTAGAGAATACTAAACTTATGAGCAAATCAAGAAAGAAAGATGATGAAATTATTTTTCTTTAGAGTACTTTTATCTTTTTCTTTCAACTCTCAAAAATAGTGTTGTACTAACCAAGCCAGGTTTGCCAAAACCAACTAAATTAACTCAATGATCCCAAAGTGATACCAATACTAACAACAAGATCAATCATATAATCCCGAATTGAAAACTAATATAATCTATGAAAAAGAGTGAATGATATAACTTCTCATTAATATTCCATAACAACAACTCACATCAAGGGATACATATCTAATGAGAGAGGGGACACTTCCATAATGCAAACCATCCTACATAATAACTTCTCTATTCATGATATGACTCTACTAAAAAGGTAAAAAGATATAAGGTAATGATATGATACCGCGGCACTCCCCCAAGCTTGGAACAAACCAAGGGGATGCCAAACCTGATGACGAATTACTCCTTTGGTGGTGGTGGTATCCTCTCAATGAGCTCTCTGATAAGTTTCCCCAAGTTCTCAATCTCGAAGGTGAGATTACGAATCAGCTGCGAGTTTTGCTCAATGCGGCTCATGATCATGTCGGGTTGAGAATTCCATCTCTTGCTATTCTTTCCCACTCTTCCTCCTTGAAGTCTTCTTTTCCTGCATGGCTAGAATGAGGCAAATCCCAATCGGAGGGTAATTTCCCCTTGGGCATATTCTGGTATTGATGCTCATGGATAAGGGTATGGAAAGGATTCTTGGAGTGTGGAGGAAGTGACCGTGGAGCCAAACTGTGACGGGGAGCTTTCCCCCCAGTCTACATCCGTGCAGTCCTTCTGACCCTGGACGGTTTTTTCACCACTCCAATGCTCGCAATGGTAGTGCCGGTGTGTGGATGTTGGCCTTGCTCCTCTTCACCTTCACTCTTTATCTCCTTCTCCTTCCCGGGGTCTTGGAGGTATTCCTCCATAGGCTCCTTCACTTTATCCTTGGAGGACACCATTGTGCTTCTAAACCTTCAAAGAGTATGTCCTGGCAGAAACAGATCGAAACGAAAACACGACGAAAACACGATATACGAACCTCGGGAGATTCGGGGGATTATATATTACGAAGTTTCATAACAAAAGGAAGGTACTGGGAGAAAACGAGTCAGAGGCGGAGTCTGGGGTGGACTCACCACCTGGTGGCGCGGCCAGGGGTGGGCCGGCAACACAGGGTGGTGTGAGCCACCCTGGCTCCGTTTCCGTCCCTTTTTCGCTTCGTAGTTTTCCTTACTGACTGAAAACTGCAAAAATATAGTTGGATAGTATATTTGCAGAACTTTTCTTACCAGAACTGTTACCTATTTAAAAACGGACTCTTTTTCATATTTAGTAACAAAGTCTTTCACAGTTGCTATTATAGGTTCATCAACCATTTGTTTATCAGGTTCAACAGCTTTATTTGTACTTTCATTAACCATACTAGCTATCATAGAATGTTCCTTAATCTTAACCGGGAAAGGCATTTTCTCAATATAAGGTTCAGGTAAAACATGATTAGCAGTAGAAACTTCAGTATTTCTTGCAGGAACACTCTTAGCAACATCTTTATAAGGTTCATGATACTTATTCCACTTCTTTTTAGGAACTTCAATGTAGGAAGCAAAAGCCTTAAAATAAGAAGCAATAGCTTGAGAGTCTAGACCATAAGCGTTTCTAATATTTTGAAAGTCATCAGTTCCCATAAAAGATTCAATGCATTCATAATCATAATTTATACCTGACTTTCTACCTTTGTCATTCTCCCAAGCTTCAGCATTATCTTGAATATGGTCCAGAAGATCCCATTTAGCTTCTTGTTCCATGCAAGTGAATGATCCAGCACAACAAGCGTCCAATAAATCCTTATCATGTAGAGGGAGCCTAGCATAAAAGTTAATGATAATAATATTGTTGGGGAGCTCATGAATGGGACATTTGAGCATTAGTAACTTCAGTCTCCCCCAAGCTTGAGTTGTAGTCTCTCCATCAAGAGGCCAAAAGTTGTATATTTGATTCCGATCTTTATGAATCTCACTTGGAGGATAAAACTTTGAATAAAAGAGAGGTACTATTTCCTCCCATTCCAGAGCTTGACCATTTTTAGCATCTTATACCATTCCTCAGCTCTTCCTTTCAGCGATAATGAGAATAACTTCTTCTTAACTTGATCTGTAGTAATACCTGCACACTTGAACAACCCGCATAATTCGTGTATAAAGAGTAAATGATCACCGGGATGGACAGTTCCATCCCCAACACAGTAGTTATCCATAACATGATCAATAATTCTTGTAGGTATTTTAAAAGCATCATTCTCAGCAGGTGGTGGCTTATCTACTACCTTAACAGTGGTAGTAGCATTACCAAATAAGAAACTCAGTGAATTATCCATAAAGAAAATAAAGCAACTAACAGAAGTAAATAATACTCACAGTTGAAGTTTACTTTACCAGTTCCACTCTCCAATAGCGCTTCACTCCCCGACAACGACGCCATAAAATAGTCTTGATGGCCTACAAGTATAGGGGGTGTATCGTAGTATTTTCGATAAGTAAGAGTGTCGAACCCAACGAGGAGAAGAAGGTGCTGGCTAGTGGTATGGATCAGGAATTCTCTGCAAATACTTAGCAAACGGACTTTTAGGGGTTTTATATAAAGCAAGTAAACAAAGTATGGGTAAATAAAAGACAGTAGGAATAAATGCAGCAAGTGGCCCAATCCTTTATGCAGCAAAGTACGAGCCGGTTGTATCACTTAAGATGACCAAACGTTCTCGAGGACACATGGGAAGACTGACAAGTGCTTTCGCTTCATATAGTTGATTAATCTTCTTTAGCTTGCTAAGTGTTGTGTGTGTGAACATGTGCTAATGTACCGACCTTCCTAGAACTAATACATACTTGTGATTATACCCCTTGCAAATATCCGTAAGTACAAGAAAGTAACTAAGGTAGAAACCTAACCACAGCTTTAAACTCTAAGACCCTTACGTCCCTTCTGTAATGGTTTCCTAATGGGGGTTCAAGTTTCTATCACTCCGGCAACCCCTACGATTAGTAGCCAAATACACAATGCATTCCCCTAGCCCCATATAGGTAAAGTGTCATGTAGTCGACGTTCATATGACACCACTAGAAGAAGTACACCACAACTTAAATATCAAACCGTTGAATCTTTCTCAACACAATTCCACTACTAACAATATGACCTCTCCCATGTCCTCAAGAACTAAATGAACTACTCACAAGACATCATATGGATCATGATCAGAGATGGAATAATGATGTATAACAATCTGAACATAAACAATAATTCAACGGTTCACTCAATAGCATCAACTACAAAGAGTAATCAACACCGGGAAAGTTTCCCCTATGAACTATGCAAGATTCAACCCAATTGTTACAGCAATATGGAGATGGTGATGAGGGTGCTGATGGTGATGATGGTGGTGGTGATGATGATGATGATCCCGATGAAGTCCAGCTTGATGGTGGTGTTGATGGTGGCGATCTCCCCTCTCAGGGAAGGAATTCCCCCGGCAGAAATCTGTCTGCAGGAGAGATCTTTCTCTCTCGGTGTTTTCCGCCCCGCAGAGGAGGCGGAATCTTTCTGTGGTCGCTCCCTAAGTCTTAGGGTTTCGGGAGGATAATATACGCCAGAGGGAAGAGCCAGAGTTGGGCCAGGGCAGCCACACCACCTGGTTGCGCGACCTAGGTTGGCCCGCGTCAGGGGGTGGTGTGGGTCCCTATGGCCCATCTCCACTCCCTCTTCTGGTAGCCTTCATCTTCTGGAAAAATAGGATTTTCCGTATATTTTCCCGGATTTTCTGATCTTCACAGATTTTGCCTCCAAACAGCACCTTTTCCATCAGAATCCTGACTGCAGTGGTCCATGCTCCAAAAGTCATCAACCATGCAAAAACAGATGAAATAACATAAGTATCACCTCTCAATACGAAATATATCAATGAATAACAGTGAATTATGACATAGAATAGTGATGCAAAATGGACGTATCAATGGTCACAACTGGATGTTCCTAGTGGCAATCGGGCTATTTAAAATAGAGGCAGCTGAGGAGATCAATAGGCCACATGGATCCATTGGCTATATCCACGGATGCTTGCAAAGGGCTGACGAATGTAGTGAACGAGGTGTTCCCGCGAGCTGAAGGTAGAGAATGCCATGCCCATATGATGCTCAACTTGTACTCACACTACGCAGGCAGCGTATTTCCTTAAATGTTTCCTACTGCTAGAGTTTACAAACCTAGTAGCAGCGAATATTTCATGAGCAAGATTTTTTCAGAAGCCCGTGAACTTCTGGAGTACTTAGCCATCCATCATTCGTAGCTATGTAAGAGGAGTAAATTCAACCCTGGCATCAAAGTTGATTACATAAACAACAACCTTGTAGAATGCCTGAATAACTAGGTGAAGGACATAAAAGTGTGTCCTGTTCATATCTTAATGGACAACATACGTGGTATGATCATGAAGCTGTTAAATATAAGGAGAGAGATCGATAGGAGACTTAGAGGACATATGCTACTGCTAGTTGTATAGCAACTGCACAAGAGAAGCCGAGGACTTGCTCATCTTAAGATTCTCCCGTTAACTAGCAGCAGCTGTGAGGTGGTCGATATGTCCAAGAGTGGCAAAAGGGATGTTGTGAACATCCAGCTGCGAGAATGCACCTACTTAGAGTGGTAGCATACCAGGAAACCTTGCGACCACGCCTTGGCCTTCTTGGTGAAGAAAAGAACTCTACCACATTTGGATCAGTATTTGTCAGACTACTACTCTATGGAAAAGTTCAGAGCTGCGTACGCTAGATCCGTCGAGCCATCTACAGACCCATCTCAGTGGCCTCAAGTCCAACTATCTTTCGATATTTGCTAGCCAGTTACAAAAAGGGGCAGAGGAAGACCTCAGGTGAATAGGTTTAAGAATTTTATTGAGAAGAAGGGTTCGGCTTTCTGTGCAACCAAGAAGGGCAAAAACAGATGCAAGACCTGCCATCTTATAGGCCATAGAGCAGCGGGCTGTCCCCTTAATGCTCCCAAACCTAGGTATGAGATGGTACATTGACAAAAAAATTATTTATACTATGTAGATATAAGGTAGTAATCCATGTACTGGTTTTTTTACAGGAACCGCAAGGTAAGAAACAAGACAGTCGACTCAGTGATTTGCTGCGGGAAGAAAACCAAAACGAGTGGAGTGATGATGCTGGACAAGATTCTGGTGCTGATTGGCCTGACTTCCCTCGATCCGGAGATGAAGAAGCCAGTGGACGTGAAGGCAAGAGGAGGAAAGTTGGCACCCAAGAAGAGAAAGAAGACTAGCAGTGTAGAAGCCTAATGATGTATTGAACTTGAACCTATATATGTAGTTTGGTGAAACTCTGGAGCTATGTGCGTGGAACTTGCCGGGCGAAACAATCTGCCTCTCGTAATCGGAGTAAAATGTATCACGACTTTAGGATTGGATATGGCCGAGGCCACTAGTTGAATCCGAAATTGTGACTGTGCCACCACTATCTGAACAATCGCGATAGCTGAGCGGTTAAGGGGTCTCCATAATCGATGGGTGTTAGTGCCATAGACATGAATTATTTATAGGCGCTTAATAAATCCTTGCTATTGGCATTACACTTATGATAAGTTTTTGGGCTGACAAAACAAGTTCTAAGCTGGCTGCTACACTCCACGAAGCAGCAACTTATTTCAGCCGATGGACGATGACATGGCAACATAAACTGCAAATGCAACAGATAATCCCCAGATAATGAGGAAATTGTTTCCACTATCTGGCCTAATCTTGAGCCCGTCTGTCTCACCACCTCCCTGCCCATGCCTCCCCTACACCTGGGGAAGCTCCCGGATATCTCGCTCCATCGCATGAATCTCCTCTTTCTTGTTCCACACAGCATCACGCAGATCCTGAACAAGCTCTCTGTGAAAACCTGTTAGTGGCTTTTCGATCCACACAAACTTGTCACAGCCAGTCCCCATCCCTTCCTGCATAGTAGATCGAAGGAAACAAAAAAAAGAATTACATTACGCTTTCCAGATCCGGGTTACCATCGGACCTACAGTAGGAACTTACCGCTTTGATGCTACAGTTGCTGAATTTTCCTGCAGTATTTTCATCGGTCCATGAAATCCATCTCGGCATCTTCTCACCGCATAAACATGGCATATCGGGGTAGTAATTGTAGAGCGCCCTCCGGTACCTAATGGGGGCACCCGCCTGACGGCGTTGAGCCGACCCTGATTCCGCCCGAGATGAACTGCACGAGCTACAAGCCATGAGCGAGGGGAGCGAGGGCAGAGGAAAGAGGAGCCTTTGTATGTCAAGGTAGTGGTGAAGCGCGATTTATCCCCACTTAATAACTCGGGCAGAATCCTACCATCCTTATTCGGCTGATAGGTGGGGGACCTAGCGTGTGGACTTTTCAACCAAACCTCGCGCCTTCGTGGTTCAAAAGCCCTCTCGCGTGCATTGGACGAAATTTTTTGGCACCTTGCCCGCGTACATATCACTGGGAGGCCTTGCTCAGGAACTAGACATGCCTGGCCCACAATCTTACTCCCTCCCAGGAACTTGTCATGGCTCGCGCCAGCACATCCATCCGCTCCACCGCTTCCGGTAGGGCTCGCCACGATGGATCCACCCCAAGGTCCTACCGTCGCAGTGTCAAATGGCCATGGTTTCTTGAGAGGAGCGACGACACTACGTATCCGAGCTCGGCCCCTCCTACAAATAGAAGGACTGATGCAGCGTCGAGCTCGAGCAGGAGCCGCCAAGCGCCACGGCGCTCGGTCCATGCCAACCCCCTCACCTTCGTCATTGTTGATTCTGATGTGGAGGACGACAGGGACGAAGCTATGCAGAATGCCATTCTTGCCTCCTTGGCGAAGGGCAAGCCACGGGCGGGAGTGGATGTCGCTGGGAAGGGCACGGAGGTGTCACTAATCGAGGTGGACTCCGACGACAGCGGTGTGATGTGGGTTTAGATGTTGTTTAGGATGGTTGCAATTTCGGTTGTGTTTAGTGCGAGTACAATTATTGTAATGGGTTTGTCGAGCTATATTGAGAAATATGTGCAATAGCACCATGTGAGTGCTTCCACTTTAGAAATTGTGTCTGTGCCATTTGCATGTTGCATTATCAATGTAGATTACATGTAAACAATCCAACGAAAATCAGATTACAACCATCAAACGGGAGTGGCAGGATGGAAGAGAAGTTGGGACAGTGGCTTCAAGGGGAAGGAAGAGAAGGGGGTCGTGACACTGGCAGGTGGGCCCTCGGAACACGTGAGACTGACATGCGGGTGCGGGAGCACACGGTATTGCCAGTCTGTCTAGAGCAAGCGGACTTTGCAACATGACAACAGCAAGCTGATTGGACCAATATAATAACTCGTCGAATTATTAAGGAGTACTAAAAACTACAACTGAGGTACATTCGCACAACACGTATGCTCTACGCACCTGAGAAGCATCGTTTAAGTCTAATAGTAACGACAACACAAGTACTACATTTCCCTGTTGGTCTTCTCGATACAAATGTAGAAATGCATCTGCCTATTCGGTCTAGCACTGACAAGGTACTGAGATGGCACACATAGGATCGACCTTAGGTCCGCATACTCCACGTCCCGCAGCGTCGGGCAGCTCGGCGCCTCGGCTAGCACAAGAATGCTATCGAACGATGGCGGCTGGGCGTTAACCCACATGCGCACCGTGTATACGGGCTAGGCGCACGAGACCGACCTGACGCATATGGCACACATGACGGTGGGCCCGACTTTGGTTCCCGAAACACCGGTGGTGATGGTCAGGACGAAAACAGAGCCACCCCCCTAGAAAATTAGCCGGTGGCGTGCCGAGTCAATGAACGACACCTACTCTTGGAGAAGTTGGGCTTGCCCGTACGAGATCCTAATCACTTCGATCAAGTGCTCCTCTACAAGGTGGACGACGAGCTCTGCCAGCGGGCCGCTGTAGTTGTAGCCCGGCTCCGTGCAGGAGCATGCGCCGTGAGGGCACGCAAGCTCGTGGAGCGGGAGCTCGTGGTAGGAGTAACGGCGAAAGCACCCTGGGTGGGAACACACGAGCGGGAACATCGCTGCAAGTTGCGCGCAAGGATCTCCAGATTCTTGGGCTGCAGCATATGCCACATCTGAAGTTTGTTGAGAAATCGGAAAAAAGATCAGCAGTTAGATTGGCGAATAGCAGGAATATGTAGGATAAGTTCAAAAGCTTGTAAAATGATTTCTTAGCATGATGGTAGCGACCTGAGAATTGGTGGATGTCGTCGGCTTGCGGCTAAGGCAGGATGGGAGTGAAGTGGGGAAAGTGGCTTCGAGGGGAAGAAAGAGAAGTACGGGGAGGAACAGAAGTAATGGGGACGTGACACTGGGATATGGCCCACTGAACTCGTGAGTCGTGACACTCGCAACAGGGGAGCGCCCGGTGTTGCCTGTTTGTCTAGAGCAAGCGTGGCCAATCATGCCGTAAAACAGCCTACTCGCGGACCGCTCTCATGAAGACCAACCCAATCGTCCAAGCGCCCGGTCTAATGGTATGTAACAATCGTCAAGCATAACAACTGTGTTAGGGCGTGCCTTCTAGAAGACTCGGTCTAACGGCCACGCATTGGGGGGCTAACGTTAGGGCTCTCCTAAGGTTAGGATCCATATGTGGTTTATGAAAAGAACACACATCTAATGACACTGGTGGATCATTATGTGTTTTGTGAGAAGAACACACATGCAATCACACTGGGAGGATCCATGTGTGGTTTATGAGAGGAACACAGATGCAATGACACTGGTGATATGTGGTTTGTGAAAAGAACACACATGCAATGACTCTAACTTTGGTTAATGAAAAGAGCAGACATGCAATGACACTGGTGAATCCATGTGTGGTTTGTGAGAAGAACACACAAGCAATGACCATTGGTTGATCCATATGTGGTTTGTGGAAAGAACACACATGAAATGCAAGGGGTTGATCCATATGTGGTTTGTGAAAAGAACACACATGCAATGCCATTGGTTGATCCATGTGTGGTTTGTGGAAAGAACACACATGCAATGCAAGGGGTTGATCCATATGTGGTTTGTGGAAAGAACACACATGCAATGACACTAGTTGATCCATATCTGGTTTGTGGAAAGAACACAATGACTCTGGCGGATCCATGTGTGGTTTGTGAAAAAAAACACATGCAATGACTCTAGTGGGTCCATATGTGGTTTGTGGAAAGAACACACATGCAATGAATCTGGTTGATCCATATGTGGTTTGTGGAACGAACACAAATGCAATGACTCTGGTGGATCCATATGTGGTTTGTGGAAAGAACACACATGCAATTACACTGGTGGATCCATGTGTGGTTCATGACAGGAACACACATGCAATGAACACTGGTGGATCCATATGTGGTTTGTGGAAAGAACACACATGCAATGACACTGGTGGATCCATATGTGGTTTGTGAAAAGAACACACATGCAATGACTCTAGTGCTGGTTTTAGTATAAGAACACACATGCAATGACTCTAGTGGGTCCATATGTGGTTTGTGAAAAGAACACACATGCAATTACCCTAGTGGATCCATATGTGGTTTGTGGAAAAGAACACACATGCAATGAACACTAGTGGATCCATAAGTGGTTTGTGGAAAGAACACACATGCAGTGAACACTGGTTGATCCATATGTGATTTGTGAAAAGAACACACATGCAATGCCACTAGTTGATCCATATGTGGCTTGTTAAAAGAACACACATGCAATGACTCTAGTGGATCCACATGTGGTTTGTGGAGAGAACACACATGCAATGACATTGGTTGATCCATGTGTGGTTTGTGGAAAGAACAAATATGCAATTTCTCTGGTCAGTCCATATGTGGTTTGTGAAAAGAACACACATGCAATGACTCTAGTGGATCCATATGTTGTTTGTGGAAAGAACACACATGCAGTGAACACTGGTTGATCCATATGTGATTTGTGAAAAGAACACACATGCAATGTGATTGGTTGATCCATATGTGGTTTGTGAAAAGAACACACATGCAATGACTCTAGTGGATCCATATGTGGCTTGTGGAAAGAACACACATGCAATGACCATTGGTTGATCCATGTGTGGTTCATGACAGGAACACACATGCAATGACATTGGTTGATCCATATGTGGTTTGTGATAATAACACACATGCAATGCCATTGGTTAATCCATGTGTGGTGGTTGGAAAGAACACACATGCAATGACTCAAGTGGGTCCGTATGTGGTTTGTGAAAACAACACACATGCAATGACTCAGGGGGATCCATGTGTGGTTTGTGGAAAGAACACACATGCAATGAACATTGCTGGATCCATATGTGGTTTGTGGAAAGAACACACATGCAATGACACTGGTGGATCCATATGTTGTTTGTGAAAAGAACACACATGCCATGACTCTAGTGCTGGTGTTAGTATAAGAACACACATGAAATGACTCTAGTGGGTCCATATGTGGTTTGTGAAAAGAACACACATGCAATGACTCTAGTTGATCCATATGTGGTTTGTGGAAAAGAACACACATGCAATGAACACTGGTGAATCCATAAGTGGTTTGTGGAAAGAACACACATGCAGTGAACACTGGTTGATCCATATGTGGTTCATGACCGGAACACACATGCAATGACCTTGGTTGATCCATGTGTGGTTCATGATAGGAACACACATGCAATGACATTGTTTGATCCATATGTGGTTTGTGGAAAGAACACACATGCAATGACCCTAGTTGATCCATATGTTGTTTGTGGAAAGAACATAGATGCAATGACTCTGGTGGATCCATGTGTGGTTTGTGGAAAGAACACACATGCAATGCCATTGTTTTTGATCCATGTGTGGTTTGTGAAAAGAATACACATTCAATGCCATTGGTTGATCCATGTGTGGTTTGTGGAAAGAACACACATGCAATGCCATTGGTTGATGCATATGGGGTTCATGACAGGAACACACATTGTTGGGGGATACCCCCGGGTAGGGTCACGCCGTGGTATAAAGGCCGAGGTAGCCGAGGTTCAGCAAGGCCAAAGCGGATGCTGGCCAGGTCACCTAAAGGCAGGCCGAATCACGAGGTAACCTGGACCAGGGGCGTTCGCCTGACTAAGTCTCAACCGATTTAAGGAGTAAGTCAGAAATGCGTGTTTTACTTGTATGCAGGAACGGGCGAGGCCGGATCAACTATGATTCAGGTCATGTCTAGCTTCTAGGAGAAGGAAGGAATCTCACTGGTCAAAAGAAGCCCCGGTATGCACTACATGAGCGAAGCAAGCAAGGGCAGGACCACCGGAGCGTGGCCGACAAGGGTGACAACGCCCATGTCGGCTGACGCGGGTGCCGTAGAGGCGCACGTAGCCTCTGCATGTGTGACGCGGGGGAAAATCACCCCGGTCGGCTTACTACTTTGGGAGGAAGCATATTCTTAGGAATATGCTTCCACGTATGCCCTAGGCAGAGACCGAGCTCCCTCTATAAAAGGGGGGCTAGGGTTTCAGTAGAGGGGGTTCCGCTGTTCTGTTTTGGCTAGGGTTTTAGGGGCGATCTGTGGGTGAGAGTAAGAGAGCTCCTTCTTCCTCCTCTCGCCAATACAGCTCTAGGAGCACTTGTAATCTTGGAATCAAAGAAAATACAAACTTCTATGTGGAGATTCACTTCACTATCCCTTCCTGGATTCCCCTAGCGTGTTTTAGTCCCCACCTTTAGCATATCCATGGCATCTGCCGTGACACCACCATGATAGTTGGCGCCCACCGTGGGGACTGCGGCGCTAGCAGGGGTCAAGATCCGGACAGGAAACATCATCGGCACCGGCGAACGCATCGTCTCCGGGCTCGTTCAGCGCTTCGGAGCGCTGGACTTCGTCAGCGACAACGCTGGCTGCTTCGGCACGCGCCCTCTTCCGCGCAATGGCCTCTTCGTCAAGCTCGGCGCGCACAAGGTCTACGTCGTTGTTGACGTGTCGTGTGTTCATCCGCGTCACGTCGTCGAGGCGGGGGAGCCACCCCTCACCGTGGTTCACGGGACGCGTATCGCTCGCTCCCCGGACCATGCAGACGTGATGATGACAGCGCCAGGTGCAGGCGCAAGCAAGGATCCAGTGCCAGATCCGGAGATAACGCCTAAGGCACCTAGGAAAGTTACAGGTCCTCCACTAGTGAGGCCAGAGAATGTGTTGAGGGAAGCAATGGATAGCTTGGCAAACCCTGTAGTAGCAGCAGTAGATTCGGCTCGAGCGCAGGCCGAGCTAGAAGAAACTAGGCAAAAAATACTAGAGGGCGCAAAGAAAATAGCCGCGGCTCAGCAGTCGTTGAATATGACGCTGCGGGAGTACGCAAAGGCGAACAAAGTTGACGCTGTAAAAGTGAAGGGAAGAAATCTCATGAGCGAGATGAACAGAGAGGGTGACACTGGAATTGAGGAATCAGAAAACTGTTTATCCGTGGGGCTGCCGAGGTATAGTACCCCAGCAAAGAACCTCAGAGCAGCGGATGCAGCGGCGTCCGAGTTAGAGGGTCTGACGGGTGAAGCCTGGCAAAGACAATAGGATAGGGTTAATGAGCTGGTTCGGATTGCGAACAGGCAAAACGAGGAACTACTCAGAGCTAACCCGGAGAGAGCTGGAGCCTCCAAGATCGTCCATTCGGCGATGGGTAACCCAGAGAAATCCGCTGGAGCCGCATCGTCCCCTCATGGTGGTCCAAGGAGAGAAGAGGTAGTAACCTCGCCCAGACGAAACAGACAGATCGTCCCGTATGACCCAACGTGGGCAGGGAAAGGAAAAGAAGCACAGAAAAATGATGATTGATGGAGTGTGAGCCGAGGTGAAGCTAGCCGAGGTAACCGCGACCAAGGCAATGCCGGTCAAGGGAACGCAGTCAACGGCAATGCCGGACAGTGAAACTCGGCTGGAGCAGGACAACCGCAGCAGCGGAATATACTAAGGCAAGAGCAAAGTGCCGGCCGAGGTATGCAAAAGAAAGGCGCTCCACGAGAGCAAGACAGGTATAATGATGGAGACTCAGAAATGGCAAATGCGAGATACCCAAGGCCGGACTATCATGTGATAGGGTCAAGATTGGGAAGCAGGGATTTGATGCCGGATGATGCCAGGTTGAAACTGGATCAACTGTATAGGTCGGAACAGATCGAATGGCAAGGTCCACCGGGTCCTGCGTGTTTTGGACCCCGGATCATGAAGGAGCCGCCGGTACCCAACTTCCAATTAGCCAGGGGCACGAAGACGTATGACGGTAGTACCAAGCAAGAGGATTGGTTGATAAACTATGCTACGGCTGTGACAATTTCCACTGGTAACTTGAGATGGGCTGTACGATACGTACCCCAGATGTTGGAAGGACCGGCAAGGGTATGGCTGAACAATTTGGCACCCAGAAGCATCAACTGCTGGATAGACTTTGAGGAAATGTTCATCAGCAATTTCTCGAGTACATATCAGAGGCCAAATAGGCCGCAAACCCTAGCTATGTGCAAGAAGAGACCAAATGAGACAGACTGGGAGTTCTTGACCCGATGGTGTACCGTGAGAAACTCGTGTGAGGGCATGATAGAATCACAGGCCATATCATGGTTCGCACAAGGGTGCAGATATGCAAGCGAGCTGTGGATGAAGTTGCAAAGGAAAATGCCAACTACGTTGGCAGAGATGATGCGGATTGCAGATTCGTATGCTTTGGGTGATCTGACTCAACCTAGGCTCTCATCAAACGAGTCAAACGATGAGTACTATCAGAGGGATGGAGCCGGATCATCCCAGAGGAATGACTATAGAGGAAAAAGGAGAGATGATAGACCAGATCATCGATACGGTTTGCACCAAGTTGCAGTTGTGAATCAAGATCAGCCCAGAGCAGGGGGCAGTCAACGCCAAAAAACTGGAGGGCAGTGGACTCCGAGAAACGATGGTAAGAAGACTTGGACACCAGAGCAAAAGAAGCAGTGGCAAGAAAGGAAAGACTGTCCGAGGTATACTTATGAGTCGATGTTGGACTAGCCGTGTAAGTTTCACACGCCAAATCCGAATAACCCAGTAGGTCATACGACGAGGCAATGTGAGTGGATGCGCAAGATTGAACAAGGTGGTTTGGGGAATGCTCAGGCACCCCGGAATGATCAGCCTCGGCAGGAGTTACCCCGGTAGCAATTGCTCTCCGGAGCAAACACGCAACAGCTAATGTTGCCTCCCCCTCCGCCAAGGTATGATAACAATGAGAGAAGGGATGCAGTCCATCAAGTGGAAAATCAGCATCAGCCGGATCAGAGATACCCCGGAAATGAGGCGAGAAACGAGTACAGAGAGCACCATCAGAGCTATTGTGTGTTCACCACTGAGGAAACAGATAGAAAGAGCTTGCAGCGTAGGCATATGGAGGTGAACGCAGTAATGCCTGCAGTGACGAGGTACATGCCTTGGTCTGATCAGGAAATCGCCTGGAGCATCAGGGATCATCCCAAGCTTATGCCAAGCCCTGGTTCGTATGCGTTGGTGCTAGATCCGACACTCATTGGACCTAGCATTAACGTAAGGTTCTCAAAGGTACTGATCGACAATGGCAGTAGCATTAACATCATGTATGCAGACACAATGCGCAAGTTGGGTATCTCAAAGAATATGCTACAGGCCACGAGGACAACTTTCCATGGCATTGTGCCCGGCATTTCTTGTGAGCCCATAGGCAAGGTCCGGGTTGACGTCTTGTTCGGCACGAGGGATAACTGCCAAACCGAAAATTTCGAGTTCGAGGTGGTAAACTTGGAAAGTGTGTACCACGCGTTACTCGGAAGGCTAGCGCTGAACAAGTTTATGGCAAGCTGTCATATTAGCTACTTGAAGATGAAATTGCCCGGACCAAACGGAGTGATTACCATTGCTGGGGATTTCCGACGTTCCATGGAGTGTGCGTCGGCCGGGTCAAACTTAGCCGAGTCACTTGTGATTGCGCAGGAAAAAAGGAAAATTTAGGAGGTGGCGGCATTGGCTCAGTCTGTGCAGCAGTATATGCCGGCGCTGAGTAACCCGCATGGAAGTGTCTCTTTCCAGGCCATGAAAGATACCAAGAAGGTTCATGTTGATGACGTGTTCCCAGAGCGCACCATAACAATTGGTGCCGGGTTAAGTAATAAATAGGAAAGCGAGCTCGTCAGCTTCCTCCGTGAGAATCGGGACATTTTTGCTTGGTCCACACAGGACTTGCAAGGTGTTCTGAGGGAGTTGGCCGAGCACTCTTTGAATGTGAGACCCGGAGCCAAGCCGGTGAAGCAACCTCTCCGCCGCTTCGCCGAAGATAGGAGAAAAGTCATTGGGGATGAGATAGCTCGGTTGCTAGCTGCAGGATTTATCATGGAAGTTCTTTACCCGGATTGGCTGTCTGATCCGGTGCTGGTGGAGAAGAAGAAGGACGACCCGAACGTGGCGGTGGTTTGGCGCATGTGTATCGATTACACGAACCTGAACAAGGCGTGTCCAAAAGATCCATTTCCCCTGCCAAGAATAGATCAGGTCATAGACTCAACTGCTGGATGTGAATTGTTGTCATTCATTGATGCATATTCTGGTTTCCACCAGATACCTTTGAATCTGAATGATCAAATAAAGACTGCGTTTATTACCCCATATGGGGCTTATTGCTATCGCACCATGCCATTTGGTTTACGTAATGCAGGGGCAACGTACCAGAGATGTATGCAAAAATGTTTGCATGACCAAATAGGTCAAAATGTACAGGTGTACGTGGATGATGTGGTTATCAAGACCAAGGAAAGCAAAACGCTCCTTGACGATATCAGGCAAACGTTTGCGAACCTAAGGAGGTTCCGGATGAAACTTAACCCGGAAAAATGCACCTTGTTTCCAGCCGAGGTATTGAGGTTAATCCAACCAAAATCCGGACCATCGAACGAATGGAACTGCCGAAGTGTCTTAACAATGTCCAGAAGTTCACAGGTTGCCTGGCCTCGTTAAGTCGGTTTGTATGTCAGTTGGGAGAGAAGGCATTACCTCTTTACCAACTCATGAAAAAGTCGGATAAGTTCGTCTGGACGCTGCAGGCCGATGAAGCCTTTACCCACCTGAAGAAGATGCTAGCCACGACACCAGTGCTAGCCTCACCACTATCAAAGGAGCCAATGTTGCTCTATATAGCCGCAACCAACCGAGTTGTAAGTGCAGTGATAGTGGTGGAGCGCGACGAGGAAGCTAAGTCGGTGCAAAGGCCAGTGTATTACTTGAGCGAGGTGTTGTCAGCCTCAAAGCAGAACTATCCACACTATCAAAAGGTGGCATATGGCGTGTACATGGCCGCCAAGAAACTGAAGCACTACTTTGAGGAGCATCCCATTCGAGTCATATGTGAGGCCCCCATATCCGAGATAATGAGTAACAAAGATGCGAGTGGCAGAATTGCAAAATGGGCAATTGAGCTAGCTCCTTATGCGCCTCAATATGACAGAAGAGAGGCCATCAAATCTCAAGCTATGGCGGACTTTTTCGTGGATTGGGCCGAGGTGCAATACGAACCACCACTCCCAGATCCGAACTATTGGCGAATGCACTTTGACAGATCAAAAACCAAAACCGGGCTAGGTGCCGGAGTTGTACTCACGTCGCCAAAGAAGGACCAGTTGAAATATGTGTTGTAGATCCATTTCGCGGCATCAAACAATGTCGCTGAGTATGAAGCACTTGTGCACGGGCTCAAGGTGGCAAAAGAGATTGGGATACGTCGGATCGTATGCTTTGGCGACTCGGATTTGGTGGTGCAGCAAGTGTCGGGAGTGTGGGACGCACTAGATCCAAACATGGCACTGTATAGATTTCATGTGCAGAAGATATCTGGTTACTTTGAGGGATGTGAATTTCACCATGTACCCCGGGTGGAAAATGAGGCTGCCGACATGCTGTCGAAGCTCGGGTCAACCCGACAAGAAATTCCACCGGGTGTAGCATTAGAGTACCTCAGGAAACCATCCATCAGGCCCTCCCCAGAAACCGACTCAATCAATGTCCCGGAGGACACAGAATCCGGAGCTGTGCCCATGGACATTGACATGGGAAGTGGTGCACAAAACCCGGGGACTGCCTCGGCAAACCTGGGGGCTGCTTCACTAAACCCGGGGACTGCTTCGCAAGACCCGGGGACTGCACAGCGTGATCTGGTTGAAGTTATACCGGTGGATCAGATGGAGATCGATGAGGATGTGTTCCCTGTGCGAACAATACCAGCTTGGGCACTACCTATATTTCAATTCCTGAAAGATGGAACGTTACCCACTGAGGAAGTGCTGTCCAGGCAAACAAAGAGGAGGGAAAAGGCGTACACGATCATCAATTTCGAACTATACAAAAGAAGTGTGACCAATGTCCTCCAGCGATGTGTTGACCCGGAAGAAGGGCTTGAAATCATCTGAGATATACATCAGGGGGAATGCGGGCATCATGCCTCATCCCGAGCCTTGGTAGCAAAAGCTTTCTGGCACGGATTCTACTGGCCAAGTTCCTTAGAGCAAATGGAAGATCTGGTGAGAAAATGTAATGGTTGTCAGAGGTATGCTACCAAGACACATATGCCGATGTCGGAACTCAAGACCATACCAATCACTTGGCCATTTGCCGTATGGTGCTTGGATATGGTTGGCCCGTTCAAACCAGCAAGGGGAAATATGACTCACATTTTGGTAATGGTGGACAAGTTTACCAAGTGGATTGAAGTAAATCCTATAAGAAAATGTGATGGAGCTACGGCCGTAACGTTTCTCAAAGATATCATCTTGAGGTACGGTTATCCTCATAGTATCATAACTGATAATGGCACAAACTTTGCGGAAGGAGCATTTGCGCGTTTTTGCCGGGATAAAAAGATCCGGCTGGACATGGCCTCGGTAGCCCACCCCGCATCGAACGGACAAGTGGAAAGATCCAACGGATTAGTATTATCCGGGATAAAAACCCGGCTCATTGAGCCGCTGCAAAGATCAGCGGGGTTCTGGATAGAAGAACTACCAGCGGTACTGTGGAGTTTAAGAACAACTCCTAATCGATCAACAGGCTATACGCCGTTTTTTCTGGTATATGGCGCAGAAGCTGTATTACCAGCCGACATAGAGCATGATTTGCCTAGGGTCACCCAATACACAGAAGCCTAAGTGCAAGAAGCCCGGCAAAATGATGTTGATCTGCTGGAAGGAGCAAGAGAACTGGCATTGTCCAGATCCACCATATATCAGCAAAATCTCCGACGCTATCATAGCCGGAAAGTATGCCCCCGAGTCTTTCGGGAAGGCGATCTGGTGCTCCGGTTGGTACAACGTACTGCCGACATGCATAAATTATCCCCCCCATGGGAAGGGCCGTTCATCGTGAGCAAGGCATTGCAGAATGATTCTTATTATCTCATAGATGCAAAGCCACAGGAAAAGAACAAGTCGGACAGGTCCGGAGAGGAATCTAAGCGACCATGGAATATAGCTCTACTTCGTCCTTTCTACACTTAGCTAAGAAGTGTATGTATCCGAATCTTCTCATATGTCGGTATGTATGTCGGCAATGAGCTTATCAATGAAATGTTGGCACCTCGAGCAGTAACTCGGGGACTGCCTTAATAATGTTTGTTGTTTTTGGTGCGTCAGCTGGAATAAGTTATTCTACTTAACTCGGATTAGTACTGTGTGAGCACCAAGAACCCAACTCTTCGACTTGCTGCTGTCCAACAAGAATTGGCTTCATGGCAAGCAAGAGAACAAGTTTGGAATTCTGTAGCACATGAAAAACGACTAAGGAAAAGAATTTATTCGAGCCGACGTTTGTTTTTTGGACTAACCCTGTATTTATTTTCAAGTTATTATGCAGTTTTATTTTTGAGATAAGTCTAAAAGTTTCCCCGTATTGTTAAGACAATTTTTGAAACTCAGATTCGTAAGTCATAAAACCGAATCAAGGTAGACACGAACCGAGCCAAGAGATTGAACGAACAAGAAACAGAAACTCGGGGACTACGCCCAAGTTAATTCGGCATAAGAACTTAGTAGCAAAATATCACATATGTCTGGAATACAACTCCACCCGGCATACCGGGGATCTGATAAATTTTCAAGTTCTTTCGCTCAAGGAGCAGCAGGAGGAAGTTCGGCATCATCTTCGCCGCCTTCAATATCCGAGGCATCATCTTCTCCTTCATCGTCCGAGCTATCCTCATCATTCTCAACCACTTCGTCCACAGCGGCTTCCAGGAAGCTCGACCCCTCAACCCATTCATGAATGGGAGCGTATTCGATGAGGCTGGGGGCACAAGCCTGGCGCCGAGCTACCCACTCCGGATCATTGGTCCATCTGGATCCTGTGCGTAGACGTGTCAAGAGGTTGAGATTGATTTTTTCATACCACGTGAGTATGTGGTGAAGAATGGTATCAGCTGCGGCACGTCCAGCGGACTCTCTCCAGAGGTCGAGCTGAGTCTCAGTTTCCATTAGCTTCTCAATGAGAAGTGCGGTGGTCTCCGGGTCATCTTCGCTGGGCCAGAACGTGTTGAAGATGCGAGCTGCAGCGCCGAGGATGTCCTTGCGATAATTTTTTATGAGCTCCACGCGAGATGACAAGCTGACCAACAGGTCTTCCAGGTCATAAGGAATCCCTTCACCATCAGGAGCGGCCGGAGTACCCCTTTCTCAGCGGAAGTTGGCAACTGCTGCGCTCGTAATAGCAGTGCCCTCTGGAAATTTTCCTGGAAACGAGGCAAAGGAGGAAGGTCAAGAAAAGACATATGAAGTAACCCGGAGGAGTAGGTCGGAAAAGGGCAAGGAACTTACATGATATATGGCTGAGGATCCGGGTCAGCTCCTTGGTGCAGTCATCACGTCTCTTCCGAAGCTGCTCAAGCTCAGCGTTCGCCGACCCAAGCTGGATGCCGGACTCCTTGAGAAGATCCTGGTCCTTGGCGATCTGGAGATTGAGGCGCTCGCGCTCTTCTGTGTAATTCTGACCAACCTTTTGAAGTTCGGATTGGTGTTGGGCCTTCATCTTCTCCATCTCAACCTTGAGCCTGGCAATCTCATCGTCCTTGGTCCGGAGGAGGGCAAGCTCGTCATCTTTCTTCTTAAGCTCGGCTTGGTACTACCCTACTTGTTCAAGAAAATGCAGCATCATATCAGGCACGGGCACACTATCTTCAAATGATGTTGAATAGTGTGTTGGCCCGGCAGAGCCGAGGTATGAATGTTTGCCGAGCCAAGGAGAAAAGGAAGTGGAAAGCACTACTAGGTCGGACAGAAATGACTTACCCTTGATCTGCTCCAGATTGTTCCGCATAATAGTGTTCTCAGCCTCCACCCCAGCTGCGGAAACCGAATGATGAGATTAGTTCGGCAGAGGAAGAAGAAGAAAATCGAAGAAGCGCTAAGGAAGAAATTTACCCCTTTTCTCGTATTCCGCGATAAGTGCAGCCTGCTTTGCACGTAGCATCTTGTGGGTATCCAGCAAGCGTTGGAATTCAGCACTCCGGCGATTAGTAGTCACCTGAAAGGAGTACAGAAACATAAATTAGCTTGTTGCATAGTCGAAGTGTACTAAAATCCGGGCCAAGTGGAACTTAACCTGGCTCTAGGTGTGTGCATATTCGAAGTGTACTAAAATCCAGGCCAAGTGGAACTTAACCCGGCTCTTGGTGTGTGCATATTCGAAGTGTACTAAAATCCGGGCCAAGTGGAACTTAACCCGGCTCTAGGTGTGTGCATATTCGAAGTGTACTAAAATCTGGGCCAAGTGGAACTTAACCCGGCTCTAGGTGTGTGCATATTCGAAGTGTACTAAAATCCGGTCCAAGTGAAACTTAACCCGGCTCTAGGTGTGTGCATATTCTAAGTGTACTAAAATCCGGGCCAAGTGGAACTTAACCCGGCTCTAGGTGTGTGCATATTCGAAGTGTACTAAAATCCGAGCCAAGTGGAACTTAACCTGGCTCTAGGTGTGTGCATATTCTAAGTGTACTAAAATCCGGGCCAAGTGGAACTTAACTCCGCTCTAGATGTGTGCATATTCGAAGTTCTCATGGAGCTACGTTAGTTTTCTAAAGAGCATCCGGCTGAGTAACAAGTTACTCCCCCGGAGGCTCGGGGACTAATGGTTATTATCTACAGCATGTAAAGGGGAAGCGACGTACCTCCATCATCCGCCCGACGAGGTTAATTGCCTTTGCGGCTGTGTTCATTTGGGCAGAAAACTCGGCGGGGCCGAACTTCTCCGGGAGATCAGTGTCTTGAACTACCTCTGCCTTATTCCAGTTCATGACAAATTCAATCAAGCTCGGAGGGTACCATTTACCGGTGGGCATATGGGGCGCCACCAAGCCCTTCACGTGCGCTTCTTTCCTTTCAATCAAGGCAAGGGCTGGGCTGGTGTGCAGAACCATCTACTGTGCATCAGTTAGCTCGGCAGGGGCGTCCTTCGCTGCTGGAGCTTTCTTGGGAAGCATTGATGCGAGGGTACGTTGCCCAGCCTTGACGAATGTTGGCTTGGTAGCGTCTGGAGCCTTCTTGCCCTTGGCTTGCTGGGAAAAGGAAGTCGTTGCAGCGGATTTCCCCTTAGGAGTTGCCGGGGTAATTCCTCGCCGAGGTTGAGAAGACTCAGACGAGGCAGAGGAGCTAGGCGTTGGTGCTCTTGTTGCTGGACTTGGTGCCGCTACTGATGTTTTTACAGCCGGAGTTGGTGCTGATGCCGGAGTTGGTATTGGTGCTGGTCTGGTTGCTGGTGCTGGAGCTGGTGCTGGTGCCGAGGTAGCTTCGGTGGCTGCTGGTTGCGGCGAAGCCGAAGTGGTGGATGCCATCGCCTTGGCTGGGCCGGTCTCCCCCGCTCCAAGGTTACCCTCCTCTTGCCGAGGTGGAGCAGAACCCGGAGCAGCCGCAGAACCCTCTGGAATAGGGCTTAGCGGACGTGACTCGTTGTCACGACGGGGAGAAGGGCTAGGTCGGAGCGGTGAAGAGATGCTAGATCCACTCTGAGGGACCTCCACCGGAGCCCTGCAAAAGAGAATAATGTCAGAAGAGAAATCACAACGATGCAAGGAAGAGCAAGTTACAGAAGGAAAAATGACTTACGCATCCGAGGTTTGGGCCTCCTTGGGTTTCCGAGCCCTTCGTGTTGGGGCCTTGCCTGCTGGCTTGGGGGCAGTCTTGTCCTCGGACTTCTTTTGCCTTTTAGTGGGCTGAGGAGGTCCGGAGGAGGAACTTGGAGCAGCCCTGCGCTTCTTCTTCGGCGCTACCGGAACAGGTTCGCCCGTAGCGAGCGGAGGATCCTCATGGATGTGACCACCGGGGTGAGCTGATACCGGAAAAGCAAAAGAAAGGGGGACAGCCTCAACAGGTTCAAACACCTTGACATCCGAGTCATCTTCATCATCGGGCCAATCTCTAATAGAAGAGGATTTACCCGTGGGTCGTTTCGTGGCGTCGGTCATCGGGACGAACATCTCCTGGTCCGGCTCTTCCTCATCCGGAGTCTCCCGGTCCGGCGCCCACTTAAGGGTCGGATCGGTGCCGTCCTCGAGGGTCTGCTGAAGAAATTGCTGAGGAAAAGAATGAACAAAAGAGTCAAAAATGCAACAATAACCGACACGTAATTAGTCCGGGGTAAGTTTGCAACATGAAGCTTACCGCGGGAGGAAGCCTATCGCGGCAATAATGCTCAATTCCCCAAGTCCACTCGGAGGAGAAGTCCTTGTGGGTGGTGAAGAGAGCCTTAACCCGGCGATATATCTCCGTGTTGCTCAGCTCGAAGGATGAGGTCCGGTTGGGGTCGCGGCCGAAGGTCATGTGGCACACCTTGTGGGTGCGCTTCTGGAGGGGGGAAATTCGGTTGCGCACGAAACTGATCATAGCATCCTCGTTGCGCAGCCCGAGCTTCTTCAGCTCCGCGAACCTTTTGTTGACCTAGTTGGCCAAGGCCGTGGGCTTCTTGCGAACGGCATCCCACAGTTCCGGGTTAGGTGCACCCGGAGTATAGGGGAGCAGCCGGATTAAGTCTTTGGTGCCGGTATTCCGGACGTAAAAGAAGGTCCGGGCCCACCCTTTGCAGGACTCTAACCCGGTGACCCGGGGGAAAACGGAAAACCTCCGGGGTGAGATGGAAGCAGCTCCGAATTGAGTGAGTTGCTTGTCCTCCGGATCGATGTGGATGTTTGGGATGGCGTTGCGACGAAGGCCGAAAAACCAGATCCATAGCTCCTTCGTGGGCCATAGTCCGGCATAGCCTTCGATCGTGGAAGCAAAGGTGGAAAGAGAAGTGATGGCGTTGGCAGGAAGATGGTGCAGCTGGAGTTGGTAGGTACTAAGCCAGTCCCGGAAAAAGTCGCTCACCGGCAAACCGAAGCCCCGTTGGAAGTGGGACAAGAACACGACATATTCACCCGGATTGGGTGAGGGGGCCAATTCGGAGGAGGCAAGACGAGCCGCAACGCCGGCGGGGATGTGTCTGGTGCGGTAGAGCCAATCCAGGTCGTCTTCGCAGAGCCAAGATCTGGCCCACGCACCGCGGTCCGCTGCCGCGGCGTCCTCCTCCATTTCTTGCTCAGCGACGATGAGCTCCTCCTCCGTCATCAGGTCTTCGCTGCCCTCGCTGGCGCTAGTGGCGTCGGGGGGCAGAGGCCTGGATTGGCGAGGACCCGTGGTGAGGGAGTTGCGTAGCGGTGGCTGCGATGCAAAGGTGTGAGGGAAAAGCACGGCGGCGACGCTGCTATTTGGGAGCACTGGGGGTGGCGCGGTCGCGAGGAAGACGAAGGAGAAGAGCAACGGGTAGAGGGGCGCGGAAGGAGAAAAATCCTAAGGGATGCGCCCCTCCGCTATTTAACCACTCCCTCAAGGGGTGAGTGGGAACGCATTGCAGATAAGCCACACGCAGTGGCCGTGTGTCACCTGCCTCGACCAATCGGTGGGGATCCACACGGAGGGCCACAGAGCGGAGATGATCCCATGACGTCACACTGTGGTGCGATAAACGAGGAGGTAGGCATGACGTGACCCGCGCACAGTGATAACTGACAATTACTGTGGCGGTTACTATGCAGGCCCTTAAAATAAGACAACATAATGATTACCCTTCACATGGGTTGGCGTACGAGAGAAGGAAACAAGACCCGGATGAAACTATGGTAACCCGGCTAGCAAGTGAAAACTTGGAATGTGCGAAGGGAACGTAAATCCATATAATCTAAGGCAAAGAGGTAACTCGGCAATAAAGATCGAAGCTCGAAATTGAACCTGATGTGGCCTTAGCGGCCAAGGCAGCTAAGACCACACCAGCTTCGGGGACTAATGTTGGGGGGATACCCCCGGGTAGGGTCACGTCGTGGTATAAAGGCCGAGTTAGCCGAGGTTCGGCAAGGCCAAAGCCGATGCTGGCCGGGTCACCTAAAGGCAGGCCGAATCACGAGGTAACCTGGACCATGGGGCGTTCACCTGACTAAGTCTCAACCGACTTAAGGAGTAAGTCAGAAATGCCTGGTTTACTTGTATGCAGGAACGGGCGTGGCCGGATCAACTATGATCCGGGTCATGTCTAGCTTCTAGGAGAAGGAAGGAATCTCGCTGGTCAAAAGAAGCCCCGGTACGCACTACCTGAGCGAAGCAAGCAAGGGCAGGACCACCGGAGCGTGGCCGACAAGGGTGACGACGACCATGTCGGCTGACGCGGGCGCCGCAGAGGCTCACATAGCCTCTGCATGTGTGACGCGGGGGAAAAGCACCCCGGTCGGCTTACTACTTTGGGAGGAAGCATATTCTTAGGAATATGCTTCCACGTATGCCCTAGGCAGAGACCGAGATCCCTCTATAAAAGGGGAGCTAGGGTTTCAGTAGAGGGGGTTCCGCTGTTCTGTTTTGGCTAGGGTTTTAGGTGCGATCTATGGGTGAGAGTAAGAGAGCTCCTTCTTCCTCCTCTCGCCAATACAGCTCTAGGAGCACTTGTAATCTTGGAATCAAAGCAAATACAAACTTCTGTGTGGAGATTCACTACACTATCCCTCCCTGGATTCCCCTAGCGTGTTTTAGTCCCCACCTTTAGCCTATCCATGGCATCTGCCGTGACACCACCACGACACACATGCAATGACATTGGGTGATCCATATGTGGTTTGTGAAAAGAACACACATGCAATGACTCTAGTGGATCCATATGTGGTTTGTGGAAGGAACACACATGCAATGCCATTGGTTGATGCATATGGGGTTCATGACAGGAACACACATGCAATGACATTGGGTGATCCATATGTGGTTTGTGAAAAGAACACACATGCAATGACTCTAGTGGATCCATATGTGGTTTGTGGAAAGAACACACATGCAATGAATAATGCTGGATCCATAAGTGGTTTGTGGAAAGGACACACATGCAGTGAACACTGGTGGATCCATATGTGGTTTGTGGAAACAACACACATGCAATGACACTGGTGGATCCATATGTGGTTTGTGAAAAGAACACACATGCAATGACTCTAGTGCTGGTTTTAGTACAAGAACACACATGCAATGACTCTAGTGGGTCCATATGTGGTTTGTGAAAAGAACACACATGCAATGACTCTAGTGGATCCATACGTGGTTTTTGGAAAAGAACACACATGCAATGAACACTGGTGGATCCATAAGTGGTTTGTGAAAAGAACACACATGCAGTGAACACTGGTTGATCCATATGTGATTTGTGAAAAGAACACACATGCAATGCCATTGGTTGATCCATGTGTGGTTTGTGGAAAGAACACACATGCAATGCTAGTGGTTGATCCATATGTGGTTTGTGGAAATAAAACACATGCAATGACACTGGTGGATCCATATCTGGTTTGTGGAAAGAACACACATGCAATGACTCTGGTGGATCCATGTGTGGTTTGTGAAAAGAACACACATGCAATGACTCTAGTGGGTCCATATGTGGTTTGTGAAATGAACACACATGCAATGACTCTAGTGGATCCATATGTGGTTTGTGGAAAGAACACACATGCAATAATCACTGGTTGATCCATATGTGGTTTGTGGAAAGAACACACATGTAGTGAACACTGGTGGATCCATAAGTGGTTTATGAAATGAACACACATGCAGTGACTCAGGGGGATCCATATATAGTTTCTGGAAACAACACACATGCAATCAACACTTGTGGATCCATATGTGTTTTGTGGAAAGAACACACATGCAATGACACTGGTGGATCCATATGTGGTTTGTGAAAAAAAAAACACATGCAATGACTCTAGTGCTGGTTTTAGTACAAGAACACACATGCAATGACTCTAGTGGGTCCATATGTGGTTTGTGAAAAGAACACACATGCAATGACTCTAGTGGATCCATATGTGGTTTTTTGAGAAGTACACACATGCAATGAACACTGGTGGATCCATAAGTGGTTTGTGGGAAGAACACACATGCAGTGAACACTGGTTGATCAATATGTGGTTCATGACAGGAACACACATGCAATGCCATTGTTTGATCCATGTGTGGTTTGTGAAAAAACACTGGTGGATCCATATGTGGTTTGTGAAAAGAACACACATGCAATGACTCTGGTGGATCCATGTGTGGTTTGTGGAAAGAACACACATGAGTGACTGAGGGGGATCCATATATGGTTTGTGGAAAGAACACACATGCAATGAACACTGGTGGATCCATATGTGGTTTGTGGAAAGAAGACACATGCAATACCATTGGTTGATGCATATGGGGTTCTTGACACGAACACACATGCAATGACATTGGGTGATTGATACATTGCAAATGTATCTATAATTTTTGTTGTTCCATGCTTGGTTTTATCCACTTTCTTGTGTTTTGTTCCAACTTTGGAGTACTTTTATTATGATTTCTTGGACTAACCTATTAACAAGAGCCACAGTGCCAGCTACCTGTTTTCTGTTGTTTTTGGTTCTAGAAAAGTCAGAAAATCAATATTCTCGGAATTGGACAGGACAAAAGCCAAAGTGCCTATTTTTCCGGAAGGGATCAAGTGCCAGAATACGAGACGGAGAGGGGCCAAGGGCCGGCCACACCACCTGGCCGTTTGGCCAGGCTTGGCCCGCGCCAGGGGGTGGTCTGGCCGCCCCTAGCACCCCCTCGGCCTCGCCTTCCGCCTATGAGTTGCCTTCGGGACAAAAACCCTAAGTACCCGATCAAAAATCCACGAAAGAGTCTGTAGCCACCGTCGTCTCTGTCCCTAGATCGGGGGTATCTAAAGCTCTTCCCGGCACCCTGCCGGACAGGGAATTCACCCTAGAGGCCTTCTTCATCACCATGCAAGCCTCCGGTGTGATGCGTGAGTAGTTCATCCTTGGACTACGGATCCATGTAGTAGCTAGATGGCTGGTTTCTCATCCTTTGTGCTTTCATGTTTAGATCTTGTGAGCTCCGTTCATGATCAAGATCATCTTTTTGTAATTCATACATGTTGTGTTTGCAGGGATCGGATGGATATTGAGATGCTATTTCAGATTGATTATTGATTCTATCATGTCTTTGTTATTTGAGATCTTGCATGCTTTCTGTTGTTAGTAGCTATCTTGGCCAAGTAGATGCTAGCAACTCCAAGAGTTAGTATTTATGCTCGATAGTGGGTTCATGCCTCTGGTAATCTGGGGAAGTGACAGAAATCTCTAAGGTACTTGATGTGCTGTTGCTACTAGGGAGAAAACAACGATCTTTTGTTCATAGAACAATTGTATTGTTTACTTTATACGCAGTTCGTAAAGCAATAATCTGTTGCTTGCAACTTAATACTGGAGGGGGTTCGGATGATAACCTGAAGGTGGATTATTAGTCATAGATGCAGTTGGATGGCGGTCTATGTATATGCATGTATTGCTTTCTCGGTGCTTGTCAATTGCCCCGCTGTAATTTGTTCACCCAGCATGTTATCTATCTAAGGAGAGCCACCTCTAGTGAACTATGGATCCCGGTCCTTTACTTTACATACAATCTAGAAACTGTTTCTGCTTTGTGTTTTCTTTCTGCAAACTTTTACTTCGTTCCATTCGATACGTTTAATCCTTTGTTTTCCGTAAAAGACGGTGAGATTGACAACCTCATCGCAAGTTGGGGACAAAGTTCTATGGTTGTGTTGTGCAGGTCTCCACGTTGCTACTAGCACCGGTAGTGCGCCCTGCCAAAGCTCAGCTAGTAACACCTTTGAGGTATTTCCTTGCTCCTACTGGTTCGATTAAACCTTGGTTTCATAACTGAGGGAAACTTGTTGCTGTGCTCATAATACCTTCCTCTTGGGGTTCCCAACGAGCTCTACATCAACACCGCCATCAAGCATTTTTCTAGGCGCCGTGCATTAAGCCATCAAGCATTTTTCTGGCGCCGTTGCCAGGGAGTCAAGGACATTTTCACAAGGGGAGTCCCACATAACCAATCTATTTACTTTGTTGTTTTTGTTTTGCTTAGTTTCTTTTTGCTTTGTTTGCTTGTTTTGTTCTTCAAAAAACACACAAAAATTAGTTTTACTTGTTTGCTTTCTTATTTGAAAACCCAAAAAAATGACTACTCTTGAAAACACCAAATTGTGTGACTTCACTAGCACCAACAACAATGATTTTATGAGCACTCCTATTGCTCCACCTATGGCTGAAAATACTTTCTTTGAGATAAAACCTGCTTTGCTCAATCTTGTTACGAGAGAACAATTTTCTGGTATTGGTAATGAAGATGCTGCTTCCCATCTAAATAACTTTGTTGAACTCTGTGAGATGCAAAAGCATAAGGATATAGATGGTGATATTATTAAACTGAAATTGTTTCCTTTCTCTTTGAGAGGAAAAGCTAAAGAGTGGTTGAATTCCTTAACTAGGAATAGTATTGATTCTTGGACTAAGTGCAAAGATGCTTTTATTGGAAAATACTATCCTCCTACTAAGATTATATCTATGAGAAGTGAAATAATGAAGTTTAAACAACTTGATAATGAGCATGTTGCTCAAGCTTGGGAAAGAATGAAATCTTTGGTAAAGAATTGTCCCACTCATGGACTGACTGCTTGGATGATCATCCAAACTTTTTATGCAGGATTGAACTATTCTTCAAGGAACCTATTGGATTCAGCTGCTGGAGGTACCTTTATGACCATCACTTTGGGTGCTGCAACAAAACTATTGGATAATATGATGGTTAATTATTCTGAATGGCATACTAAGAGAGCTCCACAAGGTAAGAAGGTAAATTATGTTGAAGAAACCTCCTCCTTGAGTGATAAGATTGATATTATTATGTCTATGCTTGTTAATGGGAAAGCCCATATTGATCCAAATAATGTTCCTTTAGCCTCTTTGGTTGCTCAAGAAGAGCAAGTTGATGTGAACTTCATAAGAAATAACAACTTGGCAACAATACTTATGGTAATAATGCTTATAGGAACAATTTTGGTAACAACAATTATAAGCCATATCCTCCCAACAATGGTAATGCTTATGGAAATTCTTACAACAATAATAAGAGTTCTCCCTCTGAACTTGAAGTTATCCTTAAAGAGTTTATTAGTAAACAAACTGCTTTCAATAAAACTATTGAGGAAAAACTCTCTAATGCTAAAAGAAATATAGCATCTTTGGCTGAAGCTCAATATACTTTGAATAAAATGGCTACTAAACCTGAAACTAATGAGAATCGCTTTGCAGCTACTAATGCTATACAAGTAAGAATTGATGAAAACGTTAGACTATTAGCTGAATTACATGCTAAGTGGGAAAGAGAAGATGAAATTGCTAGAAACATTAGTGTTTCTACTATCACCACCACTAGTGTTGAGGCTAGTAATAATTCTACTACTTTAAATGATAAAGTTGATTTTGATCTTGATGGTTGCAACATCTGTGAAGTTATTAAGTTCCTACAAAAGCTTGCTAAATGTCCTAATGCTAGTGCTATGAACATGGCTTTTACAAAACACATTACCGATGCTCTCATAAAGATTAAAGAAGAAAATATGAAACATAAAGCTTCTATTCCCATAAAACAAGAAGATGGTTGGGAACCCATCATTAATATGAAAGTGAACGACTTTGATTTCAAAGCTTTGTGTGATCTTGATAGTAGTGTTTCTATTATGCCTGGAAGGATTTATGATATGCTTGATTTGCCTCCTCTTGAAGATTGTTATTTGAATGTCCCACTTTATGCTAATGCTAAAAAAACTCATGGAGAGTCTTAATGATGTTCTTATTATGGTTAATGATTCCTATGTCCCCGTTGATTTCTATGTTTTGGATGTTGAATACAATGCTTCTTGTCCTATTACTTTGGAAAGACCTTTTCTTAGAACTGTTGGTGCCATCATTGATATGAAAGAAGGCACCATTAAATATCAACTCCCACTCAATAAAGGTATAGAACACTTCCCTAAAAAGAGAGGTAAGGGCAAGAAAGTTGGTCTTAATGCTTCTTCATTTGAGAACACTTGATTCTTTCTTTGGTTCTTATGCCTAACTTAAAGGCGTTAAAGAAAAGTACTTGTTGGGAGATAACCCAAAAGTTTTAGTTGAGTCTGGGAAGTTATTACCTCTGTAATAACCTCTCCTTATCCTTTTTATTTGCTTTTTGTGCCAAGAGTAACCTCTAATGAGAGTGAAGTAATGATTGGAAAAGTTGCTGTCCCGAAACAGATTTTTGTGCTTCACCGTAAAAATTCCTGAGAGGTCTCTGTATGTCGTATTGATCTGTATATTTTTTTGCTTTTGCCCGCGGTTGTTATCTAACTTTAGTTAGTTCAACACTTTTCTATTTGAGCAACAGAAGGTCTTCGAAAGAATTCGTCTTTACCTGCTGGTCTGTTTTGACAGATTTCTGCCATTTTCTGCATTTGCTTCTTGTTAGTTCCTTCTTGAGTTCCTTTGGAGAATTGAGCTTTTTGAGGGAAGTGTTACAGTAGCTAGTGTTCTAATGGAAGTTTATTTGGTGTTAGAACTGAACCTTAAGACTTATTTATCTTAAGTGCACTAATGTTGCTAATGAGATTGTGTGAAGTTTTGTATGAAGGAAAAAATTCAGGTGTATGGAAGGAATGAGTAAAGAGATGAAGGATGAACTAAAGCTCAAGCTTGGGGATGCCACGTGTGTCACCCCAAGAAATATCCAAGAAGTACAAGCGTCAAAGCTTGGGGATGCCCAAGGCATCCCCTTCTTCATCAATAAAAAATCCAGGTTTCTTCCAAACACTTCATTTTTATTGTTTCGTGCACAGTTGTGTTTCTCTTGGAGCGTCTTCTTTTTCTTTTTCTTTTTGGTTTTTAGTTTGCTTGGTTTGCTTTGTTTTCTGAATCAGTTGGTTGGACCCCCTCTTTCACACTTTGGTTTACAAATAATTTGGTTTGGTTTGGAAAAGAGTAGGAAAGTTTATGCTTATGTGGTAAAAAAGAGCTCGTTTTTGACTGTGGCCATGCTTTTTCATGCCATGCTTGATTTTTTTTGGCTTTATGCTTAGTATTATTTGCTGTAGCATGACTTGTTATAAACAATTGAGATTGCTTAATGTGCCTTGGATGAATCATGCGTTGTTTTAGCATATTAAAGCATAGTATAGTGGTATTCTCCTTTGATGCTTTATTTGGGTTGACTTGGCGCATGCTCACACCATTTTATGACTATCTCAAGTCACCATAGCCTTTATGATCCTTTAGTTTTCAACTTGTAGTATCCCTTTATGCTTTGATCAATGATGTTTTGTCACTCTGCATGATCATGGCCATTATTGCTCTCTTAGTTTGTCGCTCCCAGTCTTTTGCTAGCCTCCACAACCAAGTATGAGTTCCACTCATGCATCCAACTCCCTAAACCAAGTTTTTCCAAAGAGTCCACCATACCTACCTGCTAGCTTATGCTATTCCAAGTATATTCCTGCTTTTGTTTACCTTCCACTTGTTATGAGAAAACTAGTGATTAAAGCTCTCACGAACTTGATGGCACACTTTAATTTATTGCCTCTAATAAACTTGAACCATTGGGTCCTTCTTTGTTGCGTATATGCTTGTGCTTTATAAGTTGAAATTAGCAGAACCACGTAGCATGGGGAACGCTTTGAACATTGCACTTGTACTTTGTACCCTGTTGATATTATGTTCTTTTGCTTACGGATCCTGGCGGTGTGAAATAAAAGTGGAACTTGTAAGATCATGGAGTTTGTATATGTGTTAGAGAAACGCTTGGGCCGCTAGCCTAAGCCATGCCTAATCATGGTGGAAACTTGTAGCATCACCATAGTGAGCACTCTATGAAGCATCCTCAATCAAAACCTATGCAAATAGCAAATAAAAAAGATCGCTGAGATGCTCATTATCTGCTTGCCTTGTCATTTTGATTATGGGAAAGCTCCTGTATCATGTGCAAGGGGTACCCCGTTGGCGGTTCTTAATGATACACATATACTTACAATGACAAGAGCTTACTCGTGACTGAAGTTGAGTAGCATGAGGATCTGTCTTCGTAAGTAAGGGGCATGAGATTTTGGTTTATAACTTGTCAAGCATATCCTCTTAGTTGTGTCACTTTAACCTTAATCACCTTCAAGATGCTTATGATAGGGGCAATGAGAGTTGAAAGCTATAAGTACCATAATTTTTGGAAGCTCTTTATGAGACTTGAATCCCTACTTCCTTTTACAAAGGCTTTTCTTCCACCATTATATTGAGTCTCCACCTTCTATCCTTATGCACTACTTCGAGAGAGCATAGTGGCCATTCTTAGTTCTATGTGCATTGTCCCATGACTAGTTGATTGATGCATAACTTGTTATTGCTTGTTTGAAACTATTGTATCTAGTCACTCTTATGAACTTTGAAGGTGTCCTATGCATTTATATTTGCTACTCTATAGAGGGACAAGCTGAATACTATTATGCCATGTTTTCTTTATGTGAAACAAACAAACGTCTTGCAAAGCATGTTATTCATGAATCTTTTGTTTGTGCCTTTTCGTGTTGTATCATAGTTTCTTTGCTTATTGCTAGAACTTTGTCTTTCATGTTATGATTGAAGTACTATGATCCCAGCTTTGAGTTTTGCAAATACTTTGATCAAGTTTTGATGGTGCATGTCACCTCAAAAATTATTTCTTTTTATCACTTACCTACTCGAGGACGAGCAGGATTTAAGCTTGGGGATGTTGATACATTGCAAATGTATCTATAATTTTTTATGTTCCATGCTTGGTTTTATCCACTTTCTTGTGTTTTGCTCCAACTTTGGAGTACTTTTATTATGATTTCTTGGACTAACCTATTAACAAGAGCCACAATGCCAGCTGCCTGTTTTCTGTTGTTTTTGGTTCCAGAAAAGTCAAAAAATGAATATTCTCAGAATTGGACGGGACAAAACCCAAAGTGCCTATTTTTCCGGAAGGGATCAAGTGCCAGAATACGAGACGGAGAGAGGCCAGGGGGCGGCCACACCACCTGGCCGCGCGACCAGGCTTGGCCCGCGCCAGGCGGTGGTCTGGCCGCCCCCAGCACCCCCTCGGCCTCTCCTTCTGCCTATAAGTTGCCTTTGGGACGAAAACCCTAAGTACCCGATCAAAAATCCACGAAAGAGTCTGTAGCCGCCGTCGTCTCTGTCCCTAGATCGGGGGTATCTAAAGCTCTTCCCGGCACCCTGCCGGAGAGGGGAATTCACCCTAGAGGCCTTCTTCATCACCATGCAAGCCTCCGGTGTGATGCGTGAGTAGTTCATCCTTGGACTACGGATCCATGTAGTAGCTAGATGGCTGGTTTCTCCTCCTTTGTGCTTTCATGTTTAGATCTTGTGAGCTCCGTTCATGATCAAGATCATCTTTTTGTAATTCATACATGTTGTGTTTGCGGGGATCCGATGGATATTGAGATGTTATTTCAGATTGATTATTGATTCTACCATGTCTTTGTTATTTGAGATCTTGCATGCTTTCCGTTGTTAGTAGCTATCTTGGCCAAGTAGATGCTAGCAACTCCAAGAGTTAGTATTTATGCTCGATAGTGGGTTCATGCCTCTGGTAATCTGGGGAAGTGACAGAAATCTCTAAGGTACTAGATGTGCTGTTGCTACTAGGGAGAAAACAACAATCTTTTGTTCATAGAACAATTGTATTGTTTACTTTACACGCAGTTCGTAAAGCAATAATCTGTTGCTTGCAACTTAATACTGGAGGGGGTTCGGATGATAACCTGAAGGTGGATTATTAGTCATAGATGCAGTTGGATGGCGGTCTATGTATTATGTTGTAATGCCCAATCAAGTCTCAAAGGAGTCAAGATGATTAGTATATGCATGTATTGCTTTCTCGGTTTTTGTCAATTGCCCCGCTGTAATTTGTTCACCCAGCATGTTATCTATCTAAGGAGAGCCACCTCTAGTGAACTATGGATCCCGGTCCTTTACTTTACATACAATCTATAAACTGTTTCTGCTTTGTGTTTTCTATCTGCAAACTTTTACTTCTTTCCATTCGATACGTTTAATCCTTTGTTTTCCGCAAAACACGGTGAGATTGACAACCTCATTGCAAGTTGGGGACAAAGTTCTGTGGTTGTGTTGTGCAGGTCTCCACGTTGCTACTAGCACCGGTAGTGCGCCCTGCCAAAGCTCAGCTAGCAATACCTTTGAGGTGTTTCCTTGCTCCTACTGGTTCGATTAAAACTTGGTTTCATAACTGAGGGAAACTTGCTGTTGTGCTCATCATACCTTCCTCTTGGGGTTCCCAACGAGCTCTACATCAACACCGCCATCAAGCATTTTTCTAGGCGCCGTGCATTGAGCCATCGGTGATCCATATGTGGTTTGTGAAAGGAACACACATGCAATGAGTCTAGTGGATCCATATGTGGTTTGTGGAAAGAACACACATGCAATGAACACTAGTGGATCCATAAGTGGTTTGTGGAAAGAACACACATGCAGTGAACACTGGTGGATCCATATGTGGTTTGTATAAAGAACACACATGCAATGACACTGGTGGATCCATATGTGGTTTGTGAAAAGAACACACATGCAATGACTCTAGTGTTGGTTTTAGTACACGAACACACATGCAATGACTCTAGTGGGTCCATATGTGGTTTGTGAAAAGAACACACATGCAATGACTCTAGTTGATCCATATGTGGATTTTGGAAAAGAACACACATGATGAACACTGGTGGTTCCATCAGTGATTTGTGGAAAGAACACACATTCAATGAACACTTGTGGATCCATATGTGGTTTGTGGAAAGAACACACATGCAATGACACTGGTGGATCCATATGTGGTTTGTGAAAAGAACACACATGCAATGACTCTAGTGCTGGTTTTAGTACAAGAAAACACATGCAATGACTCTAGTGGGTCCATATGTGGTTTGTGAAAAGAACACACATGCAATGACTCTAGTGGATCCATATGTGGTTTTTGGAAAAGAAGACACATGCAATGAACACTGGTGGATCCATAAGTGGTTTGTGGAAAGAACACACATGCAGTGAACACTGGTGGATCCATATGTGGTTTGTGGAAAGAACACCCATGCAATGACACTGGTGGATCCATATGTGGTTTGTGAAAAGAACACACATGCAATGACTCTAGTGTTGGTTTTAGTACAAGAACACACATGCAATGACTCTAGTGGGTCCATATTTAGTTTTTGAAAAGAACACACATGCAATGACTATAGTGGATCCATATGTGGTTTTTGGAAAAGAACACATATGCAATGAACACTGGTGGATCCATAAGTGGTTTGTGGCAAGAACACACATGCAGTGAACACTGGTTGATCCATATGTGGTTCATGACAGGAACACACATGCAATGAAATTGGTTGATCCACGTGTGGTTCATGGTAGGAACACACATACAATTACATTGGTTGATCCATATGTGGTTTGTGGAAAGAATACACATGCAATGACACTGGTTGATCCATATATGGTTTGTGGAAAGAACACACATGCAATGACTCTGGTGGATCCATGTGTGGTTTGTGGAAATAACACACATGCAATGCCATTGGTTGATCCATGTGTGGTTTGTGAAAAGAATACACATGCAATGCCATTGGTTGATCCATGTGTGGTTTGTCGAAAGAACACACATGCAATGCCATTGGTTGATGCATATGTGGTTCATGACTGGAACACACATGCAATGACATTGGTTGATCCATATGTGGTTTGTGAAAAGAACACACATGCAATGAGTCTAGTGGGTCCATATGTGGTTTGTGGAAAGAACACACATGCAATGAACACTGGTGGATCCATAAGTGGTTTGTGGAAAGAACACAGATGCAGTGAACACTGGTTGATCCATAAGTGATTTGGGAAAATAACACACATGCATTGCCACTGGTTTATCCATATGTTGTTTGTGAAAAGAACACACATGCAATAACCACTGGTTGATCCATATGTGGTTTGTGGAAAGAACACACATGTAGTGAACACTAGTGGATCCATATGTGGTTTGTGAAAAAAAACACATGTAGTGACTCAGGGGGATCCATGTGTGGTTTTTGGAAAGAACACACATGCAATGAACACTGGTGGATCCATATGTGGTTTGTGGAAAGAACACACATGCAATGACACTGGTGGATCCATATGTGGTTTGTGAAAAGAACACACATGCAATGACTCTAGTGCTGGTTTTAGTACAAGAACACACATGCAATGACTCTAGTGGGTCCATATGTGGTTTGTGAAAATAACACACATGCAATGACTCTAGTGGATCCATATGTGGTTTGTAGAAAAGAACACACATGCAATGAACACTGGTGGATCCACAAGTGGTTTGTGGAAAGAACACACATGCAGTGAACACTAGTTGATCCATATGTGGTTCATGACAGGAACACACATGCAATGAAAGTTGTTGATCCATGTGTGGTTCATGGCAGGAACACACATACAATTACATTGGTTGATCCATATGTGGTTTGTGGAAAGAACACACATGCAATGACACTCGTTGATCCATATGTGGTTTGTGGAAAGAACACACATGCAATGACTCTGGTGGATCCATGTGTGGTTTGTGGAAAGAACAGACATGCAATGCCATTGGTTGATCCATGTGTGGTTTGTGAAAAGTATACACATGCAATGCCATTGTTTGATCCATGTGTGGTTTGTGGAAAGAACACACATGCAATGCCATTGGTTGATGCATATGTGGTTCATGACTGGAACACACATGCAATGACATTGGTTGATCCATATGTGGTTTGTGAAAAGAACACACATGCAATGAATCTAGTGGATCCATATGTGGTTTGTGGAAAGAAGACACATGCAATGAACACTGGTGGATCCATAAGTGGTTTGTGGAAAGAACACACATGCAGTGAACACTGGTTGATCTATAAGTGATTTGTGAAAAGAACACACATGCAATGCCATTGGTTGATCCATGTGTTGTTTGTGGAAAGAAAACACATGCAATGCCAGTGGTTGATCCATATGCTGGAGACCACGATGTCCTTTGTTGATGCTAAGCCCTTACCCTGGAAGTCGGACGATGATGAGAGGATACCACCACCGAAGGAGAAATTCGTCATCAGGTTTGGCATCCCCTTGGTTTGTTCCAAGCTTGGGGGAGTGCCGCGGTATCACATCACTATCTTCTATCTTTTTACCTTTTTATGTAGAGTCATATCATGAATAGAGAAGTTATCATGAAGGATGGTTTGCATTATGGAAGTGTCCCCTCTCTCGTTAGATATGTATCCCTTGGTGTGAGTTGCCGTTATGGAATATTAATGAGAAGTTCTATAATTTACTCTTTTGCATATCTTATATTAGTTTTCAATTCATGGTTATATGATTGATCTTGTTGTTAGTATTGGTATCACTTTGGGATCATTGAGTTAATTTAGTTGGTTTTGGAAAACCTGGCTCAGTCAGTAGCAACACTATTTTTGAGAGTTGAATTAAAAGATAAAATTACTCTAAAGAAAAAAATAATTTCATCATCTTTCTTTCTTGATTTGCTCATAAGTTTAATATTTTCTAGTTAAGACCTTTTGTGCTTCACAAGAAGATTGCATGTTTGTCTTTATCACTTGTATGTTTGTTTGTTTCCTTCAACTCTTATACTTGCTACGCAGCCTTGCTAGCCAAGAACCTGTACTGAGAGGGAATTCTTCTCGTGCATCCAATCCTCAAAACCAAAACCTTTGCCATTTGCGTCCACCATACCTACCTATTAGCACGATTGCTTTTCCAAGTAAATTCTTGTTTTTATCTACCTTCAAAATTAAACTTTTTATGTGAAAATTAGTGATTAAAGCTCTCACGAACTTGATGGCACACTTTACTTTCTTGCATTTAATAAACTTGAACCATTGTGCCCATCTATGTTGCGTATATGCTTGCGCTTTGTAAGTTGTGAATTAGCAGAACCATGATGTCATGGGGAATGCTTTCAACATTGCACTGGTACTTTGTACCTAGTTGATATCATGTTCTTTTGTCTATGGATGTTGTCGGTGTGAAATGAAAGGGGAGCTTGTAAGTCCATGGAGTTATGCATGTGTGTTAGAGAAATGCCTGGGCCGCTGGTTTAATCCATGCTGTCATGGTGGAAACCTGCAGCGTAACCATAATGAGCATCTATGAAGCATTCTTCTTATAAAAAAGAGATAGAGGTCGAGAAAAAGAGAAAAAGAAAAAAGAGATATTATGAAAAGAGGAAAGAGAGAAAAAAAAGCACCATATTCCCATGTTAAATAAGAAGATTGCTGAGATGCTTGTTGTCTGCTTGCCTTGTCATTTTGATATGGGGATTCTTCCGTATCCTCGGGCAAGGGGTACCCCAGTGGCAGTTCTCCATGATACACATGTGCCTACGATGACAAGAACTTACCGGTGACTAAACTTGAGTAGCATGAGGAGCGGCCCTCGTATTGAAGAGACATGAGATTCTCAATTTACAACTTGTCAAGCATATCCTCATATTTGATCACTTTAACCTGAATCACCTAAAGATGCCTATGATAGGGGCAATGAGAGCTGAAAGCTATAAGTATCATAATTTTTGGGAGCTCTTCATGAAACTTGCAATCCTTGCTTCCCTCTACGAAGGGCCTTTCTTTTACTTTTTAGTTGAGTCAGTAAACCTATTCCTTTTTATCTCAGCAATTATTTTGAGTTGTTGTGTTTCATTCATTCATATGATGATTTATTCAATTCTTATGTTCCTTGTTTTGCACATTGCTCTTATCTTGGTGTCTACTACTTTGAAAGCTATCATTGAAAACTAGTTATTTGTGAACTCCAGCAAATTATCAACTATTCTTCAACCAAGAGCTAAGTTTTCCATTACCAGTTATGATTTATGATGCGCTCGACTTTCGACGTAGAGCTCGTTGGGAACCCCAAGAGGAAGGTATGATGAGCACAACAGTAAGTTTTCCCTCAGTTATGAAACCAAGGTTTAATCGAACCAGTAGGAGCAAGGAAACACCCCAAAGGTGTTACTAGTTGAGCTTTGGCAGGGCACACTACCGGTGCTAGTAGCAACGTGGAGACCTGCACAACACAACTATAGAACTTTGTCCCCAACTTGCGATGAGGTTGTCAATCTCACTGTGTTTTGCGGAAAACAAAGGATTAAACGTATCGAATGGAAAGAAGTAAAAGTTTGCAGATAGAAAACACAAAGCAGAAACAGTTTATAGATTGTATGTAAAGTAAAGGACCGGGATCCATAGTTCACTAGAGGTGGCTCTCCTTAGATAGATAACATGCTGGGTGAACAAATTACAGCGGGGCAATTGACAAACACCGAGAAAGCAATACATGCATATACTAATCATCTTGACTCCTTTGAGACTTGATTGGGCATTACAACATAATACATAGACCGCCATCCAACTGCATCTATGACTAATAATCCACCTTCAGGTTATCATCCGAACCCCCTCCAGTATTAAGTTGGAAGCAACAGATTATTGCTTTACGAACTACGTGTAAAGTAAACAATACGATAGTTCTATGAACAAAGGATTGTTGTTTTCTCCCTAGTAGCAACAGCACATCTAGTACCTTAGAGATTTTTTTCACTTCCCCAGATTACCAGAGGCATGAACCCACTATCGAGCATAAATACTAACTCTTGGAGTTGCTAGCATCTACTTGGCAAAGATAGCTACTAACAACGGAAAGCATGCAAGATCACAAATAACAAAGACATGATAGAATCAATAATCAATCTGAAATAGCATCTCAATATCCATCGGATCCCCGCAAACACAACATGTATGAATTACAAATAGATGATCTTGATCATGAACGGAGCTCACAAGATCTAAACATGAAAGCACAAAGGAGGAGAACTAGCCATCTAGCTACTACATGGATCCGTAGTCCAAGGATGAACTACTCACGCATCACACCGGAGACTTGCATGGTGATGAAGAAGGCCTCTAGGATGAATTCCCCTCTCCGGCAGGGTGTCGGGAAGAGCTTCAGATCCCTCCCGATCTAGGGATGGAGATGACAGCGGCTACAGACTCTTTCGGGGATTTTTGATCGGGTACTTAGGTTTTCGTCCCGAGGGCAATATATAGGCGGAAGGAGAGGCCGAGGGGGTGCCAGGAGCCACCACACCACCCCCTGGCACGGGCCCAGCCTGGCCGCTCGGCTAGGTGGTGTGGCCGGCCCCTGGCCCGTCTCCGTCTCGTTTCTGGCACTTGATCCCTTCCGGAAAAATAGGCACTTTGGGTTTTATCCCGTCCAATTCCGAGAATATTCATTTTCTGACTTTCCTGGAACCAAAAACAGCAGAAAACAGGCAGCTGGCACTATGGCTCTTGTTAATCGGTTAGTCCAAGAAATCATATGAAAAGTACTCCAAAGTTGGAACAAAACACAAGAAAGTGGATAAAACCAATCATGGAACATCAAAAATTATAGATACATTTGCAATGTATCAATTTACTTTATGTATCTTAATTTCTTTCCTTTACTCATTGCAAGTTGATTTATATAATAGTGAGTTGTCTTATTTTATGATATATGTATTGATGAATGCGATGCTTCTTGTCCGTATTCTTTTATCGACCCTTCAGTCCATAAACCTGAGGTCATGTTTATTGAGCTCAGTTTCGCTTGGGGACAAGCAAAGTCTAAGCTTGGGGGGAGTTGATACGTCCATTTTGCATCACTATTCTATATCATAATTCACTGTTATTCATTGATATATTTCATATTAAGAGGTGATACTTAGGTTATTACATCTGTTTTTACATGGTTGATGACTTTTGGAGCATGGACCGCTGCAGTCAAGATTCTGAAGGAAAAGGTGTTGTTTCGAGGCAAAATTCGCGAAGATTAGAAAATCCGTGAAAATATATGGAAAATCCTATTTTTCTAGAAGACGAATGCTGCTAGAAGGAGGAGCGGAGATGGGAAACAGGGGTCCCACACCACCCCCTGGCGCGGGCCACCCTAGGTCGCGCCACCAGGTGGTGTGGCTGCCCTATCCCACCTTTGGCTCTCCCCTCTGGCGTATATAATCCTCCCAAAACCCTAATACTCGGGGAGCAACCACAGAAAGATTCCGCCGCCTCTGCGGGGCGAAAAACACCGAGAGAGAAAGATCTCTCTGGCAGACAGAATTCTGCCGAGGGAATTCCTTCCCGGAGAGGGGAGATCGTCACCATCAACACCACCATCAAGCTGGACTTCATCGGGATCATCATCATCATCACCACCACCACCATCTCTCCATCTCCATATTTGCTGTAACTATCGTGTTGAATCTATCATAGTTCTTAGGGGAAACTTTCCTGGTGTTTATTACTCTTTGTAGTTGATGATATTGAGTGAACCATTGAATTATTGTTTATGTTCAGATTGTTATACATCATTATTCCATCTCTGATCATGATCCATATGATGTCTTGTGAGTAGTTCGTTTTGTTCTTGAGGACATGGGAGAAGTCATGTTGTTAGTAGTGGAATTGCGTTGAGAAAGATTCAATAGTTTGATATTTAAGTTGTGGTGTACTTCTTCTAGTGGTGTCATGTGAACGTCGACTACATGACACTTCACCTATATGGGCCTAGGGGAATGCATTGTGTATTTGGCTACTAATCGTAGGGGTTGCCGGAGTGACAAAAACCTGAACCCATGTTAGGAAACCATTGCACAAGGGATGTAAGGGTCTTAGAGTTAAAAGTTGTGGTTAGGTTTCTACCTTAATTACTTTCTTGTACTTATGGATGTTTGCAAGGGGTATAATCACAAGTATGTATTAGTCCTAGGAAGGTCGTTACATTAGCACAGGTTCACCCACACAACACTTAGCAAACTAAAGAAGATTAATCAACTATATGAAGCGAAAGCACTTGATAGTCTTCCCATGTGTCCTCGAGAATGTTTGGTCATCTTAAGTAATACAACCGGCTTGTCCTTTGCTAAATAAAGGATTGGGCTACTTGCTGAATTTATTCCTAATATCTTTTATTTACTCGTACTTTATTTACTTGCTTTATCAAAAACCCCTAAAAATCCGTTTTCTAAGTATTTGCAGAGAATTCCTGATCCATACCACTAGCCAGCACCTTCTTCTCCTCGTTGGGTTCGACACTCTTACTTATCGAAAATACTGCGATACACCCCTATACTTGTGGGTCATCAAGACTATTTTCTGGCACCATTTCCAGGGAGTGAAGCGCTATTGGAGAGTGGAACTAGTAAAGGAAACTCCTATTGTGAGTATTGTTTACTTCTGTTAGTTGCTTTATTTTCGTTATGGATAATTCGCTGAGTTTCTTATTTGGTAAAGCTACTACCACTTCTAAGGTAGTAGACAAACTACCACCTGCTGAGAATGATGCTTTTAAAATACCTACAAGAATTATTGATCGTGTTATGCATAACTACTATGTTGGGGATGGAACTGTCCATCCCAATGATCATTTGCTCTTTATACACGAATTATGTGGGTTGTTCAAGTGTGCAGGTATTACTACAGATCAAGTTAAGAAGAAGTTATTTTCATTATCACTAAAAGGAAGAGCCGAGGAATGGTATAAGCTGCTGAAGAATGGTCAAGCTCTTGAATGGGAGGAAATAGTACCTCTCTTTTATTCAAAGTTTTATCCTCCTAGTGAGATTCATAAAGATTGGAATCAAATATACAACTTTTGGCCTCTTGATGGAGAGAGTACAGCTCAAGCTTGGGGGAGATTGAAGTTAGTAATGCTCAAATATCCCATTCATGAGCTCCCCAACAATATTATTATCAATAACTTTTATGCAAGGCTTTCTCTTCATGATAAGGATTTATTGGATGCTTCTTGTGCTGGATTATTAACTCGCATGGGAGAAGAAGCTAAATGGGATCTTCTAGACCGTATTCAAGACAATGCTGAAGCTTGGGAGAATGACAAAGGTAGAAAGTCAGGTATTAATTATTAGTATGAATGCATTAAAACTTTTTATGGGTACTGATGACTTTCAAAATATTAAAAATGCTTATGGTCTAGACTCTCAAGCTATTGCTTCTTATTTTAAGGCTTTTGCTTCCTACATTGAAGTTCCTAAAAAGAAGTGGAATAAGTATCATGAACCTTAAAAAGATATTGCTAAGAGTGTTCCTGCAAGAAATACCGAAGTTTATACTGCTAATCATGTTTTACCTGAACCTTATATTGAGAAAATGCCTTTCCCAGTTAAGATAAAGATTCTATGATAGCTAGTATGGTTGATGAAAGTATAAGCAAAGCTATTGAACCTGATAAACAAATGGTTGATGAACCTATAATAGCAAATGTGAAAGACTTTGTTACTAAATATGTAGAAGAGGGACACACAATCCTTTGTAAGGATACCTCTAATATTGTCTCACAAAGTAGTGTTATGTGAGCTAGTATTCCTGTGTTTTGTGTTAGGATAAGTGATCATTGTTACGATGGACCTTGTGATAGTTATATTGTTAAGTTTATGCATGATACTGAAAGTTACTATGAGAGAGGGAAAAGTGTTCTTATGCATCTCAATAATATCAAGTTTCCTCGTTTTATGCTCAAAGTTTTTATGTTGCATTTCTTTTGCCTTCCTATGCTAGTAGCCTCTGGTTTCAACAACTTGTTTGTTTACAAAATTCCCTTGCATAGGAAGTGGGTCAGACTTAAATGTGTGTATTTTTGCTTCTTAATGCTCTCTTTCACTTCAATTCATATTCTTATGTGAGCATCTTCAAAATTATCATGCCCATATTAATGGCTATAAAGAAAGAGCTTTTTGGGAGACAACCTAGTTTATTTTTGCTTTCCGTTTGTTTGTGTTTCTTTGAGTCTTGGAAGTTATTACTTTGGTAATAACCTGTCCTTATCCATTTTGTTTGGTTTTTGTGTCAGGATCAACCTCTAATGAGAGAAAAGTAATATTTGGGGAAGTTGCTGTCCAGAAACAGATTTTTGTGCTTCACCGTAAAAATTCGTGAGAGATCTCTGTATGTCGGATTGAGCTGTAATTTTTTGTGCTTCTGCCCCAGGTTGTTATTTAATTTTCGCTAGTTTTGAACTTTTAAATTTGAGCAACATAAGATTTTCTAAAAAATTGATCTTTACCTGCTGGTCTGTTTTGACAGATTTTGCCACTCTTGCATTTGCTTCTTTATTCTATTTCCTTTTTGAATTATTTTTGGGTTTTCGGAAGGAGTTGCTACAGTAGCTTATGTTTTGATGGTTTTCAGTTGAAGTTGAACTCAAAGGTTTAATCACTTCAATTATACTAATGTTGCTAATGAGAACTGTGTGAAGTTTTTTGTGAAAGAAATTTCCAGGTAGGTGGAGAAAATGGTGTAATGAGAAAGCGAAAGGTTTCATGACTCACAATAAGTGTATGAAGATGAAGATATTGATGTTATTCAAGTGGTGACTCCGGAAGAATCTATTAGATACCAAATTCAGAGACCTGCAGAGTCCGTTTTCAAATAGGTAACAGTTCTGGTAAGAAAAGTTCCGCGAAAATACTGTCCAACTATATTTTTGTAGTTTTCAGTCAATAAGGAAAGCTACGAAGTGAAAGAGGGACGGAAACGGAGCCAGGGTGGCTCACACCACCCTTTGGCGCGGGCCCACCCCTGGCCGCGCCACCAGGTGGTGTGCCAACTCCGCACTTCGTCTCCGACCCGTTTTCTCCCAGTACCTTCCTTTTGTTGTGAAATTTCGTAATATATAATCCCCCGAATCCGTCGAGGTTCGTATATCGTGTTCTCTTCGTGTTTTCATTTCGACCTGTTTCTGACAGGTAGAGTCCCAGATTTGGAGCCACAATGTCTTCCTCTGGATCAGCCAAGGAAGATTCTTTAGAGGATACCATCAACCCATACATGAGAGAGTTGAAGATTCATCCCAAGGAGTTGTTGCTTGAAAATGGGGACGTCCGGATAAAAGAGGTTCAAGGCCCTAAGGGTGAAGGAAGTCTGGAGGACAGGATGGAAGCACTGGAGCATGAAGTCTTTAGGTACAAGAAGATGGCGGAACATGAAGTGGATATCATCCATAAGATTTGTTCTGAACTCATCGCCGAGCACCAAGAGGAGATTGCTGAGCTCAAGGATGAAGTCCTCTCACTCTGCCAAACAACCAACGAACTGCAAGCACAAATCTACGACATTCAAAATCAAAACCATGAGTATGAGGTTAGGTTTAAACGCATAAGTGCTGCTGCAAGTTTCAGGATGTTGGAGACCACGATGTCCTTTGTTGATGGGAAGCAATTACCCTGGAAGTCGGACGATGATGAGAGGATACCACCACCACCGAAGGAGTAATTCATCATCAGGTTTGGCATCCCCTTGGTTTGTTCCAAGCTTGGGGGAGTGCTGCGATATCACATCACTATCTTCTATCTTTTTACCTTTTTATGTAGAGTCATATCATGAATAGAGAAGTTATCATGTAGGATGGTTTGCTTGATGGAAGTGTCCCCTCTCTCGTTAGATATGTATCCCTTGGTGTGAGTTGCCGTTATGGAATATTAATGAGAAGTTCTATCATTTACTCTTTTGCATATCTTATATTAGTTTTCAATTCGTGGTTATATGATTGATCTTGTTTTTAGTATTGGTATCACTTTGGGATCGTTGAGTTAATTTAGTTGGTTTTGGCAAACCTGGCTCGATCAGTAGCAACACTATTTTTGAGAGTTGAATGAAAAGATAAAAGTACTCTAAAGAAAAAAATAATTTCATCATCTTTCTTTCTTGATTTGCTTATAAGTTTAGTATTCTCTAGTTAAGATCTTTTGTGCTTCCAAGGAAGATTGCATGTTTGTCTTTATCACGTGTATGTTTGTTTGTTTCCTTCAACTCTTATACTTGATACCCAGCCTTGCTAGCCAAAAACCTGTACTGAGAGGGAATTCTTCTCGTGTATCCAATCCTCAAAACCAAAACCTTTCATTTGCGTCCACCGTACCTACCTATTAGCACTATTGCTTTTCCAAGTAAATTCTTGTTTTTATCTACCTTCCAAATTAAACTTGTTATGTGAAAATTAGTGATTAAAGCTCTCGCAAACTTGATGGCACACTTTACTTTCTTGCATTTAATAAACTTGAACCATTGTGCCCATCTATGTTGCGTATATTCTTGCGCTTTGTAAGTTGTGAATTAGCAGAACCATGCTATCATGGGGAACGCTTTCAACATTGCACTGGTACTTTGTACCTAGTTGATATCATGTTCTTTAGTCTATGGATGTCGTCAGTGTGAAATGAAAGGGGAGCTTGTAAGTCCATGGAGTTATGCATGTGTGTTAGAGAAACACCTGGGCCGCTTGTTTAATCCATGCTGTCATGGTGGAAACCTGTAGCGTAACCATAATGAGCATCTATGAAGCATTCTTCTTATAAAAAAGATATAGAGATCGAGAAAAAGAGAAAAAGAAAAAAGAGATATTATGAAAAGAGGAAAGAGAGAAAAAAGCACCATATTCCCATGGTAAATAAGAAGATTGCTGAGATGCTTGTTGTCTGCTTGCCTTGTCATTTTTATATGGGGACTCTTCCTTATCATCGGGCAAGGGGTACCCCGTAGATGGTTCTCCATGATACACATGTGCTTACGATGACAAGAACTTACTGGTGACTAAACTTGAGTAGCATGAGGAGCGACCCTCGTATTCAAGGGACATGAGATTCTCAATTTACAACTTGTCAAGCATATCCTCATATTTGATCACTTTAACCTTAATCACCTAAAGATGCCTATGATAGGTGCAATGCAAGCTGAAAGCTAATAAGTATCATAGTTTTTGGTCATCTTAAGTAATACAACCGACTTGTCCTTTGCTGAATAAAGGATTGGGATACTTGCTGCATTTATTCCTACTTTCTTTTATTTACTCGTACTTTATTTACTTGCTTTATCAAAAAACCCTAAAAATCCGTTTGCTAAGTATTTGCAGAGAATTCCTGATCCATACCACTAGCCAGCACCTTCTGCTCCTCATTGGGTTCGACACTCTTACTTATCGAAAATACTGCGATACACCCCCTATACTTGTGGGTCATCAGGTCCATATGTGGTTTGTGAAAAGAACACACATGCAATGACTCTAGGGGATCCATATGTGGTTTATGGAAAAGAACACACATGCAGTGAACACTGGTGGATCCATAAGTGGTTTGTGGAAAGAACACACATGCAGTGAACACTGGTTGATCCATATGTGATTTGTGAAAAGAACACACATGCAATGCCACTAGTTGATCCATATGTGGTTTGTGAAAATAACACACATGCAATGAATCTAGTGGATCCATATATGGTTTGTGGAAAGAACACATTGCCACTGGTGGATCCATGTGTGGTTCATGACAGGAACACACATGCAATGCCATTGGTTAATCCATGTGTAGTTTCTGGAAAGAACACACATGCAATGACTCTAGTGGGTCCATATGTGGTTTGTTAAAAGAATACACATGCAATGACTCTAGTGGATCCATATGTTGTTTGTGGAAAGATAACACATGTAGTGAACACTGGTTGATCCATATGTGGTTTGTGAAAAGAACACACATGCAATGCCACTGGTTGATCCATATGTGGTTTGCGAAAAGAAAACACATGCAATGACTCTAGTGGATCCATATGTGGTTTGTGGAAAGAACACACATGCAATGAACACTAGTGGATCCATGTGTGGTTCATGACAGGAACACACATGCAATGACATTGGTTGATCCATATGTGGTTTGTGACAATAACACACATGCAATGCCATTGGTTAATCCATGTGTGGTTTGTGAAAAGAACACTAATGCAATGAAGACTGGTGGATCATATGTGATTTCTGAAAAAACACACATGCAATGCCATTGGTTGATCCATATGTGGTTTGTGAAAAGAACACACATACAATAACTCTAGTGGATCCATATATGGTTTGTGGAAATAACACACATGTAATGACACTAGTGGGTCCATATGTGGTTCATGACAGGAACACACATGTAATGACATTAGTTGATCCATATGTGGTTTGTGACAATAACACACATGCAATGCCATTGGTTAATCCATGTGTGGTTTGTGGAAAGGACACACATGCAATGACTCTAGTGATGGTTTTAGTATAAGAATACACATGTAATGACTCTAGTGGGTCCATATGTGGTTTGTGAAAAGAACACACGTGCAATGACTCTAGTGGATCCATATGTGGTTTGTGGAAAGAACACACATGCAATAACCACTGGTTGATCCATGTGTGGTTCATGATAGGAACACACATGCAATGAACACTGGTGGATCCATATGTGGTTCATGACAGGAACACACATGCAATGAACACTGGTGGATCCATGTGTGGTTCATGATAGGAACACAGATGCAATGACATTGGGTGATCCATATGTGGTTTGTGGAAAGAACACACATGCAATGACACTGGTTGATCCATATGTGGTTTGTGGAAAGAACACACATGCAATGACTCTGGTGGATCCATGTGTGGTATGTGGGAAGAACACACATGCAATGCCATTGGTTGATCCATGTGTGGTTTGTGAAAAGAATATACATGCAATCCCATTGGTTGATCCATGTGTGGTTTGTGGAAAGAACACACATGCAATGCCATTGGCTGATGCATATGTGGTTCATGACAGGAACGCACATGCAATAACCACTGGTCGATCCCTATGTGGTTTGTGGACAGAACACACATGTAGTGAACACTGGTGGATCCATATGTGGTTTGTGAAAAGAACACACATGCAATGGCTCTAGTTCTGGTTTTAGTATAAGAACACACATGCAATGACTCTAGTGGGTCCATATGTGGTTTGTGAAAAGAACACACATGCAATGACTCTTGTGGATCCATATGTGGTTTGCGGAAAAGAACACACATGCAATGAACACTGGTTGATCCATAAGTGGTTTGTGGAAAGAACACACATGCAGTGAACACTGGTGATTTGTGAAAAGAACACACATGCAATGCCACTGCTTGTACATATGTGGTTTGTGAAAAGAACAGACATGCAAAGACTCTAGTGGATCCATATGTGGTTTGTGGAAAGAACACACATGCAATGAACACTGGTGGATCCATGTGTGCTTCATGACAGGAACACACATGCAATGACATTGGTTGATCCATATGTGATTTGTGACAATAAAACACATGCAATGCCATTGGTTAATCCATGTGTGGTTTGTGGAAAGAACACGAATGCAATGAACACTAGTGGATCCATATGTGGTTTGTGACAGGAACACACATGCAATGACACTGGTTGATGCATGTGTGGTTCATGATAGGAACACACATGCAATGACATTGGTTGATCCATATGTGGTTTGTGGAAAGAACACACATGCAATGACACTTGTTGATCCATATGTGGTTTGTGGAAAGAACACACATGCAATGACTCAGGTGGATCCATGTGTGGTTTGTGGAAAGAACACACATGCAATGCCATTGGTTGATGCATATGTGGTTTGTGAAAAGAATACACATGCAATGCCATTGGTTGATCCATGTGTGGTTTGTGGAAAGAACACACATTCAATGCCATTGGTTGATGCATATGTGGTTCATGACAGGAACACACATGAAGTGAACACCGGTGGATCCATATGTGGTTTGTGAGAAGAACACACATGTAGTGAATCTAGTGCTGGTTTTTGTATAAGAACACACATGAAATGACTCTAGTGGGTCCATGTGTGGTTTGTGAAAAGAACACACATGCAATGACTGTAGTGGATCCATATGTGGTTTGTGGAAAAGAACACACATGCAATGAACACTAGTGCATCCATAAGTGGTTTGTGGAAAGAACACACATGCCGTGAACACTGGTTGATCCATATGTGGTTTGTGAAAAGAACACACATGCAATGCCACTGGTTGAGCCATATGTGGTTTGCGAAAAGAACACACATGCAATGACTCTAGTGGATCCATATGTGGTTTGTGGAAACAACACACATGCAATGACCACTAGTGGGTCCACATGTGGTTCATGAAAGGAACACATATGCAATGACATTGGTTGATCCATATGTGGTTTGTGACAATAACACACATGCAATGCCATTGGTTAATCCATGTGTGGTTTGTGGAAAGAACACACATATAATGACTCTAGTGCTGGTTTTAGTATAAGAACACACATGCAATGACTCTAGTAGGTCCATATGTGGTTTGTGAAAAGAACACACGTGCAATGACTCTAGTGGATCCATATGTGGTTTGTGGAGATAACACACATGCAATAACCACTAGTTGATCCATGTGTGGTTCATGATAGGAATACACATGCAATGAACACTGGTGGATCCATATGTGGTTCATGACAGGAACACACATGCAATGAACACTGGTGGATCCATGTGTGGTTCATGACAGGAACACAGATGCAATGACATTGGTTGATCCATATGTGGTTTGTGGAAAGAACACACATGCAATGACACTGGTTGATCCATATGTGGTTTGTGGAAAGAACACACATGCAATGACTCTGGTGGATCCATGTGTGGTATGTGGGAAGAACACACATGCAATGCCATTGGTTGATCCATGTGTGGTTTGTGAAAAGAATATACATGCAATCCCATTGGTTGATCCATGTGTGGTTTGTGGAAACAACACACATGCAATGCCATTGGCTGATGCATATGTGGTTCGTGACAGGAACACACATGCAATGACATTGGTTGATCCATATGTGGTTTGTGGAAAGAACACTCATGCAATGCACTGGTTGATCCATATGTGGTTTGTGGAAAGAACACACATGCAATGACTCTGGTGGATCCATGTGTGGTTTGTGGAAAGAACGCATATGCAATGCCAATGGTTGATCCATGTGTGGTTTGTGAAAAGAATACACATACAATGCCATTTGTTGATCCATGTGTGGTTTGTGGAAAGAACACACATGCAATGCCATTGGTTGATGCATATGTGGTTCATGACAGGAACACACATGCAATGACATTGGTTGATCCATATGTGGTTTGTGAAAAGAACAAACATGCCATGACTCTAGTGGATCCATATGTGGTTTGTGGAAAGAACACACATGCAATGACCATTGGTTGATCCATATGTGGTTTGTGGAAAGAATACACATGCAATGACACTGGTTGATCCAAGTGTTGTTTTTGGAAAGAACACACATGCAATGACTCTGGTGGATCTATGTGTGGTTTGTGAAAAGAACACACATGCAATGCCATTGGTTGATTCGTGTGTGGTTTGTGAAAAGAACACACATGTAATGCCATTGGTTGATCCATGTGGTTTGTGGAAAAGAACACACATGCAATGACATTGGTGGTCGGTACATGGTTTGTGGAAAGAACACATATGCAATGCCATTGGTTGATCCATGTGGTTTGTGGAAAAGAACACACATGCAATGACATTGGTGGATTCATATATGTTTTGTGGAAAGAACACACATGTAATGACATTGGTTGATCCATGTGTGGTTTGTGAAAAGAACACACATGCAATTACGCTAGTGGATACATATGTGGTTTGTGGAAAGAACACACATGCAATGAACACTAGTGGATCCAAATGTGGTTCATGACAGGAACACACATGCAATGACTCTAGTGGATACATATGTGGTTTCTGGAAAGAACACACATGCAATGAACTCTAGTGGATCTATCTTGGCATAATTTGATGTATGCCACGATGTATTTCATTGTAAAAGACACTCACTTTCCATATTTATACTACTCAGCTTTGCCCTTGGTTTTTTGATACTACCCAGTTTTGCCCCCTCTCTCTCTTTCGTAGAAGCCCAAACCTGTGCCCACTCTGATTGCTACGCCCTGATTGGTTGTCACAGTTGTCACGCCGATCGTGCGCACCAATCGTTGATCTTGTGTGCTCCAACGAGGCTCGTTGCACACGGCGTGCCCTTCATAGGACAGCGCAAGATAGCACGGACGTCTCCCTCAACGAGACTTCTACAAGAAGAAATGCGATGCCGTCCATGGAAAAAGTCGTCGAGTGGTCATGTCATGTTTAATCTAGTCTACAAAGGCTACATGTATACTGCACGACAACTGGTCATCCACGGCCCATGGGCTATACCATTTTTACTACGCAGTGTGCCTGCACTCTCACTTCCGACAGGACCCCACCACACGAACCTTCCACGCGGCAGCCGCAGCCGGAAGAGCTGCCTACCGGGGCCCTCGAGGAGGCCTAAACGTCCCCTCATTAAAAACCTAGCCTATCGGGTCCTCCATTCACACTCATCCACTACTCTCTCTCTCTTCCCTATCTAGCAAAACCCCACAATCTTGAACGTACTTGCACGAAGCTTCTCCATGAAACTAGTGTGTGGGGGTGAGTGTCCGGGCATTGCCGCCGGGATGGTGCTTCACGCGGCAGATCTAGAGGAGCATCACGCAGCACAAGGAGAGGAGGACGTGGAGTTCAACCTCTTGGGGGACCATGTGCTCGCTGGTGCTGACGACTTCGGAGGCCCCGATGAGGGCATGGAGTTCGATGAACACGCTCCGCTCGTGTACCCGGAGGTACATCTATTTCTACATGTTTCATATTTTCTACTCGAGCTTAATCTATCCTGGCGTCATAAAAAAATCTAGTCCTAATATTTAGATGCAATGTACGAATCGGTACATGGAGATATCTAGTCTATTCTGAATGAATCCACATTATTTATTTATTAATAAGTTATCAAGAACATAAACCACATTAATTTAGGAGCGAGCTGGGGAGACGGCTGTAATGAACTGCTGAACCTATATAGACATGTTATTGCATCGAAAGTAACTCGGAATGGTGGAAGGAATATATATTTATTATTTTGCTCATTTTGGTTTGTATTCCATACATTACAGGTGGATTCAAGTGAGATGGACTATGAAAAGGAGACCAGGGACAACAAGAGCCGCCATGTCATGAAGAAGCTCAAGAGCGGGATAATCCCTTTCCGCACTCGACTTGGGGAGCTAGGTGCCCTTTCTATAAGAAAGGAGTCAACCTGATAATTGCCAGCTTGATTCCACATGCGGTTGACATTGGTAAAAGCCTAGCTAGTAAACACAAGTCGGCGACCAAGGCTAAGCACACTGCTTATGGCAAATTTCTGAGGGAGTATGTCAAGACTGGCCTAGTGTTCCCTTACTTAGGAATTAACTACTTCTAGCCGACCAACCCGTCACTGTGCTGGTCTGGCCACTAATAATATTTAGTTCTCTTACCATATCTAGACCCTTAAACTATGGGCATTTCTATTTTCGTACCCTTCAAAATATATTCAAGTTCATCTGTTTATGGAGTTAAAGTTCCGGTGGCATACTCATTATTTTGCATGGATAGAGGGGTGCCCCCGACAGATATAAGGGTTATCCTGTCCGCTAGATCATAGAGGATCAACTGTTGGTGGGCATGATCCGTGTGACAACTGTCTCGACCAATCAGAGCGTAGCAGCGAAGATGAGCACATGTGTGAGAGATGGATACAAAGAGAGGGGAAAACCGAGTAGCACTTAAGAACCAAGTGCAAAACTGAGTAGAACTTAAAAACCAAGGGAAAAACTGAGTAGAACTTAAAAACCAAAGGCAAGAGTGACAAAGGGATTCAAATAGAAAATAGAAAATGATTTAAAAATGGAACCAAACTGCTAGTGTTACGCTCGAGGGAAAAACTGAGTACAACTGAATCGCCATGGTTAGACACGAGGGAAAAAACGTGACTCATGGTATGCGTGTGCGGTGCACGGGGCGGTAGCGGACACGTGTGGTCGTGCACGGTGCATTAGCGTACACGGTGCATGGTAGTGCAACAAAATGTCGCTTCCCTTCTCCTTTAATAGAGGCCTCCCCACTCCCACTCATCACGCACTCGCTCACTCAACCGTCTCCACTATCCCATCACCTTTTGCAAACGCCCAACAAAACCCCAACCACGTCAACGATGGAGAAGAATGGCGTGGTGGCCATCGGCGCCTCCAAGACCGCCGACGAGGAGCCCCCGTCCCCGTACAGACCCCCGTCCCCGTCCCCGCATCCGCCGTAGCCGCCGGCGAGGAGGCCCCCGCCGGTCTCGAACAGATCCCGCTCGGCTGGGACCCCTACGAGGATGTTGTCTACATAAGGACGAAGAACCCCTATGACACCAGCATCGCCGACCCATGGTTGGAGGTAACCAGGGTTTTCTCCCCTTCCCTTGTTCTTCCCCTGTTCCCATCGTTGGATGCCAGATCGTATGTTATTAGGGCTCGACTATTTGTATTTTTACTGTAGCTAACCGTCTTGTGTTATATCTCAATTTTTGACGAATCCCCCTATTCGTAGTTGGGATCAGTATTCGATTTGGTTTGAGATTTGGGGAATAATCGGGAGATCTCAATTGGTCAATCTATGCAAATAATCAATCCCGATAATCAAAGTATCTCAATCATGCCCTTATTGCACTCTACTGTTTTTTTTCCAAGAGGAGGATAGCAGTGACGACGAGTCCAAGGACACCAAGACTCTTCATGTGCTGAGAAGGCTAAAGTCCGGCCAGTACAACAACTTCTTCGTCGGCGACATGTACAGGTGCCCCTTCTGCCGCACTAGGAGGCTCCGCGCCACGGACTTCAACTCCCTCGTGAAGCATGTCGAGGACGTGAGGACCTACAGCGAGTCCGTGAATGTCCACGGCTTCATGGCCAAGCACCGGGCGCTTGGTCTTCACCTCCGCAACCTCCATAAGGTGGCTATCGAGGAGGGTCACATGCCCCCGATTAGACCCAATGCGCCCAAGGTCAAGGGGGTGGGAAGCAAGAAGTGGAGGAGGCGCTAGAGGGAGGAGGAGGATGCCCTCCTGGCAGAGGCCACGAGGGCCACTGATCAGCTGTTGCTGCTGTAAAGCAGCTTCTTTTGTCTTGTCTGTGTTGAACCTGTCAGCTGTTGCTGCTGCTGAGCAGCCTAATTGTCGAACCTCGTTAAGTACCGTACTATATAACCTATATTAGCTGCTTTATCTACATCTGCTTTGTTTACTGAATTTATTTATGGTGCTGGTTTGTTTTGCTGCTCTAGATTTACTACCAGATTGGGGAAAAACAAAGGCAAAAGGAACAATGAATGAAGAGAGAAGCTGCTCTAGATTCCCTACCTTTTGGGCAAAAAAACACAACTGTTAGCGAGAGAGGGGAAAAGGCGCTCTTAAAAATGCCAAATAACAAAAAAAACTTCCAATTTAGGCGTCAGGGCGCATGTAAAGGCCAAGCCTTTAACCAGACGGCACCCCTCCGAGCACATGTGAGGGCTTCAGAATATTGGGAGGGAAAAAGTGAGGACAAACGAGACATAATGTTGCTATAGCTAAATCTGACAAAAAGCTGAATTTGGCTTTACCATGAAATTTGGCTAGAGATCCACAATGTAGCTATTCTAAATCCCTAAACTATGTGGTGCGTTGAAACCTCATGCTTTTCCACCGACACGTGTGTTGCAAATTTGCTTGATCGTGCATGCTTACACAAGTGGCCCATAGAGAAACTTATAGAAGCATGGGCAAAGGAGCTTCATTTTGGCAAATTCTGGACAAAATGAAATTGCAAGCCTTGCGCAATCGGCAGGCCTGATCGGCTACCCCGGGGTGCAGGGATGCTAGGTCCATGTATATGCTTACACTTCTTAAACTTGTTAGGAATAATAGTTGTACACTTCCTTCTGTCCTGTCACGTTACGTCATGTCAGCACCACGCACCCGCTACGGATCAGCAACGGGATGGTGTTCTACGTGACTGGTGTCTGCCACGCCAAAGCCACGTCACACACCCATCCCATCGCCTACCGGGACGGACACCGAATTTAATCGCTAGGATTGGAAACCAACTGTGCTCGCCCGGTCAAACTTACTTCCCCATGGGTATGACCGGAATATTGGTAAACGTAATTTAAGCATCGCCTTCCGTCTCCTCAGCACATCACTGTGCAAAAATCCCCAACTCATTCCTTCCACCGCCCTTTGCCACCGCCGCAGCCACCGCAAGAACCATCGACGCTGCCGTAGGCACCGCCTCCACCGGGCCATACCACCACAATAGATCACTCCACTGCCACGCCCAGTCCCAGCCACCTCTACCGACCCTAGGCCACCGCCATCGCATTAGCTATTGCCATGGACACAGAGTACGGCGTGTTCGGCGACGGGAGCAACTTCACCGACGAGTACACCATCACCACCCATGGCACCACCAAGATGACGGTCGTCCACACAAATGCGTCAGTGGAGGTCGCCAAGGTCATCGCAATGTACGAGCCGTGGCTACAGGAGCCGATGGACAGGTACAAGATCGCCGGCCTTGACCTCGGGAATACCGGAGATAGGAAGAGGACGGTGCTTTTGCAGCTGTCCATGCGCAACCACTGCCTCCTATACCACGTATGTAGGGCCAAATCTGTATGCCTAGAGCTTCGCGAGTTCCTATATAGGAGGGAGATCTACTTCGCCAGCGTCGACATCAAGAACGACACTCCGAAGCTAGAGCAGGATCTCCTCATTCATGTCGTCAATCATGTCGATCTCCGACATTTGTGGAGGTACCCGGATGGCGGTACGGGGAAAGCCGGCATGGCTAGACTCAGTGCCGACATCATCGACCGTGAGTACGCCGGCATGAAAGTCGAGTTCCCGAAGCACCTACACGAGCGATGGGAGTGGAGGCACCTGGATTATGATGCGATTAAGTACGCAGCCAGGGACGCGTATGTCTGCTACGAGATGCTTAACAGGATCTGGCGAGTGGGTGAGTGTGTTGTTTACCACTACTAGTTTCGCATTTCGTTCCTAGTTTTATCTCGCCTGTATTTTATCTCACATGTATTTTCTAAGCATTCTGTGTGTAAGAACCATGCTCGTATGATCCCTATGTTATTAGCTACTTAACCTGTATGAATTACATTCCCCCTTTTGTATGCTCAACATTCATTCTTACAAATTCTGTCTGTGCCATTTGCATGCGGCAGAATCCAGGACTAACATGCATAAGGTGTGATACAGTCATAAGTCATAACCAAACCCAGATTATAGCGAAGGATACAGTCATAACCAAACCCAGATTATAGTTCGACAAAGGTAATACATAGCAGTTCGTAATTTCTCACATAGTGTACTTCTGAAACAACCTGTTTTCATAAACACAACAATCATGCACTAAAAGTCTACATCCTAGCCTGTTGGAGAAGGCAACCGATCCCAGGATGCCTTCGATCGCTTGCCCCGACTTGTGGATTCATCTACACTCCGGCATCTAGGGCAAAAAACCTGCCTTGGTGGTGGTTCAATGATGCGATGCCTGGAACGAGATTTTACAGTCTAGCAGTATAGCTCGTGGCTAACATACCCATCAATTGCAGCGTACTTCAGATTAGGTTCATAAAGTGGCTTATCCTCCTAGTAATCGTGCCCTAAACGCCTCCACGAACATCTTGGCAATTTGCCCTTCATGTCAGCGTACCACAGATCGATGAGTTCGGAGGCAAGAGCGGCCATCCCGGTCTTGCCACCCTTTGTCCCTGGGATCCAGTAAATTTCCTAGATGTCCACTCTGCACTCCTTTGGGATTCTAATGTTGATAGTCGGGCTTTCAAGCAGTTTAGTGTCATTTGTGATGTCAACACTAGTAAATGTTATGTGCTGGTTCACGAGAAAGTCATGAAACAGATCCCTAATGCTTTTTCCCCACCTGCATGAAAATGAATTCAGACAAATAATATGGCAATAACTTTTGCAAACAGACGGTTCAGGAACAAAAAGACAGCAAAGTCTACCAGATCCCATCAACCCCCTTCTCGCAAAAAGGCTGGTATACGAGGATGTGCCCCTTCATGGAGAATTGCACCACGGCGATCCTACGGTGATCGCGGCTGTACTTGAGGTCGAGACCTAGGAACCTCTTTTCTTTGAACCGCAACCAACTCGTGTAATTATTCAGAGTGTTCCTCAACGTCCGAGGGTCGGTGGTGTAGACGACATCGATCTTCTTCCCACCATGTACTTCTATGTCGAAGTGCGCAGTTGCTTGCCTGCCATCGTTTCGGACGTTCGAAGAGTCCATGACTACAGGCAAGAGGGAAAGGATACAGAGGAAGAGGGTGATGCGGTGGTGGAGGAAATGGGTGAGGCCGTGGAGGAGAAAGACGATGAGGCCGTGGAGGAGGAAATGAGACTGAGAAGTTAAAGATTGGAACCGCCCTTACCAATATCTGGAATGGTGCACGACCATTGGTAGTAGGGTGAAGGTGGAGAAAAATGGTGGTTTACACGTCGACGCTAGCGCTTCCTAAAATTTGTTTTGCGCCACTTGCATGCGGTGGAAATGAGGTCTGCCATGCACGATCCAAGTCAAACGTAGTCACGTTTGTGTGTGCCTACCTTCACTCACTGACGGGTGGGCCGCACATTTCTCTCTCTTACGATTTATTTTTTCACTTCCTCTAGATGGTTCTGGTTCCCGCCCTCAATAATTACGCCCCCTTCCTTGTCTTCCACGTGGACAAGAACCGGCGGCGGCGGCGGTTCCTTGTAGATTCACTCCCTACTCGAACAACTGCCCCCATCCCTGATTCCATCCCCTCTCGAATCCATCCGCCTCCTTATCACAATGCTTCCATTAATCTACCAGATTCCAGAATCCATTTGCCGCTATGGGTAGAGCTTGGGGTAGCAGCAGGCTGAAGCAAAAGGCATGCGACGACGACGCGGATGGCCAGGGCGACCGCCACCGTGAGGATTGGGGGTGGCCAAACCTCAGCGCCGCGAACGTGCACAGGATCGCCTCGGGGTTGGACATCATCTCTGCCGACCGCCTCGCTCGCTGCATCCCTGGCTACCGCTTCACGATGCGGGACATGGACGAACAACCATTCGGCATGCCAGGCCTTCTTTACCCCGATACCAGCAAATGGCCAAACGACGGCGATGGCCACGTAAGTTCCAGTATCTTGCTTATTGATTCAGTCATATCGTTGATTCATATGTGCTGAACTCTTAGCGGAATCCTATGTTCCTTTTGTCAAACGTGTTGTGTGCATGCGTGGTTTGAACAAATCGAACCATTTAAGACTATTTTGTACAACGGAAGCTCTACTCGTACCTGATATTCTGGTATTTTTGTAATTACACAGTCTTACTTTAGGTGATAGACGAGTTGTCAATTTCAATTTGCAGTGGAATACCTGCTATGTGATATTCTGTTTCCTAAAATAAAAACAAACAGATTCGATGATTTAAGGCTATTATGCCCCGAGATGTTTATGATCATCGTTAGGAGTTTGTTCTGGGGGCTCTGCTCCTACTCCATATATTGGGTATCTTCGTAGTGACACAGGCACAATTTAGGCGATATTTGAGGAGACACTCGTATTTAGGCGATATTTTGTATACTTTAATCTGAAGGTCTAGTTGTCAAATTGTATTTGCAATGGAATCCATGCTAGGTGATTATACGAACTGACAACAAACTCCACAGAATATTCATGCAAAACTGATGCTGCTGGATAAGTGGTCCAAATCAGTAGTGGTGAATATCAAGGAAGAAGAAGAGACAGAAATGGAAGATGACCAGAACTGGGTGGGTGGCAACGGCGAGTGGCTGGTCCTTTTATCACAGGATGGGAGTACTTGGACTCTAAAAAATGGCTACAGATTGTTGAGACTTATATTGCCATCTTTGGAGGGTGTCGGCATTACTGCATTCAACAACGGGTGTCCGCCGCCCATTTCTGACACTTACAGGTTCAACATGGCAGAACTTGAGCTCCTGAAGGTACAACTTCCACATAGACCACGAGAGGGGGCGTGGAATACCTGGGAGTACGACCTCTTAGCGGTGTTCGACAAGGCAATCACATTCATTAGATGCCCAGAAGACAAGGAATGGACAATCTTTCGCGACGACTTCCTGCGGCTGGAGAAGTATGTCTATGCCGTCTTCACCTACAGCTACTATTCATACAAACCGCAACGCATTTATGCGGTCACTCAACCTAGCGGCGACGTGCGTGTTTTGGAGTCGTCCATTTGGGGTGAGTCATGGTGTCATATAGCATGTAAAATCCCATTCAAAATTCTGCTAACTAGCTGTAAGTAACACGCAGGTACCCACGCAGCCCCGCGCATCATTCCAGCTCCGGTCATCGAAGATGCAATAGCACATGCCGAACTTGGGACACGACGCTGGTTCTAGCACCTCTCGGAGGCGACACGGAACATGATGATGAACTCATGTGGATTCATATCAGGGGAGCACTAAATAGCGTTGGTGATACAATAGAACATATGGGCACACAACTTTCTTCATACCCATCGCTGCGGTGTCACGTTTTCTCGAGGTCTGCATGCCCATCCAAAGACCTAGTAGAGCAAGTCTGGAGTAGAGTCAATAATCTGAAGGGACAATCTGTGTTTCCTGGGATCAACTACCCTTTCTTTGTCGAAGCCCCTAGAGCTGTTGAACCTGTAATTGCTCAGGTAGCCCTAGCTCCTGATGCTGCTACTGCTATTGGTGTTGGTGGTGGTGGAGCTGACGAAGAACTAGCTGCTGTTGCTCATGGTGAAGCTGACGAAATACTTGGTGATGCTGCTGCTGGTGAAGCTGACGAAATACTTGCTAATGCTGCTGCTGGTGAAGCTAACAAAATACCTGCTGAGGCTGCTGCTGGTGAAGCTGACGAAATACCTCCTGAGGCTGCTGGCGGAGTCCAGGAAGAACATGCTGGTGTTGTTGCTGAGGTGCCAGCACTTCCAGTATTGATAGCAGACACTAGAAGAAATGTATTAACTTATGACCTTCCCTTAGTGACCACGGTTGAATTGGTCATAGATCTATGACCATTTTGGACCAAATGGTCGTAAGAGGGTCGAAAGCACGAAGCATTACGACCATTTAGTCAAGAAAGGTCATAATTTTATTACACAAATTGGTCATTAACATGGATAACAATGGTTCACAACTTTATATTTATACGATTACGACCAATTTAAATGGTCCTCACAGCTATTTTGTGTTGTGTTAAAATGATTTGGCAACAACCTCAGCAGTTTCATCTACATGGCATGTCCATGTGTTAATTTTTGCTTATGTGCCAAGATATCATTAGGTTTCACATATCACTGACTTGTGGGGCCTACATGTAAATCTGATATTGTACAAAGGTGTGAGTGATGCGTCAGGGCCTTTCTACTAGGGACACCCGGGGCAAGATACCAATCTGTACTAAGGAGTTAGTATGGTTTGGGCCCACATATCACTAGTTTTCCAATGGTTTTGATTTTTTAAATCTCTTATGGTGATTTCCTAGAGACAACGGAAGATAGAACAAGACTTTCCACGGATCGTCTCACCCGAAGATATTAGTCGTCCTATAATCCAACATCTAAAATATCATCTCTCGCGCAGGATTTTGGCTGAGGCGCGAAACGAATCCGAATTTGGGCCGAGAGGGCGAGATACGGCCAAGCCCCGACCCGAGCTATCCCCTCCCAGCCCGAGCCAACCGATCGAATAGAAGGACTCCATCCTAACCTACCCCTCATATTGCCTCCTCCCTCCTCCCCTTTCTTCCACCTCTGCCGCCGGCATAAATCCTAGCCAACTCGGTCAACTTCCTGCTGATTCGCTCATCTATTTGGAACCCCTCCTCCCCCTCTCTCTATTCCACCTCGTGGAACTACTACCCTACACCTCTAACGAAAACCCTAGTCTGGGATCCCGGCTGTTCAGAGAGGAGCAGGATGCCATGGCGATGGCGGCGCCCTGGCAGCAGGTGGTGGTGACCAGGCTCGGCTAATGGCTTCACAACGTGGGGCATATATGGCCGGCCTGCAAGCCCTGACCTTCACCGACGTTCCTGTGGCCTGCACGACCGCCAACAACCGCATCCCAGCGCATCAGCTTGCACTGCCCCGACGTACACATGTGAGTACTCTTTACACGTTGCATACGATGTTTTTGCACCACTGCGATTCAATTGATATACTCAATGCTAGACTATAGAATTCCGCTGACACTACTAGCTAAAGTGACAAGTAGAACTCGAGACTAAGTTTAATGGATCTATTGTTATCCTCAACATGAACACATCATGTTTGTAGCTGTGGACTATGTGGTTTTGTCCGCTTCAGCCACATAACTGCAGCTTCTCGCCACAATGGAAATATAGGAATTTTTCGCGGTTGGCGAAGGTGCGTTTGGTGGACGCCACTGCCACTTGCATACTGACTTACACATCCATTTTTTCTCTTGAGAACACTCAATTGCTAAATTGGTAGTTAAGCTGTCCCTTTTCTATTTTTCAATCTGATGAACAATAAATATCTACCGTGGAGATATGTAGTGCAATATCTTGTTCAATTAATATTCTTCTCAACAATGAAGAATGAAAAACTCTGAAGCTTCTCAACAATGGAGACAAGTAATGCAGGGCCATTTAGTACATGAATGAATGTGATGACACAACAACATTATGAGTGGTCTTCTCTGTTTCTTTTATCTCATGGATTTACCCAATTAAGTAGAAATGGGTCTGAGAAGGGACTTCATGTATTTTTGGTCATCGTATGAGAAGAATATGATAAAATGACTCCATGTTGATGCAACACACAAACCTAAGTTAATGACTTGCAACATGACTAGTATTCTGCCTGGCTCCTTTTACTCATTCAGGATGAATTACCCAATGCTCGTATCATTCATTGTTTCTGTCATAGCTCTCTTTTATCTCACCATGAGTTGAGATAATGTTTTCTTTAACCGTGTTGCAACTACTCCTTGATCTGTTCCTCACTGTGTCAGCTGGTTAGTTCCGAGATACAATTTATTGTCATATTTAGATATAAAACCCTTCTTCTTTTTCAGAGATACATGTTAATTAAGCTCTGACCATTTGACATATTTGTGTTTTTCTAATGCAGGTTATTGTCCAAGAGGGGTACCAGATCTCTTAGCGGCTCAAGGTATAGAAGTAACTTATTGACAGACATATGATTGGATCATCAGGTGTACCCTGTTCCGATGCTTGCCTTACATGCATGAGTACTCTAATGGGCCATTATGTGTGTTCTGATTTTTTGGTGGCTCCGATGCTTGTTCTAGATGATCTCCTGAAATTGACCTGTATAAGTTTTCTGATCTAAAATTGCTTTATGGGGATAATTCTGCTGTGCCTCTTTTCATGTGAAGTGACCTTATGTAGATAAACGGTGTAATTACAATTAGTGGCAAAACACATGGTTACCTGGTTCCACCGATTGAAAAACTTTGCTCCAAATCTTAAATACAATTACACATGGTTACCTAATTCTACATGGTTACGTGGAGTGATAAGGATTGGGTATGCATGCAGTGCTATATTCAAACAAGAGTGAAACTGGAACTTAAATATAATTACAATTAGAATAAACTATACTGCACTCCTTGATTAAGTGATTTACTCTAATTCTTCTATTTTAATAAATGCTAGGCATTACTCATGATACTAACAACCAATTTTCTTTCTTGATGTAACTAGTACTTTTATGTTGTTTTCATATCATGCCATTTGTTGTGTTTCGAAGTCTGTTGAGAATTTGATTGGTTCCTGCAGACCCATGTCCTAAGGGTGAATTATTCTGCGATGGGTGCAGACACAAGGCGAAGAAGCTGCTCTAGAAGATTGAAGGTACACAATAAGATAGTGAGCTCCCCTAACGATCGATCACTCCTAGTAGAGTAATATGCAGCAACATGCAAACCGGTTGTACGGCGAGTCGTGAGCACATCATCACCTGAACAACTTGTTACTTGGTATAATCTGAAATAGTGCTGTTCAGGACTATTTTCAACACGACACGTTGTATCTAGTTACTGGTAGATGGTTTAGTTATCGAACATAATAGCAGGTTGGTCCTTCCCGAGCTCTTGCCACGCGGAGGGACATGGCGCATCTGTCAAGGCCGGTCCTTCCACAAGGGGAGAGGGTGGCGGAGGAGGAGGGAGTTCGAAGGCGGTAACATATTCACGGCCATCAACCAGGCGCTCCACATCACCCTCGACACAGATCCGCGGCGAGCGCCTGCCTATTAATCACCAACAGGTTGTCCCCTTGTGCAGAATGTGGAAACCAACACGCTATTTGATTCCCATAGACTTAGTTTGTGTGTAGTGTATCTTGCTATGTTGTTCTCAAGGTAGGACCATGATGCCGCACACTTTGTACTGCTACTGTTGGAGGATGCATATTGATCACTTTCTAGCTTAGTCTTGACCAATGCTTACTAAAGATTGTAGTGATAAGAAGGCATGGATTGAAAAAATATTTTTCCATTTTGTGTAATACACAGGATCAATGGACTATGTAATCTCTTTTGAATAATTTTATGCTAATGCAAGTGCTAGTTCTGGATAATTTTGTTGCTAACTAACTAGCTTAGTCTTGACCAAGACTACTGCATGTTCTTGACTATACTACTTATGCATATTGTTACTGCTTCTTTGCTCAAATCAACACCGCACTGTCTAAACTCTAGAGCTGCTATACTTCTGCATGTTGTAGCTGTTTTGGATCACATAAAGCAAGCACTTAAGTATCCATGCAATGCCACGAATAATATTATCACCTACTACTGTAGTGCTATAGAAAAATGGGCACTACCTTGACATCAAGTACCTAAGTATCCATGTATTATTATCATAGCTACCTATTTAGTTTCACTCATGTGTAAACAACTACTCTGTTTAGCTTAGCTGTCATATTTGGTAGATCAAACCACCTTTACTTCCAGGTTACTTACAATTGGTCTTATGGTATACGCTACCTTCCCTAAATTTCTTAACATTTTTGTATTGTCATATGCAGGAAGAGTAGCCCAGCCAATAGCCCAACAACATCCAACAATGTACAAGTCCACAACTCTGGTGTCAAGAGAAAAAGAGGAGCTTACAAGAGCGTTCCAGGTCGAGTACGATGTTGGTTACAAGAGCAGTCCTGGGCATCTACACTGTGAATCCGGCCGCCTGGATCTCGCCACTCCAATATCCTTCATGGAGGGACGGCTGTTCCAGGTCGGGTACTCTATTGAGGCCATCAAGGTGATATTCATTCTTTTTCTGGAGGGATCATGTGTTTGAACTGTGGATACACTGGCCAGATGCATTCCGTTGTGGGCTAGATTTGTAGGGTTTGGTAGCCTTGTAGTGTTTTGCTCATAATCAGAGCTAGGTGTTGTTTTTTAAAGATAGGACTGGATCTCTGGATTCTGGAGGATCTGTGTTGCCAGCTTTAGCTGAGAATTTATGTGCAACTCGTGTGCAACATCGTTGTATGAAAGTAGTTCTTATGATGTTGATCCTCGTGCTATGCATTGTTCTGTGACCTCACCGTTGCTGGTAGTTGCACTTTCACTTGCTAGTGTTTTTTCCGGTCAGATCATTGTTCAATTATATGCTTAATAGCGGTGCATTTGAGTATTTTCCTACAAACCTTCCTGACTTAACTTATTCACTATGAATTTACTTTTGCCTTGATGACATATAGTATGGGTTCTTATGGCTGCAATAGAAATGTTTCCTTGGGCATGTTCACTGTATTAGATAGGTCCACTTAGATACTGCCGATGATCCTTGATGTATGAATGCTATTGTTGCTACTCATTGATAGTTTGAGGGTTTTTACCAGCATTTCTTTTCGAAAGTTTCAATTTTCAACAAGATGTAGGTAATGTTCTTTATGGTAATGCAGTCTATACTATATGCAATATAATGGTGTGGGTTGCGACATCTTTGTTATTTTGCCAAATAGTGTGAAGTCTAGCAAAATGATTTGCAAATGTGTTACTACCGCTATGTGTTGTTCTGGCCACTACAACAAAATAGTCATGTAAAGACGTTATCTATGGGACGTTTTCGTCTCTACAATCTGCTGTCGACCCATGTGTTGAGACGTTTGTCGAGACGCAGCACAAATCGTCCTAAGCCTGAGGGATTTTTTTTCTCGAGTTGCTTATTGTGGTGTGCCACACAATCGGCCACCAGGCATTTTTAGTTGCTAAATAATATTATTATATTATTAAATCCTCTGCTGATCCAGGGTTACGTTTCTCTCACAAGGTTAGAAGTTGTTTTATTCCCCACCCATGTAAAACCTAGGCCGCCGCCACGGTGCGACTTGATCCGATCGAGTCGCCGCTCTCTAGCGAAATCTTCCATCCGGTTGTCTCAGGAAGTGCGCATCATGTGTCTCTGCTTTGGCCCATGCCTAGACATACCAATCCCGGGACCAATCTGGCGGTTGGACTAGATAAAATTTCAATCTGGTGAGTTTCTTGCCGACTAGATCAATGTTAAATCTAGTGAGTTTTTGCCGCTGGACTCCATGAATTGTTTTGTGTCGCTGGACTGGATCAATTACCTTCCCCTCGCCTCCTAATTTGTTTTTATTTCTAGGAACCTCTTCCATCTCGCCCCTCTAAGATCTTTCAATCTTTTTGTTTGTATGGTGCAGATGTTGTTTGTGCTTACCGGTGATGGATATTTTTGCAGTTTGGGCACAGATAATAGACGAGAAGACACTCGGAGGTCGTATTTAGAGTGGAGGGCGCCAATTGCATCGACCAGTGGAAAGTAATTTTAATTTTCGTATTATTTCAAGGGCACCTAGCTTGCTCGATCTGGAACTGGATTATGTACTGGAACTGATGCTGGGTGTTCTGGATTATCTAGAAATAGGATCAGATTTGGCTGTTCTGGATTATCTAGAAATAGTACGTGTCTTCTATTTGACTGGAACTCGAGGATATTTCTTTCCTGCCGCTCATGGTGTTTACTATGAGATCATAAGCATATATATTGTTGTCCAATTATTAAGAGTTTACCGATTGATTTTTGCTTGTGTATTTGTCCCTTTGCAGGATTTTTATTTGGCTCAGATTTTTCGAGCAGCGTCGTAGCTGTAGCCAGGAAAGTTGGCAACAGCAGTGGACCGTGCATCAGATGTTTCAAGATATAATAGATTGATTCTCTATGTATTATTCCGTTTTGTGTATGAAAATCTTTGTAAGGGTGTACAACTGTAAGGTACGATAGCTATCAAATGATATAATGGATATTTTTCTATAGTGCACTGTATTTTTGTAATCCTTTGTGTTTGTTGATGGATGAAATCTGATTTGAAACATATAATGTGCACTCGTTCAAAATTGCGATGATTTGCTGAAAAAATTAAATTATATACTAGAACACAAAATAATCTCCATTCAAAGATAAGCGCCACAATCTTGCTAGAGACGATACGTGGGGCGTTTATAAAGCGCCTCTATTTTCATAAACACGCTTTTAAAAACGTCTCATTTCATTTTTGAGACGTTGACAATGCGTCTTTATGGTATTTGAGACGCGCTCGTATGACGCTTTATAGTGGCGTCTTTACAACTGCATAGAGATGGAATTCGGCATCTCTAGCCTCTTAAAATGACATCTCTACGTGACTGTTTTCTTGTAGTGCGGCGGACCTGCAATTTTTCTCTAATTTTTCTTTGGTATTGCAGGAGATGGTGCTTCTTAGAATCCTCCCTGGTGGCTGCAATTGATTCGTCTGTGCTCCTGAAGAATGTCAAGGTAAGGTCCATCTTGTCAAAAGCATGTACATCAATTTATTTATTATTATTCTTTTGCTATTTGTGTTGACAACAAAGACTTGATGCATGCGTGTGTGTAGGAGGCTAGGAGCCTAACAAGCTGAAGGGCACCGCCTCGGCCGAAGCCTTGAAAGATTGACATTCTGCTATATTTTGTACCTTGATGATTGTAGAAAAATGTGTACCGTAGATCATTGTAATGCACGGCTGTTCTGAAATATTTTTCTTTTGTTGGCTCTTTTAAAGAAAAAGTGACAGCATTGTATTCTTTCGATTCTAATTACTGTCAAACATGTAAAAGTAAAACCTGGCAACCTGGAGTAATATGAAAATTTAAAAACTGGCAATTTGGTCCCATCTGACTAGTGGGACCAGCTCAAATTATGTAGGATTAAAATTTAACTGAATTTGAATGTAAAAAGGCTGAGGCCCAAAAATAAAAGACTGAAATGTTGGGCTTGGCCCATGTAGTAGGCCGAAATTGACAAAAGAACACGTAAATTGAATTGACAAACGAACACGTAAACGGCTAAATTCTTGGGCTCGGCCAATTAAAGCGTCTAATTGGACTAGGCTAAATTCGATCAATGACCATCTGATTTGGTCATGGATTTGCCACGTAGGATTGCCCACGTAGGATCTTACGTGGACATGGTAGATAGTTCATGACCAAAATTTTAGGTCATAGGTTTCATGACCATCTATTTTGGTCATAGCTATCCATGACCAATTCAAAAAAAGATCGTTAGCTGTCTATAGTGACGCTCGGTATGTGACCTATCGCTTTTGGTCATAGAAAGGTCATAGATAGATTACCATGACCTTTCTGTGACCAATATTTAGGGTCACCAATTAGCATATTTCTTTTAGTGAGACTGTGTGTTTGCTGCACACTCATGCGCCTATCATGTTGACACTCCAGATCTGACCTAGAGCCGAATCCACGTCAGGGGGAGGGGTCCTACAATTGGCTCATCAGTGGGGTCGTACGATTTGATGTAGAATGTCAGATGGCCAAACACAACATTCTAGTTCGTTCCAATGATACCACCAGCTCCAGGGACCTAGTGCTCATATTGGCGGATCCGATGAACCATTTGTCTTTATCTTTATCATTAATTACGCTTATTTGTGTAAAGACTAAGCTGTGCTTATTTGTATAAGACTAAGTTAGGCCTAACCACGTAATATTCAGTGAAGCCCAGCGTTTCTTTCCACGCCCATAACAACAGAATTGCAGCATAGAACATACAAAGGTAATATGCATACTAGGCATTTTTGCTCAGGATAACAACTACTTCAAGCAAATGATACATGGTTTACGCATTTGAATGCATCACTAGAATGTGCCACCTATTGATGACTGATGACATAGATCTAGCTTTTCTGCACGTATTTGCATTGAATCGCTCATTGATTTGTTCACATATTTTTTGGCAATGGCTGATGAACTCCACTCTCTTGGTAACTTGCTTTGTCAGCGAGCACTTGTTGATGCAATGCAAAGTACAGAATATGGTCGTCATCGTCATTCCATTTAGGTTCTCTATGTTTCGTCATCACGGAGCTACTAATTTCAAATGAAAATCTAGTAAACAACATATGTGTACATTGTTAGAGTGTGATACGGACACGGTACGTACATGTTTTCTACAATCACAAGAAGAAAACTTGATGCATTTTCACCTTGTTAGCGTTGTGCCGAACTGGGTGGATGCGGCTTTGGGGTTCGGAGAGGAAGGCGCCGTGGCTGGTGCGTGTGCGACCACGGTGACGGCAAGCTCGGATTTTGGAGGAGGCCAACAGGACCGAGCATGGTCGGCATGGTGACAGATCTCACCCGAGAATGAATTCCCGTCCCTGGGTCGTGCCATGGGTGCGGCCATGGTGAGGGCGAGCTCCGATTCGGGATGGGGAGGAGAGCCGGGCCGAGCAGGTTCGTCCAAGTCCTAGCTCCGCGCCATGGCCGCGACCATAGATTGCCACCCTGGAGGAAGAAGAAGACGCGTAAAGGATGCATGCACCAACGCTTCAAGCCTACATGGCAACGACGATGGCAGCGACATAACAGCGAAAGCTGATAGGGGGGCCCCAACTTGATAGCCGTTAGCCTGATATTTTGTATTGAAACGTAAAGTTGAATTCGTGCCAAAAAAGACCCTCTAACTATGCCGTAACTAATCTACTTGTAAGATAAGGCATAGATGATAAAAATTCACCTCTCGATCTTCTCTCTGGTTTTTTTCTTTGAGATCTAGGTGCCGCATCCGCCCACCGGAGCCGAACAATCCACCGCCGGCTTTGCTTTTCTCTTCAACCCGCTGCTCGTAGGTACCTTGGGAGCAGAATCCTTGCTGACCTCCTCGTTAACAGGGGCTAAACACATCATCGCTGCTTTGTGTTGAGCCCCATATTTAGGCCTCGACGAACCCGAATCAGTCGGCAACGTAGCTACGAACCCGAATCACTCGGATTCAGTGTCGAGGGAGGGAGAAAAAGGTAATCCGCTGCCGGTAGATTTAGGGTCGGGGAAGGGAAGAAAAGGGACCGCCGCCGCCGCAGCAAGATTCAGTGTCGAGAGTTAGGAAAGTACAGTAATGGATTTGCCCCTACAACACATGCAGGGTGGCTAAGAAGAGTGACCGGTGAAGAAGGGGTACAGCAGGAACTAGTGTAACGGAATATCCTGACTTAACGGCCGTGATTTGAAAATATTGGGTTTGGCCATCATTCACTCGAAACACCCATCTCAGCAATTGGTGCCCCAACTTTTTGAATTGCAGTGATTAAAATCAACTTGGGTACCGCGTTGCCTGGGTGCCCCAACTTTCGGGCTGCAAAATGATATTCTCCTGAAATGGACACGACATTTGTCATTATTTAACTTGAAACCCAAGTACTCCCTTCGGCTCAAAATAGATATCGCTATTCTTTTAAACTTTAGATGTATCTAGACTAGATAGTGGCTAGATACATCCAAATTTAAACAATTTTGAGACATTTATTTTGAGACGGAGGGGGTATGTTAACACATCATTGGTCATATTGTGAAGAAGTGTTTTTAAACCTTGTCAAAATTCATGTTTATCATTTACGGAAGAGGACACCATACATAAGTGCTTAACATTTTTTATTGTTTTCTTTACTTTTCTTTAATTTATCCCAATAAACGTGACGAGTGATGCATATATGACCTTGACATTGGTAACTTGGCTTAAAATGTGAACAATATTCATACATGGTTATGACCATATTGTGTAGCAAGTTTGTCAAAAGTTATCCAAATCCATGTTCGTAGTTTTCGTCCAAACAAGCACAAATATAAGAGGACACCATTTAAGTTTTAACTATGTATCATTACCACCCCACCCCTCCTGCAAAAAAACCATATATCATGACACACATTGAAATAAGTATTTTCATATAGTACTAACATGCGGTGGAATTTATCTATATTTTGCTAGAATATAGTGAGTGCACTCTAAGCCAAATTATCCGAACATACTTAATTACTAAAAACAAATCCTATCACTTGGAAATTGAAAAGCCTTTTCCTAAAAGTTCAGAACTCTCATTGACAATATTATTTACCAAACCCAAGATGCTTCGTAGAAAAAGATATAGTACACTGCCCGCCTCTTCTCTGGACACCATTTAATTTTGCACCCGGGCACGCTTCTTCGGTGGGGGTCAGGAAGAGACCTCCTCGTCGTCGTCCTCGGCCTCCTCCCCGTCGTCATCCTCGGCCTCCTCCCTGTCGTCGTCTTCGGCCTCCTCCTCAAGGTCGACCTAAGACTCCTCCTCTTCCTTAGTCTAATCTTCCGTCTTATCAGAGTCGCTCGGCGTTGGTGGTGGTGTCCCTTCGAAAAAGCGCTACCAGTGGCTATCTTCTTCATCAGAGGAGTCAGACAGCAGCGACAACCATGGCCTGTCGACTAAGTCTAGGCTTCTAGGTGGAGTTTCAGGGCCTTTCCCATTTGTTAGGTCAATCTACGTGTTCTGGAGAGAGCTGTCATACGACATTTTGGAAGGAAATAGAGAGAGATCGAGTTCTAAGCAATGGTGGGTTGGGTGTTTTGGGTGAAAGTAGGGATGCGTACTGTTGCAATTTATAATGTATATTGATAGTAGTGCTTGTGTTAATACCCTGAAAACTATCCCAAAATATCATAAATTGATTGTACCAGACTCGTCTTGTCAACAAAAAAAAGGATTATACCAGACTTGTCGGTTCTTGATTTTTCTCAACCTAGAGAATTCAGGAGGCGCCCCACTTTATCCAAAAATGAAGAGAATTATGTAGATCGTGCTGAATTACTCGGTGTCTCTTACTTCCTCGATTAAAAATTAAGTGTCTATAGTAGTACATACTTATCTAGCTACAGTACTACTAGTATACGTATACTCTACACAAAGTTGCATCACCGAACTTGATTGATGGTGGTATGGTGTGGGCCTCATTTTTTTCTGCACCACTGCATCTCAGACTAGAAGTATAATCATTGCATGAAAGCTTACACGGGAAGGAAGGAGAAATGGAGAGGATAGTGGATGGATGGTGAGAGGGGGCGAAGGAGAGAGAAAATATACTACGTAGTAGTATGTGTACTAGTACCGCGTGTCACGACCCATTGTAATATGTAAACTTTTAGGCGAAATTAGATAGGAACAATGATCAACTACAGCATGTGTGAAACCATTGGCTTGTGGCATTTTGAATCATATTATTTGGACTTTCTTCACAAAAAAACATCACCGTCCTCACTGGGAAAATTGAAATTATTTTTTTCCTAATTGTTGGAAACTCCCACATGCAACAATGCTTACTACGCCAAGATGCACCCATCTACCAAACTGTCGTGGGAACTCTATCAAATTGTAAACTATGATGTCAATATGGCCTTGATGACCTTGGTCGTTCGGGTTGAAATAAACCCGATAGTGTCCATACACATGGTAGGACAATATCGTGAAGCTATTTTTTCAAAACTTATCTAATCCCATGATTACAGTTTTCATGGCACGTGGTGCACATGACATGATAGGACATCATTAGTAAAACTTTTGTTTTTTGTTTTTCATTTATTCAATGTGATCAATGTTCAAAACGGGTTCAAAATTGCCTTCCCTCCTGATGTTTGGCCGATCTTTGGATAACCTTCCCTCCTGATCTTTGGGAAGCAAGTGAAAATTTCAAAAACCGGAAAACTTTGAATTTTTGTGCCGCCAAGGACCAAAGTGGTTTCCTTCCTATGGACTCCTCCACACCAACGAGCGGCTTTCGAACACACCAAAGACACAGAGTCGTCGTACCAAGGCACACGTGCGCAGCGCCACGCAGTGGACGAGGGGAGAGAGATCAGCCGGACCAGTGCACGAGGGGAAAGGGGAGGAGAGATGGAGCATAGGGAAGGAGAGAGAAAACACACGATTTGTTTTGTGTGCATATGTCCTGAAATTTACTACTAGTAGAGTGTACACTGTTAGGCCGCAGGAGTACCTCGTGTCAAAAACACATCATAACTTTGCTCTGACATGGAACCGCCTTCAACTTCTCTTTGCTGTTGCCCTCTTCCCTTGCCAACGTTTTATTCTCTCAGCATGTACAGCGCATGGACAGAGGTGACCATATGTCTAAGCAAAAAAAAATACGTACTACTCCTGCATTGTGTAAAAAAGCACACCTTAATAAGGCTCAGATAGTAAACATATGACATATCATCACTATATAAAATTATAATTGGTAAAGCATAAAAAATTATAAATTTGATCAACATCTATAAAGTATGGGTGTATATTTGGTCCTTGTACTTTGTATCATCATGTGTAGAATTCAAATATTATTAGCTACCTAACACTTGAAATTTTTGGTAACATAGTCTAGAGAAACGAGGGAGAAGATTCTAGTATGATCGAGAAGTGTGTTTTGAGAGGTTTATGCATAGTGCATTCATTGTGTTCAAGACTATCAATAGAATCTTCTAGATGCTAGAATGGAAAAAAAGATCCAACGGCTAGAAATGCTGGGATTCGCGAGTCTTGATCCAATGGTCAACATTCAAAGTTATTCGTACACTATATAGTGATTTGTAATGAAGACTATCAGTAGAATATTCAAGATGATATAATGGAAAAGAAGATCTAGCGACTGGAAATGTTGGGATTCGCGAGTCTTGATCCAACAGTCAATATTCAAAGTTTTTTGTACACTATATAGTGGCAAGATCATGTAGAAGTCAACGATTATTAGCTACTAGTAAGTTGCACGTGAAACTCAGATAGTAGATGTATTACATATCATCACTATATACAATTATAATTAGTAAAGCACAAAAAATATAAATTTGATCAACATCTATAAAGTATTGGTGTATATTTGGTCCTTTTACTTTGTATAATCATGTAGAAATCAAAGATTATTTAGCTACCTAACATATGAAATTTTTGATAAAATGGTCTAGAGAAACAAGGGAGAAGCTTCTAGTATGATGGAGAAGTGTGTTTTGAGGTTTGTGCATAGCATTCATTATGTCAAAGACTATCAACAGATTCTTCTAGAAGCTAGAATGGAAAAGAAGATCCAACGGCTAGAAACGCTGGGATTTGCGAGTCTTGATCCAACGGTCAACATTCAAAGTTATTCGTACAATATATAGTGATAAGATATGCACACAAAACAAGTTGTGTTTTATCTCTCCTTCACACTACCTCATCACCATCCACACACACCCCGACCGGCTAACCTCTCCATCGTCCACAACGTGGTGCTGCCCACGTGCATCGACCTGCCTTGTCGTTACATTTCACACCCTGCGATGAGGAAGCACAAGGCACACCCCAGCACGCTCATTCGAAAGTGTGAGGAGCGTTTTTGTGTGTGTGTGAAGAAAGTACACTAGTACGAAGGGTATATGGCTAAGTTTCTCTCTCGAGAAGGACCAAACTGCTTTCCTTGCTTAAATTTAGAGCCATTTTTGCTAAATTTATGGACCTCTATGTAAAATTTTTTAGGTCTTCGATGCAAATCGTACTTTCTCCCACCGTCCATATCAAATTTTAACTACTAGTAAGCGTGATAGATAGATTCCTCTTAAAATGTCCCAACAAACTTTTGAAGCTCTAACCAGGAATTCAGTACATCGAAAACCACCGGAAGCTTTTTCGTAAAACTTCCAAAGAAATCTATAATTTACTTGTAGTTCAAATCTGACCTAATTTCGATAAATTGGCATAGAGTCTCATTCAAGTCGGCAGAGTTAGCTAGGAAGTTTTAAAATTCGCAAAACATGGGAAAATTGAGAATGTTCTTTCCTGATAGTTGGAAACTCACAGCTAGAACATCGTTTACTAAAAGAAGATGCACCCATCTACCTTCGACAAGACAACTAATCCAAGAGCTATCTATAACATGCTTATTTCTATCTCAAGTTTGACCTAATATAATTTCGTTAAGTTGTCAAGATATAGAATCTTAGCAAGAAGTTGAACCTATTGTAAAAATTTCGGGACCTTTACTATATATATGCACGCAAAACAAATTGGGTTTTCTCTCTCCTTTCCTGCATCATCACGATCCACACACACCCTGCTGGCCCGCTGATCTCTCGTCTACAACGTGGCGCTGCCCACATGCGTCAACCTGCATTGTTGTTCCATTTCACACCTTGCAAAGAGGAAGCACCAAGCACACCCCTAGCACGCTGGTTCGAAAGTGTGAGGAGTGTTTTGTGTGTTTGTGTGTAGCAAATACAGTAGTACGAAGGATATGGCTCAGTTTCTCACTCGAGAAGGACCCGAGTGCTTTTCCTTGCTTCACTTTAGGGCCTTTTGTGCTAAGTTTATGGACCTCTATGTAATTTTCTCTTTTTTGAGGTCTTCGATGTAAACCGTACTCCCACCGATCGTGTCAAATTTTAACTACAAGTAAGCACGATAGATAGATTGCTCTTAAAATTTTCAAAATACTTTTTAGGCTAACCTGGAATACAGTAGTAAATCAAAAGCTTTTTCTTAAAACCTCCCAGCTTATAGAAAAATTCTGCCACCATAGGTGAAAATAGAAACTGAAATGATGAGAAAGTACTGCGCTAGGAATTGACATGTTTAATCTATTGCACAGGGGTGCGTTTTACACGCATTCACGCTTAGCCGGCGTCCTCGATGCAGCCACTTCTTACAGCAGAAGAAAAGAAAAATTCTCTTTCAAAGAGCCATCTTGTCTTCCCCATCTCCGTTTAGTTTATCCCCACTCGCCGACACCGCCTGGCCGCATCTCTGGCGTGTGCTTCACACATTTTACTCCCCATCTGGCCTGCTGCATCACTCCCTCCAGGCCACCAGCCCTTCCTCCAAAAACCACCAACAACTCTACATAGATCCACCCTCACCCCCAATCCGTCTGGGCGGGGTGGCGGATTCGAGGTGCAACCTGCGGCACTTCGGCTGGAGCAAGGTCGGCGACGACGTCTTCAATGAAATCACTATGCGTCTGGACACTATCAACGTCGTTAGGCTGGCTGCATGCTCGAAGGAGCTATACTTCCAGGTCGCCGGCAGAAAAGGTATCAGGTGCCCCAACTACCGCTGTTGTTCATTGGTCTCCTACAATGACGTCCATGAGCACACGATCCAGTGCTGCTATGCCCCATGCGTAGCCTGCATGGAGAGGGGATGCGAGTTCATCAACCGGCTATTGACTTCACACGAGCTCTTTGACCACTTGAAACTTTCTCACAAGATGTACTATTTGCCCCAAGTGACCTACTCCAACAAGTACTAGTACCCGACCAACCGGGTGCACGCACCAGAGATCATCGACATTGGGAAAGAGGGCATGGAGTTTACCGCCCTAATTGGAGGGTACACCACAGACATCTTCCTATCCGTCAGGTACGTCAGGTCAGCGGTGTGCGAATAGCCGCGGTACAAGGTGATGTTATGGTCGCTGTCGTCATGGAATAAGCTCCATTCGGTCAAAATGGCAGCGACATCTGAGCAGACAAGCTCATGTCGTACCTGTCATGCTGAAAGGGCTCATGTCGTACCTATCGAAACCGAGACGTTACCTGCGAGATTCTCAAGATGTTGTCAGAATTCCCCTGGATTACAAGAATATCAACCAAGAGTAAGTTAACACACATAAATCTTCTTGTGATGATCCTAATATGAATATATGTAATGTCGTACTAATTAATTACTTTATGTTGGTGATAGACCCAATTGGTATGGGCTGTCCAGCCAAATATGTCTTCATGTTCAATGCTCGCTGATGCAGTCCAATGGAACTGCGTGGTGCCTGGCTACGAGTCCGCCACAATTTTGTTTGTGCTGCACTCCCACCTCAGAGAACCCCATACCATGAGGTTGCGCATTTTACACTATGGTAGGAAAGGTAGGTACATCTCTAAGCCCGTGCCGGCACCAAACTCGCAAAATGTAGATATTAGGCTAACCGGGTTTGATGACACGGTGTTCTGCGTGCTATTCGATGGGCGCGACAATGTCATCTTGATATCTGTCGTGTGCGTCAAGCCGGCAGCGTGCGTGTCACTGCAGTTCATGGTGAAGTGGAGCTCTGCACATCCAAATGGCTTGTGTGAGAAGGTATTCTATGCAAATTCTAAAGCCACTTGATCTTTGTCGGTTTGTCGGTCTAATCTGGTCGCTCGTCGTCGGAATCGACCATCGGAGTTCACCATGGAAGACAAGCTTCGTATCGACAAGATTATTACCATAGATGTAGAGGTGGGATATGTGGGAGACTTCTAAGCTAACTCTAAACTAAGTGGGATAAGCGGGATAAGTCTTATCCCAATAAGTTTAGAGTTAGTCTAGGGTTCTAAAATTAAGGATCCCGCCTGTCCCATTTGTCCCACTTCTACATCCCTATTTATTAGCGATTAACCCATATTTATCTTCTTGTGATGATCCTAACTTGAACACATGTACTCCTCGACCGGATTTTTCTTACCATTTTGGGACATGTGGTTCCTAGCTTAAGGTAGTTCTGAGTATTTTGTATGGAGTTCTGTTACTGCTAATCTATTTTGTAGTAGGAGTAATACCTATGTACTGGTACTTGTTCAGACTGACGGATCTAGTGCAAAATAAGGTCTCTCTTTCCTTTTGAATCATGGCCTTGCTACATCTACCGAATTTCAATGTCTACATTGTTGAATCTGTCAATTCCTTTGGTCATTATCTGTACTGCTAAATAGGTCACTTTGAAATGTTGCTAAATCTGTCAAGTGCCGCTTATTATGAACTGGGAATCTGATGATATTTTTCTGTCTTACTAAGTACTGGTGAATCTTTCAAGTGCCATTGAATCTGTCAAACATTTTGTTGTTGCTATTACTAAAGTATTTTTTAGAACTAATAGTGATCTATTGGTACTTGTTTAGTTTAAGACCAGTAGATGGTCTTGCTCTTATTTTGGAACATGGCCAGAATATGTTCTCTCTGTCCTTTTGAATTATGGCCTTGCTACATTAATTGGATTTCATTGTCTCCATTGTTAAATCTGCCAATACTTTTGGTCATTATCTGTACTGCTAAATCGGTCACTTTGAAATGCTGTTGAATCTGTCAAGTGCCACTGATTATGTGTTTGGAATCTATTGATATTTTTCTGTTTTATTCAGTGCTGCTGAATCTTTCAAATGGTAGTGAATCTGTCAAATGTCCTGTCGTTTTTATTACAGTACTAAAGTATCTTGTAGAACTAATACTGACATACTAATACTTTTTTAGATCAAGGCCAGTAGATGGTCTTACTGTTCCTTTGAAACATGGCCTTGTCACAATCTAGATGAGGCTTGGGGCATTTTGGTTTGCATATGTGGATCACACAATCATTGATGTGAGTAGAAAGTATGCACATAAAAGCAGGCTTGATGGTCAGTTTTGCTTGCTCCGATGATCGAGTGTGTTCGGAGAAAAGCGACTGATCCCGCACCAAGATTTTTAGTGCTGAAACAAGAATTGATTCTCGCTGTCCTATTATTGAATTTTAGAGTCTGTATTGCTGAATCGGTCACTTTGAAATGCTATTGAACATGAACTGGGAACTTGTCGTTATTTCACCAAGCATGATGCAATTTAGGCCATGGGTTCTTGCCTTTCTAGAAGTTTCAGCAATTTTAGCAGGCTTGCCAATCTTTGCAAAGGGGTACCTTTCTAGAAAGTTCATATGAGGTTCAGCATCTTGGTATTTTGGTACGTACTATGAAGTACCGAAAAACATAACTGACTCAACTTACAACTACTCTGTCTAACTGATGTGAATGTAGACAAAGTTGAGGCCAGTAGAATATGAACTGGAGGGAGTAGTATAAAATGGAAGCAGTAAATAAGTCATCTCTCAGTTCTGATAACTGAGATGTGATGAAATAACACTCCATAGCAGCATGCCAGTCTAGAGTACCTATAGTACTCCCTACTCCATAACTCTAGTCGGCGTGCTCGATGCAGTACGCTCGGTAGAAGACAGCCGTAGGAGCACGGCAAAAACCCCTCCTTAAGAGCCATTTCCAACTCCGAGAGGCTGCATTTGGATCTTCTCTAGCGTGCACTTCACACATTTTTCTCGCCATCTCACCCGCTACATCGATCCTTCCAGGCTGCTACCCCTCTACTCCAAATAAGCCCAATAGTCATACATAGATCCGCCCTTGCCCCCAATCATTCGGACGTGATGGTTGTGGATTCGAGGCACAACCAGCTGAACAACGTCTGGACGAATGTCGGGGACGATGTCTTCAATGAAATAGCTAAGTGTCTGGACACTACTAGCATCGTCCGGTTGAACGCATGCTCCAAGGAGCTGTACGACATATGTTGGACTTTGATCTCCTACAAGGACGTCTAGACCACCAAGATCGCGTGCAACTACCACCGATGTGTCTGCACGGAGCTAGGATGCAAGTTTATTGGCGTCAAGAAAGTGTTCGTCGAGCACCTCATATCTGCACACTCGATGATAGTGCCCAGATACGGCCCCAAAAAATGGGACCCGTCTGTGCCGATTCGTGCACCGAGCTCGCTCAGAGCTGAGGTCATCGACATCCGGAAGGAGGGCAAGCTGTTCGTCGCCCAAATTGACAGGCATAGCACGGACTTGCTCCTGTCCGTCAGGCTAGTCAGGTCAGCGGCGTGCGAATCACCGTGATACGAGGTGAGGTTTTGGTCGTTGGTCTTGTTCGCTAGTTTCAATCAGGTTGTAGTAAAGAGGTCACTCAAGACAATGATTAGGCCGTCTCCGGCCAACGCCGCGCAGGAAGTGCTCATGTCTTTTCTGTCCAAGCCGTATCTTTACTGGCATACTACTGAACCTGTCGTCGGACAATATTCACCGGTGAGATATCACATCCTGATCCTCTTGTGATGATCCTACTGTGAGTGTATGTAATGGTGTACTAATTAGCTAGTTTATGTTGGTGGTAGATTCCCTTCGTAATTGGAATTGCCAAAATTAAGGATCCCAAACTTCCTGGTTTGTCGTATGAATTTTACATGTATGCTGCTGACCTAGAGGCCGACAAGCGACAATGAAACGAGAGATGCGTCCCAGGCAGGAAATCAAGGGCGCAGCCCGCCCAACACTTTGACACGCTAAAGCATTCTCGTTTCTTCGAGTATGTATGATGGGACATGTAGTGGTTCCTAGCTTAGTGTAAGCTTATAGTTCTACACTTCTACTAAGTATTTTGTATGGAGTTTAGCTACTGCTAATCTATTTTGTAGTAATACCTATGTACTTGGACATATTTAGATCGAGTGGAGAAAATGCATGGTCACGCTTTCCTTTTGAAACTTGGCTTTGCCACATTGTTGTACATCCATTGAATTTCAATGTCGACATTGCTCAATCTGTCAAATGTTTTTGGTCATTTTCTGCCACCATTGAATCAGTCACTTTAAATTGCTGCTAAAGCTGCCATGTGCTTCTGAATGTGAAACGGACGAGTGCTCGTCGCCCTTGTACATGGCCGTGTCACAATCTAGATGAGACTTGGGAATTTTGGGTTGCATTAGGGGGTCACACAGGCATTGATGTGAGAAGAAGGTACTCAAAGAAGACTTGAGCATCAGTTTTGTTTGCACCAATGGTCGAGTATTATTGGTGAAAACGCAAACTGATCGCGCGACAAGGTTTTTAGAGCTGAAACAAAAACTAGTTCTCTCTGTAGTGCTATTAGTATTTCATTGTCTATATTGCTGAATTGGGCACTTTTGAAATGATGTTCAATTGGTCAAGTGCTCCTGAATATGAAGTTCGAATCTGTTGATAATTTTTCTACCTTATTCTGTACTGCTGAATTTTGACATGAATAGCTGCCAAAAAGAATTATTGCTTTTCCCCTCCCTCTCTGAGGTCTTTGTTTCGAATCTGGCTGAGCACATCACAATGCAATTTTTATTAACCAGGAGAAGACATCTAGTACTTCGTAGCTCATTCAGCCCCTCTTTAGCCCAGCACATTTTTATTCGTTCTTTTTGGGGTCAGGGGACTGCTGAGCACAACCTAATAAAATTTGAGAATGAAGCCCATGGAGCCTGCCCTACGGAGTATAACCCACGTAGAGCAGCCTATGTGGAATAGCCAAACTCTTTTTAATTCGGCCTTTTGGGCATTGCCCCCACCTCTCAAAATAAAAAACTCTACCTACCCATGTTTTTAAGAAAATACTCCATTATGTGGCATTTTATAAATTGAGATGCCAGGAGCACTATCCTTTTATATTTTAAAAGAGATAAACATAGACACCCAAAATATTTTTAAGAAGACTAATACATAAATTGTAGTACTAATAAAAGTTTAATGATATTTATTCTATAAATATCTTTGTTGTAGTAGCAACACACTCAGTTTACACTTATTTGATTTGAAGGTCTTTTGTTCGAATCGTATCTTGGATTTTTTTTCTAGCAATATCGCATTGCGGAGAGGCTGACATCACGGACCCACCAGCATGCAGCGTCCCTAGAGTTTGTTTCGAGGGTGGGTTCGAAACAAAAGTTTAAATACTTGTACAGAGAGGCTCGCATCGGGGACCCACCAGACATAACATACAAGGTTGCATCGGGGACCCACAAGCCAGAACATGCCAGAGAGGCTGACTTAAGGGCCCCAACAGTAAGACCACACATGGCTGCCACGGTGAAAACAGCGGACATGGCCGAAAAATAGTCCATCATACACACGTTGCACTGATAGAGAAGCTGACATGTCGGACCCAGCAGGCCCAAGCATAGCCCATGAAATTAGCCTATCAGCCCCAAGCATAGCCCAATACCTTCTAATTCAGCCTTTTCGTGGTCTTGTGGCCACTGACCATAGCCCATTCAACTTAGGAGTGAGCCCATGGAATATAAGCCATGACAAATAGGACATCCGCCCCGAGTTGAGCCCAGAATCTTTTTAATTCGGCCTTTATGAGAATTTTTTGTACTCTTAGGCTGACATCTGGGACCCGAAAAAACAGTCCAACATACACACGTTTCTTTCAAATAGAGGCTGTCAGCTGGGAGCCAGCATAGACACGTTTCCTACACAGAGGTGGTTGACATCTGGGACCCAGTAAGTTGCCAAGGTCAAAATAGAAGACATGGCCAAAAAAAGTCCATCATACGCACGTTTCATTTACAAAGACGCTGATATGTGGGACTCAGCAGTGCGACCTTATACAGATGGTGCATCGAGCAACGTAGCCAGTTCAAAACAGGGAGGCGCGAGTGAGAGAAAAGTTCAGCATGCATATGTTTCTTTTAATGAGAGGCTGAAATGGGGGACCCAGTAGCGTGAGGAAATGGCAGATTCGTCGAGCAACGCTATCTAGTTCGGAACAAGGTAGCGCTAGAGAAGAAAAAAATTCCATCGTACCCATGATTCTTCTAATGTGAGGCTGACATAAGAGACCCACCAGCCTGAATAAACGGCTGATGCAGCGAGCAAATTTATCAAGTTCGGAACACGAAGGCGCTACAGAGGGTAAAAAATCCATCATACACATGTTTATTTTAATGAGAGGATGACATGTGGGGCCCAGCATCATGATTAAACGGTATATGCAACAAACATTGCTATCAAGTTCGGAACAGCGTAGCGCAAGCAAAGGAAAAAATCCATCATACACATGTTTCTTCTAATGAGAGGATGATATGTGGGGCTCAGGAGGTTGGTTAAACGGTAGATGCATCAAGAAGCGCTATCAACTCGGAATGGGGTAGCGCCAGCGAAGGAAAAAATTCCTTCATACAAACGTTTCTTCTAATGAGAGGATGACATGTGGGGCCTAGGAGGTTGATTAAACGGTAGATGCATCGAACAGTGATATCAAGTTCGGAACAGGGTAGCACGAGCGAAGGAAAAAAATCCATCAAACACATGTTTCTTCTAATGAGAGGATAACATGTGTGGCTCAGGAGGTTGGTTAAATGGTAGATGCGTTGAGCAGCGCTATTAACTCGGAATGGGGTAGCACCAGCAAAGGAAAAAATTCCATCATGTGCATGTTTCTTCTCATGAGAGGATGCCATGTGGGTCCCAGGAGGTTGATTAGACGGTAGATGCATCGAGCAGCGCTATCAACTTCGGAACAGGGTAGCGCGAGTGAAGGAAATTGTTTCCATCATACACACGATCCTTCTAATGAGAGGCTGACATGTGGGACCTAATAGCCTGACTAAACAACAGACGCCTCGAGCTATGTTAACGAGTTCAAATCAGGGAGGCGCGACCGAAAAGTATGGTCCGCTAGAGGCGCTAGGGACCCACACGCCTCAAAAGACTTTGGCGAGCCAACATCGCGTGAGGAAACAAAAATCTTGCTTCTGCCACGCGATAGCCAAGCTTCCTCCACATTTTTAGCAGATCCATCATAGTAGAGGGCCGCGAAACCGGAAAAAAAGTTTTCCATTGGCCACGGCTGAGTCAATAATTTTGTCGCGGAAGACGCGCCTTCTACGACGACCGTCGGGCCAAGTCGTTGTGGAAGGAAACTTTTCTTGTAGTGAATATCGAGGATAGAAAACATTGTGCAAAATACTTAGATTGAAATCAAATATTCTTACAATGGTCACCGAATCACAAGGAAATCTAAAGTACAAAGTAATGGATATGGGTAATGGAGGGGATGAAGATGGAAGGGATGAATAATGGTGTGGATCTCCATGGGGTGTGTTGTGATGCAATTTGAGAATGGTGGCCTTTACACAACGAATGATACCTCAAAATATATAAGCGTCTTCACGAAAGTTGTAGGGTTTGATGAGATGGAGTCACCACCACATGGTACAGGAGGATGGTATAGGTGGGCCCTATCCGTACTAGTGGTCGTTACGGCTACTGTCGCCTGAAATTGACTCCACAATTACTTGGTCGTGTGGACTTCCTCAAAATCCTTTATTATGTCTCTAGATTTTGCATTGAAAAGTGTGATTTCCTGCACAACACCATTCAAAGCAATGGTTTCCATATCTTTGCAATTATAAGTCATTAGTGGCAAGGATTGAGAGTTTCTTGTCAACTACTTGACTAAAAACAAGGTTTAAACGCGGTGTAAGATGGCTATTTTTGGAGCCATCACATAATGCCATGTACTCTTGGATGAAGCCACCCATCTCATCGAGGAGAAGCATCACATTGCAGATGTAGGACAGTACAACTCCCTACAGCATTAGAAGACCTAGAATGGCCCTGAACTGGCGAACAAAAATCCAGAAAGTTCACAAATACCTTTTTGAGGGAAACAAAGCAAACATAGTCGTGGGACAACCTCGGATTGATAGCAAATGAAATCGGGTGTATAACATGCTGATAGAAAACGCTGTTGTGGCTTGAGAGATCCTAGCAAATAATCCAACTCCAGAGAAGGTCCAGATGAGTGTAGCACTCCTCAGCAAGGGCCTAGAACAACAAAAAGCCGCCATGTCTTTCAGTGGAAAACTGGTCACGAAATCCGACCACGACCACACGGACATGGCTCAGTAGCATGACACAAGGCCCCATCGGGAGCCAGATCGGTGTCACTGCTCCGACCCGTGGGGTGATAATTACTCAAGAAACGAATCTTCAGGACAACGTCATAGAACCGTACACGGTTGGAGCAATGTTGCCCCAACTGCACAACGAGACAACGTAGCAGCAATGGTTCCACAACAACCTCCCCGGCAGTAGTCAAATCACCAAACGGAAGAAGATGAAGCTCGACGTCGAGAACAAGATCAGAAAAAAATGCCACCTACCAGACACACAAGCCGTCCGGCTGAGCCTCGCCATAATCATGGCAACATGGACAAAGAAACGACGAAAACCGCGTCGGATCAAGCTGACACAGTGTCCATTGCCACAAAGCCCCGAATGGAGGTTGGTGATCAGCCAGAAATAACCCACCAGCACCACTCTCTCCACCAAGCAACGCTCATAATGGATCCCATGGGAGCCAAGGAGGGCACCGGGGTGGAGGAGATGGTGGGGGAAGCAGAGACCTGGCTCCATAGCACCGCAGCCACAATGAACATCTGAGACAGTGCTCACTATCACCAAGTGACGCTTGGCACTATGGAACATAGAGGCCTGGCACTATGAGTTGGATAGCATATACGTGGGTCCAAAAATTCTTTGGGCCACGGATCCGACAAACAAATTTTCTCGAGGGATTTGCTATCTCAAGGCACATTCAACCCTATGACGTTGTGGCCCGGCCAAACACTTGGCTCCAGGATTTCTTCCAGGCCTGCTACATCACCAAAGGAGGAAACAACTTGGTCGCAGTCCGGTATTGCCCACTTATGGTCCAGAAGACGGCTCAATGTTGGCTCAATGAACTCCCGAAAAACACAATTCGCAACTGGTATGATATGCAAAGTGCATTCTTTCAAAATTTCGAAGGCACATACGGGAGGCCCTGCACGGTCAGAGATCTGCAACGTTGCATCTAGAAGGCTAGAGAAACCTGCCGAGACTACCTCAGATGATGGATCGACACGAGAAACTCCCGTGAGGGAGAAAACGACCAGACCATGATTGAAGCTTTCATCACAGGGCTCCCAATTGGATTACTGTGTCACCGGCTAAAGTGTGACAAAGTCACTGACTTGGGAGAAACTATAGAGATGACAAGCAAATATGCAAATGCTGATGATAATTCGGACGGACTGCCGAACGCCCTGGCCATACCACCGTCGGCTAATTAGCCAAAGTAGTACCAGACCTAGAAGCACAAGAACACCTCGGAGGAAAAACCCAAATCCAGAAACTGCAAGTGTCAATGCAACTTTTGGGTCTGGAGGACGAGGAGGGTAGGGAGGCAGCCGGGGAAGAGGCCGTGGAACTTCCCAGGTCGAAGGTAGAGGAGACTAGCAACCTGGTAAAACCTACTCTTGGGCCGACATTGCCAATAATCTGTGTGTGCATCACCCGGATGGTAACAGGGTCTCTTCCCACACAAATGCTTAGTGCCATTTGAACGATGACATCAAGAAATATGAATCAGCTGGCCATAGGGCCAAGCGATGAAAAGGAAATAAAAGTTCCAACAAAGAAAAGAAGTCCAAGGAAGATTCTGACATGGAGGAGGCAGGTACCTCAAACCCCAAGTCGGATGGTAAGAAGTCTTACCCAACCAAGAAACACACCTATGTCTACTTCCTCGGATCCCAACCCGTTAAGGTCAAGAAGGCAGTGTTATATGAACTCAACACAACTATTCCGACTGTCCCCCAGTATCTAGACTGATCGGAAGTAACAATTACCTTTGACTGACACGACCATCCGCCTATACCACATAGGAGGAAAGTATGCTTTGGTCATCAATCCACTGATCGACGGTTATGAGTTCTCCAAGACTCTCATGGATGGTGGTAGTAGCATCAACATCCTCTACATTGAAACACTCCACCGTATGAAGATATCGAAAACATAGTTGAATTACAGCAGCGTGATTTTCCATGGAGTTGTCCCCGAAGACAAGCGAACTCTCTGGGAGAAATTACTCTGGATGTTACTTTCAGAACCCTAGATAATTATCGATCTGAACCACTATCTTTTGAAGTGGTGTCATTCAAGAGCGCATACCACGCTATCTTCGAGCGTCCGGTCTATTAGCAATTTATGGCTTGCACTTCTACATCTACAATATGATGAAACTTCCAGGTCCCAATGGTGTGATCATAGTCTAGGAAAACCCAAAGAAAGCATGAGAATACGAGGAAGGAGCTGCCGCCTTTCCTGAAGACGTACTGCATTTCGAGGAGTACTAGGAGATCAAGAAGAACATTGAACCATCCGAGATACCCGGAACAAATAAGGAGGTGCTGAAGCTGACTTTGGAGTTCAAGGCATCGGAAGAGATGAAGACAACACCGTTGAAGGACGACGGCCCCTCCAAGGTGATACAGATAGGAGTAGCGTTAGACCGCGCATAGGAAAACACGCTCATCGAGTTCCTCAAAGATAATAAAGATATCTTCACATGGCAACCTTCTAACATGACTAGAGTGCCTAGGGAACTTGCTGATCACTCTTTAAATGTTTATCCTGAAGCTAAACCCGTCAAATAGTCCTTACGACATTTCGGCGACGAAAAGCGCAAAGCTATAGCTCAAGAGTTAGCCCGATTAGAATTATCCGGACTTATCAAAGAGGTCATCCACAGTAAGTGGTTAGCCAATCCTGTAATGGTCCCTAAAAAGGACACCATTAATTTAAGAATGTGTGTCGATTATACTGCCTTGAACAAGGCTTTCCCCTAGAGGTCCATTCGCTCTGCCTAGAATCGACCAAGTTATCAACTCAGCAGAATGCTCGGAACTCCTATGTTTTCTCGATGCATATTCCGGTTCACACCAAATATGCATGAAGGAGTCAGACAAGTTAAAGACTTTGTTCATCACCCTCTTCGGAACCTTCTTCTACGTAACGATGCCTTTCAGGCTCAAAAAACACAGGAGCTACATACCAACGCACTATGCAACATTATCTCTACGATCAAATCGGACGCAGTGTACATTCATATGTGGATAATATAGCTATGATGTGCAAAAATAAGGAAACACTAATTTCTGACTTGGAGGAAACATTCACAAATCTATGAAAATACAACATAATGCTTAACTCGAAGAAGTGCTTCTTCAGAATTCCAGCCAGAAAATCGTTAGGTTTCATTGTGTCTTAGAGAGGCATAGAGGTGAACCAGGACAAGATAAAGGCTATACTCAACATTACCAGGCCAACTCACCTTAAGGACGTACAACGGCTCACTGGATGCATTGCTACAGTTAGTCGGTTCGTAAGCCGGCTTGGTGAAAGAGCCGCATGATTATACAAGCTCTTGAAGAAGACCAAAAATTTGTCTGGACCAATGAAGCTAAAGCTGCACTCCAGGACCTAAAAGTATTGCTCTCATCCGCCCTATACTTGCAGCACAGGAACGTTAGGAACCGATGTTGCTTTACATTGATGCGACAAACAGGGTCGTCAGCATCGTAACTATGGTGGAACGGTCGAAGGAAAAACATGAACAATTGGTGTAGCATCTGACTTACAACCTTAGCAAGGCCCTGACAGTATCAAAACAACGGTATCCTTATTACCAAAAGTTAGCCTATGGTGTGTTCTTTGAATCTAGAAAGCTAAGACATTATTTTGAAGAGCACAAGATCACCGTGGTGAGCACGACTCCCATGAGAGACATAATCAACAACAGCGACGCCATAGGACTCATTGCTAAATGGAAAATTGAGCTAGCTTCTTTTGACATTGAGTATAAACCGTGCACAGTGATTAAGTCCCAAATACTCGCCGATTTCGTCGCTGATTGGATAGTGACAGCATAAAATATGAATGTCCCAGAGTTAGAATATTGAACCTTGCACTTTGACGGGTTGAAAGCACTCAGGGGCTTGGGGCTAGCGTGGTACTCAAATCACCCAGGGAGACAAACTATTCTATGTGTTGTAGATTCACTTCACGGTGACCAATATATTGTTGAATATGAAGCCCTGTTGCATGGAATTCGAATTGCAAAATACATCAACATTTGCCAACTCATGTGCTATGGAGACCCTGATTTAGTTGCTCAACAAGTATCCAATCACTGTAGGGAAAATAAGAACATGGCATCATATAGGGCTGTCGTGGATGAATTGGCAAAATCGTTGGAAGGGTTTGAAGTTCAACACATTCCCTAAACAGACAACGAGGAAGTATATGCACTATCAAGAATAGGCTCTGCACGGAAAAAGTTCCCGGATGGCGCTTTTCTAGAGCACATCAAAGTTCCCTCTAATATAGGATTTGATGAGGAGTATTCAACCACATCCGACTCATCGCTCATAACAATTATGGCTATAATTCCCAGCTGGACAAACCCTACCTCGAATTCTTGGTAGAAGAAAATTACCCGAAGACGAAGCTCTGAGCTGACAAATTGTCTGACGAGCGAAATCCTACAAAATAATTAGTGGTGAGCTCTATAAGCGGAGTGTGTTTGGGGTTTTTAGTGTTGTGTTTCTCCAAAAGGAGTGGAAATCCTAAGGGAAATCCATGAAGGCGAATGCAGACATCACGCCGCAGCCAAATCTTTAGTGGCAAAAGCTTTTTGGCACGGATTATTCTGGCTTACAGCTAAGTCAAATGCTAACAGACTAGTCAAGACACGCAAAGGCTGCCAAAAATATGCCAAGCAAGCCCATGTTCCGGATGATCAGCTGTGAACAATTCCGATTACATGGCCCTTTGCGGTATGTGGGCTTGACATGGTAGGACCGTTTAAATGGGCTCCATGTTGATTTACTCAGTTACTTGTGATGGTGGATAAAAAAGTGCTTAAGTAATTTTCAATCAAGCACAAAAAAGAAAAAGTGCTAGAAGTAAAGCATCGGTTCTTACACACCACACCACAAAATAAATAGTTTAACTTTTACATCAAGCTTGCTTTAGAATAATGCAAAGTTTTTCTTGCAAATCTTATGTTGCAGGTGAAAGATTCGCCAGCCCGCTGGTTCTACCACCCAAGTCACCTTGATCTTTCTCCAAGACAAGGACATTGGACTCAGTCTCTTCGTCGTCGTTGGGAATTCATCATCTTTGGCTCAGGGGCTTTTAGGAACTTTGACGGATTGTAAAAATGGCTTCTCGTAGTTGGTCACATCAGCCAAGCTTATCTGGCACAAGAATTCCATATCTCACCCACATTCTAAGGATTTCCATCTTCATCAACAGTTGAATAACCCTTGGTAGCTTGCCAAATTTCCATTTTGCCATGGTGGCTCATTACCATGGTAAGGGCATTCTGCGCCGCTGTGTGGGCGTAAGACATTTTCCAATCCTCAACCAGCTAAGGGATATCCTTCACTTTATCAGGCAACTCGAAGGTGGATAACTTGTCTAAGTCAGAGAGATTAATAGTCTCACCGATCTCTTAAATAGATTGCCGAAAATCATGAAGCAAAACTATGATTGCGACAAGTTGACCAGTGCGTGATTTAGATGAAGACGAATCTAGGAGGTTGAGAGGCCCTAAAACGGGAGAAGTGTTAACAAGATTTGACAGAAATAGTTGGAAAAACTAAACAAGAGACAGAATGGCAACAAACATACCAAAGATAACTTCATCTACTTTGATCTTTACCTCCCACAGACTCTAGAGTTCATCCCGTAGGGCTTGAGTGGTATCCTTCTGCCTGTCCATCTCTGCATTCAAATCCGAGATTGCCTTATCTTGGCGAGGAATGGTTTGGTCACGTTCTTTGGTGGCCATGTTGCTAGATTCAATGATATTGTTGACATTGCGTTCATGGTCCTCCCTCAACTTTTGAAGTTGCTCGCGCAAGCCAGCGTTCTCGAAATCTACGTCTTTGAAGCTTTTGGCTTGCTCCACAAGCTTGCAAGATTGAGTCAGCAAGCCTGGAGTAAGAAGGACAAACGTTAGTCGAATTCACATTTTGTCTCAAACATAAAATTATGAGAAGAGGTAGTTGAAAAACTTACTTTCGGCCTCATCCTTCTCAACCTTAAGATGAGAATTTTCAAGTAGTCGAAGAGCCTTGACCTCTCTCCACTTGTTATATATGTTCTTCAATAATTCCTGGTTGTAAACACTAACTTTTTGTAAGTCATAATGGTAACAAGAGTCAGATGGCTACTAAGACTCGGGCAGCTATTTTAACTAAAGTTAAATTTTAGCATGAGCCTTGGGGGCTACAATACTTTGTTCTTGGGCATCCTACAAAGCATAAACTCGGACTTCTAGTTCTATACAACTTCATGCTTGGGAGATAGAGGATATGACATAAATATAGTAAAAAGATTCGAAAAATGACTTACAAAATGCTCATGTTGCAATTTGTTGAGGCAACTGTTGATCTCAGCAGAAACCTTCTCAGCTAGAGTTAAAGGAATGTTAGGTGGAGGCGTAACTGCACTAGCCTTTAACTTCTCATCATGGAGACGAACTTGATCAAGCAGATCAACAAGTTTCACATCTTCAGCTTCCTGAGCCTCTTCCTCAGCAGTTATAGCCTGGTCTCTAAGTAGTTGAGGGCAAGCTTCCAAAGTTCTTCTGCACTTTTTCTAGTGAGGCCACTAGGGATCTTCAGAGGATCATCGGAGAAGGTTTTATCCGAGGGATCATTACCCTTACAGAGTTCAGCCTTATCAGTCCCCGAGTCACCCATGGTGATGTCGGTTTGTGAACCTTGGTTCACTGGCTCTTCAGATTGAGCCTCAACATCCACATAGTGCGGAGAAGGAATATCCTCCGACACTAACGATGGATTTGGGTTGGGAGGCGGAGGCGCAATAGCGGGTGAAGCCAAGGTCAAATTCTGCTGGCGCAGAGTCCTCCCTGGCTTTCCCTTTCCTTTCATCAATGTCTTAGCTTTGGACGATAATAGATTATAATCGTTATGACCCGGAAAGAATACAAGAAAAAATACGAGATCTGGTGGAAGAACTTACTTCTTAACGACTGACATTACTTGCGTGTTAGCCAAAACAACCAGAGCTTTACGCTTTCGGTTAAGGGCTTTAGGCAATTCTTCAAGTTCTTCATCCTCCATAGGAATTGGATCCTCCGGAGGATATCCCTTGATAGGAGAAAGCTCCGACTCGGGGAGGTTAGCAAGCCGAAAGTCTGCAAATATATCGTCATTGCAATATAATGAAAACATATACAGATATAACAATGGTAAGACAGGTCAGTCAGAAAACTTACTGGAGTCAAGGGCTTCTCTGCTGTAAACATAGCATGGAGATCACCTGAATTTTCCCGTTTACTCGCTCCTTGATCAGTCACTTGACTAGGGAATCATAATCCTTGGAGGGAATTGATGCCCGGCTCACTCAAGCTATCCTTCTTGTCAGTGCTGACCATCTGCATCAACCAGTCTCCATGATGTTGCAGAGGTTGAATCCGACGCATTAGCCAGTAGGGGACTAAGTCAAATCCCTTCAGTCCTTTATGCTTCATCAAAAACTCAATCCGCCTCTTGGCACGAATCAAGTCTTCAGTTAGAGTCGGTGCATTTACATCCCAAGACTCTTTGTTGGCGGTGGCACCATCAACAAAAACCGGCAAGCTTTCTAGCTTGCTAGGAGCCGGCTTATCCTTATGGTAGAAGAAAGTGGCTAGCCATCTCTTCACTAACTCGGTAGTTATGACCTTCGGGTAGACTCAGTCTCTCCTAAGGACTAACATGAGAGTTTCAGTATTGTATGGAACACCAATAGTGACAGAATTTTTCCGGGTACCGAAGTAGTACCAGAACAAAAGAAGACTCGGTTTTATTCGAGATTTCCCTCAGAGAGAGAGACATGAGCGCTAAGTTCAAGAATAGAATTTGGGGGAAGATTATGGAGCTGCACACCATAGTAGGATTACCTCGGAGAAGAACTCCGATGGCGGAAATCTTAGCCCGTGATCCAGACGGGTCCCAAAGTTAACTCGCTCGTAGTCGTGGGAGCGGGAAGAGGCTCACCGAAACCGCTCCGCCACTCACCAGCATGGAGAAGACCCTCCTTCTCCATGGCCTTGAGTTTATCATTGTTCGGCAAGCACGGGATCCAAATACCACGGTACCACTTATGCTTCGCCAGCACCGAAGACACCACGCCAACGGAGCTTGATGCATCAACCAGATCGCTAGAGGAGTGACCTTATATGCGCGGCATTGGAGAGGTGGGTAGCGGAGAGAGAGGGAGATGAGGAGCGGGGTTTTTCTCGGGGAGAAGGAAGAATGATGGCACATGTGAAAGGAAACAATGATGTTTTACCCCTTAAGAGCCCATCTGCGCCAAGATTAGTGTGAAAGCGCAATATAAACGCCACGCATCGTGAAACGGGCAGGGCAACTTCCCTGCAAAGGATGCGTTGCCTCGATTTCAGTGCTGACCCACCAACATTCACACTGACATAATATTTGTTAGTGACAAGACTAGACCTGGACTGACATCTGGTTATGTGGCAGACCAGTTTCCCGCTCAATATGAAACTGAGCAAGGGAAAACCATGATGAAATATTAACAGGTCTGACTTATTTTGCGACACGTATCCTATATTTTATTTTGGAGTTTTAGGAACCCGCCAAGATTCTACAACCGAAGAAGAATCAAGCTAGATGATGAAACCCGACTTTGGACCTTGGAGGCCTCCGAGGGCTACTGTTGGGGATATAATTTCTGGGTATACCCACTGTGACTCGCTGACCAGGGTATCCCACTTTGGGTTAGAACTATGCTTCATAGGCAACCCAGTCAGGGATAGAAGTTGGAAGCCCATCCGGCTATAGGAAGGCCCAGAAGACTTACCGACTTAGGCCTGTAGGAATACTTGTAGTCTAAGATGAACTATGTAACCGACTCTGTATCGTTGCCAGATAGGACTCTCCTGTAACCCTAGGACTGGATGACTATATAAGCCATCCTAAAGGCCAACCTTTAGGGCACTCGATAATCAACCTCAACTCCCACAGGAGAAACCTTTGCTATAATTTGTACATCCGGCTCTGCTATATTACTGGATTACTAGAAGGACTAGGATTTGTCCACCCCAGGCGGATTCGAACTTGGGTAAACTTGTGTGATCACCATCCCGAACAACCATACATTTCACACCCCACATCTTTCCACGCCCCTGAGGACCCCCTCATGGCGTACTTGTCTTCAATCCGACGAAACTTGCTCCTACACCCAGACTTCCTCCTCCTTTAGGTAACCATCTTAGCTGGTGAACTAGTGGTCTTCTATGGTGTTGTATTGGTTGATCTAGTGAGTACGAGTGCTGAAACTAAGATGTGTTTTTGCTATTCTTTGAGTAGAGTGAATGTGTAGCAGAGGAAGCTCTGATTAATACGGCTATGTGGTTTTTATCCACTACCTCCTTGCTCCTTCGTGTCGATGATGGCTCCAATATTTGCCATCTTCCACTGCGTTTAAACATTGTTTTTGGTCAAGAAATTGCCAAGAAACTCTCAATCCTTGCCACTAATGACTAAGAATTGCAAAGATATGCAAAACCTCTATTTGAATTATGTTGTGTAGGAAATCACGGTTCTTAATGCGAAATAAGGAGTCATAATGAAGGTTTTTGAGGAAGTCCACAAGGCTAAGTAATTGGGAACCTATGCTAGGGCGCTAGCACGCTTAACGACCACTGGTACAGGCAAAGCCCGCCCGTATCACCCGCTCGTACCACGTGGCAATGAATTCGTCTCGTCAAACCCTACAACTTTCTTGAAGACGCCTATATATTTTGAGGCTATAGCCGCTGGCCAGAGAGTCGCCATTCTCAGATTACATCACAACACCACCAAAGGAGATCCAAACCATTGTTCATCCATTTTTCATCACTTCCACCATCCATCCATCCACTAGCCATACCCATTGCTTTGTACTTTAGATCTCCTTGTGATTTGGCGACCATTGTAAGAATATTTGATTTCAGTCTAAGTATTTGTGTGATGTTTTCTATCTTTGATCTATTTGTTATGAGTGAGTAGTCCTCATGGTCTGCGGGTTGGGGAGAAACCTCATAGTGATTATGTGCATCTAGATCATGCGATAATTGTACTTTATTTGCAATTGTGATTTGTATCTTTTTTTCTTTGTTTCTTGTCTTGATTTGTGGACTTGTAGGTACCCAAGATCCATAGATTGATAAAGGCTTGAGGTGAGATACTTGGCTAGCGGTGATCTCATAGGAACTTCTGTGACAGAAAGGGTAGTATGGTCTTCGCTTAGCAATCCATTCGGGATCAACAACAACATCACCACTTAAAGCTTTGATCTGTGTTTTACACTTAATACTCGTTTGTAACGAGTGGCTTCGGTGTGCACTCGGTTGGATTAAAAGTCTATTGATATGCCTGCTACATCATAGGGGATCTAGTATATTAGGATGTGTTGCCCAGAAGAGATTTTTCCTATTAAAACATTACACATGACTATGCTTATTATTATTATCATTATCTTTTATCCCATATGATGTGCAGTTGCAGGTGGATCTTCAACCCTGGCCTATCTCCATCCATTAATTCAAACCCATTATAAAGTAAACTTGATTGGTCTAGTAAACTAAGGTAAAACGAACAAACAAAGTCTTGTAGACGTGTCCTTTTTATTAGCTTTTAGCATTGCTTTCTGAGGTTCGATTAAACCTAGGTCTTCTAGGGAAAAAGCTATGATACTACATCCATGAATCCGGATCGAAGGTATCAACCTTTTTTCTAGCATTGTTGCTAGAGAATGAATTTCGCTATCCTGGTGAGGTCACTAGAGACCTAGTTTTTAGTTTTATTATTAGTTGTAGTTTAATTCTTGTTATTAGTTTACTTTCTTGTTATCTATTTGAAAACCAAAAAAATAGTTACTTGTTATTCGTTTTCATTACTTAAAAAATACCAAAAATATAACAGCCGTGGCTCAAAACAGATTAGGGGATTATGCTACTCCCACTAATGATTTTATTCGTGCACCCATTACTCAGCCTGCAGTTGATGTAGAAACATATGAAATAAAGCCTAACCTTTTAAGTTTGGTTCAACAAAACCAATTTAGGGGCTCATCCGCTGAAGATTCAGGTTTGCACTTAAACACTTTCACTGAAATTTGTGACATGATGCGTATTAAAGATGTAGATCCAAATGTTGTTAACTTGAGATTGTTTCCTTTCTCTCTTACAGGAAAGGCTAAGGATTGGTTGCTAGCTCTACCAAATGGCACTATTAAACCTTGGGAAGAATATACTAAAAAAATTATGACTAAATTTCCCCCCAGCTAAGACTATGCAGCTAAGATCCAACATTACAAGCTTTAGACAAGAAGATCGCGAGCCACTAGCGCTTCTGTGGGAAAGGATGAAAGAAGCTGTAATGAACTGTCCTAGTCATGGGATGGAAGGGTGTCTCCTATTACATTTGTTTTATAATGGTCTTAACCCAATGTCTAAGTCCGTGCTAGATACTACAGCAGGAGGAACAATCATGGGATAGCAAGTGAGTGTTGCAAAGAAGTTACTTGATGATATGAAAAACAACCATGCTCAATGGCATGTGGAAAGAACCTCAAAGAGAGTAAGTTCAATTACCGAGGTAAATAATGAAGAGCTTACATCTAAGGTAGACGAGCTGCTTAGCTTAGTAAAGGGTAAAGAAGAAACCCAAGTTAATGCTATCACTACTGATGTTAATGATGTTAGTTTTATAGCTCGCACTCCTTTTAATCCTGCATGGAAAAATAATTATGCTTCTGATGTTCAAAAATATGATGCTAATCCTGCAGGAGCTCAATTATGATAATACTAATGGAGCAAATCATGGCAATCTCTCATTTGAGAAAATGGTTAGAACATTTATACAATCTCAAACCGAGCAAAATAATATGCTTTTTAAAATCACGGAGAACCATGAAAGTAGTATAGGAAAATTATCTAACCAGGCCATTGCAATTAGAAATGATGTGAAGGCTCTACAGGAAAGGACAAAGACCATGGAGGCTCAGCTGGGTAAGGTAGCTGAGAGCCAAACTCTCATACTAGCAAAGTTTGCTGGAAAACCAAAGCCAAATCTGGTAGAAGACCTCAAGATGATGAGGGTGGTCACCAACAAAGAAAAACCTAAAGAGCTAGATTATAGCAACGCGCCAACACTAGAATATACCGTGGAACATCTATTGAAGATGATCACCATGAAGAATCCAGGTATAGAACAAGGTAATCATGCTATGTACCAAAAATTTATACAACAAGTAGCATCTAAAGTTCGCGATCTAGAGATGGAGTATAAAGACTAGCTGATAAGCTTCCAGCTAAGCTATATGATATATTTGAGCCCGCTATTAAAATTAAGTTGGGAGTCAATGAGATATCTGCACTTTGTGATCTTGGTGCAAGCGTATCAACAATTTCCAAAAGCTTATTTAATAAATTAAACTTGGGGCCATTTGATACTTCTGAATTGATACTCCATCTTGCTTATTCAACTTATAAACAAGCTATTGGGATCAAAGAGAATATAGTTGTTGAAATTAAAGGTAGTCCTGCTCTTATTGATCTTGTTATTGTGGACATGCCTGAAGATCCCATAACACCTATAATTCTAGGTAGGCCATTCCTAAGAACTATTAAAGCTTTGATTAATTTACATGAAGGGAATGTGAGAATAGGAATACCATCTAGATATCCTTTTATAGTCCACTTCCCTAGGAAAAAGAAAGCCTATCCTAATGATGATGATGGTGTACTTACTTTAAAAGCTAACTATTTCTGAGTGGGTGTTCCACTTCTCAAACCTAAGTGATTTCCATCAAGGTCAAGCTAATTGACCTTAACTAGAAGCGCTTCATGGGAGGCAACCCATGTGAAATAAAAAAAATCTTTATGTATTAGTTTTTTGTTGTGTTAGTTTTGTTTTCTTTTGTTTTTGTTTTTCATAAAGATTGTTCAAGAAGACCTTTGGAGAGAGGAGAATAAACAAGGTACTCCTCTATATTTTATTTTACTAACACATGGCCTAAGAAGTATTGCTAGATCTTTACTTAGTATATTTTCTGATAGTTTTTCCTTTGATAAGATGTGCAAAGGCACACAGAGCTTCTAATCAAAAAAATTGAGTTATGTAGCTCGCAGTGTTCTTAAGGACCACTGGTACAGCCGGAAGGGACCATACCATGTGCCTGTACCACATCAAGTCGAAGGAAGATAGAATTTCTGATTTTTACCGCATGTATCAGTGCCGATAACGACCAATGGTACGGCCGGACACGCCCGTACCACGTGCCCGTACCGTACCCTCGAGCAAAACATCAGATTTCAAGCAAAGTCACCGAACCGATAATGACCAGCCGTATGGACGCGCGCGACCATACCGCATGCCCATACTCAGTGGACCGCCTGGGAGAAGCCGTCGCCCCCAAGGTAAGTCACCCGGTACGGGCGGGCTCCGGTCATACCGCCCGCCCGTACCAAGTACGCGTACGCCATATTTAGCCCGATGAGGTAACCTAAAAATCCCCAAAATCAATCTTTCTCTTTTTTCTTCCTACAAACTCCAAACCACCTCCATTGGATCTTCAAATTTATTTAATCTTTCTTCGATTCCTCACACTCATTCGATCTAAGGTATGATTCCCCTTAGATCCTCAACTTATTTGTGCAAAAGCTACACTCAATCTTTCATCATTGCCAATCTAGACTTAGGTCTTGTGATTTATTCAATCTTGATATTCAACATTCTTAGCATTGTTTTAGAGGAGTTTCTTTTGTAGTTAGTGTAGAGAATCACTTATGTTATGTTTCTATTCGACCAAAAATAATATTATCAATTTTATTTACTTTGTCTTATTTTTATTATTAGATGAACACGAGGAGCCATACACATGAGATGGTTGCGGAATCTTCCGCACCTCCCATTGAGATGTTGACCCCCCGAGTCACTTGGCATCGAGTTCACCGAGGAGTTAAAGCTGAACCATTTCAATCCTCTCAAGCTCCGAGAAATCAAGTCCACCAAGTGGGTGTGTCCTTATATCCTGAACCAACTTGGCATTCATGTTGATTTCGATTTAGTTTGCAACAATGTTGGTTTATATGATTTTGTCTTTCAAGATGTTGCCACGTATCGCCACTTGACGCTTGAGTTCTTCAGCTCCTTGACACACACGGTGGATCCTTACAGTTGTACCGAGGAACAAAGGCCTGGAGTTGATCACATCAATTTCTTCCTTATGAACCGTGAGTACGACTTAACACTCAGCCAATGGGCTCAATGCTTTGTGTTTTCCAACAACACTACCGATGTACGCACAACTACTTTTGTTTTAGATCCTTCCCCTTCACAGTACTTTAATTTGATGAGAATTCGTGGAAACACACCAAAGGGGAACCAAATTGATCACCCTCCTATTCGATATTTATTCTCTGTGATTGCTGACACCTTGCAGGCATGTGGTGAGTTTACTAGAGTTAATGAGGAGGACATGTTGATCCTTGCAAAAGCTGCTATTATTAATTGTAACTTAACACCCTCTTCTCGTGTTTTACCTTAAGCATCAGGCTCTTCAATCTCGAGGACCCATATGTGGAGGAGGAGTTGTGACCGTTCTTGCACATGCACTTCACATCAACCTAGGTAACATCCAACCATTGATAGGAAGTCACCGTATCGGCCTTTCTACTCTGAGAGCATGTGGTATGATTTCTAAAAATCATGGTAGATATTTCTTTGTTATACCTGGAGCGGATCACTTAATCCTAGCTCCTTTGCCTAATTATTTATTCTGTATCGAGGATGGACGTTTGCATTTTGACACGCAGGTTGAAGCTAATCGACCCCAACAAGAAATACCCATGGGAGGAGGAGAAGATGAACAAGTGGAACAAGGAGGACTCGAACAAGATGAGCAGCCACCAAACTACTACACCACCTGTGAAGACATTTATGCACTCGAAGGAAATATTCAAAACATGAATAACCTCTCCATCAACCTTTGAGATGCTACTGCAAGCCTCACCACCTTGTTTGATGATTGGAGCAGCCAATGGAACGTGGGAGATTATCCACCGCCACAACAATGAGCAACAAAAGGGCTTGCAAAAGCCTGAGCTTGGGGATGTGTTCCCTGGCAAATTTCTTTGTGTAATAACAAGGTTGTACTCCAGCTCCTTGGGAGCTTTGAAACACTCATGTTGGCTTGTTCCAACACTTTGCTTTTTTACTATGCTTTTTAGTTTGCTTTCATTTTAGTTTGTTTTTTGTTTTTGTTTGTTTTTATTTTCTTAAACCCCTTGCTTGGTCGCAAGTTCTTTTCTGTACTTTAATCCCTATCCTAAAAAATACAAAAAGATTTTTCCGTTTTCCTTTTTTCGTAAATGTGGATTCACACTTTGCCTCTTTGCTTTAATATCATTATGAGAGTAATCGTGTTTGAGTTTTGAAGGAACACATCCCTATAAGGAAGAGGATCATGAAGTCTCTTATGAGAGGTATGTCCTATGTCTCCCACTTATGAAGTTTTAGTTGTTTATCTTAGTTGGTTGATTTGCTAAGATGCCATGCTAGTGGGAAGTAATTTACTATGGTTGAAGTAAGGCTTTGTATTAGTATGATGATTAGTTGTTGAAGCTCTTGCTCTATTTCTTTTAGTTAACCGAGTCTTGCCTTGGAAATAATATTGCCAAACAAGTACAATAAGAAAAAGTCTAAAATTTACGACTTGTTGGATGAATGATTGTCTTGAGAGTATACCCTTGATGATACTCAACCCCATAGATATTTTGATAGTCTTGACGACACTCATGGAAGGAGTTATTTAATCGAAATAAAGTCTAGTTGTAATTGTGATGCATGCCATAGCTAACCTTGTGGATCAAACCTCGGTACTAGCTCAAAAAAAGAGAAATAAGTAAGACAACTTTGTTCTATGTCTCTAATGCACACCTTTGGGATGGCAACAACTCTGCTAGCTTTTGAACGATCTATGATATAACCCCGAATTTTGGCTATGAGTTGATGACATGAGTGGCATATGTGTCAATATATGGGCAAAAGTATTGGTACTCTCAAAGGTTGTGCAAACACTTGCAAAATAAATATCCAGCGAACCTTGAAAGAATAAAAAAGGTATCTATGAGGATCCACATAACAAGTCCTTGGAATGGTCTCATTAGTACTTTACGAGTTTTCTTGAAAAACAATGATTGGATTAGAAGTGTTTTTGATAGACTTGATTTATTGATGTGGGTGTAAATAAGACACTTCATTTTTATACTACTAGGGACATGAAACTCTCCTACTCAATTATGCTATTTAAATATCCTAGTGTTCCTTGGAAAGCCGAGAGTTAATTAGAAGAATAGGATTGATGGCTACACTTCTAGTAACTTATAGTTATATTAAACTTTACGCTTCTAGTTACTTATACTTAATGTGAAATAAGGAGTCATAATGAAGGTTTTTGAGGAAGTCCACACGGCCAAGTAATTGGGAAGCTATGCCAGGGCGTCAACACACTTAACAACAACTGGTATGGGCAGGGCCTCTCTGTACCACCCGCCCATACCAGGTGACGACAGCTTTGTCTCATCAAACCCTACAACTTTCTTGAAGACGCCTATATATTCTCAGATTACATCACAACACAATCAAAGGAGATCCACACCATTGTTCATCCATTGTTCATCACGTCCACCATCCATCCATCCACTAGCCATAGCCATTGCTTTGTACTTTAGATCTCCTTGTGATTTGGTGACCATTGTAAGATATTTGATTTCAATCTAAGTATTTGTTTGATGTTTTCTATCTCTGATCTATTTGTTATGAGTGCGTAGTCCTCACGGGCTGCGGGTTCGGGAGAAACAACGTAGCGATTATGTGCATCTAGATCATGGGAGAATTGTATTTTGTTTACAATTGAGATTTGTATCTTTTGTTTCTTTGTCTCTTGTCTCGATTTGTGGACTTGTAGGTACCCAAGATCCCATAGATTGATAAAGCCTTGATGTGAGATATTTGGCTAGCGGCGATCTCATAGGAACCTAAGTGACAAAAAGGGTAGTACGGTCTTTGCTTAGCGACCCATTCGAGATCAACAAGAACATCACCACTTAAAGCTTCGATATGTGTTTTACACTTAATAATCGTTTGTAACCCGTAGCTTCAATGTGCACTCGGTTGGATTAAAAGTCTATTGCTATGCCCACTGCATCACGAGGGCTCTAGAATATTAGGATGTGTTGCGCACAAGAGATTATCTCCCTTTAAACATTATACATGACTATGCTTATTATTATCTTTTATCCCATATGATGTGTAGCTGCAGGTAGATCTTTAACCCTGGCCTATATCCATCCATTGATTCAAATCCATTATAAAGTTAACTAGATTGGTCCGGTAAACTAAGGTAAAATGAACAAAAAAAGTCATGTAGACGTGTCCTTTTTATTTCCTTTTAGCATTGCTTTCCAAGGTTCGATTGAACCTAGTTCTTCTAGGGAAAAAGCTATTATACTACATCCGTGAATCCTGATCGAAGGTATCAGTCGACAAAACCACGTTCCTGCATGCATGAGTAAGCTATGTGCCTGCTTGCTTGGTCTGTGGATGAGATCAAGTGGAAATATCTCGGTTTCTATCCTTTTACTTTTATCTTCTCTGGTGAAACTTGCCCCCTTTTACATTGACAATGATGTGGTTCTAAGACAAAAGGTTTGGTTGAGAACAGATTCTTCATTTTGGTGAACTTTGCCCCTTTTATTCATATTTGCTCAGGGATGAAACTCAACAGTGCATCTCACTATTATATCTGAGAGCAACATACTAACCATTATCCCATTTTATTTTCCTTTATGTTTTCCTTGTTTGTTTGTAGGTACAGAATGTTACCATAAGAAGAATATAAATGTCGGGGATATGCTAAATGGGTATCACCATAGCATGTCTCTAATCCGGCTTACCCAGGTGGCCCACGGTTGGTAGCACGGCCCATGGCCTGCTGGGAGGCCCAGTTAGATTGATCCAGAAGGGAGGCCCATGCCGGATAAAGGAAGGCTACATAGGAGTCACCAACATACTCAGAGCCTTGGAGTGAAAGACACGAAGATTGTTAGTATTAGTGTAGGACTATGTAACTTGCCCGGCAAGGTCCTTTCCCTGTAACCCTAGATCCTCGTGCCCTTATAAGCCGTACATATGGGAGCCTTTAGGGCACAACATCAGATACGATACACAACAACCTCGTATAGCGAACCAATCTCTATAACTCCGTGTATTGCAATTATAGTGATTTATAGCAGGAGTAGAGTTCCGCCACCGTTGTGGGACTTGAACCTGGGTAAGCTGTGTTACCTCATACCCGCCAACTCACCGCCTTACCCCACGTCTCTAAACACACTCTGTGAGGACCCCTCCAAGGCGTACTCGTTGGCAATACCACGCCAGTTGGCGCCCACCGTGGGGCAGGAGGCGCTTCGAGCTCTACACCGGACGAGGTCCAAGATCTTCGCGGGAATCGGCGACACTGTGGCCATTGGGTGCATCCTATTGTTCGGCAATGACCTGATCATCCCTCTCGACGAATTCTGGGTCCTAGCAAAGAAGAACCCTACCTGTTGCTCCGTCGTCCCAGTCGGAGACATCCACATCTTCATCAGTGAAACCGACTCGGGTCCTTGCTCCCAGGAAGTCGGAAACTCGTCAAGGCCTGCACGGACCGCCTACGGGTAGGATACGTTCGTGGAGGAATCTGGGCCATATCTCTCTCTAGAGTATGACAGCTCAGGTCAGGAAAACTGAAGGCCCACCCAAAGCGCCCATATGCAGGACATAATAGTGAAAGGACCCTGCAGATCTGCTTGGCTCCCCCAAGCGTTAAAGCTGTGATGGTCGCACTTTGTCAGTGTTGTCACCATCTTTGATCTGGCCAGATGCGTTCAGAGGGAGGGAGAATCTCCCCACGAATACCTCACCAGATGGATGAGGGTAAGGGAAACCCTGGAAGGTGACCGCACTAACGAACTTGCCTACCACTTCGTGGAAGGGCTCATGCCCGGAACACTCCTCCGGCATACCCTCTAAAGACGGTAGGCCACCAGCCCTCTCACCCTTGGAGAGATGGTCACAATCGTCAATAACTACACGGATGCTGAGGAGAACACTCAGGCTATGCCTGGCCCAAAGCCGGAGGAATCAGCAACAACGGCCCTCCACCATCACCCTCCACCTCCATTGTCAACAACACCGAAGCCAACTCCGACTCGGTCCTTGACGCACTATACGCTGACATCAACACAGATGGTGGTGGCTCGAACGCTAAGTCGGAGGAATATGACGCAGTGATGAGGGAGATCGAGTAGGAGATCGAGAAGGAGGAGCAGGTCGAAAAAGCCAACACTTCCCGCCAGGTCCTAGTCGCCATCGGGAGCATGTTGGAAAAAGACGGACAGGAACCAGAACCTAAGCAAGCTCCGCCCACACCAGACCGGCAGTGCCAAAGAAGGCCGCCATGCCTCCTCTAGCTATACCCCCGTAGCAGTCGTAGGAACTCACCACAGGCCTAGTACTGCCAATCAAACGAATCTGCTTCCACCGCCACCATCAACGTCTGCAGCTGGCAACCCATTGGCTACTCCTGCCGACAAGGCGATATATGGTGCACTGCTCGTCGATCCCATTACCATCGCCCATATTCGAAGCGTTATGGATCTTGATGTGAAGCGTGCAGAAATCCTCGCGGAGGCCAAATGCATTGCAGAACAAGGCGCTCAGCTGGACAAGGACATGGCCAGGGTGCAACAATCTATCAAGGAGGCAAGAATAATGAGGATGAGTACAAACATTTGCTGTTAATGCACAAAGCAAAGAAGGCCCTGGCTCATGTCGCCAAAGACCCTGGCGTTCGGTGCAAGTTGGGATATGGAGGATCTAAACTAGCAGAATCCACCCCATACATTAATTCAGAGGGGAGGCAAGTAATGCCAACTCCTGCCCTAAACATAGCCGTCGCCAAGAGCCTCCTAGAGCAGGACAGGTCGCCAAAAGAAGTTGATCAGGTGTACAACCTCGTCGCCAAGGCATGTAAGCAATAGGAAAAGGCACCTCGCAGAGGCTTGAGTCCCACCGGAGCTTTTCCAGTCAACACTAAACAGCCACAGAAGGCCAAGATCTCCCCGTGACGAGGGATCCCACATAGGCTCCACGGAGCGAAGATGGAGGGATGCACACAACAGGACTGATGCCATATCCATATCCTCTGACCACGGAGAAAAGGCTCACCCTCGTCGATCGCCGCCATCCCAGCGTCACGAGGAACCACAACCACGCCACCGCATAAGCATGCCACCTCCCAGGCGTCCCCATGTCGGTATTTTCATACGTGACCAGGCTAAGCAACTTTGGCATGCCGGAGAGCGCAGCGGCAATAAAGGACATAGGAGAAAATCCTACAAGGAAGCACCATGTCCGACAAGCAATCAGGACAAGCGTGAGGAGTCGCATGGAGGGAGCAGCAAGAAGGCTAACCCACCGCCGCCACTGCCACCGTCGCCACCTAGTAGCCATCATGGCGGAGGACATGGCGGATTCTATAGATCGCACCACAACTCTCCTCCCCATGAGGGAAAAGGGAAGCAACCAGAGCCGTACGATGCACGTTCATGGCTGGACAAGATCCAACAAGCATGGGAGCTCCCATACCATGGGCTAGGTTGTTTTGGACCAGTAATACGGGCCACAACTTACCCCAAGGGTCTCCGGATTGACAAGACTATCAAGCCCTATGACGACACTGGCAGGCTAGCCACATGGTTGTAGGACTACAACGAAGCGATTCACATCACAGGGGGAAACCCTAATGTCGCCGTCAAGTACCTCCCACTTATGCTCACCGGCACCTCCCGACAATGGATTGATGACTTTCCGGACAAATCAATCTGCAATTGGTTGGACATGCATGAAGCGTTCACCAAGATCTTCAAGGGTATGTACAAATGTCCCTGCACTGTTGGAGACCTACAGCGGTGCGTACAAGGAAAGGATGAATCCTCTCGTTCTTACCTTTCTCACTGGCTGGATATGAAAAATTCATGCCCGGGGGTGCACGAACAAACCGCTATGGCCGCCTTCATCAACAGTCTAGAGAAAGGGACATTGCTTCGACATATGCTGAACCACAAACATGACAACAATGAACTCAACCTCAACATGATGATCTCCATGGCTAGCGTGTTCACCGCTACTGCTGATGATGCGCGCGTATTGTTGCCGGCAATCGCCATCCCTACCTAGGCCAGAAAGAACAATAACAACAAGTGGAAGACTCCACCCGAAGAGAAGAAACCAGCCGACATGGTCGCCACAACATTCGCTGGCAGAGGAGGAGGCGGATAGCATGGTTGTGGCCGGGGGGCTAGCCATGGACAACAGAGGAGTGATTCAACACCCTCAGTGCCCCGCGTTCCCCAAACATACGAACAGTACAACGATATGACGTGTTTCGTCCATCTCGACGCAAATGGCAAGGCCACCCACACCAACCGCCAATGCAAGTTTGTCAACGACCTCAAGGAAGACCCTGAGTCCAGCTACAAGCTAATTCGGAAGAACAGACCCCGCTGAAAGGGCAAAGGGAAGAAGAAGGATGATGAGTCCAAGGATTCAAGTGACATGGACAAAGATGTGGAACCTAAGTCTGCCGACAAGGGCGATGGCAAGGGAAAGAACCCATTCGAGAAGAAGGCCCTGTGTTACCATACCTTCCTTGGTACCCCCACCGTCCGGGCCTAGAAAACCTCATTGAGGATACTGATGGCAACACTCCTTCTAGTTCCCCAGTACGTCAGGTGATCGGAAGTTCCAATCACTTTGGATAGGCAGGATCATCCAGACCTCATCTCAACAGAGAATCAGTATGCCATGGTCATCAACCCTTTGATTAACGGCACAGAGTTCACCAAGTGCCTCGAGGACAATGGAAGTAGCATCAACAACACGTACCTAGATACATTGCACAAGATGAACTTGACGGAGACCTAGCTAAGGAAGTGCAACACCATGTTTTATTGTGTTGTCCTTGGATGACAAGCTAACTCCCTAGGCTGTATCACCCTTCTGGTCGCCTTTGGTGATGTTAATAATTACCGCTAGAGCGCATGACCTTTGAAGTGGTTCCCTTCAAGAACGTGTACCATGTCATCTTCAGACGTGACATATTCCACTCCTTCCTCGCAAGTCCATGCTTTGTCTACAACAAGCTCAAGATACCCGGACAAAACAACATCATCACCATTGAAGGAAGCTTCACTAAGGCAACGAATGTGAGCTCAGCGAAGCTTCTTTCGCCGAAGAAGTTATCTGTGGTGAGGTGTTCAAGGAGATCTAGATCCAGGTCGATGCCTCGGAGATGTCGACTTCGAAGAAGCAAATCACTGCTGCCGAACCTGCATTCAAGGCCGCCATCAAGACCAAGAAGGTGGAGATTGTTGAAGGAGATTCCTCCAAGACCACCGCCATTGGCATGGTCCTGGATCCGAAATAGGAAAGCACGCTCGTCGAGTTCCTCCGTGAGAATAGGGACATCTTTGCATGGAAACCTGTCGACATGAAACGTGTACCTAGGGAACTTGCCGAGCATAGCTTGAATATTGATCCCAATGCTAAAGCGGTGAAACAACATCTATGATGCTCCGCTGACAAAACACAATGGGCTATAAGCAAAGAAATAGCTAGGTTACTTAAGGCTATCTTTATCCGAGAAGTTATTCACACCCGATGGGTGGGAAATCCTGTACTTGTCCCCAAAAAGGGAACCAAAGAATTAAGAATGTGTGTTGATTGGTTCTGCCATGCCCCACCAGGACTGTGGACTCAAAGTGTTCGCAGGTTTATAACCGCGGGTCTTGGGCACGTTGCCCCTGCCCCAGGAGTTGTTCCCATGCGTGATGGTACGTGGGGCCTTGAAGTTATATCATGTGCCTGGGGCAGCGATACATCTTTTCACCTGACCCTGTTTATACCGGGACACGAACGTGTGGGGTCTTTCCATGTGCCACTATTCCCCTCCCTACCTGCGACACGCTTGTGTGAGGACTCATCCCCCCATGGTGCCCAAGTGTTTCTCAACCACCGAGAAGGGAAAATCCATGGCGACGGCTGCAGAGGAGACCCTTCGGCCAAGAGAGGCCGGGGGCGACCACGGGGCAGCGGCCAGCGCGTGTCCTCGGGAAGGATGTCCACCAAAGTCACTCCGGAGGCTGGGAGGAGCACTCCCGGGAGGCGCATTCGAGTGTGCGTGGGTTGTGGGTGTTAGCACCACCATTCCGGCTCGAATGTCAACCTGGGCTACGCACCGTCCCAATCAGGGATCAAAGCTGAAGGCGGAGGCGAGCTCGAGTCGGTCACAGACTTTGTCCTGGTCCTAAAGCATGACGAATGATCCACCAAGGTGTGGCTCCCATCGTGCTTCGCCCTTACTTCAGGGGCCCATCTCCAGGAGTCCGTGCCTCTCAGGCACTCAGGAGGCGGTGACGGGTGGGCCATGGAGCTTGAGATTCCACACCCAGGGAGGTGTACCTCGCCTCGTGTTGGAAGAGCTTCGTCCGTGACCACGAGATTGGGCGTGACTCAGTGTTGAGGTTCCGCCATGACACCGAGAAAGGCTTCACGGTGGTGTACGACCCCATGTCATGCCGCGTGGATTACCCCCGCCACCTCTGAATAGGCCAGGGGTTGGGGACTCGGCCATGGTGTCGCTGCCAGGGTTTGCACGCCCCCGAGAGAATTGGGGTCGTGACCTCCTCTAGTTTCTTATCGTGTGGCAAGGTTTGTAGCGAAGACTATCATGGATGTCTTTACATGAACCTCTGTGACTGTTACTTCTCCTTTTGAATGTCTTCACTGTGATGCTCAGAGTTTTGATGTTCATAGTGTGGAGCTCGTCTAGTGAAGCTGGCGGCCGGCTAGCCGTGCCCGTCCCCCATAGACCCACCCGTGTTTGGGCGTACGGGGGCGAGACCTTGCGAGGAGGGGGCTCGCCGTTGTTGCACACAGCTAGGTGATCTCTGGAGATGGCGTCCGGAGGCGACATCATCGCCAGGCATCTTTGCCCAGAGGTCTTTTTTGTCATACCGGGGATCATGTGTGGTGACCCATGAGGAACCTCTACGTGTCTCCGGGCCCAACTGCTTGAGCGGTGATACCCTCTAGAGGTCCACACGTGTTGTTACCTCGAGCCTCGCAGGGGGCATGCCGTTGATCGGGGTTTGTCAACCGGCGGTACGACTTGTCGTTGGGCCCTCGCGGTCCCCTCACGGAGCTTGTCGAGGTGGTGACCACAGAGGAGGGTACGTGCGTTGCGGGGAGGGCCCTGTAACGCGCTTATGCAATGAGTTATGAGCATCGAGAGCCATTCGTGATGTAACTTAACGCTACAACCGAGCGATAAGTTCAGGGTTCAGCGTACTAGGCCCTGCGATTTCCTAGCCGCCTGAGGGGTGAGTGCCTCGTGAGACAGGTTGTAAACCTCTCAAGGAGAAGTTCATCAGGTTAGCACGAGTATTTTTGGTTTTGCAGAGGTCTCAAACAATTGGTGAGGTAACTCAAAGCCGGGGGACGGGCCATGAGTTTAGACCTCGATACTTTAGGTCCTAACGAGATTAGGCCGCGGAGGGGCGGTGTCTCACGAGACGTCACGAGGATGAAAACTAGGTCAGGAACTAATGAGTGCATATTTGCATTATGTTTTATATTATTTTTTGCATTGTAGATGTAGGATCTTCGTATTTTATGGCGTTCACATGCACATTTTACGTCTGTTTTCGCCAGGATAAGGATAGATGATGGATCCAATGGATACAATTCTTGAAGTAGTTGTACTATGGTGAAAAGGAGTCAAAAACAACATAAATCGCTTATTTGGGAAATATTAATAATACCAGAAGAAAACCTGAAGCGAACAAAGGAGACAGAGAGTGTAATGACCAACTATACAGGCGGAGAAAATATTCTGGCCGTATAGCTGCCACCGCCTTCGCCTCATCAAATAGTTTCACCCCGTGCAATTGGTTTGAGGAGACGACATACAGAACACTAGAAATCACAGAAACCTCACCTTTGGAAGGCATATGGAGGGGGGAACTCATCCACCAGGGATCCAGGAGGCTAAGGCGTCGATCTTCATCGTCCACTGCTGCATCACCACCATCTCCATCCATCCCATCTACATCTCGTTTAGATCTTGTTGTAATTCCTATACTCGTTGTGGATTTATACAAGTACTATTCATCTATGATTGTTTCCATTACCATTGACATGATGTTGATTGCCTCCATGTCTGAGTAGATATTTAGTTCTTGGGGAGATGGAGAAACCCTAGTATGAGATTGAAATAATATAATGTGTATTATGACATTCATCGATGTGACCATGTGTTAGATTTTCTACATCTTGATGTTGAGAGAAGTCAACCTCTCAATATTTGCCTCTTGCGGGGACTTGATGGAGGAAACTACTTGTTGGTAGACGGATGCGTGCTAGCACTTATAGTAACTATAAAGTTGTTGGCACCCCTTACGTATCAACTTGGGAAACCGAGGAAACTCATGGAACACTATCCATGCCATGGGATACGTCCTACGAGATTATGTCCCTTAATAGCATAGTAATTCGATTGATGTCGATTGTTGACTGCTGTGGTTATGAGGATGATGTGCCCAGCGGTTGCTGGTTAATCGTGCATATACGGAGTTCCTCCCATAGATACATAGTTGCGAATGTTCATGGTGATAATCTTTATCCTAGATCTTTACAATACTAGTGGTGTATCCGCTACTCCCTGAGAACGCCTTTTTCCCTACTGTAGTTCCATTCTTACATACGTGATACTTACTTTCCGTACTCAGTAATTTTACTTTACTTTATTACTCTTATACCAAAAACCCAAAAACAGTTTTTTACATAATACTCGCATTTTATCTTGTCACTTAGAACTTTATCTAGCATTTCTATCGTAATATTTATTTCAAGAGTTATTAGACTTCATACTCCTGCTCCCCGTGGGATCGATATCTTTATTTCGAAACTAGCTACAAATGATTTGTGCTCTTGTAGTCATCAAGCTATTTTCTGGCGCCGTTGCCGGGGAGCTAAGCGTTGTAGGTCTTTTAGTTTTTGCTTATTTATTTTTGTCTTAGTAAATTTTGTTTTGAGTTATAGGTATCCACCAACATGATGGAGTTTTAGCATATGACTAGTGCTAACCCACTCAACCACTTTGGGAAGCCCTATGATATCTATAAAAGAGATAACTCCAATGAGAAGACAAGGGGGTTTGAAATAAATCCTCTACTACTTAGTATTCTACATAAGAAGCAATTTACTGGAGATGAAGAAGATCCTGATCCATATGAGCATATTGCATGTTTTAAAGATATATGTGGAACTTTTTTATTGATGGGATATACCGCCGATGAGGTAAGGGTTAAAAATTTTAGTCAAACTTTGACAAGTACAGCTCTCTCATGGTATAGATCTCTACTCCTTGAAGCCACTACTATTTGGGATAATCTAGATTGTGAATTTCTATCAAAATATTATCCATATAAAAATCTTTTGGAATCAATCGTCTTATAATGACTTGGAAGAATCGTGCTAATGAAGGACTAGTAAGAGCTTATATTAGATTTAAAGATTTACTACGACTATGTCCTCATCATGATTTGCCTGAATGGTATTTACTACATATCTTTTATGGCGGTTTAATTGAACCTAATAAAATTGAACTAGACTCTTTCGCTAAAGGAGCCTTTATGAATCTTCCTATACCTAAAGCTTGGGTTTTACTTAATAGAATTGGTGATCATATAGTTTCATGGAATTTTGGTCTAGGAACTGAAGGAGGCATAGAAATAGAGCATGATTATATTCATGACTATAATAAAAAGGCCATGTTAAATAACTATCTAAAGAACTTTATTTAGATTCAGATCTTGTGTTGCAAGTTGTTAAAGCTTTTACAAAACATATTAAAGCTCCAAAGGAGGGTCTAGTCAAGTATGATCCAGCACCCAAACCAGAAAAGAAAAGAGAAGATGAAGCAACACTAGCCTCTGTAGAACCAATTTATGAATTGCCTTTCCCCGACACTTCACAAAAGCATATTCTTGAATATGAGCGGGTTAAAGCAGTACAGGAAAAGAGGGAAGAGGAAAGCATGCCAGAAGTCGTGGAACATCTGGAAGAAACCAAAGATGAAGAGGTAACCAAGGAAGCAATTATGGCTATGTACTCACACTGTAACATAGTTGAACTTGACGAAGAGGCTTCCGTATTGGTTGAAGGTAAAACAAAAGTAACAAATATGGGTAAGCCTATTCTTCCCTGCATATTTAAAGAAACCTCTCATAACGGTTTATGCGATCTTGGCACCGATGTTAATATAATATCTTACGATTTTTACTTAGAAATAAAACAAGAAATAGAACCGGCTACAATTGAAAATACTGATATAACAATTATGTTAGCCAATAAAAACCTAAGAATTCCAATGGGAGTAGTTGATAATGCAACTGTCATAATTGGCAACAAAGATTTTCCTATTGATTTTGTAGTTGTAGATATGCCAGCTGACACTCTTTGCCCAATTATATTTGGAAGGAACTTTTTGGGTGATATAGGTGCATATGTTAACTTCAAGAAGGATATTGTGTCTCTTAAGCTTGGGGGAATGGAAAACAAATTCCATTTCTCCAAATTTAAAGATAGGCTCCACCACTACAAGAGGAGGAGAGAAACATTGAGGAAATGGCGGATCTTTTCTTAGGTAATCAAGAAGAAGGAATAGATGAAGATCCAAATTATGAAGAATAAATTATGGAGGACAAGTCCCTGGGAGAACTAGAAAATGAATTCGACTCGCAACCTGTTTTGGGACCTCAACCTTACGACGCTTTTGAAGAGACAGAGAAGAGAGGGGATGAGGAACTACCACCCCCAGAGTTGAAGAATCTACTAGAAAATCTTAAATACAGGTTTTTAGATGATACTAATTAATTCCTTGTTATTATTAGTGCTAAACTTTCAGGAGAAGAAGAAGAACTCGTGAAGATACTTAAGGAGCATCGCCATGCCTTTGGGTACTCAATGGATTACTTGAAAGGCATTAGTCCCATGATAGCCGTCCATCGAATATTCATGGAAGAAGGTGCTAAACCAGTTGCAGAATTCAATAGAAGACTGAACCCCGAAATGAAAGAAGTGGTAAGAAAATAAATTGTACGCTTATTCGATGCAGGTATAATCTATCATGTTAAAGAAAGTGATTGGGTAAGTCTTGTTCATTGTGTTCCTAAAAAGGACGGTTTTACCGTTGTTCCTAATGAAAACAATGAATTGATACCTACTAGAACTATTGTTGGGCATATGATGTGCATGTACTTCGGGAAATTAAACAAATAAACTAGGAAAGATCACTATCCGTTACCGTTCATAGATGAAACTTTAGAAACGTTAGCAAACCATACTCATTTTTGTTACTTGGATGGGTACTCTGGTTTCTCGCAAATAGTTGTTCATCCGGATGACCAACTTAAAACAACTTTCGTAAGTCCTTGCGGTTTACATCCTTACCGACGTATGCCCTTTGGTTTATGTAATGCTCCAGCTACTTTTAAAGATGCATGATTGCTATTTTTCTGATTTTATAGAACTTATAATGGAAGTATTTTTGGATGACTTTTCTATCTATGGAACCTCGTTTACTAGTTGTTTAGATAATCTCAAAAGAGTTTTGCAGCATTGTGAAGAAACTAATCTCGTTCTAAACTAGGAGAAGTGCCATTTTATGGTCAAAGAAGGTATAGTCCTTGGACACCAGGTATCAGGTAAGGGAATTGAAGTTGATAGAGCTAAGGTTGAAGCAATAGAGAGAATGCCACCACCAAGGGATATTAAAGGTATAAGAAGTTTTCTTGGTCATTTGGGTTTTTATAGAAGGTTCATTAGAAATTTCTCTGGAATATCTAAACCTTTGACAAACCTCTTGCAAAAGGGAATTAGATTTAATTTTGATGGATAAGTGTCTTGATGCTTTTCATAAACTCAAAATGCCTTATCTCGTGCTCCTATTATTAAACCACCTATGTGGGATACAACCTTTGATTTAATATGCGAAGCTAGTGATGATGTTGTAGGAGTAACTCTAGGACAACATATTGGTCGTCGATTTAATATTATACATCATGCTAGTAGAACTCTCAATGAGCTCAAAAGAACTACCCTAAGGAAGAAAAGGAACTATTTGCTGTACTTTTCTCTTGTGATAAATTTCGTTCCTATATAGTTGATGCAAAGGTAAGAGTTCATAGAGATCATGATGGCTTAAAAGAACTCCTTGAAAGGAAATACCATAAGCCAAGGATGATCCATTGGATTCTTTCACTTCAAGAATTTGACTTGCAGATTATGCATAGGCAGGAAATAAAGACGCTAGATGCAGTGTCTATGTTTGCCCCGCAAGACACCAATCTTATTGAGAGGAACTTTAGTCCTGGTGATTTTCGTTTACAGGAATTATTCGATGAACTAAGGTCAATTCCTCCAAAAGAGAAGAAGTCTTTGTTATGGGAAGAATTTTCCATCCTCGAATAAACAATGGTAAGTGCAAGGTAAGTGTCCTTACCCAAATAAGTGATTTATTTTCACAATTCTTACTCTTAAAAATTCTGCATTTGAATTCCTTGTGTTTTTCTGAAGTTTTAGAGGGCTTGTAATAACTATACAGGCGGAGATATACGACCAAAGAGGAAGCTCCCGCCGTATAGTTGGTCGTTAAACTCTCTGTATCATTTTCTTGAAATTGTTTTTGCTATCTGAGCCTATCTCGCCGTATAGTTGGTCGTTAAACTCTCAGATGGTTTTGCTTTAGGTGTTTGTATTTATACGGTCATAGCTATACAACCTGGAAAAAAAATCCGGTTGTATAGTTGGTCATTAAACTCTCAAACACTTCTGGTTTTGATGTCTGTATCTATACGGTCGCAACTATACGACCAGAACCAAAAATTCAGGCCATATAGTTGGTCGTTAAACTCCCAAACACTTTTTCATTCGATCTTTTGTTTACTATCTAAAAAAACGTTATTGTCGGTTCCGAGTCGTGATTTAATCGATCTGGACTCGAGATATTTGGAAATATCTTCTTGGAACCAACTATACGGCCGGAGTTATACAAGCTGCACCCGTATAGTTGGTCGTTATGCGGCAGGGAACTTCCAAATCCGTGATTTCTTTTCCTATTTTGTTCAGATTCTTTTCTTGGATGACAATTTGGCGTTTATCACGAGTTTTACCGACCTCTGACCCCCCTTATATACTACCATTGTCTCTCTCTCTATAATCATAATCTCCAGAAACAGACCTACTTCTTATTCACACGGAAGGACTCTCAAACAAGGGATAAAGGTCAAGAAGAAAGGCTCCCATGGAGACCAGGAGCAATAGCAAGCAAGGGAAGGAGATCAAGTCCATCCCTATAGAGTTCCTCGACGATGATCATGGGTGCTAGAAGAGGGATTTGAAGGCTCTGGAGCTGGGGATCGAAGAGTTGGACGAGGAGAAGCCAGGGACACCCAAACACCTCCGATTGCTGCAACTTTATCTTGATAAACTAGACGAAGATATCAAGCGGACAACCAAATCAGGTTTTTCTATGAGTCTTAAGGCACTACAAATACTTTAGGATAACAATGAGTTCATTAAGGAACAAGTGAAGGTGATGTTAAAGAATTAGAAGCTATCAATCAATCCCTCCGCCTCAGGCTGGCCCACAAGGAGAAGATACCACGTGACATGGCGCCATAGTGATCTACAACAATCATGGTATCAAATAATCGCAAGGGATTATTTGATCCTGCCTGGCTTGATTCCAAGCTTGGGGAGATCTTTAAGACCTTGTAATCTATCTTATAAGTTTTATTACTACTTTCGCATTAGTTGAAACTATAAATAAAGTTTGCATCATTAGAATTCCCTTCAGGAACAGTCGATCCCTTTTATGAAATTCCGAGTTTATTATTATATATGGAGAAATATTGAGTTTGCATTTGCTTTATTGATATATGAATGGCTTGAGTATAATTTTACTTGCACTTGATGATAGCAATAGGAGTCTTCCACACCATTGGTATTAATAGAACACCTAAAGTTAATTTAGTCAATATGTTGTAAGTCTATGGTTTGATTTACAAAAGAAATATTATCTACAAAGTTGAGAAAGAAGAAACCTTGAACAAAGGAAAATAAAATGCTATCAAAATAGAGTGAGAACAAGTCGAGGTAGAATCTTCAAGTCATAAGAATGCTTCATATACAGTTGGAAGGTAATTGAGATCGTTAAACTTTGAACTCCTACATGAAGTGGAATATATTGCTAGCTCCTTTGCACATGAGTTAAATAAAAGTGTGAGCATATATATATATACAAAAGAAAATAAAAAGAAGAATGAAGGAGCGAATGTGCAAAGAGCAAGTAGGCATATGCCACTGAGTTGTAGTATGACAAAGAAATACTTTTGAGATTCTAAATCCCAAGTGAATACGTTGATCCTAAAACACTTGGGTCTACCTCGTTAACTCATTCGGTTGAACCGGATTCTTTTACATTATGTTGAGATTCATCATTTATGAACTATTGATCACTAAGGTGTGGAAGCCTTCTAATACTATTCTGATGATTCGAGTAAGGTACTACTCATGAACTTATTCTTATGTATCGTACATGATAAACACATGCTGCAATTGCCTCATTCATTTTATCGGCTCAGCTTCATGAATATGAGGATCACATCCATTAAGCTAGAGCTTGCTCAGGACGAGCAAGAGTCTAAGCTTGGGGAAGTTGATGAGTGCATATTTGCATCCTGTTTTATATTATTATTTTGCATTGTAGATGTAGGATCTTGGTATTTTATGGTGTTCACGCACACATTTTATGTCTGTTTTCGCCAGGATCAGGATAGATGATGGATCCAATGGGTACAATCCTTGAAGAAGTTGTACTATGGAGAAAAGGAGTCAAAAACAACGTAAATCGCTTATTTCGGGAATATTAATAATACCAGAAGAAAACCTGAAGCGAACAAGCGAGACAAAGAGCGTAATGACGAACTATACAGGTGGAGAAAATATTCTGGCCGTATAGCTGGCGCCGCCTCCACCTCCGCCTCATCAAATAGTTTCACCCCATGCAATTGGTTCGAGGAGACGACATATAGAACACCAGAAATCGCAGAAACCTCACCCCCGGAAGGCATCTTGATGCGGCCCGTCCTACGGACACTCCTACATCTACACCACCGAGTCCCCCAAGTGGACCGATGACCCGTGCCCGAGCCAAGCTCCTTCAAGATAAGGTGAATTCGCTCCTCTCACCATGTGACTTTGACATACACCTGGATGGCGTGCTACTTCATACCACTACTCTGTGCATCATCAGGTACGAACCCCAGCCGCGTCGACCCACGAGCCCTGAAGCTGCACCTGTCCTGAAGCTACCTGAGTCGGAGTGTCCGCCCGGAACCAGCCGGAGTGTCCAGCGCAGCCGGACTGTCCGGCGCGACTCAGCCGGAGTGTCTAGCCTACCCCAACCCTGTCCTGGCACGGACATTCTGTGTGCTACATCGGACTCTACCCGGACACTACCCGGAGTGTCTGGCCACCCCGGACTATCCAGCCCACTCGACCCGGAGTGTCCGGCCTACGCAATGGGCCTGCGTGCCAACATCTGGGCCCTTGGCCCATGTACCCCTCTATTCCGCACCAAACCCTAGTTTTATGCCCAAACTACCCCTGAACTTGTGGCTGGCCTATAAATAGAGCCCCCACCCCTCATTGTATCCCTTAGGCATAGATGGTAGACTAAAGAAAAGCCCCTTTGTGGAATCTCTAGTTTTGCCTCATCCCCTTCTACCAAAGGGGATCGACTACCGTCACCACCTCGTTGGAGTTTGCATCGCGCCTCCCTCGTTGTACAAGGCCTTGGCATCGGTGTCCCTTTGCCAAGATGTCAAGACCCTCTCCAAGGTGTTCTTCCCTCTCTGTGTGGGATCGAGGGAGCACATTGACCGATCTTTCCTTGCGAGGATTCTATCAGACCAGTGGCCACCGGTGAGAGCAATTGTCCTTGTATCGTGTGTGTTTTGCGTGTGTTCATCGTGTTCTTCGCGAGGTGTGCGTCCGCTTCCGCTACCTTCTCACTTTCCCCTCACTTTCCCATCGATTTGACCACGAGATCCCTGAAGATCGGGCCACCCACCGGGTTACCCCATAACATCTGGTATTAGCAGCTTTTGGTTGCCACAGATTTCTCATCGATTTGGTCTTTTCCCTATAAATTCGAAAATTCCACCAAAAATAGCCCCAATTCGTGTTTTGGACCGATCTGTGATTTGAGTGCGTTTTGGTAGGTTTTGATCCGTGGATTACTTGCTAAACTTGTTGATCTACCTTCCCATGCGTTTCCATAGCCTAATTCCTTGATTTCCCCCATCAATTTGAGGTTTTGGTTCGAGTTTTTCCGCCAAAACTCGTCCCGTTCGTGTTCTGGAAGTTCTGGTTCGACCGGACCGGACTGTCCGGCCAAAACAGGCCAGAGTATCTGCCCCACCGGAGTATCCGTCATAAATTGACCGGAATCTCTGCCCCGGCCGGACTGTCCGGCCTGTGCGCACCGGACTGTCTGGCCCCTACTGACAGAAAAATCTGCTTCACGGTTTTGAGCATAACTTTTGCATACGAACTCGGATTTTGGTGTTCTTTAGCTTGTTTTGAAGAGGAGAAGGAGATCTATATCATCATATCCGTGGTTCATGCTATCTACTCCATCAAAATTCCGTGAGCAAGGCGGAATCCACCAATAAAGGGTGAAGATCGGCGACGAAAGGTATAAAAATTCCGCGACTTCTCCCCACTTGCATACCTTTGTGAGCCACACTATCTTTGCGTTCAACAAACACCTATTGAGACTAGTTCCTCCTATGATTGCTTGGGCTATGCACATTTGATACCTTGTTGAATTCGGAGCAAAAGTTGTGAGCGCGCTATCTCATATTGTTATCTTGTATAGTTGTTGGCACAAGGAAGAGGCAAGTGAAAAAAATAGAAAAAGAAAAAAATAGAAAAAGAAAAAGAAGAAAAAAGAAAGAAAGAAACAAGTGCCTCATAGAATAGGAAGCGCAAGCTCGATGAACATCAAATAGGTGGTACTTATTGTGCATATCTTGTAGCCCACCAATTTATTGCAATCGAACTAGCGTCTCTCCTTGAACTTGTGCGACACGATCTTATAGTCTTCGCTAGGTCATCATTTGGTTCTTAGCTCACTTTCTCCATCGCACAAGTCCCATTTATCCCACTATGTGTGTTTCCTTGTATATAATTCCTATCTTGTGGATTGACTTGTTTTGCTTTGTGATCATCGTGGTTCTTTACTTGCCATTACAATATCTTGATTTCGGATTGTTCTTAGACACGCCACCTTCCATACCTATCCACCATAAGATTTGTGTGTGTGTGTTTTTAGTGGTTAGTTGGTTTTGGTGTTCCGCGTGAACTTCACTTTGCTTGGTTTTGATTGCGCTCAAGTGTTTCCACTTGCACGATACTATCTTCCAAGGTAAAGTAAGGTTTGGCATTGCATTCCTAACCCCCTACCACTTGCATATACACCACTTGGTCTTGTGAATCATGTCTAGGGACTCCGGAACCGAGGATGATTTATATGAAGAATCCATGATGAGCCACCACGACTACGACTCCACAAGTATAGAGGACATGATGGAGGACTACACCGACAATGGCTTCGCATGCTTTGAGGACCCGGAACATTGCACCTATGATGACGCCACATGCACGGAAGACATGGAGCACGTCATCAACTATGGGTCCTCAAGCATGGAGGACTTGGAGCCCTACATCGACAATGGCTCCTCATGCATGGAGTACATGGAGCACTACACCGACAATGGCTCCACATGCTTGGGTGATATGGAGTACTACATCAACAATGACTCCCCAAGCATGGATGACTTCGAGTGCTACAAGGACGACGCCTCACCAAGCATGGAGGACATGGCGAGCTTCACCCACTTCAAGGGCTATTCCATGAGCCATGAAGAATACCTCCACCACTTGGAGATGGAGGACTACTACGCCAAGCTAGCGGAGACGCATCATCAAGAAACCATGACCTTCCAGGCCAAGCGTGCCACACCAAAGGGCACAACCTACTTCGATGATCCACCTCCAAGGCGTCAAGCGCCACCACCTACATGGCGTCAGGCACCACCATCTCCAAGGCGACGAGAGCCATAACCTCTAAGCCATCAAGCGCTACCATATCCAAGGCGCCAAGCACGACCATCTCCAAGGCATCAAGTGCCATCTACTCCAAGAAGAGTGGCGCCCAAACATCATCTTCCAAAAGAGGCGCCACGAAGCAAGAATCTTCATCAACATACATCCTCTCATGATCATCACCAACATCAAGAGGATACACGACGTCGTTCAAGGCATCTTCACCATGAAGAAGGAGAATACATGTTGAGCACCATCCATAATGCTCAACCAAGCTCAATAAGGCACCACCATCAAAAGAAGAGTGCCAAGGACAAGGAGCATCGTCGTGAGCATCATGTGGATGACCAAGTGCGCCATCTACATCAACATTTGGCAAGGCACGCCAATGACCTCCGTCGACACCATCATAAGGCTCCTTCTACGACTCGTGCCACCACCAAACTGGCACCAAGAGCAAGCTCTCCTCCACGCCATCAAGCTTCAACGCCACGACATGACGTCCTAGATGACGCATGCAACCTCATGGATGCGGAGGACGAAGACCTCTACTTCACCAAGTTGGACGAGTACGTCAAGAGGACTACACAATCCAAGGTGCAAGATGGCAACGACAAGGCCAAGAATGGTGAGCATGGGACTTTCCCTTCACCAAAGGAGGCGCAATGATTTGAGAGAACCGATCCTACCCCATATGCTTGAGTGATGATGTGGTACCAATCCCATGTGAGTATGAGAGCCACTTAGCCCACTTGAGTGAAAACAAGAGTGAGATGAGTGACTCCACCATACGTGAGATTGAGTGCTTCCACTTGGAGGGCATGAGTGATACACCGAGTGAGTTGAGAGTGGTAGTTGATAGGTCATGTGAGACCACTTTGATTGCTAACGACTTACCCTCTACCTCTAGTGTGTTTCCTCATGATGTGTTAGGTTCCCTGGATAAAGAAGCGCCAAGCTTGGAGATGATGATGCCTCCGACCAAGAAGATGAACATGGTGGATGAAGATGATGCCATCCCCACACATGATGAAGAAGTCGCCCACATGGAGGCTAATGCTACCACAACACCCACTTCATATGAGAGGTATGAACAAGGTAAAAATAAGGGTGTTGATGATGCCATGATCCCACTAGTGGACATGATGAATTGTGATGATTGGCATGCTATAGATGATGTTTGTGATATCACATATGCTTCATTGATATTTCTATGTGATACTTTGCCTTTGCATAATGTTGAGCATGTGAAATTATTTGATTGTAATGATGTTGCCATAGACATGCCATGCTTTAAACGTTACGTTGATGATATCATTGCTTGTACTTTGTTGAACAATTGCTCTTTCCGATGTTTTGCTTGCAATCATGTTACCAATGGTACCCCTCGAACCATGCTTTGTCATAAATGTTTTACAATCTCTCCCGTTGCTTGCAATAAGTTGAATAATTGCTCTTTCACTTGTTTTGCTTGCAACAATAATTATCATATGGTTTATATTGAGATGGCCCCCATAGCTTTCTCAAATTTTGGAGATTTTGATGATTGCCATGATAAGCATGTCCCCCACTTGCATACTCACCATGCATATTTTTCATCCTTGATTGACACTAATGGTGATGTGCACAAGAAGAGATATGTCATGATGGATGATGTATTTCTCTACCATGCACACACATTCTTCCTTTTATATATGATGTGTGTAGGTACCCGCACAAGAATGTCAACCTTGGTTGAGCACGAGTTGACAAAAAGAGCTCTAGAGAGCATCCCCCAAGTGAGTTCAAGATCGAACCCAGCTCTGATACCTTTTGCATGCTTTGCATCTTTCATGTTGACAATTTCTCTTTCCTATGGTTTGATTGCAAGCATGTTAATGGTATTCTTTCACCTTGTGACAATCATTTTTCGTTGCTATTGGATATTGATGCTTTGTGTGTTGCCACAAAAAAAGTTGAACAATTTCTCTTTCCGATGTTTTGTGTGCAACCATAATGCCATTTTGAGCATGTATTGTCACGAGAGCTTCCAAGTCTCTCCTATTGTTGTTGCAACAAACATAAGGACCACTTTCTCTTTCATTTGGTTTGTTTGCAAACATGTTGCTTGTGTTTCGTCTTGCGATACTCATACCCCCATGATCTGGGCCTTTGATGATATGTGTATGGCATCCAACATATTGAACAATTGTTCTTTCCAATGGTTGCTTTGCACACATAATGATGTTGTTTTGGATATCTTTCCTCATGTCTTTTTTCCGAATTCTCCTACTCTTGCATCAAAGATGTTGATCCATTTCTTAGTCAATTGCTTTGAGTGCCACACTAAGACGCTTTATGGAGTTTTTGAGTTCCCACATTTGGATGATGTTCAAACGACATCCATGCACTTTGACCCTGCATACGCATTTCGTTTGCGATACTTGAGTTGTGCTAATAGTGTTGTGAACAATAATGGACATGCCACAAATGACATGCTCCTCTATCACACACAAACATAATTTGCTTGGTCTTTGTTGTGTGAAGGTACAATTGCTTACGCATCAACCTCTATGGACCATAAGTTGACAAGACGAACCGTAGAGAGTTACCTATGGCTACCCCTCAACAAGCTATCTCTACATCATAAGGTGACTTCACTCTACTTGAGCACTCATGCTATAATCTCCATGAATTGGCTACTCTTTGAGTGTTGTTTTGCTTTTGTTGTGAGCTTTGTAGGCTTCATGGAAGGTGAAGGAACATTGAAGAGTTGCCACATCAAGCTTCTCAAGGACGAATGTATGGTGAACCCCAGGATCAAGAAGGTCTCTCGACATCATCTCCTTAGTGATGTGCATGAAGAGTCGAGGACGACTCTTTTTGAAGGGGGGAGCTGATGCGGCCCGTCCTATGGACGCTCCTACATCTACACCACCGAGTCCCCCAAATGGACCGATGACCCGTGCCCGAGCCAAGCTCCTTCAAGATAAGGTGAATCCGCCCCTCTCATCATGTGACTTTGACATACACTTGGACGGCTTGCTACTTCATACCACTACTCTGTGCATCATCAGGTACGAACCCCCGCCGCATCGACCCATGAGCCCTGAAGTTGCACCTGTCCTGAAGCTACCTGAGCCAGAGTGTCCGGCGCAGCCAGAATATCCGGCGCGACTCAGCCGGAGTGTCCGGCCTACCCCAACCCCGTCCTGGCGCTGACATTCTGTGTGCTACATCGGATTCTACCCGGACACTACCCGGAGTGTTCGGCCACCCTGGACTGTCCGGCCCACTCGACCCGGAGTGTCCGGCCTATGCGATGGGCCTGCGTGCCAACATCTGGGTCCTTGGCCCATGTACCCCTCTATTCCGCACCAAACCCTAGTTTTATGCCCAAACTACCCCTGAACTTGTGGCTGGCCTATAAATAGAGCCCCCACCCCTCATTGTATCCCTTAGGCATAGATGGTAGACTAAAGAAAACCCCCTTTGTGGAATCTCTAGTTTTGCCTCATCCCCTTCTACCAAAGGGGATCGACTACCGTCACCACCTCGTTGGAGTTTGCATCGCGCCTCCCTAGTTGTACAAGTCCTTGGCATCGGTGTCCCTTTGCCAAGACGTCAAGACCCTCTCCAAGGTGTTCTTCCCTCTCCGTGTGGGATCGAGGGAGCACGTTGACCGATCTTTCCTTGCGAATATTCTCTCGGACCGGTGGCCACCGGTGAGAGCAATCGGCCTTGTACCGTGTGTGTTTTGTGTGTGTTCATCGTGTTCTTCACGAGGTGTGTGTCCGCTTCTGCTACCTTCTCCCTTTCCCCTCGCTTTCCCATCGATTTGACCATGAGATCCGTGAAGATCGGGCCACCCACGGGGTTACCCCATAACACATCTGGAGGGGAACTCATCCACCGGGGATCCATCTTTGCCCTATGCGGATCCATTAGGCTTAGGCATCGATCTTCATCGTCCACCGCTGCATCACCACCATCTACATCCATCCCATCTACATCTCGTTTAGATCTTGTTGTAATTCCTATACTCATTGTGGATTTATACAAGTACTATTCATCTATGATTGTTTCCATTACCATTGCCATGATATTGATTGCCTCCATGTTTGAGTAGATCTTTAGTTCTTGGGGAGATGGAGAAACCCTAGTATGAGATTGAAATAAGATAAAGTCTATTATGATATTCATCGCTATGACCATGTGTTAGATTTTCTACATCTTGATGTTGAGAGAAGTCGACCTCTCAATATTTTCCGCTTGTGGGGACTTGATGGAGGAAACTACTTGTTGGTAGACGGAGGCATGCTAGCACTAACAGTGACTATAATGTTGTTGGCACCCCTTACGTATCAACTTGGGAAACCGAGGAAACTCACGGAACACTATCCATGCCATGGGATACGTCCTACGGGATTATGTCCCTTAATAGCACAGTAATTTGATTGATGTCGATTGCTGACTGCTGTGCTTATGAGGATGATATGTTCAGCGGTTGCTAGCTAATCGTCCATATACGGAGTTCCTCCCACACATACATAGTTGAGAATGTTCATGATGATAATCTTTATCTTAGATCTTTACAATACTAGTGGTGTATCCGCTACTCCCTGAGAATTCCTTTTTCCCTACTATAGTTCCAATATATTTTACATACACGATACTTACTTTTTGTACTCAGTAATTTTACTTTACTTTATTGCTCTTATACCCAAAACCCAAAAACACCTTTTTACACAATACTCGCATTTTATCTTTTCACGTAGAACTTTATCTAGCATTTCTATCGTAATATTTATTTCAAAAGTTATTAGACTTCAGACTCCTGCTCCCTTTGGGATCGATATCTTTATTTGGAAACTAGCTACAAACGATATGTGCTCTTGCTGTCATCAAGAACCATGGGTGAGGTAACTCACGACTGAGGAACGGGCCTCGAGTTCAGAGCTCGACACTTTAGGTCTTGACGAGCTCAGGCCGTGGAGGGGCAGGGCCTCATGAGCCATCACGAGGATAAAAACTGTGTCAGGAACCGAGGGTGAGGTAAATCACAGCCGAGGAACGGGCCGTGAGTTCAGAGCTCGAAACTTTAGGTCCTTACGAGCTCGGGCCATGGAGGGGCAGTGCCTCACGATCCGTCGCAAGGATAAAAACTAGGTTAGGAACCATGGGTGAGGTAAGTCACGACCGAGGAACGGGCCGAGAGTTCAGAGCTTGACACTTTAGGTCCTAACGAGCTCATGCCACAGAGGGGCAGTGCCCCATGAGCCATCACAAGGATAAAAACTGGGTCAGGAACTATGGGTGAGGTAACTCACGGCCGAGGAACGGGCCGCGAGTTCAGAGCTCGACACTTTAGGTCCTGACGAGCTTAGGTTGCGAAGGGGCAGTGCCTCATGAGCCATCGCGAGGATAAAAAACTGGGTCAGGAACCGTGGATGAGGTAACTCACGGCCGGGGAACGGGCCACGAGTTCAGAGCTCGACACTTTAGGTCCTGACGAGCTTCCCCGTAGACCTTACCAAGAGATGGTTGATGACCCAAAAGTATAGGGGGTGTATCACAGTATTTTCAGTAAGTAAGAGTGTCGAACCCAACGAGGAGCAGAAGGTGATGGTGAATGGCTAGGAGCAGGAATTCTCTGTAAATACTTAGCAAACAGATTTTTAGGGGTTTTTGATAATGCAGGTAAATAAAGTACGAGTAAATAAAAGACAATAAGAATAAATGCAGCAAGTGGCCCAATCCTTTCTTTAGCAAAGGACAAGCTGGTTGTAATACTTAAGATGACAAAACGTTCTCGAGGACACATGGGAATATTGTCAAGTGCTTTTGCTTCATGTAGTTGATTAATCTTCTTTAGTTTTTTAAGTGTTGTGTGGGTGAACCTGTGCTAATGTACCGACCTTCCTAGGACTAATACATACTTGTGATTATACCCCTTGCAAGCATCCGCAAGTACAAGAAAGTAATTAAGGTAGAAACCTAACCACAACTTTAAACTCTAAGACCCTGACGCCCCTTGTGCAATGGTTTCCTAACGGGGGTTTAGGTTTCTCTCACTCCGGCAACCCCTACGATTAGTAGCCAAATACACAATGCATTCCCCTAGGCTGATATAGGTGAAATTTCATGTAGTCGACGTTCACATCACACCACTAGAAGAAGTACACCACAACTTAAATATCAAACTATTGAATCTTTCTCAACACAATTCCACTACTAACAACATGACTTCTCCCATGTCCTCAAGAACAAAATGAACTACTCACAAGACATCATATGGATCATGATCAGAGATGATATAATGATATGTAACAATCTGAACATAAACAATAATTCTATGGTTCACTCAATAGCATGAACTACAAGGAGTAATCAACACTAGGAAAGTTTTCCCTAAGAACTATGCAAGATTCAACCCAATTGTTATAGTGGTATGAGGTGGTGATGATGGTGTTGGTGGAGACGATGGTGGTGATGATGATGATGATCCCAATGAAGTCCAGCTTGATGGTGGTGTTGATGGCGATGATCTCCCCTCTCCGGGAAGGAATTCCCCTGGAAGAATTCTGTCTGTCGGAGAGATCTTTCTCTCTCGGTGTTTTCCGCCCCGCAGAGGCGACGGAATCTTTCTGTGGTCGCTCCCCGAGTCTTAGGGTTTCGGGAGGATAATATACGCCAGAGGGGAGAGGCTGGAGTGGACCAGGGCAGCCACACCACCTGGTGGCGTCGCCTGGGGTGGCTCGCGCCAGGGGATGGTGTGGGCCCCATGTGGCCCATCTCCACTTCCCCTTCTGGCTTTCTTCGTCTTTTGGAAAAATAGGATTTTCCATGTATTTTCCCAGATTTTCTGATCTTCACAAATTTTGCCTCCAAACATCACCTTTTCCATTAGAATCTTGAATGCAGCGGTCCATGCTCCAAAAGTCATCAACCATCCAAAAATAGATGAAATAACATAAGTACCATCTCTTAATATGAAATATATCAATGAATAACATCTAATTATGATATAGAATAGTGATGCAAAATGGACGTATCAACTCCCCCCAAGCTTAGACTTCGCTTGTCCCCAAGCGAAACTGAACTCAATAAACACGACCTCAGGTTTATGGAGTGAAGAGTCGATAAAAGAATACAAACAAGAAGCATCACATTCACCAATACATAAGTAATAATAGAAGACAACTCACTATTATATAACTTAACTTGCAAAAAGTAAAGGAAACAAAATAAAGATACATAAAGTAAATAACAATTGGTAATGGAAAACTTAGCTCTTGGTCGAAGAATAGTTGACAATTTGCTAGAGTTCACAAATAACTGGTTTTCAATGATAGCTTTCAAAGTAGTAGACACTAAGATAAGAGCAAAGTGCAAAACAAGGAACATAAGAAACATGATTGAATTAATTATCATATGAATGAATGAAACACAACAACTCAAAATACTTGCCGAGGTAGAACAGAATGGGTTTACTGACTCAACTAAAAATAAAAGAAAGGCCCTTCGCAAAGGGAAGCAGGGATTTCAAGTTTCATAAAGAGCTTCCAAAAATTATGGTACTTACTAGCTTTCAGCTCTCATTGCCCCTATCATAAGCATCATTAGGTGATTAAGGTTAAAGTGACACAACTAAGAGGATATGCTTGACAAGTTATAAGTTGAAATCTCATGCCCCTTACTTACGAGTACCGAACCTCATGCTACTTAACTTCAGTCACAAGTAAGCTCTTGTCATCGTAAATACATATGTATCATAGAGAACCGCCAATAGGGTACCCCTTGCACATGATACAAGAGCTATCCCATAATCAAAATGACAAGGCAAACAGACAATAAGCATCTCGGCGATCCTTTTATTTGCTATTTGCATAGGTTTTTATTGAGGATGCTTCATAGAGTGCTCATTATGGTTATGCTGCAAGTTTCCACCTTGATTAGGCATGGCTTAGGCTAGCGGCCCAGGCGTCTCTCTAACACACATATAAACTCCATGATCTTACAAGTTCCCCTTTTATTTCACACCACCAGGATCCATAAGCAAAAGAATCATGATATCAACGGAATATAATGTGCAACGTTGAAAGCGTTCCCCATGATACATGGTTCTGCTAACTTCAACTTATAAAGCACAAGCATATATGCAACAAAGATGGACACAATAGTTCAAGTTTATTAAATGCAAGAAAGTAAAGTGTGCCATCAAGTTCGTGAGAGCTTTAATCACTAATTTTCACATAACAAGTTTAATTTGGAAGGTAGATAAAAACATAAATTTACTCGGAATATCAATAGTGCTAGTAGGTAGGTATGGTGGACACAAATGGCATAGGTTTTGGTTTAAGGATTAGATGCACGAGAAGCATTCCCTCTCAGTACAGGTTTTCGGCTAGCAAGGCTGGGTAGCAAGCATAAGAGTTGAAGGAAACAAACAAACATACTAGTGATAAAAACAAACATGCAATCTTCGTTGGAAGCACAAAAGATCTTAACTAGAGAATACTAAACTTATGAGAAAATCAAGAAAGAAAGATGATGAAATTATATATCTTTAGAGTACTTTTATCTTTTTCATTCAATTCTCAAAATAGTGTTGCTATTGACCGAGCCAGGTTTTCCAAAACTAACTAAATTAACTCAATGATCCCAAAGTGATACCAATACTAATGACAAGATCAATCATATAACCAGGAATTGAAAACTAAAATAAGATATGCAAGAGAGAGAATGATAGAACTTCTCATTAATATTCCATAACGACAACTCACACCAAGGGATACATAGATATCTAACAAGAGGGGGGAGACTTCCATAACGCAAACCATCCTACATGATAACTTCTCTATTCATGATATGACTCTACTAAAAAGGTAAAAAGATAGAAGATAGTGATGTGATACCACGGCACTCCCCCCAGCTTGGAACAAACCAAGGGGATGCCAAAACCTGATGACGAATTACTCCTTCAGTGGTGGTGGTATTCTCTCGATGAGCTCTTTGATTAGTTTCCCCAAGTCCTCAATCTCGAAGGTGAGATTACGAATCAACTGTGAGTTTTGCTCAATGCGGCTCATGATCATGAAGGGTTGCGAATTCTAGCTCTTGCGATTCTTTCCCCACTCTTCCTTCTTGAAGTCTTCTTTTCCTGCATGGCTAGAACAAGGCAAATCCCAATTGGAGGGTAGTTTCTCCTTGGGCATAATCTGGTGTTGATGTTCATGAATAAGGGTATGGAAAGGATTCTTGGTGCATGGAGGAAGTGACCGTGGCGCCAAACAGTGACGCGGAGGTTTCCCTCCATTTGACAGCCGTCCAGTCCTTTTGACCCTGGCAGGTTTTACCACCACTCTAGTGCTTGCAATGGTAGTGTCGGTGTGCAGATGTTGGCTTTGCTTTGCCTCCTCTTCATCTTCACTCTTCATCTCCTTCTCCTGCCCGGGGTCTTGGAGATCTTCCTCCATAGGCTCCTTTCCCTTATCCCTAGCGGACACCATTGTGCTTCTAACTTTCAAGAATATTTCCTGGCAGAAATAGATCGAAACGAAAACACGACGAGAACATGATATAGGAACCTCGGGGGATCTGGGGGTTTATATATTATGAAGTTTTACAACAAAAGGAAGGTACTGGGAGAAAACGGGTTGGAGACGGAGTCCGGGGCGGCCACACCACCTTTTAGCGCAGCCAGGGGAGCCGCGCCAGGGGGTGGTGTGAGCCACCCTGGCTCCGTTTCTGTCCCTCTTTCGCTTTGTAGCTTCCCTTGTTGGATAAAAGCTCCAAAAATATAATTGGACAGAATTTTCGTGGAACTTTTCTTACCAGAACGGTTACCTATTTGAAAACAGACTCTGCAGGTCTCGGAATTTGGTCTTTGATAAATTTTTCAGGAGTTATAACTTGAAAAGCATCAACATCTTCATTGTAAAAATCTCTAGAAATATAGTGCTTGAGTCGCTGCCCATTCACCACTTGTGTAGTGTTATCTTTTAAATAAGAAATTTTTTTATTGCTCCTGAACGGTACACTTCTTCAATAACAAAAGGTCCTTCCCATTTTGACAGTAGTTTCCCTGCAAACAATGTGAGACGAGACTTATACAATAGAACTTTCTCACCAACATGGAATTCTGTCTTAAGTATTCGCTTGTCATGCCATCTTTTAACTTTTTCCTTAAAGATTCTAGCATTCTCATATGCTTCACTACTCCATTCATCCAACGAACTTAAGTCAAATAATCGTTTTTCACCAGCAAGCTTACAATCTCTATTAAGTTCTTTAACTACCCAATAAGCTTTGTGTTCTAATTCTAAGGGTAGGTGACAAGCTTTCCCATAAAAAAATTTATAAGGAGACATCCCCATAGGGTTTTTATAGGCAGTCCTATAATCCCATAAAGCATTGTTCAACTTTTTAGCCCAATTTTTTCTAGATCTATTAACAGTCTTTTGCAAGATGGATTTAATTTCTCTATCTGATAAGTCTACTTGTCCACTAGTTTGGGGATGATAAGATGAAGCGATTCTATGATTAACATCATATTTAGCAAGGGTCTTTCTAAAACCACCATGAATGAAATGAGAACCTCCATCAGTCATAAGATACCTAGGCACTCCAAACCTAGGAAAGATAACATCCTAAGCATTTTTAGATAGGTCTCCCCATCAGCACTCTTCATAGGTATGGCTTCTACCCACTTAGTGACATAATCAACGGCAACAAGAATATGAGTATAACCTTTTGAGGGAGGAAAAGGACCCATAAAGTCAAATCCCCCACAATCAAAGGGTTCAATAACTAGAGAGTAGTTCATAGGCATTTCATTGCGTCTAGAAATATTACCAACACGCTGACACTCATCACAAGATAAAACAAATTTTCTTGCATCTTTAAAAAGGGTAGGCCAGTAGAAACATGAGTGTAGCACCTTTTAGTTCTATCTCCTACATGATGTCCTCCATAGGCACTACCATGACATTTCCGCAATATCTCATTTTGCTCATATTCTGGAACACATCTTCGCATAGTACCATCCACTCCTTCTTTATATAAATGTGGGTCATCCCAAAAATAATGCCTCAAATCGTAAAAGAACTTCCTTCTTTGATGAGCTGCGAAAGTTGGAGGCAAATACTTGGAGACAATAAAGTTAGCATAATCAACATACCAAGGGATCCCTCGCGAGCTTACCCCTACTGCAGCCAATTGTTCATTTGGGAAACTATCATTAACAGGCATAGGATCAAAAGAGATGTTTTCCAATCGAGATAAATTATCAGCTACAGGATTTCAGCACCTTTCCTATCTACAATATGTAGGTCAAACTCCTGTAAGAGTAGCACCCATCTAATAAGCCTAGGCTTAGCATCTTTATTTGTCATAAGGTAATTAATAGTAGCATGATTAGTATGAATGGTAACTTTTGAGTCTACAATATAAGGTCTAAACTTATCACAAGCAAAGACGATGGCTAGGAACTCTTTTTCAGTAGTAGCATAATTCATTTGAGCAGCGTCAAGAGTCTTTCTAGCATAATGGATAACATTTAACTTTTTATCAATTCGTTGCCCAAGGACAACACCTACAGCAAAATCACTAGCATCACACATTATTTCAAAGGGTAAGCTCCAATCAGGTGGTTGAACGATAGGAGCTGTAGTTAAAGCCTTCTTTAGGGTTTCAAAAGCTTCCTTACAATCATCATCAAAGACAAAGGGTACATCTTTTTGAAGAATATTAGTGAGGGGTCTTGATATCTTAGAGAAATCTTTAATAAACCTTCTATAGAAACCAGCATGACCAAGGATACTATGAATACCTTTGATGTCTCTTGGACAGGGCATTTTCTCAATTTCCTCAACTTTAGCTCTATCAACTTCTATGCCTCTTTCAGAAACCTTATGTCCAAGTACAATCCGTTTATTCACCATGAAGTGGCATTTCTCCCAATTAAGAACAATATTAGTTTCTTCACATCTCTGCAAAACTTTATCGAGGTTGTGCAGACAATTATCAAAAGAAGTTCCATAGACGGAGAAGTCATCCATGAACACTTCCACAATTTCCTCACAAAAACCATGAAAGATAACAGACATGCATCTTTGAAAAGTAGCAGGAGCATTACATAAACCAAAAGGCATACATCTATAAGCATAGGTTCCATAAGGGCATGTAAAAGTAGTGTTTTCTTGATCTTATTGTTTAACGGCAATTTGAGAGAAACCAGAATATCCATCAAGAAAACAAAAATGGGTATTTTTAGACAACCTTTCTAACATTTGATCAATAAAAGAAAGTGGGTAATGATCTTTCTTAGTAACTTTGTTAACTTTCCTGAAATCAATGCACATTCTATAGCCTACTACTATTCTTTGGGGAATAAGCTCATCATTATCATTAGGGACGACGGTAATTCCCCCCTTTTTAGGGACACAATGAATAGGACTAACCCATTCACTATCAGCAGTAGGGTAAATAATACCAGCATCAAGGAGTTTCAATACCTCATTTCTTACCACTTTCTTCATCTTAGGATTTAAATGCCATTGGTGCTCTACCACTGGCTTTGCATCTGGTTCTATATTGATAGCATGCTGACATATAGTAGGAGAAATCCCTTTTAAATCATCCAGAGTATAGCCCATAGCCCCTCGCTGTTTCTTTAGTACCTCCAATAACCTTTCTTCTTCCTTCCCTGAAACTTTAGAGCTAATAATAACATGATATATCTTATTATCATCAATGTAAGCATATTTAAGATCGCCAGGTAAAGGTTTTAGATCGAAGACCGGATCCTTTTTGGGTGGCAATGTGGTACCCAAGTCTTCTACAGGCAAGTTATGCTTAAGCATCTTAGGTTGACGATGGAGAATCTCGTCAATCTCATTTCTTTCTTCCATGAAGATTTCACTTTCATGATCTTCCATAAATTGCTGCAAAGCATTGTTAGGAGCAAGAGAAATAGAAGCAAGTTGTTCAATTCTAAAATCCTCATTATGGGTTTCATTTTCACAAGGTTCTTTAGTAAATTTCGAAAAATTAAACTCATAAGATTCCCCATCAAATGTAGTCAAGATTTTCTCCCTTTTGCAGTCTATAATAGCTCCACAAGTACTCACGAAAGGTCTACCAAAAATGATGGGATAAGTTTTACTAGCAGTTGAACCAAGTACTAGAAAATCCGCAGTATATTCAATCTTACCACAAAGAACTTCTACATCCCGTACAATACCAATTGGAGAGATGGTCTCTCTATTAGCAAGGTAAATAACCACATCAATCTCTTCCAGTTTGCAGGGACTGATTTCATGCATAATTTCTTTGTAAAGCTCATAAGGAATAGCACTTGAACTTGCACCAATATCGCAGAAACCATAATAGCAATGATCACCAATTCTAACAGAAAGCACAGGGACACTAGCCTTTTTAGTTCTATTAGGATGTGAGACAATATTAGAAGCATGCTCACAAAAGACTATGTGTCCATCTTCTACACTTTTAGTGACAAGGTATTTCACAATTGCTACAACAGGTTCAATGTTTATTTGTTCATCAGGTTTTACAGTTCTCTTTGCACTTTTATTGATTACACTAGTTATCATAGGATGATCCCTTACCTTATCCGGGAAGGGTATTTTCTCGATATAAGGTTCAGGTAGGATGTGATCAATAGTGCAAAATTTAGTACTCCCAACAGGAACACAATCAACAATATATTTATATGGTGCATGATACTTGTTCTATCCCTTTTTCGGAATTTCAATATAAGAAGGAAAAGCCTTAAAACAATTTGTAATAACTTGAGAATCAAGACCATAAGCATTACTAATATTTTGAAAGTCATCAGTTCCCATAAAAGATTCAGTGCATTCATAATCATAATGTATACATGACTTTCTTCCTTTGTCTTTCTCCCATGCTTCAGCATTGTCTTGAATACGGTCCAGAAGATCCCATTTAGCTTATTCTTCCATGCGAGTGAATGATCCAGCACAAGAGGCATCCAATAAATCCTTGTCATGAAGAGAAAGCCTTGCATAAAAGTTATTGATAATAATATTGTTGGGGAGCTCATGAATGGGACATTTGAGCATTAGTAACTTCAATCTCCCCCAAGCTTGAGCTATACTCTCTCCATCAAGAGGCCAAATGGTGTATATTTGATTCCGATCTTTATGAATCTCACTAGGAGGATAAAACTTTGAATAAAAGAGAGGCACTATTTCCTCCCATTCAAGAGCTTGACCATTCTTCAGCGGCTTATACCATTCCTCAGCTCTTCCTTTCAGTGATAATGAGAATAACTTCTTCTTGGCTTGATCTGTTGTAATACATGCACACTTGAACAACCTGCATAATTCATGTATAAAGAGCAAATGATCACCGGGATGGACAGTTCCATCTCCAACATAATAGTTATCCATAACACAATCAATAATTCTTGTAGGTATTTTAAAAGTATCATTCTCAACATGTGATGGTTCATCTAGTACCTTAGCAGTGGTAGTAGCATTACGAAATAAGAAACTCAGCGAATTATCCATATTGAAACTAAAGCAACTAACAGAAATAAACAATACTCACAGTAGAAGTTTCCTTTACCAGTTCCACTCTCCAATAGCGCTTCACTCCCTGGCAACGGCGCTAGAAAATAGTCTTGATGACCCACAAGTATAGGGGGTGTATCGCGGTATTTTCGATAAGTAAGAGTGTTGAACCCAACGGGGAGCAGAAGGTGCTGGTGAATGGCTACGAGCAGGAATTCTCTGTAAATACTTAGCAAACGGATTTTCATGGGTTTTTGATAATGCAGGTAAATAAAGTACGAGTAAATGAAAGACAATAAGAATAAATCCAGCAAGTGGCCCAATCCTTTCTTTAGCAAAGGACAAGCCGGTTGTATTACTTAAGATGACCAAACGTTCTCGAGGACACATGGGAATATCGTCAAGTGCTTTTGCTTCATGTAGTTGATTAATCATCTTTAGTTTGCTAAGTGTTGTGTGGGTGAACATGTGCTAATGTACCGACCTTCCTAGTACTCATACATACTTGTGATTATACCCCTTGCAAGCATCCGCAAGTACAAGAAAGTAATTAAGGTAGAAACCTAACCACAGCTTTAAACTCTAAGACCCTGACGTCCCTTGTGCAATGGTTTCCTAATGGGGGTTCAGGTTTCTGTCACTCTGGCAACCCCTATGATTAGTAGCCAAATACACAATGCATTCCCCTAGGCCCATATAGGTGAAGTGTCATGTAGTCGACGTTCACATGACATCACTACAAGAAGTACACCACAACTTAAATATCAAACTATTGAATCTTTCTCAACACAATTCCACTACTAACAACATGACTTCTCCCATGTCCTCAAGAACAAAACAAATTACTAACAAGACATCATATGGATCATGATCAGAGATGATATAATGATATGTATCAATCTGAACATAAACAATAATTCTATGGTTCACTCAATAGCATGAACTACAAGGAGTAATCAACACCGGGAAAGTTTCCCCTAAGAACTTTGCAAGATTCAACCCAATTGTTACAGCGGTATGAGGTGGTGATGATGGTGTTGGTGGAGATGATGGTGGTGGTGGTGGTGATGATGACGATGATTCCGATGAAGTCCAGCTTGATGGTGGTGTCGATGGCGACGATCTCCCCTCTCCGGGAAGGAATTCCCCCAGTAGAATTCTGTCTGCGGGAGAGATCTTTCTCTCTCGGTGTTTTCCGCCCCACAGAGGCGGCGGAATCTTTCTGTGGTCGCCCTCGAGTCTTAGGGTTTCGGGAGGATAATATACGCTAGAGGGGAGAGGCTGGAGTGGACCAGGGCGGCCACACCCCCTGGTGGCGCGGCCTGGGGTTGCCCGCGCCAGGGGGTGGTGTGGGCCCCCATGTGGCCCATCTCCACTTCCCCTTCTGGCCTTCTTTGTCTTTTGGAAAAATAGGATTTTCCATGTATTTTCCCGGATTTTCTGATCTTCCCAAATTTTGCCTACAAACAGCACCTTTTCCATCAGAATCCTGACTGCACCGGTCCATGCTCCAAAAGTCATCAACCATGCAAAAATAGATGAAATAACATAAGTATCATCTCTTAATATGAAATATATCAATGAATAATAGTAAATTATGATATAGAACAGTGATGCAAAACAGACGTATCAAGGGTCATAGGGAAAATTACGCGCCTCTAGTGGTCCGTACATGTGCCACGCGAGGATCTCAAGCACCAAGAACCGTGGGTGAGGTGACTCATGGCTGGGACTGTCCCATGAGTACATATTTGGACGCTTTAGGCTCTGATGTTGACGGGGGAATGGCTCGGTAAAGGGTACCGTCCCTAGCCCCTGCTCGTGCGGTGTGTGTGGGGGAATCTGGCGGCAAGGTTTTTGGAGAAATGCTTTTTCAAGCAAAAATCAAATAACCAAGCGTGCACACTGCACAAGATCCAAAAGGGGTGCCGGCAGTACGAGCTTATTACAATGCCACTATGGCCTACACGGGGTCTTACAAGAGATGAAGCTATAAGGGGTAAGGGGTCACCTTCAAAAATTCGTGGAGTCAGGCGTGCCATTCGGAGAGGTTCAGTCGCCGCCATAAGGGTGGCAGGCATCATACACGCGCTGGGTGCAATCCATGGGGAAGTACGGCGCCTTCGTGTCGTTGTCGCCCTCGGGATGCTCCGCATCCCTCGTGAGGACGGGCGGGGCTGGTCCTGAGCTCCTCTTGAGGTCACGGGCACCGGCCGTGCCCTAGCCCTCGTGAGGTGGGAACAGCGTGGTTGTTTCCCTCTTCTCCATGGTGTTCTCCTGGGCCATCATTTGTTTCCTCCTGGTGGATCCTTCGACGTAGTATAGGGCATCCACATCCTCGGGATAGGTGGCAGCTGTGGTCTTGTCGGCGTGCTCCAGGGAGCGTAAGGCTTCCACTTTGTCGCAACGGACCGTGATGACTCCGCTGTTGCTGCTAGGCATGTTGATCATGTTGTAGGCATGGTGGATAGGATCCATGAACTTGGCCAACGCGGGGTAGCCGAGGATGACGTTGTACGGGAGATTGATGTGTGCCACGTCAAAGTCGATGAGCTCGGTGCGGTAGTTGTCACGTGTCCCGAACGTGACGGAGAGGTGCACCTGCCCGATGGGTATGGTGGATCCGCTGGTAACCCCGGAGAACGGCATGGTCGGCATCAGCCTGTCATACGGCACCTGCAGTTGGGCAAAGGTCTCAGTGGAGATCACGTTTAGGCATGTTCCTCCATCGACAAGGGTCTTTGCAACCGCGATGTTATTGATGGTGGGGGTGCAGATCATGGGGAGAGTACCCACGGGCCTGGTGGAGATGGGGTGGTTGCTGGCTTTGAAGGTGATGGCGCACTGGGACCACTTGAGCTTTGGCGATGGGACTCCTAGTCTAGCAGCCGCGACCCTCGTGGGTGAGTAGCTTGAAGTGCCGGTTGGACGTAGGGGCCTAGGAGCCACCAACTATGCAGGCTATGGTGCCCTACGACACTTGGTAGCCCCCAGGATCCTCAGCACGCCCTTTCTCTTGGGGGTGAGGGTGCTATTGCGCGGTGTTGGCCTAGTGGCCCGCCGGAGGGGGGTCGCGGCCACTAGAGTTGTTCTAGCGGTTGCCTCTATTCTGGCGCCTCGCTCGCCTCTCGGCCTTCCCTTTCTCTGGATGCTACAGGTCGCGGAGATTCTTGAGCTCGTAGCAGTCGTCGGTGGGGTGCCCTAGCCTCTTGTGAAAGTGTTCGTACGAGTTGTTGTCCCTCTTCCTCTTGCCATTCCACTCGCGAGGACTCTTCCGGTCTGGCTCTGCTGCCAGGATGGTGGTGGTCTTGCGCTTGGAGTCCTAGTCCTTGCCCTTGGATGAGCCTGAGGCCTTGGGGGTAGTTTCTACCTCGGCGAGGCAAAACATCCACCCCACCTCCGCCTTGTCGCACTTCTCGACCATGATGAATAGCTCAGCAGTGGTGGTGAGTCTCTCGCCCCGGATGCAGATCTTCTCCCTCATCTTGATGTCTTTCACGCCCTTGGAGAAAGTGGTGATGACGTTGGAGTCCAAGATTTTGGGGATCTTATTGCGGACTCGGCTGAACCTCTGCAGGAACTTGAAGAGGGTCTCTCTAGGCTGTTGGCGTATTTGATGGAGGTCATAGTAGGTGAGCATGCACTCGTAGGTCCCCTTGAAGTTGGCGATGAAGAGGGAGCTCATCTCCGCCCGTGAGTCAATTGACTACTCGGGGAAGTTCATCAGCCAGGTACTAGCCATCTCCTTCAGGCATAGGGGGAACCAGTTCGCCATGACACGGTCGTCTCCACACACAGCCTTGACACCCGTGGTGTAAAGCTAGAGGAACTCACACGGGTTGGTCATTCCATCGTAGTGCACCGGCGTCTCCGGGCGGAGCTTGTGGGACTAGACCACATAGCGGAGGCTCTTCGTGAAGGCAAGTCAGCTGTTGGCCTAGACCCCCTTGCCATTGGCGAGGGCCGCGTAGTTCTGCTGGCCCGCGGCGGCGATTTCCTTGATGAGACGGTCCTCGTGCTTGCGTGGCGGCGCCGTAGCCGCGGGAGGCGAGATGAACTTGCAGCTATTTGCAGGCGGTGGAGTGACATTGTCAGTCTTGGGGCATCCTCACGACGGCGAGGTGGGAGCGAGTCCCCAGCCTCCGGTGCCCCGCGTTCGGGCTGAGCCCTCGGGGGAGAGGATGGCAGCGTCGAGGAGCTTGGCTATCCAGTCGCGCCACCTCTCCTGGCCCTGCTCTACCGGTGGGTGGTCTAGGAGCTCGCACACCATGCGCTTGGTAGCCTCCGGGTGAGACGCTCGGGTGGCCGCAAGATGATGGGGTGCGAGAGAGCGACATGACGCCGTGCAATGAGGGAGTGGGCTCTCACGATAGGCGGTAGGAGGAGCCCCCTTCGTCCTCTATCCATGGGACCTTCTCAGAGGAGGCGTGTTGTGGAGCCGGCTCCATCTGGGCCTTGCTTGCCGTACGATGGAGGGATCTCTTGGCGCGTGTCTCGTTGTCGGCCGACATGTCGTCAAAGGTCTTGGAAGCGCGCCTTAGCCCCTACCCGGTGCACCAAATGTCGGAGATTTGTCTCGCGAAGGAACTAGGGTCCAACGATCCCTTGGTTCATGAGGGGGCTGAACACACGGTTCCAGAAGAGCTCAGTGATGGTGGCGATGACGGAGCAAGCAAATGACAGAGAGGTGAAACCGGGTTTTTTGCCCAAGTTTAGGACCCCTGTGAGGAGGTAAAGCCCCTAGTCTTGCTTTGTTGTATTACTCGCGTGCTTCGCGAGGGTACAATGGAGGATGAAAGTCTAGGGTTTTAGATCTGAGAGATCGACCCCTTCCAAGGTAGGAGAAGGGCTCCTTATATAGGGAGGCGTCTGGCCTCTTCCCCCAGCCTATGGGCGGGAAGTGTCTCCACAGTGCCGTTCCTCGAGGTCCTGGTCTACAAGACTACTTTTTGGTGGACTAGGTCTTGGGAGCTGGGCGCTTCTCCATCTGCTGGTAAAGCAACCTTCCTTTTTCCCCGTTGGCTTCATCCGGCACCACTAGTTGTCTCCTTAACACACAAACGGTAGGGTCAAGCGCATGTCATGTGAGGCCGGTTGTCCTTTCCTAGAAAAGGGGCTGGACTGGTCCTTCCTTTACCAATGCAGACAGAGGGTGCAGGATCGCCGTGCCCCTTGTCGGGACCTGCCTCTCCCGTTGGCTGCCTAGTGAAGTTACCAGTAAGCCCCCGGAGTATCCAAGGTTGGGCTCTGCGGTGGAGCCTCCCGGGGGGAGAGACTCCCTCGGGAGGGAGTCTTCTCGCGTAGCAAACCCTCGTGAGGGTTCTCCCGCCGGTGCTGCCTCCCGAGGCTTCGAAGCCTCTCAGAGGCGCGTCATCTCGAGGCACTAGGACCGCTAACCATCGGGATGTGGCACCCCGGTTGCTGTGGCCTCGACATGATCTTAGCGACGACCACCCTATGCGGGAACTTGCAAGCGATGTCGACGACGACATAGACTTGGTGAGCGCCAAAGCTGACGAACTTGCCGTTCCTCACGAGAGGCTTGTTGCCGAAGCAGCCACCATTGTCGCTGATGAAGTTTAGCGATATGAGACTTTGGACAAGGCCAGAGACCACGCGATCACCAGAGACGACAATGTTTCCCGTCCAAATTAGAAGTCTAGCCAGCACCGCTGCTAGCCCCATGGTGGGAACCAACTATCATGGTGGTATCATGGCAGATGCCATGGGATGGCTTAACTTGGGGCCGAATGGTCGCCAGAGGATCCAGTGAGGGAGGATGCGCTAACGAGCGCACATAGAACAACACACAAACACATGATGTACCCATGTTCGGGGCTCTCCTAGTAAGATAACACCCCTACTCCTACATGCTAGATGATATATCTCTGGATATTACTGTAGCTACAATGGCGCTCCTTGAGTTGTATGCGAGAGGAGGAAGAATGATCTCTCTGCTCTCGCTCTTCTCTAAATGAGTTGGGGGTAAATGAGCAAACCGATCGATCTCCTTCTCTGGAGGACCTAGGGTACCTTATATATGGTCCCTAGGTTAGCAGATTAGGGCACAGGTGGAAAGGAATATCCTCTACTAGTGGTACTAACGTCGTTGCGGTGGGCCCGCTAGATGCTGATCTTGTCACTTTGTCACCTCTTGGTTATCCTCGATGGGACAAGACGTGCCCATTCCTGATAACCGTTACCATTCTGACAACGGTCGCCTACGGGTTCTCCTTTATGGGACTATTCACCGTAATCTAGGGGCACGCCTGATCCTCTCTGGGATTGATGGGAAGAGACTAGAGAATTGACTTTAGGGTCAGCATATGATCTTTGATCATAGGCTAGTCCCTATGTCGACTCCAAGGCTCTAGCCGGTATAACTCAGCCTGATCGTACATGCATAAAGGAGATAACTTGTTTATGTGCACATATGTTGTATATGCTAGTTCTGGTATGTTGGCCTATGTCGGCCACCCTATGTCGATCAACCTTAGTCCTAGTCAACGTCTCAACTTCTCATTATACGGTGCCTTGACCACACCTAGGGTCAACCCCCCGACATAAACCCTATTAGGCACTAGGATCTATCTCTATAGATCTTTATGCCCAATATGTAAGATGCTTCACTCAAATATTTCATCGATTTTTTTCTTCAACGAGTCATTTATAGTGTTAAGAAATGTTTTATCGTTTCCAATCAACAATATGTCATCCACATATAGTATTAGAAACACTATCACACTCCTACTTTCCTTCTTGTATACACAAGACTCTTGTCCATTCTTGATGAAGCCAAAATTCTTGACAACTTCATCTAAACGAAGATTCCAACTTTGTGATGCTTGCTTCAGTCCATAGATGGATCTCTAAAGTTTGCACACCTTTCCTGGATCTTTAGGATCGTCAAAACCCTCGGGTTGTACCATGTACACATCCTCAGTTGGCTTCCCATCCAGGAATGCTATTTTGATATCCATCTACCATATTTCGGAATTGTAATATGCAGCTATTGCTAGAAGTATCTGAATAGACATAGGCATTGCTATGGGAGAGAATGTCTCATCTTAATTAAGTCCTTGAATTTGTCGAAAACCTTTTGCGACAAGTCATGCTTAATATATGGTCACATTACCATTCACATTTGTTTTCTTCTTATAGATCCATTTACATTCTATAGGCTTTACGCCTTCAGGAGGGTCCATCAAGTTCCAAACTTGATTCTCGTACATGGATTCTGTCTTGGATTTCATGACGTCTTGCCATTTGATGGAGTTAGGTCCCATCATAGCTTCTTTGTATGTAGTTATTGGTCCATTTTTGTCCAGCAACAATGCATCATTGTCCAACAATAATACTTTATCTTGAAATATTACGAACGAAAGACGAACTATACCAGATCTACGCGGTTCAATAGGAGCATTAATTTCAAGGACTACAACACTTGTAGGTGTTGCAGCATCTGATGGCACCATATGCATTTCCAGAACACTTTCTAGTTCTGCACTACTCTTCTCATCTTGCTCCGGCTCAATAACCTCATTAATCTCTATTGTCCTCCCACTCAAAACTTTAGCGAGAAGTTCCTTCTCAAGAAATAATCCTCCTCCTATGACAAATATCTTGCCTTTTGTTTTGTGGTAAAAGGAATACCCAACTGTTTCTTTACGGTAACCTACAAATATGCATTTGTACGACTTGGGATCAAGCTTGTTTGGTTGCAAATGTTTTACATAAGCCTCACAACCCCAAATTTTAAGAAACGATAAGTTGGGTTTCTTGCTAAACCACAATTCATATGGTGTTGTTTCAACGGACTTTGATGGTGTTCTATTAAGTGTAAAAGCCGCACTCTCTAAAGCATATCCCCAAAATGACAAAGGGAGATCGATTAAATACAACATAGATCTCACCATGTCCATCACAGTTCAATTATGCCGCTCTGACACTCCATTATGATGGGGTGTTCGTGAAGGTGTAAGTTGTGAAACGATTCCACGTGCTCTAAGATGTTAGCTAAACTCATGACTCAGTTATTCATCTCCATGGTCCGACCGTAGAAACTTTATTTTCTTGCCACATTGATTCTCTACTTCATTCTGAAATTCCTTAAACTTTTCGAATGTTTCAGACTTATGCTTCATAAGATAAATATAACCATAACGTCTCAAGTCATTGGTAAAGGTTATAAAGTAGAGGAATCCACCGCGTATAGGTATACTCATTGGACCGCAAACATCAGTATGTATTATTTCCAACAAGTCACTTGCCTATTCAACATATCCACTAAACGGTGATTTGGCCATCTTTCCCATCAAACATGCTTCACATGTGTCAAAAGATTCAAAATCTAGTGAACTCAAAAGTCCATCACTATGGAGTTTCTTCATGCATTTATTTCCAATGTGACCGAATCGGCAGTGCCACAAGTATGTGGTATTCAATTCATTTGTCTTTCAACATTTATCCTTAGTGTTATGGATGTGTGTATCACAATCAAGATCAATAATAAACAGCTCACTCTTCACATGAGCATGTGCATACAAGACATTATTCATATAAATTGAACAACCATTATTCTCAAACGTCAATGAATAAACATCTTGTAAGATACAATATCCCAATATAATATTTCTTTCATAATGCAGGTGCGAAGTAATAATTACTAAGTTCTAATATTAATCTTGACGGTAGATGTAAAGGTATTGTGGTGACGGTAATCACCACAATGCTTGCTGCATTCCTGATGCACATCGTTACCTTGTTCTTGCCAAATCTCCTAGGGTTACGTAGCTCCTATATCGTATTGAAAATGTTAGCAACCTATCTAGTATCAAATACCTAGGAGTTACTTTTAGGACCTTGCAAGTAAACATCCATAACATGTATATCCGATATATCTGAGCTAGATAATCTAGACTTCTTCTTCTCCACTAAGTACTTTGGACAGTTCCTCTTCCAGTGACCCTTCTCCTTGCATAATAAACACTCAGCATCCATGGATGGACCTGGATTTGGCGCATTGCCCTTGTTATAGGCGCGACGCGCATCAGCCTTCTTATTTTCTCCCTTGGACTTATTATTCTAGAAGCGAGTGGTTTTCTTCACCATCATCACATGATTAGTGTTCTTCTGTATATCCTTTTCAGCCACCTTCAACATCGCGAGTACTTTGGCCAATGTCTTGTTCATCCCATGCATGTTGAAGTTCATGAGAAATCCTGCGAAGCTAGGTGAGATTGATTTCAGGATTATATCAATTCCCAGTTCAGGAGGAAAGGGAACGCCTAGTGCTTCCAACCTTTGAACGTACCCGTGCAACTTGATTACATGAGCACTAACCGAGCCTCCTTATGCCATCTTGTAGTCCAGGAGAGATTGAGAGATCTCATATATTTCTGCTCGAGCTTGCTTCTCAAACATGTCCCTTAATTATGAGATTGTTTCATATGGACCCTAGTTTTCAAACCTCCATTGAAGATCTTGTTCCATGGCTGCAAGTATAGCACATTGGATAGTGATGTAGTCATCACTACGTGTCTGAAAGACATTTTGTGCATCTTCAGTCATGTTATCATTCGGAGCATCACCAATAGTTGCTTCCAAGACATAGTATTTCTTAGCACCTTTCAGTACTATCCTTATGTTGCGGAACCAATCCACAAAGTTTGTATCAGATTCATGAAGTTTCTCTTTCTCTAAAATACCTGCTATAGGGAAGTTGTTGCGTGCCATTGATCTACAAACAAGTGAAAATTCATTTAGACATTGTTTCATAATTAATGAACTACTCAATATTAACTGTATACTTCAAAGTGTAGCTCCCACTAAAACAAACATCTCTCATGATTGATGCTTAGTGATTCAAGATCCACGACTTGCTTTCCCGGCACCAATGTTACATCACGCACCGGGGAGCAAGACCGATAGGTAATCATACCAATCACATCAACATATGACTCTTGTTAATGTTTCAATTCGTGTGTTCCATACTCTAGACGTTCTAGGTAGTATGTCAACTGAACCTTAGTATACCGGTAGTGCGACATTTTTGCACCCACATTATGAATGTCGCTAGGTGCACCCATATTACATGACCTACACCAGTTCGAAGCTTATGTTATGTGGCTCCTAACTAAGGGGGGACACATTATTCCTTGATAATTTTAAGTGAGAGATAACCCTATTTCTTACGACTACCACACAACAAATAAAGTGCATAAAAGGATTAGCATCACATGCAATTCATATAGTGATATGGTATAGCTTTGCGCCAATGATCTCCATCATCAACGTCTTCCAACACCATGTACTCCTCCATGTGCCACGGGCATAGCATTGAGGTCCATTTTTGCTTGATCATCATTGACATGCCTTGCTTTTACAACTATTACTACTCTAGCTAACAAAGTAAAAAACAACTATGGCTATTACAATAATATAATGACAATCATGCCCAACAAGATTACAACATAACACATCTCATACATCACTGCAAACTTCACATTGTTATACCACATCACTTCCCTGCAAAAACAAGTTAGACGCTTCGAACATGCTTTGCTAAATTACGGGCTCTATGGTGACATAGAGAACCGTTCTTTTACCTATGTGGTAAGAAAACACCATCATCAATCGTCTTGATTTTTAACTTGTCTGGGGTGTGTCCCCATTGCACTATAAATAGTACAATAGCTTCACTAGTGTTTGGGGGATAACCCAGGGTAGGGTCACGCTAGGGTATAATGGCCTTGTTAGCTGAGGTACGGCAAGGTCAAAGCGTAAGCTGGCCGAGTCACCTCAAGGCAGGCTAAATTACAATAAGACCTGGCCCGAAGGATGTTCGTCTAACATTACCCCGGCCGACATAAAACATATGTTAGCTAGCTCTTTGTAACTTCCTTGCAGGTACTCACAGGGCCGAGTTAACAAGGACTGAGCTGGGTTACCACTTGGCTTACAAGGGAAGGAAGGAATCTTCTTCGTCAAAGGTTTTCTATCTCCACTGTAGCATGAGCACAGAGGACAGAGGGATGGACCAGCGAGTACGGTCTGACAAAGGTGACGTTGCCCATGTCGGGTGACGTTGGCTATGTCGGATGACGCTGCGCTGCAGAGGGGCTCAGAGAGGCTTACGCCATGAGTCTGGATTAGCTTAGACAGAGAAAAGAGGAGCACCGCTTTGCTATTTTGGGAGAGGCATATTCTACGAATATTCCTTCCACGTATGCCCTAACTTGTAACCTAGCCCCCGTATATAAGGAGGGGCAGGATCTCCATAGAGAGGGTCGGCCATTTTTACTAAGGGAAAACCCTAGAGAGTAGTATGGGTAGTAGAGAAGTTCATCCTCTTCCTCCCCAAGAACAGCTCAAGGAGCCCTTGTAATCCACCATTGATAAAAGATAAATACAAACATATGTGTGGAATCACCACACTATCCCTCCATGGATATCTCTAGTGCTCATTGGCCCCATCTTTAGCCTATACATGGCATCTGTTGTGCCACCACCATGACAGTTGGCGCCCACCGTGGGGCTAGCGGCGCTAGTAGGAGTGAAGATCCGAATGGGAAACATCATTGCCACCGGCGAACACATCGTCTCCAGGCTCGTTCAGCGCTTTGGAGTGCTGGACTACATCAGCGACAACGTTGGTAGCTTCGGCAGGCGCCCTCCACCGTGCAACGGCCTCTTCATCAACCTTGGCGCCCACAAGATCTACATCAATGTCGACTAGTCCTGCGTTCATCTTCAGCATGTCATCGAGGGAGGCGAACCACCTCTCATCGCGTCACGTGGCTCACGAATCACTCGCCCCGCCAGCTGCATTGAGTTCATGATGACAATGCTTGTCGTCGGATTGATGACAAGTACGCCATGAGGGGGTCCTCAAGGCGTGCGGAAGAGAGGGGTGTGAGACGTACGGTGTTCTAGGATGGTGAGCACACAAGTTTACCTAGGTTCGAATCCGCCGGCCTTGGATGGATCCTACTCCTGCTAGCAATCCAGTAATACGGTAGAGCCGGAATATGGGTTACAAGGGTTCGCCTGTGCGAGTTGAGATTGTAGACTATTGGGGTGCCCCAAAGGCTCTCCCTAGGACGGCTTATATAGATATCCGGCCTAGGGTTTACAGGAGAGATCTATCCGGCTACGACTAAGAGTCGGTTACAGAGTACATCTTGAACTACAAGTAACACAATGGGCCTATGTCGATAAGTCTTCTGGGCCTTCCCGTAACCGGACTAGACTCCGTCTCTTCTCCCTAACTGGGCTATCCGTGAAGCAAAGCTCTAACCCAAAGTGGGCCACCCTGGTCAACAAGGAACTGTGAGGATACACAGAAAGTATATCCCCAACAGAGCCAGATGCAGGAGCAAACAATGATCTAACACTAGATCCGGATGCTACACCGAGCAAACAGAGTTGTGATTCAGCTAGGTCTCTGAGATATTCATCCAGCGTAGCGTTTTGACATACAGAATATTAATACTGCTGCCACCGTCCATGAGAGTCTTGGAGAAACCATAACCGTCAATAAGTGGATTGACTATTAAGGCGTACTTTCCTCGCCTGTGCAACTTAGGAGGATGATCAGCGCGGTCAAATGTGATTACCACTTTCGACCAGTCCAAGAATTGAGGGACAGCCGGAACTGTTGCATTGAGCTCATGTAGCACTGCCTTTTTGACCTTTGCTGGTTGAGATCCGAGGAAGGTGACATATGTGTCTTTCTTGGTCGGAAATTTTTTCTTCCCTTCCGGCTTGGGATTTGAAGCATCAGCTTCCTCCATGTCGGAATCTTCCTTGGTCTCTTTATCCTTTTCGGGATTCTTCTTTCCCTTCTTCCGCTTAGCTTTGTAGCCAGCGGTATCATCTCTCTTAATGTCATCATTGAAACGACACTCGGTGTTTGTGTGGGACGATCCCCCATTGGCGTCTGGGTTATTGGCAATGTCAGCCCAAGAGTAGGTTTTTCCTGGTTGTTGGTCTCCTCTACCTTGAACTCTCGAAGTCCCACGACCGCGTCTGCGGCCTCCGCCATGTCCTCCTCATCCTCCAGACCCGAAAGTGGCAGTGACCACTGCCGTTTCCGCGTTGGGTTTTTCTTCCGAGGTATTCTTGCGCTTCTAAGCTTGTTGCTTTGGTTGTTTTGCCGACTGTGGCATAGCCAGGGCGTTGAGTAATCCCTCTGCATCGTCATCAGCATCTGCATACTTGCTTGTTGTTTCTATCATCTCTCCCAAATCAGTGACTTTGTCGCACTTCAAGCGATGACGTAGTAAACCAATTGGTAGACCTGCAATGAAAGCTTCAATCGTAGTTTGGTCATTTACTCCTTCACAGGAGTTCTTGGTGTCGATCCACCATCCGAGATAATCCCGGCAAGTTTCTTCGGCTTTCTGGGTGTAACGCTGTAGGTCTACGACCATACAGGGCCTCTGGTATGTGCCTTCGAAATTCTGAAAGAACGCACTTTGCATGTCATACCAGTTGTGGATGGTGTTCTCCGGAAGTTCATTGAGCCATGATCGTGCCGTCTTCCGCAACATAAGTGGGAGATATCGGGTTGCGACCAGGCTGTTTCCGCCTTTGGCGATGCAGCAAGCTTGGAAAAAATCCTATAGCCAAGTATCTGGCCAAGCTATGTCGTCATAGGCTTGGATATGTCTTGAGATAGAAAATCCTTCCGGGAATCTTGTAGCTCTTATCCGTGGTCCAAAGCACTTTGGTCCCACGTATATATCATCATTTTCATAGAGGCACGCCTCTATATTGGAGTTGATCATGTGCCTTGCATCGTTTGGGGATAAAGATTGTCCCGAGTGATGACTATGGCTGTGGTGCTTTGGATCCAGACTTCGGCTTCTGCCACCACCTCCTCCACCACGACGCCCTCCTTGGCCTCCTTGGGATCCGTTGTGATGGCTACTTGGCGGAGAGGGTGGAGAAGCTGGGATATTTCCGGCTGATCGCCGGCCTCCATCCGGAGCGCCATTATTCTGGTTCCGAGGAGGTTCTTCATTATGACGAGCCCCCTGCCGGCTTGTCTCAGCACGGTGTCCGCTGTTCCTTCGTACGTCATCCGGACGGCTTGCATGTCTAGGAGGTGGCATTCATTGTCGGTCCTCCTCCCGATGTTTCTCTATCTTCTTCCCTATGGTCTTTCGACTCTCGTAGGGGAGGGTTCCTCAGATTTAGTGCAGCAATTGCCTCTTGCTTTGCAGGTAGGTTAACGTTATGCCAGTCCCGTGCAGCTTTCTGGTGCTGTCCTGAAGATCCAGTTCTTGAGTAGTTATCTTCCCAACGGTCGGAACGACCGTGTTGCTCCAGAACACGTTGGGGTCTTAGATCGGCCCATGCCGGATCTGTGCGACATTGGTCAGAATCTGAGACCAGTTTTTGACTTTGAGACAGGGCGACCTTTTGCTGCTCCAGTCCTTTGTTGAGTAATTTGATTCCCAACCGGATCTACTCCAGGCCTGGATTAGTCGATAGGATTTCCCGAGCCGCAATGGTGTTCTATACTGGCGTTGTATACACCCAATCCCCGTTGTTGTCGCATCGAGGAATCCCAAGTTCTCCTCCGAAAAGGACCTTGTGGATCTGCAGGAATTGGTCATCATGAGTATGACGTTTCCTCGTCTTCTGCTGTTCCGTGGAATTGTACTTCTCCGCATTTGCCATGCATTTCTTTTCCTCCTCAATGTTTTTGGCTTCATCAAGGAGTACTTGGCGATGCGCTTCTAGGGCATGTGCCCTCTCGTCCAGCTCTTCAGCAATAAGTTCTGCAGCTGTAGGAATAGGTGTGGTTAATGCAGCATCGATGAGTTTACACGCACCTTCAGTGATCACGTGTCCATCCACCGATTCTTCTTTTTTGGGCTCGTCCGGGATAAGTGCTCCATCCGAGTCTCCTTCGTATTCCTCGGCAATCACCTCCTTTGCCGGAGGATCTTTTGCTAGGGTCTTGTTCTTCTTGTTCTTCTTCTTTTCCTTCTTGGCAGTGCTGGTAGCAAAGACGGCTTTGGGTCCGTTTCCTGGAGTCAAGCTTTGATTGGTACTTTCGGACATCTGGACCTCGGGATTATCTCCGATTTCCATGTCATCCTGTGTTTTGGGAGAGTTTTCCCCGGATCCTTCATCCATGGCTTCTTCTCCCTCTGTAGTTTTGGAGTTATACTCCTATTCATATTCCGCGGAGAACTTTCAGAAATCTGCAGACATCATTGATTCAATCGAGGATGCGGGTACGTCGGCGTTTGTTCCAATCACCTCCAGAACAGAGTCGGTGTTGTCTCCAGCATCGGCAGTGCCGGGTCCGGATCCCACATATCCGACAAAGTGTGATGCGTGCCTCCTGATATAGTTGTGGCTTTTGCGATCTGCTTCCTCGAAACATCTGATGGTTGATGACCCACAAGTATAGGGGGTGTATCATAGTATTTTCGATAAGTAAGAGTGTCGAACCCAATGAGGAGCAGAAGGTGATGGCTAGTGGTATGGATCAGGAATTCTCTTCAAATACTTAGCAAACGGATTTTTAGGGGTTTTCGATAAAGCAAGTAAACAAAGTACGAGTAAACAAAAGACAGTAGGAATAAATGCAGCAAGTGGCCCAATCCTTTATGCATCAAAGGACAAGCCGGTTGTATTACTTAAGATGACCAAACGTTCTCGAGGACACATGGGAAGACTGTCAAGTGCGTTCGCTTCATATAGTTGATTAATCTTCTCTAGCTTGCTAAGTGTTGTGTGGGTGAACCTGTGCTAATGTACCGACCTTCCTAGGACTAATACATACTTGTGATTATACCCCTTGCAAACATCCGTAAGTACAAGAAAGTAATTAAGGTAAAAACCTAACCACGGCTTTAAACTCGAGGACCCTTACGTCCCTTGTGTAATGGATTCCTAAGGGGGGTTCAGGTTTCTGTCACTCCGACAACCCCTACGATTAGTAGCCAAATACACAATGCATTCACCTAGGCCTATATAGGTGAAGTGTCATGTAGTCAACATTCACATGACACCACTAGAAGAAGTACACCACAACTTAAATATCAAACTATTGAATCTTTCTCAACACAACTCAACTACTAACAACATGACTTCTCCCATGTCCTCAAGAACAAAACGAACTACTCACAAGACATCATATGGATCATGATCAGAGATGGAATAATGATGTATAACAATCTGAACATAAACAATAATTCAATGGTTCACTCAATAGCATCAACTACAAAGAGTAATCAACACCGGGAAAGTTTCCCCTAAGAACTAATGCAAGATTCAACTCAATTGTTACAGCAATATGGAGATGGTGATGATGGTGCTAATGGTGATGATGGTGCTGGTGATGATGATGATCCCGATGAAGTCTAGCTTGATGGTGGTGTTGATGGCGACGATCTCTCCTCTCCAGGAAGGAATTCCCCTGGCAGAAATCTGTCTGCCGGAGAGATCTTTCTCTCTCGGTGTTTTCCGCCCCGCAGAGGCGGCGGAATCTTTCTATGGTCGCTCTCCGAGTCTTAGGGTTTCAGGAGGATGATATACGCCTGAGGGGAGAGCCTAAAGTGGGCCAGGGCGGCCACACCACCTGCTGGTGCGGCCTAGGGCTGCCCGCTCCAGGGGTGGTGTGGGCCCCCTGTGGCCCATCTCCAGCCCCCCTTCTGGCTTCCTTCGTCTCCTGGAAAAATAGGATTTTCCGTATATTTTCCCGGATTTTCTGATCTTCACGAATTTTTCCTCCAAATGGCACCTTTTCCATCAGAATCCTGACTGCAGCGGCCATGCTCCAAAAGTCATCAACCATGCAAAAACAGATGAAATAACATAAGTATCACCTCTCAATACGAAATATATCAGCGAATAATAGTGAATTATGACATAGAATAGTGATGCAAAATGGACGTATCAACTCCCCCCAAGCTTAGACTTTGCTTGTCCCCAAGCGAAACTGAGCTCAATAAACATGGCCTCAGGTTTATGGAGTGAAGAGTCGATAAAAGAATACGGACAAGAAGCATCACATTCATCAAATACATAGATCATAATAGAAGACAACTCACTATTATATAACTCAACTTGTAATGAGTAAAGGAAACACAATAAAGATACATAGAGTGAATCATAATTGGTAATGGCAAACTTAGCTCTTGGTCGAAGAATAGTTGATAATTTGCTGGAGTTCACAAATAGCTGGTTTTCAATGATAGCTTTCAAAGCAGTAAACATCAAGATAAGAGCAATGTGCAAAACAAGGAACATAAGACATGATTGAATAAATCATCATATGAATGAATGAAACACAACAACTCAAAATACTTGCTGAGATAGAAGGTAATAGGTTTACTAACTCAACTACAAAGTAAAAGAAAGGCCCTTCAAAGAGGGAAGCAGGGATTGCAAGTCTCATAAAGAGCTCCCAAAAATTATGATACTTACTAGCTTTCAGCTCTCATTGCCCCTATCATAGGCATCTTTAGGTGAATAAGGTTAAAGTGATCAAATATGAGGATATGCATAGACAAGTTGTAAGTTGAGAATCTCATGTCCCTTGAATACGAGGTCCGCTCCTCATGCTACTCAAGTTTAGTCACCGGTAAGTTCTTGTCATCGTAAACATATGTGTATCATAGAGAATCACCAACGTGGTACCCCTTGCCCGATGATATAGAAGAATCCCCATATCAAAATGACAAGGCAAGTAGACAACAAGCATCTCAGTAATCTTATTTACCATGGTAATATGGTGCTTTTTTCTCTCTTTCCTCTTTTCATAATCTCTTTTTTCTCCTTTTTCTCAATCTCTATCTCTTTTTTATAAGAAGAATGCTTCGTAGATACTTGTTATGGTTACGCTGCAGGTTTCCACCATGTCAGCATGGATTAGACTAGCGACCCAGGCGTTTCTCTAACACACATGCATAACTCCATGGACTTACAAGCTCCCCTTTCATTTCACACCAACGACATCCATAGACAAAAGAACAAGATATCAACTTGGTACTAAGTACCAGTGCAATGTTGAAAGCGTTCCCAATGACAGCATGGTTCTGCTAATTCACAACTTACAAAGCGCAAGCATATACGCAACATAGGTGAGCACAATGGTTAAGGTTTATTAGATGCGAGAAAGTAAAGTGTGCCATCAAGTTCGTGAGAGCTTTAATCACCAGTTTTCACATAACAAGTTTAATTTGGGAGGTAGACAAAACCAGAATTTACTTGGAATAGCAATAATGCTACTAGGTAGGTATGGTGGACACAAATGGCAAAGGCTTTGGTTTAAAGGAGTGGATGCATGAGAAGAATTCCCTCTCAGTACAAGTTTTTGGCTAGCAAGGCTGGGTAGCAAGTATAAGAGTTGAAGGAAACAAACAAACATACAAGTGATAAAAACAAACATGCAATCTTCCTTGGAAGCACAAAAGATCTTAACGAGAGAATACTAGACTTATGAGCAAATCAAGAAAGAAAGATGATGAAATTATTTTTTCTTTAGAGTACTTTTATCTTTTTCATTCAACTCTCAAAAAGTGTTGCTACTGACCGAGCCAGGTTTGCCAAAACCAACTAAATTAACTCAATGATCCCAAAGTGATACCAATACTAATAATAAGATCAATCATATAACCACGAATTGAAAACTAATATAAGCTATGCAAAAGAGTAAATGATAGAACTTCTCATTAATATTTCATAACGGAAACTCACACCAAGGGATACATATCTAACGAGAGAGAGGACACTTCCATAATGCAAAACATCCTACATAATAACTTCTCTATTCATGATATGACTCTACTAAAAAGGTAAAAAGATAGAAGATAACAATGTGATACCGCGGCACTCCCCCAAGCTTGGAACAAACCAAGGGGATGCCAAACCTGATGACGAATTACTCATTTGATGGTGGTGGTAATATTTTCTTAGTTGACGTGAGGAAATCTTCCAGCATCTTGCGAAGCCTATTATTCTCCCATTGAAGCATGTCCACCTTCCTCCTTAAGTCTCGGTACTTATCGCAGAACTCTTTAGTGACTCGAAGAGCTTCCGTTGATGCAGGGCAAGAGACGAAAGGTACCAGCCCCTGCTTGGGGTCTTGGAGATCTTCCTTCATAGGCTCCTTCCCCTTATCCTTGGCAGACACCATTGTACTTCAAAGCTTTCAAAGAGTATGTCTTGGCAGAAACAGATCGAAACAAAAACACGATATACAAACCTCGGGGGATCCGGGGGTTATATATTACGAAGTTTCATATCAAAAGGAAGGTACTGGGAGAAAACGAGTCGGAGGCGGAGTCCGGGGTGGACTCACCACCTGGTGGCGCGGCCAGGGGTGGGCCCACGCCACAGGGTGGTGTGAGCCACCCTGGCTCCGTTTCCGTCCCTTTTTCGCTTCGTAGCTTTCCTTATTGACTAAAAACTGCAAAAATATAGTTGGATAGTATTTTCGTGGAACTTTTCTTACCAAAACTGTTACCTATTTGAAAACAGACTCTGCAGGTCTCTGAATTTGGTATCTAGTAGATTCTTCCGGAGTCATCACTTGAATAACATATGTATCTTCATCTTCATACACTTATTACTTGAGTCATAAAACCCTTCTCTTCCTTATTACACCATTATCTCCACTTCCTGGAAATTTCTTTCACACTAAACTTCACACAGTTCTCATTAGCAACATTAGTATAAGTGAAGTGATAGAACCTTTTGAGTCCAACTTCAACTGAAAGCCATCAAAACATAAGCCACTGGAGCAACTCCTTCCAAAAACCCAAAAATAATTCAAAAAGGAAATCGAATAAAGAAACAAATGCAAGAGTGGCAAAATCTGTCAAAACAGACCAGCATGTAAAGATCAATTTTTTCGAAAATCTTCTGTTGCTCAAATCAAAAAGTGCAAAACTAACGACAGTTAAATAATAACCTGGGGCAGAAGCACAACATATTACATCTCAAACCGACATACAGAGATCTCTCACGAATTTTTACGGTGAAGCACAAAAATCTGTTTCGGGATAGCAACTTCCCCAAATCTTACTTCTCTCTCATTAGAGGTTGATCTTGACACAAGAACCAAACAAAACGGATAAGGAGTGGTTATTACCGAAGTAATAACTTCCAAGCCTCAAAGAAACAAAAACAAACTGAAAGCAAAAACAAATTGGGTTGTCTCCCAAAAAGATCTTTCTTTATAGCCATTAAGATGGGCATGATAATTTCGAAGATGCTCACTCAAGAATATGAATTGAAGTGAAAAAGAGCATTAAGAAGCAAAAACACACACACATTTAAGTCTAACCCACTTCCTATGCAAGGGAATTTTGTAAACAAACAAGTTGTTGAAACCAGAGGCTACTTGCATAAGAAGGCAAAAGAAGTGCAACATAAAAACTTTCGGCATAAAACGGGGAAACTTGATATTCTTGAGATAAATAAGAACACTTTTCCCTCTCTCATAGTAACTTTCAGTATCATGCATAAACTTAACAATATAGCTATCACAAGGGCCATCATAACAATGATCACTTATTCTAACAGAAAACACAGGAATACTAGCTCTCATAACACTACTTTGTGAAACAATATTAGAGGTATCCTTACAAAGGATAGTGTGTCCCTCTTTTTCATATTTAGTAACAAAATCTTTCACATTTTCTATTATAGGTTCATCAACCATTTGTTTATCATGTTCAACAGCTTTATTCATACTTTCATCAACCATACTAGCTATGATAGAATGTTCCTTTACCTGTATAAACTTCAGTATTAGTAGTATAAACTTCAGTATAAGGTTCAGGTAAGACATGATTAGTAGTATAAACTTCAGTATTTCTTGCAGGAACACTCTTAGCAATATCTTTATAAGGTTCATGATACTTATTCCACTTCTTTTTAGGCACTTCAATGTAGGAAAGAAAAGCCTTAAAATAAGAAGCAATAGCTTGAGAGCCTAGATCATAAGCATTTTTAATATTTTGAAAGTCATTAGTTCCCATAAAAGATTCAATGCATTCATAATCATAATTTATACCTGACTTTCTACCTTTGTCATTCTCCCAAGCTTCAGCATTGTCTTGAATACGGTCCACAAGATCCCATTTAGCTTCTTCTTCCATGCGAGTGAATGATCCAGCACAAGAAGCATCCAATAAATATTTGTCATGTAGAGGGAGCCTTGCATAAACGTTATTGATAATAATATTGTTGGGGAGCTCATGAATGGGACATTTGAGCATTAGTAATTTCAATCTCCCCCAAGCTTGAGTTGTACTCTCTCCATCAAGAGGCCAAAAGTTGTATATTTGATTCGGATCTTTATGAATCTCACTAGGAGGATAAAACTTTGAATAAAAGAGAGGCACTATTTCCTCCCATTCTAGAGCTTGACCATTCTTCAGTAGCTTATACCATTCCTCAGCTCTTCCTTTCAGTGATAATGAGAATAACTTCTTCTTGACTTGATCTGTAGTAATAACCTGCACACTTGAACAACCCGCATAATTCGTGTATAAAGAGTAAATGATCACCGGGATGGACAGTTCCATCCCCAACATAATAGTTATCCATAACACGATCAATAATTCTTGTAGGTATTTTAAAAACATCATTCTCAGAAGGTGGTGGCTTATCTACTACCTTAGCAGTGGTAGTAGCATTACCACAGTAGAAACTCAGCGAATTATCCATAACGAAAATAAAGCAACTAGCAGAAGTAAACAATACTCATAGTAGAAGTATCATTTACCAGTTCCATTCTCCAATAGCGCTTCACTCCCTGGCAACGGTGCCAAAAAATAGTCTTGATGACCCACAAGTATAGGGGGTGTATCGCAGTATTTTCGATAAGTAAGAGTGTCGAACCCAATAAGGAGCAGAAGGTGCTGGCTAGTAGTATGGATCGGGAATTCTCTAAAAATACTTAGCAAACGGATTTTTAGGGGTTTTCGATAAAGCAAGTAAACAAAGTACGAGTAAACAAAAGACAGTAGGAATAAATGCAGCAAGTGGCTTAATCCTTTATGCAGCAAAGGACAAGCCGGTTGTATTACTTAAGATGACCAAACGTTCTCGAGGACACATGGGAAGACTGTCAAGTGTGTTCGCTTCATATAGTTGATTAATCTTCTCTAGCTTGCTAAGTGTTGTGTGGGTGAACCTGTGCTAACGTACCGACCTTCCTAGGACTAATACATACTTGTGATTATACCCCTTGCAAACATCCATAAGTACAAGAAAGTAATTAAGGTAAAAAATTAACCACAGCTTTAAACTCTAAGACCCTTACGTCCCTTGTGTAATGGTTTCCTAACGGGGGTTTAGGTTTCTGTCACTCCGGCAACCCCTACGATTAGTAGCCAGATACACAATGCATTCCCCTAGGCCCATATAGGTGAAGTGTCATGTAGTCGACGTTCACACGACACCACTAGAAGAAGTACACCACAACTTAAATATCAAACTATTGAATCTTTCTCAACACAACTCAACTACTAACAACATGACTTCTCCCATGTCCTCAAGAACAAAACGAACTACTCACAAGACATCATATGGATCATGATCAGAGATGGAATAATGATGTATAACAATCTGAACATAAACAATAATTCAACGGTTCACTCAATATCATCAACTACAAAGAGTTATCAACACCGGCAAAGTTTCCCCTAAGAACTAATGCAAGATTCAACTCATTTGTTACAGCAATATGGAGATGGTGATGATGGTGCTAATGGTGATGATGGTGGTGATGGTGGTGATGATGATGGTGACGATCTCCCCTCTCCGGGAAGGAATTCCCCCGGCAGAAATCTATCTGCCAGAGAGATCTTTCTCTCTCGGTGTTTTCCGTCCCGCAGAGGCGATGGAATCTTTCAGTGGTCGCTCTCCGAGTCTTAGGGTTTCGGGAGGATGATATACGCCAGAGGGGAGAGCGTGGAGTGGGCCAGGGCGGCCATACCACCTACTGGCATGGCCTAGGGCTACCCGCGCTAGGGGGTGGTGTGGGCCCCCTGTGGCCCATCTCCAGCCCCCCCCCCCCCTTCTGGCTTCCTTCGTCTTCTGAAAAAATAGGATTTTCCGTATATTTCCCGGATTTTCTGATCTTCGCGAATTTTGCCTCCAAACAGCACATTTTCCATCAGAATCCTGACTGCAGCGGTCCATGCTCCAAAAGTCATCAACCATGAAAAAACAGATGAAATAACATAAGTATCGCCTCTCAACATGAAATATATCAATGAATAATAGTGAATTATGACATAGAATAGTGATGCAAAATGGACGTATCAATGGTCTCGAGAATATCGTCTATGCTTGCATCTTTCATCATCATGCGTCGCAGCGTGTACCTCAGGAAAGGCCTATCCGTAACGGCGTCGTCAGAGTCGGAACCGTCGTTGTTGTTGTGCTCCTCCTGGATTTCGACTTTAGCGGGTGGGTCGATCTGGGATTCGGTCTCTCTAGGGAGATCCACTCCAGATTCAACTTGGACCGCCAGGTCTACTTCAGGCTCGGATTTCTCCACTATCTCCGCAATTGGTGCGGGCTGGGTGGGATTAGGGTTTTCTGAGATCCGGAACTCTGCCGCCTCCGCGGATAAAGGGGACCCAGAAATTTCTTCTGCCTCTATCATCACCGCTGGGGTGGGTGGGACAGCTTCAACAAAACCGATGTAAACATCGATCTCGCCAAAAGACATGATGGTGTAGGCAGTCACAGCCTCCCTAGCCGGAATCCAGGTCTCGTCGAGAATGATGAGAGGGACGTCACTGGCATAGAGGATGTGACCAATGGCGATAGTCTTGCCGATTCTGATTCTTGCAGATTCCACTCGGAACTCAGATCCGAATCTCACTTGCCCCACGGTGGGCACCAACTATCGTCGGGTTGATGACAAGTACGCCATGAGGGGGTCCTCGAGGCGTGCAGAAGAGAGGGGTGTGAGACGTATGGTGTTCCGGGACGGTGAGCACACAAGGTTACCCAGGTTCAAATCCGCCGGTTTGGACGAATCCTACTCCTGCTAGCAATCCAGTAATAAGGCAGAGTCGGAATATGGGTTACAAGGGTTCGCATGTGCGAGTTGAGATTGTAGACTATTGGGGTGCCCTAAAGGCTCTCCCTAGGACGGCTTATATAGATATCCGGCCTAGGGTTTACAGGAGAGATCTATCCGGCTACAACTAAGAGTCGGCTACAGAGTACATCTTGCACTACAAGTAACACAATGGGCCTATGTCTGTAAGTGTTCTGGGACTTCCCGTAGCTGAGCTGGACTCCGTCTCTTCTCCCTGACTAGGACGCCCGTGAAGCAAAGCTCTAACCCGAAGTGGGCCACTCTGGTCAGTGAGGAACTGTGAGCATACCCAGAAAGTATATCCCCAATAGCAGCCCCGGAAGTCTCCAAGATCCAAAGTCGGATTCATGATCGTCTAGCTTGATCTTTGGCTTCCAGAATATTGAATGGTTCCTAAAACTTCAAAACAAAAAATACGATCCGGGTCTCAAAAAGTAAGTCAGACATATTAGTACATTATTCGGATTTTCCAGCTTGATATTCAAACTAAGCCGGAACTTGGTCTCTGACGTCATCTGACACTGGTCATGGTCAAGTCACATCACTGACAAACATCCTGTTAGCACGACCGTTGGTGGGTCCGTCGTTCACAGAATCGAGGCACCGTTTCAATGCGTACGCGGAGATCGAGGCGACGTAATCATCGCGTGGGACCTTTGAAGGAAATATGCCCTGAGAGGCAATAATAAAGTTGTTATTATATATTCCTTATATATGATAGATGTTTATTTTGCATGCTATAATTGTATTGATAGGAAACATCAATACATGTGTGTTTAATAAACAAAAAGGGTTCCTAGTTATGCCTCTCTTATAGACTAGCTTTTTGATTAACAAGACGATCAAAGTTTCCTAATCATGGACATTGGATGTTGTTAATAACAAGGTCACAGCATTTGTGAAATGATGTGATGAACATTCATCCGAAGTATAGCATTACGATCAAGTCATTATGTTTATATTGCTATAACATCATACAAAGTAGTCTTAGTCCTTAGACCATGAGATCATGTTAATTGCTAACACCGGAAGAGTATGTTGATAACATCAAACGTCACACCGTAACAGGGTGACTATAAATATGGGTTTAGTACTACAAAGGTGTTATGTTGAGGCTCATGGATCAAGAGTGGGATTTGTCAATCCAGATGACGGATAGATATACTCGGGGCCCTCTCGGTGATATCACATTAAGATAGCTTGCAAGCAAGTGATGTGATCACTAGAATGTTATATCACGGGAACGAGAAAAGAGTGCATGTCGGTAACGAGATCAAACTAGGTATTTGGATACCGATGATCGAATCTCGGACATGTATTATATCATGAGACAAAGGGATTAAATTGCTGACGTTAAAGGTTCTCACGATCACATAAGTCATCGTTGAATGTGCAGGAGTCAGTATGGATCTCCAGGTCCCGCTTCTGATTATTGATCTGAGAGGAGTCTCAATCATGTCTGCATTATTCGCGAACCGTAGGGTGACACACTTAAGGGTTGTCGGACACCATTTAGGAGCACATATGTTCCAGACAAAAGGTTTGCAAAGCGCAGGAATTTTTTCGATAGAAACCGGAATTGTTTCGGGTGAAATTGCAGAAAGTGGTTCTGCATGTAATATTGAAATGTTGCAAGGGGTTTTATGTGAATGTTTGTTAATTAAAGTAATTAACAAAATTCTGAATAAAATAAATAAAAGAGTTTTATTAAATGAGAGAGCATTAAATTTGGAGAAATTTAATGCATTTAAAGTGGAGACTTTAAAAGAGAATGTTAAGGGGCATTTTAATGTGGAGGGGTTACCACCACATGAATGGGGGAGGTGAGGGGTCACCCCCCCCATGCACCGGCCATGGAGATAGGGGCACCCCCCCTCCTCCTATAAAAGGCCACCCATTCCCTCCTTCATCCTCACACCTCCTCGTGAAGGATCTCTCTCCCCCTCTAGATATTTCCCCATGGTCTCGGATTAGCGAGATACATGTTCCCGGTGACCTTGCGTCTGGAAGGAGTTGCTGCTTCCGCTGATTCGCTGGAGCGAGGAGGTGGAGGTTGTCCGGTGGCTTGAACGTGTGTGCGAGGACGGATGCGCTGCTGATTTGCGGCGCTCGGACTTCCACACGATCTTGAGATCGGCAAGCGTACGACTACATCAACCACGAGTTCCTACTCGTTAACAAAACTCGTTGTCTTCGAGGGTAAGTTCTCCATGGATGTATGTCCACCCGTTGCTCTGTATCTAGTAGATAGATCTTGGCGTATAGTTCTCATCGTAGGAATTTTTTTGTTTTCTATGCTGTGGACCCAACAACCTTCCCAGTTCCTTCCACGATGCGTGGCGTTTACACTGTGGCTTTTGCACGAATCTTGGCACGGGTAGGTGGTCATAAGGGGTGAGGATTCTCTTTTCCTCATCTTCTTCACCTATTCCCCTTGCCGTTTCCTCTCCTACAGTTCTCCCTCGCGCACAGAATCCCCTTCTTCCCAGATTCCCAGCACCGCCCATCTAAGGTCACCGGCGCACCGGAGGAATGGCTTCATCTTCATCATCCGGCTTGGTTGGGTTCACAGCGGCGGTGGCGGCGGAGAAAGAAAGCAACTGCGGGGTCTGGATCCCATGCCTCCTCGACAACGAGAAGCTCCACGGTGTGGATATTGAAGGGCTCCTCCGTGCCGGCGACTGGCGGAGCGGTTTCGGCAAAACCATCCCCAACCCGCACGCCAACGAGCGGGTACACTTCGGCACCCACCTCGACAGAGGTTTGTGTTTCCCTCCCTCGGAATTCTTCTCCGAGGTGATAGATCATTACGGTGTTCAGCCTCACCATCTTCCCCCAACTCCATCTTAGATATGAGCGCCTATGTAGCTTTGTGTGAGGGATATCTCGGCATTAGGCCGAGTCTCACTTTATTCCGGTTCTATTTTCATGTCTGGAGAAACTCCATCACTGCCGGTAATCCTTATATTACCGGCACTATTAGCCTTTCAGTTAGACGCGAGCATGTTTATCCTCGCATTTTAGCTAGTGAGTCGGTCAAACAGTGGTCGGCCACCTTCTTTTACCATAAGGATATTCCTGCTCCCGGCAAAGCTACTGCTTTGTCGACTGTAACTACCTCGGTGAATTACGCTCTTAGTTACATGCCTGGATGAACGAAAGTGGTTAAAATAGTACGGTGGGGCCCAGGGCCACTCACGGTAGACCTTTCGGCCGTCCTAACCACTTTCAGATCATCGGGACAAGAACGAGCGGCGTAATCGGCAGGCGAAGGGATCAACTACATACACAAATGAGTATGTATGCAAGCCACATACAATAGTCCTCAGAGCCATTCCATCTAAAAGAAATAGAAATATTGCAACGCCATACGGCAAGATTCAAATATCCTAGATAGAGATAATAATTTAGGATAGCTCCTCATACAACAAACATCAGAGTATCAGGCGGAAGCGGAAACAAGATCCGAGTACGGATAAGAAGCAAATCGGCATAAGATGCCACATAAATAAACACATCCCGCCCATAGATCTCACGGATCCCCATTCCCGGAATCTCTACACCGAATGATCGTTGCCAACATCATCTGTCTCCTCCACCCAGTATCCATCTTGCGAATACACCTGTTCATCTGAATCAAACAATCTATCGTGTGAGACCCTAGGGGTACTCAGCAATTCTTTATGCCACTAAAGGGGACACAACCTGGGGTGACGCAATTGTAGCAAAAGATAATATCTAACAATTCTATAGATACTCGCTAACCATCCACCTAACCAATGATAGACGGATGTCCGTGAATTAAGAACAACAGTTATAACAGTATAATTAACAGATCCATCCTCCTCCTCGCTTACTAACGAGGAAGCGGACAAACAACCCCCATCATCCGTTGGCAGTTTTATTAACCATTCCATGAGTATTGCACTATTTACTAGTCAAGTTCTTAGTCAAATTAAAAGCGGTACTTTAGTTATTCTTGTCTATGATCGAGAAACTGTGCTCCAAGTCGTCCATAACCGCGGACACGGCTTTCAGAAAGATTTACCCTACAGGGGTGCACGAATAGCAACACACACTCGATCAACCTCGGAAAAACCAACTCAAAACCCAACGAGGCATTCACGACAAAGCAATCATAGGATTCAAAAATATTTCAGGGGGCCACCCCATTAAGCTACCCGCAACAAAGTTGGCCGGCTCCGAGACGGACCCAAGGTTTGTGTCAATGAATGTAAACGACTGGGAACCCGAAAATGTGACTGGGCTTATCGATACCGCGAAAACATTCCACGATCCAAAACAGTACAGGTGCTCCATGCACAATCTTATTAAAGCAGTAACATGGCATAAGTACAGGATAGTAATAAAGCCCCAAACTACTTGTGGCCCCAAGAAATAAGAATGAATCAAGCTCTGGCTCAGGGGGGTCCATAAGGCCTCCCGGATGTGGATAGTGCGAATAGTCAAGGAACAGGAATCAAGTACTCGGGGTCCTACGGGACACAAGTGAGCATGAAAAACCAAATAGCATTACCATTGTTAGACAATTGGGATGCTACAACTCTCCCCCACTAAACAGGAATCTCGCCCCGAGATTCTAGGAAGAAGAAGACTCAAAGAGGGTAGGATACTTGGCACGGAGCTCATCTTCACGTTCCCAAGTGGCTTCATCAACGGAATGGTGCGACCACTGCACCTTGCAGAACTTGATGCACTCGTTGCGAGTCCTTCTTTCTGCGACTTCAAGAATTTTTATGGGGTGTTCTTGATAAGACAGATCTTCTTGGAGATTGATGAGTTCATGGTCCACGGTCCTACCGGGATCCTTGAAGCACTTCTTGAGTTGAGAGATGTGGAAAACATCATGGACTTTGAGTTGTTCAGGGAGCTCAAGAGCATAAGCAACTTCTCCTCTTCTTCCACGAATTTTGAAAGGACCGATGTATCTAGGAGCTAGCTTTCCTTTGATACCAAAACGGTGCGTGCCTCTCATGGGAGTGACACGAAGGTAAACGAGATCACCAGGGACATACTCCATGTCCGTGTGCTTTCTGTCATAATTGCTCTTCTAGCGACTTTGAGCAATCTTTAGATTTTCAAGAATGATGTGAACTTTTTCCTCCGCTTGAGTTACAATGTCGGGGCCAAACAATATTCTTTCGCCTACGCCCGACCAACCAATCGGAGTTCTGCATTTGTGACCATAGAGAGCCTCAAATGGTGCCATCTTTAGACTTTTCTGGAAACTATTGTTGTAAGAGAATTCAGCATAAGGAAGACATTCTTCCCACTACATGCCGAAAGAGATAACGCAAGCACGGAGCATATCTTCTAGAATCTGATTGATCCTTTCAACTTGTCCTTGCGACTGAGGGTGGTAGGCTGTGCTGAAGTTTAATTTTGTTCCCAAAGCATTTTGGAAACTTCCCTAGAACTTGGAGGTGAAGATGCTTCCACGGTCTGAACTGATCTCAAGAGGAACTCCATACAGAGAGACAATTCTGTTGATATAGAGCTCAGCCAACTGAATTGCAGAAATTGTTTCCTTGACTGGAAAGAAGTGAGCTACTTTGGAAAGCTTGTCAATGACAACAAAGATTGCATTGTTGCCCTTCTACGACCTTGGAAAACCAGTGATGAAGTCCATCTCTACTTTCTCCCATTTCCATTCCAGAGGCTTCAATGGCTGTAGAAGACCGGAAGGTTTCTGATGGACAGCTTTAACTCTGCGACAGACATCACACTCCGAGACATACTTGGCACAATATCGTTTCAAACCAGGCCACCAATATTGGTTTTTCAAGTCCATGTACATCTTAGTGCTGCCAGGGTGGATAGAAAGAACAGAATCATGCGCCTCCTTGAGAACTTGGTCTCTTAAACCTGGGTAGTTTGGAACAAACATCCGGTGTTCAAAGAAAAGAGTGCCTTGGTCATCGACGTGGAAAGACTCATACTTCGGAAACTGAATGTTGGAGATGATCTTTTTAGTGTAAGGATCACCAAGTTGAATGGAACGGACCTTTTCTTCCAAGAGAGGTGTTTCTAGAAGGTTTAGAAGATACCCTTGATCCACAATTTCAAGGTTTAGCTTGCGGAATTCCTCACACAAGAGAGGCTGTTGTTCTTCCACCATGAGGTTGTTGACATAAGCTTTTCGGCTGAGAGCATCGGCCATGACATTGGCTTTGCCCGGAGTGTAGTTGATGGTCAAATCGAAATCATTGATTATTTCAATCCACCTCCTCTGATGAAGGTTGAGATCAGGTTGTGTGAATATATACTTCAGACTCTTGTGATCGGAAAAGATCTCACAACGGTTGCCAAGCAAGTAATGCCTCCATACTTTCAAAGCGAAGAAAACTGCTGCGAGTTCGAGGTCATGTGTAGGATAGTTGATCTCATGTGTCTTCAACTGTCGAGAGGCATAAGCAACAACTTGTTTTTCTTGCATAAGGACCACACCCAATCCTTGCAATGAGGCATCATAGAATATTTGGAAAGGCTTTGATGTATCTGGAGGAACTAAGACTGGTGTGGAAGTGAGCTTCTCTTTGAGTGTTTCAAAGCTTGCTTGACATGCAGGAGTCCAAAGGTATTTCTTGCCTTTCTTGAGGAGATCGGTAAGAGGCTTCACAATCTTCGAGAAGTTTTGAACGAAGCGACGGCAGTAACTAGCCAAACCAAGGAAACTCTGGACTTCTTTGACATTTATGGGTGGAAGCCAGTCCATAATTGTCTTAATAGTTTCTGGGTTGACGGCGATGCCCTTGGCTGAGATGACGTGACCAAGGTAGGTGACTTGAGGCAGCCAAAACTCACACTTGGAGAACTTTGCATACAGGCGGTTCTCACAAAGCTTGTTTAGGACACACCAAAGGTGTTCTTCATGTTCTTCTTTTGACTTAGAATAGACTAGAATGTCATCCAGATAGACCACAATGAACTTATCAAGATACTCCATGAAAACCGAGTTCATAAGCCTCGAGAAGGTGGCAGGTGCGTTGGTGAGACCGAAAGACATGACCGTGTACTCATACAGGCCATAACGGGTGGTGAAAGCTGTTTTGGGAACATCTCCCTTGCGAATCTTGATTTGATGATAACCACTTCTCAAATCAAGCTTAGAGAATACCACAGCTCCAGCTAGCTGATCGAAGAGATCATTAATCCGCGGAAGGGGATATTTATTCTTGATGGTTTTAGCATTGAGTGCCCGATAGTCAACACAAAGTCTATCAGTCTTGTCTCGCTTCTTCACAAAGATGGTTGGACTACCCCAAGAAGAAGTACTGTGCTGAATGAAACCCAACTTCTCTTGTTCATCCAGCTATCGTTTGAGTTCAGCCAACTCAGCAGGACCCATTTTATAAGGCCGCTTGGAGATAGGAGCGGTACCAGGTTCAAGTTCAATGACAAACTCAACCTCACGATCCGGAGGCATACCTGGCAACTCTTCAGGAACGACATCTGGGAACTCACAGACTACAGGAACACTCTGAATACCTTCCATAGCATCATCATTTAGAGTCGCCAAAGAATAAAGCTGAATTGCAGGAGTCAGACTTGGAGAATAGACTATATGGCCTTCAGGAATTTTCAGAGAAACCGAACGTTCAGCACAATCAATCACAGCTGCATTTGCTGTTAACCAATCCATGCCCAAGATAACATCAATATCAGAATTGCCCAGAACAATTAAGGAAGCCAGAAATGAAGAGCCACCAATCTCAATTTGATTGCCATGGCTGATCTTGGTAGATAACAATCTTGCCCCGGGAGAAAGAACCATTAACTTTTTATCCAGCTGGTCTATAACAAGCTCATGCTCATTTGCAAATTTGTGAGAAACGAAAGAATGTGAAGCACCAAAATCAAACAAAACTCGTGCAGGAACTGAATTAACAGGAAGCATACCCATGACAACTCCAGGTGCATGCTCAGCTTGAGCGACGTTGACACAGTTGGCACGAGCAACCGTAGACCCAGGCTTGGTGTTGATGTTGAGAGCCCGAGGTGGAGGTGCACGAATCATAGCAGCACTTGCCGTAGGTCTTGGAGGTGGTGGTGGAAGAGCTTTGTTGTTCATTGGACAATTCCGGTGCTGATGCCCTGTGTTTCCACAAGTATAGCAAGCACCAGGTGGACGTGGAGCAACGTAGCCAGGGACTCCGCCAGGCGCTCCAGGGTAGTTGTGGTTGTAGCCCCTGGGAGCCACAATGAAGGAGTTTGGTGGCCTTGGTGCGTAGCTTGACGGTCTTGGTGAAGCAGGGAGCGACGGTGGGGTGTTAGGAACCCAGACACGATGCTTAGAAGGAGCTATCATAGCAGAAGAACTTGCTGTATCACGGCTGTGTTTCTTTGACTCCTCAAACACTTGCCTACTTGCTTCTTCCTGCAGAGCTGTGTGTTGAAGTTCCAGAAAAGACGCCGGCCTTGCATGAGTGATTGCATATTTGATGGAAGCATTGAGGCCTTGCCGAAACCTCTTTTGCTTCTTCTTGTCATCAGAGATCTCATCGCCACCATAACGAGAAAGGTTCATGAAGTTTCTGATGTAGGTGTTGACATTTTCAGTGCCCTGCTTGAGGTTGAGAAACACTTCCTTCATCCTTTCCATGAAAATTTCTGACAGATACTGCTCTTTGAAAGCAGCAGTGAATTGCTCCCAAGTAGGCTGAAAACCAAAGAGATCTGCCTTGAGGTAATTTTCCCACCAGAGAGCTGCATCTCCCTTCAGAAGGTGAGTGGCACCTTTGACCCATTCTTGCTTGGGAACATCCGCAGTCATCAGCAACCTTGACACTTCACGAAGCCAATCATCCGCATCAAGTGGCTGATCAGACACCTCAAATTGGCGTGGGTTGAACTTGAGAAAACTCTTGATGTCTCCTCGCTTGGGAGGTGGAGGTAGCGGAACAAACTCATTCCTCCTCATGCTTTCCTCGAAGCGCTGCTGGTTCTGCTGCATAGTGCCCAAAGCATTTGCAATACTTGCCAAAGCAGCCCCAAGTTCAGGTGGTATGTCCTCCTCAGAACGGCGTGGTGGTGCCATCCTGTGATTGATATAAAACACAAGTCAGTACTATAATGGAGAATGATAATAATCCAAAATAGTACCAAAATGGAATTAACCAAGATTAAAGGATGCAATTCACTAAGATGATATGAAAATATCAACAAAGTTCAAGGCAACTAGAAGATATTAAGCATAACACACACGACTGAACAAGGAGTGTAGTATACAAACTAACAAAGAAAAAAAATTCCGCAAATTTCGGCATTAAAATACCACTATATGCGCAAAACCACTTAATGAATCAAGATTAGTAACTCTACTAGTTCAATATACAAGAGCAAATGATAAAAGTAGTGGTATGGTCGCAACTCCATCCTGCACTCAAATCATTACTCCGCACATGAATCAGTAAAACACATATCCCAACACCTTCTTCTTAAGATGAACCTAAAGATTGGTAACTACGAAAAAGAACACCCCAACAAGATAACGTCGGATAACAAAAACTAAGATAGATCGCATCGGTATACAACGAATCAGAATAGATCACGTCGGTTTACAAAGGCCTGTCGATATGGAACGTACCAACGGTTGATAACCAAAAGGCAGATAGTGATAACATTTGGATGCAACAGATAGACAAGGAATTCACACACACACACACAAACACACCCTATGGTACTACGGAACCCAGAACACGTGAATCCTAGTTTGAATATATGTTCTGTGGGTCCCATCGAGGACTGTTGTGTAATGGTATTACTTTGTTTTCCACCCGCACGAAAGTGCCTGGTGGGCATCCTTGAATCGTTTCTATGCGGGTTTGGCGGAAAGGGCTAAAACTTGCATAGGGCCGATTCGAGGGTGTTACAGTTTTTAACTCATGCTTTTCTACGACTCGCATGGCTCAAACAACTCCTGTAGTAATGGCTCATGGGATGGAGGAACAAGCTTCGGTGGGGTTTAAAAGTAAAGGTTATGCAGTACTTGGGATTCAATTTAATGCAATCGCGACTCAATGATGCAAGAATAAGATAGAGGCAATAGGTACTATATGTATGCAAGCATGTGGTAGTGCTTGCCTGGCAGCTTAGTTGAAGTGAGAGATGGATCTGGGTAGTACTCCTAGGATTCCTGGTAATTCTCCTGCTGGGCGTCTATTCGAAGAAGAACCAAACAAACAAGGGCCAACATAAATAAAGTGCACAAGCATATGAATTAAAATGCAACAAGCAAACAAGCATGCCATGATGAATGATGCACAATTTACATGGCATTAAAGTAGCGTGGCAAAGGTGAGGTGTGGATGCAAGAAATAAAGCATTTTGTTATTTATTTAGCCAAGTTTTATTGTCATAAAACGTTCAGATTTTTAATAATGACATGATGCATGCTTCAATTCAGAACAAGGACTGCATAGATAGAACGGGCTCATCGCGCTGATCGATTTAGACATATTATTTGCCCAATTTGGAGTTATAGAATTAAAGTTATTAATTTGTTAAGAAAGGGGCATTTTATTGTAATTTTAATCATCTGGAAATTTTAAAGTGTTCAAATAATATTTTGAAGGGCATATTTGAATTCCTCACATTTTTCTGATTCCAAAACATATATCATTTGTATTATTTGGATTTGTATTTTAAAAATTATTTAAATCTGACTTAAATTTGAATTTAAATCAAATTCTGAAAAGTTTATTTAAAAACAGAAAACAGAAAACGTTTTACACCCAGGCAAACCTAGCCACAGTCACAGACAGGTGGGCCGCTGCTGACTGGGCGAGATCCGCGCGCAAAAAGCTTTTCTCACCGCGGCTACTTCTTGCCACTTCGACTGACTGGTGGGGCTGGGTGGGTGGGTAAGAAGAAAAATGGAAGCAGTCCTACTCTCACGTTTGTTTTTCCCTAGTATACATAACTACCAAAAATATTTGCTAGACTGACAACGACCATTTTGGCTGAGACCCTGAAGGGCGGGATGGCTCTGATACTAATTGTAACTACCTCGGTGAATTACGCTCTTAGTTACATGCCTGGATGAACGAAAGTGGTTAAAATAGTACGGTGGGGCCCAGGGCCACTCACGGTAGACCTTTCGGCCATCCTAACCACTTTCAGATCATCGGGACAAGAACAAGCGGCGTAATCGGCAGGCGAAGGGATCAACTACATACACAAATGAGTATGTATGCAAGCCACATACAACAGTCCTCAGAGCCATTCCATCTAAAAGAAATAGAAATATTGCAACGCCATACGGCAAGATTCAAATATCCTAGATAGAGATAATAATTTAGGATAGCTCCTCATACAACAAACATCAGAGTATCAGGCGGAAGCGGAAAACAAGATCCGAGTACGGATAAGAAGCAAATCGGCATAAGATGCCACATAAATAAACACATCCCGCCCACAGATCTCACGGATCCCCGTTCCCGGAATCTCTACACCGAATGATCGTTGCCAACATCATCTGTCTCCTCCACCCAGTATCCATCTTGCGAATACACTTGTTCATCTGAATCAAACAATTTATCGTGTGAGACCCTAGGGGTACTCAGCAAGTCTTTATGCCACTAAAGGGGACACAACCTGGGGTGACGCAATTGCAGCAAAAGATAATATCTAACAATTCTATAGATACTCGCTAACCATCTGCCTAACCAATGATAGACGGATGTCCGTGAATTAAGAACAACAGTTATAACAGTATAATTAACAGATCCATCCTCCTCCTCGCTTACCAACGAGGAAGCGGACGAACAACCCCATCATCCGTTGGCAGTATTATTAACCATTCCATGAGTATTGCACTATTTACTAGTCAAGTTCTTAGTCAAATTAAAAGCGGTACTTTAGTTATTCTTGTCTATGATCGAGAAACAGTGCTCCAAGTCGTCCATAACCGCGGACACGGCTTTCAGAAAGATTTACCCTATAGGGGTGCACGAATAGCAACACACACTCGATCAACCTCGGAAAAACCAACTCAAAACCCAACGAGGCATTCACGAGAAAGCAATCACAGGATTCAAAAATATTTCAGGGGACCACCCCATTAAGCTACCCGCAACGAAGTTGGCCGGCTCCGAGACGGACCCAAGGTTTGTGTCAATGAATGTAAACGACTGGGAACCCGAAAATGTGACTGGGCTTGTCGATACCGCCAAAACATTCCACGATCCAAAACAGTACAGGTGCTCCACGCACAATCTTATTAAAGCAGTAACATGGCATAAGTACAGGATAGTAATAAAGCCCCAAACTACTTGTGGCCCCAAGAAATAAGAATGAATCAAGCTCTGGCTCAGGGGGGTCCATAAGGCCTCCCGGATGTGGATAGTGCGAATAGTCAAGGAACAGGAATCAAGTACTCGGGGTCCTACGGGACACAAGTGAGCATGAAAAACCAAATAGCATTACCATTGTTAGACAATTGGGATGCTACATCGGCTTTCATCGACGGAGCCGCCACGGCCTTAGCGTCTTGGGACGAGGCTCCTCCGGCTCTCAGTGACGATATGATCCTTGCCAAGAGGCGGATTGAATACCTGATGAAGCACAAGGGCCTGAGAGGGTCCGAGTTGGTCCAATGCTGGGTGGCACGCCGGATCCAGCCTCTCCAGCACCACGGCGACCGACTGATGCATTCCATCATGGCGTTGAAAAATGTCTCCCTCCGCATCAGCCCCAGGGCTTTAAGGCCAGAGGACTACATAAGCCAGATAAAATGGCTGATAAAGGAGCGGGTCAAGAGGAAGATCCCGGATTTGTCTCTGGACATGCACACAGCAGAAGATCCTGTAGTGCCGGTAAGCTTTTTAGCAGTAAACCATTTTTATGTGTTTCATCTTTAATTTACTTTGCAATACTGAGATATTAACTTCTTTTCAGCTTGCCGACCTCCCCGAGTCGAAACTGGCTCCCATCAAGGGATATCCTCCGAAGTATTCTCAGGAGGAGGAACTAGTCCCACTGCCGGACATTGTGCCCAGGAAGCGCAAAGCTCCGATAGTGGCCGTCAGCACAAAGGAAGTGCCAGTTGTGAAGAGGTAACTTTAAACACAACTTCCGCCTTTGTACTTTACTCGTAATTTCTTCTGAGATGTAATGTTTTCTATTCTATCACATTCTCAGAGCTAAACAGCTCATCAAGGGAAAGGCGAAGGGAACTTCTTCGAAGCCCCTGCGGTAGACGAAGCTGACTATGGCTTCTCCTGCTGCGGCTCCTCCGACTCCTGCCCCTCAACCTTCTGCAAACGCTGGTGATTACTCCATCGTCGGTTGTCGCAAAAGATCCGGCTCCCTCAACAGGGCCAGCGAACCTTGAGTCGCAGACTGACGCCACCATGGGTGGCTCAGGTTTTGATAAGGGTGAACCCTCTTCGGGTAATGATCCCTCGGCAGAGACCTTCGCCGAAAACCACCTGAATAATCCGGGACTTGCCAAATTTGACTTGTCTCGGAAATCTGCGGAGGAAATCCAGGGGCTGGCCCAGCAATGCCTGGAAAGCCATAATCTCTCTGTCAAAGAAGTAGCACAAGAAGCGGAGGACATCAAGTACTCCGATCTTCTTGAACAAGTCCGCCTTCACGACGAGGGACTAAGAGCTGGTGTGCTTCCACCACCTCCGGTTATTCCACTCACCCTCACCGAGAAGGTTACCACTGCGGTGAACATGTGCCTGAGCAAGCTCACACATGAACATCATGTAAGTCGGAATTCCAACTCACGTTTTTCTTTATTGTACTTTATATCATATCATCTAGCCCCAAGCATGAAGTTGGATATACAATCCAGGTTTATGCTTCCTTGGGATGCTAAAGAATGAACTAGTGTAGCCCCTAAGGCTCATGCTGATATTAGTAACAATATTAGCCCGAGTCTTCAGTAGACTTCTGACTCTGGATATTCTGACTTACAGAAAGTTAATTCATATAACCAGGATTTGTTGAAGAATATCTACAATAAGCGGAGAGAGATCAAAGCTCTCCGACTTGAAAATGCTGAGCTGAAGGTCTCCAAGGATGAGGCCGAAGGTAAACATTCCGAGACTCAAATCTTGTCCTGTGTTTTCATAGTCGAATATTTTTTGCTGAACTATTGTTCTTTTGTCTTACAGCACTGGTAAAGCAGTCCTGCGCTATGATCGAAGAGGCCGAGCATTTGAAGACCCTGGTGGTGGAAAACAAGGATCTCCACCAAGAGCTAGATCAGCTTAAGGCGGATCATGAGAAGAGCATAGCTCAAGTTCTCGAATCCTCCTCCATGGCCACCGTGGAGCGTGATCGCAAGATTGCACTCCACGAGAAGAAAATCTCGGATCTCAACAACGAGCTTTGCAGAGAGAAGGACCTTTCCGAAGCACTCTGGGCTGAACTCCGGAGTCTTCGGGAAGAGAAGACCAAAGTTGATGACGTCATCTTTGGTATGTTTCCACCTTTTTGACTTATCTACATTTTTCGACTCTTTTGATGTCAGATTTACTTAACTGTTTTGTGTTATATGTATAGGTCCTCTGAACTTGACGGACTCCACTTCCGTCGAGCCTCGCTCCCACCGGCTTACCCAAGTCGGTGATTTGCTTCATGACTTCCACCAATCCATTGAGGATATTGGCGAAGCTCTCAAGGTTCCGCACATGCATAGCATGTCCGACTTTCAGGTGCGGGACAAGGCAAAGGAGACGTCGCAGCTCGTCTGGGACTAGAATATGTCCTACGCATGATCAGTAGCGCAGAACGCCCTCACAATGGTCATGAGCCACCATGGAAACATGGAAATCTGGCAAGTGACCAGAGGGTACTGCAAGGTGGACGACGACGGACAGGAGCAAGACATCAAGGCCATCATGGACACCTATGCCGGATATGGGTGTCATGTAGCTGACTTAACCAGCTACGACACTCCCTTCTTCACGCGCATGGACACGCCACCTCCGCCTCCCGAAGAAGCAGCCGAAGTTTCCAACGATGGATAAACCATATCGGATTTGGACATCTCGGATCGCTATCAGGGTGCGGCTGATGTGTCCAGCGAGCCGGTAGCTCCTACCTCTTCTCATGCATCATAGATTACCAGAAACAAATGTATTATTCTGAGAAACATTATGGGTCTCTAAATATGCAGTATGATACTTTTGCTAGTGCCAAGTTTTAATCTATTCAGCACTTTTGACTTTAAATTTTTGTGTGTCTGAAATGTTTGCATAAGCACTTGTACTTTTTTTTCTATACTTATTGTTTATCTGGCTTTCCGCCTCGTCCCTTTCGTGAGCCGGCTAAACTTTCTGCACGGAAACTTCGCCGAGCAATGGAGCTCAATCGCTAAACCAGTTTAAACTCGGAAACAAAGCCAGCTTCTAGTACCAACAATTCACTACTCGGAAAATACCCGCATCTAGCAATCAGACAAATAACCAAAGTATAGACTATGAAATTTAGAGTTATACCCGAAGGTACCATTTTTAGAGTCGGAAATCTAAACCAAAACAAACATGAGCATAAAGTACTTTCAAGTATTCTGGGATTTTCGACTGTGACATGATCATTCGCAAATAACATGGTAAAAACTTCTCAGAAAAAACTTGAGGCAACCAAAACTTTTATTTCTCACAGAACATGTACACATATATGATTACAAAGAAGGATAAACTAAGAATAAAAGGGACATAGCTGAGCAATATTCCATGGTCTGTCTAACTCGTCCGGATTTGTACTGCCTCCAGCTCTCTTTCTCTTCTTAGTAGCAGGAATTTCTTTGACTGGCCTCATATCAGTTAGTTAGTATGAACCATTGTGCAATACTCGACTAACCAGGAAGGGTCCTTCCCATACCAGGGAAAGTTTTTGCTTTCTTTGTTGCACAAGCCGGAGAACCAAATCGCCCTTATTCAGTTTCTGACTCTCTGGCTATGATACTTGCGTAACTTCTGCTGATAGGTTGTTGATATCATTTCAGCAACGATGCGAACTTCTTTAACTAAGTCGAGATCATTTTGTCGAGAAATCTCGGCATCTTCTTCGATATACGTGGCCACTCTAGGAGAAGTGTGAATCAAATCACTAGGAAGAATTGCTTCTGCGCCATAGACCAAGAAAAAAGGTGTGTATCCGGTTGACCTGTTCGGAGTTGTTCGTAAACTCCATATTGCAGCAGGTAACTCCTCCGCCCAAGCCCCGCAGCATGCCGTAGTGGTGCTTCGAGTCTCAGTTTTAGGCCTTGTGGGATTAAACCATTTGCTCTTTCGACTTGTCCATTAGCCTGTGGATGTGCGACTGACGCAATGTCAAGCCGGATATTTTGTTTGTTGCAGAACTCGGCCAGTTCTCCCATAGAGAAATTACTCTTGTTGTCCGTGATAATACTGTGCGGATAACCATATCGGATTATAACATCCTCGACAAATCTTTTGGCCGTTGCTCCATCACAACTAGTGAAGGGTTTAGCCTCAATCCATTTTGTGAATTTATCCACCATCACTAAGAGGTGAGTAAATCCCCTTGGAGCCCGTTTAAACGGTCCTACCATGTCAAGCCCCCAGACTGCGAAAGGCCATGTTATAGGTATTGTTCGCAGCTGATCAGCCGGAACATGAGCTTGTTTGGCGTACTTTTGGCAGCCCATGCACGTATTGACCAGCCGTTCGGCATCTGCCTTGGCTGTAAGCCGGAAATAACCGTGTCTAAAAGCTTTTGCCACTAAAGATTTGGCTACAGCGTGGTGACCACACTCACCTTTGTGGATTTCTCTTAGGATTTCCACTCCTTCTTCCGGAGATACGCAGCGCTGAAAAACCCCAGACACACTCCGCTTATAGAGCTCACCATTAACCACAGTATAGGTTTTTGCTCGTCGGACGATCTGCCGGCTCAGAACTTCGTCTTTGGGTAATTTTCCATCTACCAGATAATCAAGGTAGGGTTGAGTCTAGCTGGGAATTACAGCCAGAACTGCTCTCAAAGGTGAGTCAGATTTGGTCGGATATTCCTTGTCCACTCCCTTTATTGAGGGAACTTTGAGGTGCTCTAAAAAAGCGCCATCCGGGACCTCTTTCCGTGTAGAGCCTATCCAAGATAAGGCATCTGCTTCCTCATTTTCTGCTCGAGGGATGTGTTGAACCTCAAACCCTTCGAACGATTTAGATAAATCATCCACGACAGCTTTATATGCTGCCATGTGTTTATTTGCATTACAAATATCCGACACTTGATGAGCAACAAGATCCGAATCTCCGTAACACATCAAACGTCGGATGCCTATATCCTTAGCAATCCGGATTCCATGCAGCAGTGCTTCATGCTCGGCAATATTATTTGTCGCTGTGAAGTGGATCTGCAACACGTATAAAAGTTTATCTCCTTGGGGTGATTTGAGCACCACGCCAGCCCCTGAGCCCCCGCGAGCCTTAGACCCATTGAAATATAGGGTCCAATATTCCAACTCAGGGAGGGTCATATTCTCCTTCGTCTTTGTTCAATCAGCAACAAAGTCGGCAAGGATTTGGGATTTGATTGTTGTCCGAGGTTTATACTCAATATCGAAAGCTGAGAGCTCTATGCCCCATTTGGCGACGCGTCCTGTGGCATCACTGTTGTTGATTATATCTCTCATGGGAGCTGTGCTCACCACGGTAATTGGATGCTCCTTAAAATAGTGTCGTAGCTTACGAGATGCTAAGAAAACACTGTAAGCCAGCTTTTGATAGTGCGGATATCGCTGCTTTGATTCTGTTAGGACCTCGCTGACAAAATAAGTCGGACGCTGCACCAAATGTTCCTGATTTTCCTCTGGTCTCTCCACCACCATGACGAGACTAACGACTTTGTTTGTCGCAGCAAGATAGAGCAACATCGGTTCCTGTGGTTCCGGTGTAGCAAGGATTGGAGCAGATGAGAGTACTTTTTTTAGGTCTTGTAGTGCAGCTTCAGCTTCGTCGGTCCATACAAAATCCTTGGTTTTTTCAGGAGTTTGTATAATGGTGCGGCTCTTTCACCAAGCCTACTTACAAACCGACTAACTGTGGCAATGCAACCGGTTAGTCTTTGTACGTCCTTCAGGCGAGTTGGCCTGGAAATATTTAGTATACCCTTGATTTTGTCTCGATTCACCTCTATGCCTCTTTGAGACACGATGAAACCAAACAATTTTCTGGCTGGGATTCCAAAGAAGCATTTCTTCGGATTAAGCATGATGTTGTATGTTCGTAGATTGGCGAACGTTTCCTCCAAGTCGGAAATCAATGTTTCCTTCTTTTTGGACATAACCGCAATATCATCCACATATGCATGTACATTGCGTCCGATTTGATCGTGGAGGCAATGATGCATTGTGCGTTGGTACGTAGCTCCTGCGTTCTTCAGCCCAAAAGGCATCGTAACAAAACAGAAGGTTCCGAAGGGGGTTATGAATGAAGTTTTGACTTTGTCAGATTCCTTCATCCGAATTTGGTGATAGCCGGAATATGTGTCGAGAAAAGAGAGGAGTTCCGAGCCTGCCGTAGAATCGATAACTTGATCAATCCTAGGCAGAGCGAATAGATCTTTGGGGCAAGCCTTGTTCAAGGCAGTATAATCAACACACATCCTTAAATCAGTGTGTCCTTTTTAGGGACCATTACAGGATTGGTCGACCACTCAGTGTGGATGACATCTTCTATGAATCCGGCTAACTCGAGTCGTGCTAGTTCCTTAGCTATTTCCTTACGCTTTTCATCGCCGAAACATCGTAAGGACTGTTTTGACGGGTTTAGCGTTCGGGTTTACATTTAAAGAGTGATCGGTAAGTTCCCTAGGTACTCCAGTCATGTCAGATGGCTGCCATGCGAAGATATCTTGATTTGCTTTGAGGAACTTGACGAGCGCGCTTTCCTATGCGCTATCTAGGCATACGCCTATCTGGGTCACCTTGGAGGGGTCATCATCCTTCAACGGTGTCTTCTTCGTCTCTTCTGATGCCTTGAACTCCGGATTCGGCTTTGTCACCTCCTTCTTCATTGCAGGCATCTCAGACGGATCTATGCTCTTCTTGATCTCCTGGTACTTCTGGGCGTGCAGCACGGCTTCAGCAAAGGCGGCATTTCCATCCTCGCACTCTCGCGCTTTCTTCGGGTCTCCCCTGATGGTTATCACGCCGTTGGGACCTGGAATTTTCATCATATTGTAGATGTAACACGGACGAGCCATAAAAGCCCAGTAAGCCGAGCATCCGAATATAGCGTGGTACGCGCTCTTGAACGGGACCACTTCGAATGAAAGTGCCTCCGTCCGATAGTTCTTTGGAGTTCCAAAGGTAACATCCAAAGTGATTTCTCCCAGGGAATTTGCTTGTCTTCCTGGGACAATTCCATGAAAAATCACAGAGCTGTGATTCAGCTGGGTCTCTGAGATCTTCATCTGGCGTAGCGTTTCGACATACAGAATATTAATACTGTTGCCACCGTCCATGAGAGTCTTGGAGAAACCATAATCGTCAATAAGTGGATTGACGATTAAGACGTACTTTCCTCGCCTGTGCAACTTAGGCAGATGATCAGCGCGGTCAAATGTGATTGCCACTTCCGACTAGTCCAAGATGTGAGGGACATTCGGAACTATTGCATTGAGCTCATGTAGCACTGCCTGTTTGACCTTTGCTGGTTGAGATCCGAGGGAAGGTGACATAAGTGTCTTTCTTGGTCAGAAACTTTTTCTTCCCTTCCGGCTTGGGATTTGAAGCATCACCTTCCTCCATGTCGGAATCTTCCTTGGTCTCTTTATCCTTTTCAGGATTCTTCTTTCTCTTCTTCCGCTTAGCTTTGTAGCAAGCGGTATCATCTCTCTTAATGTCGTCATTGAAACAACACTCGGCGTTTGTGTGGGAGGAGCCCCCATTGGCGTCTAAGTGATGCACACATGGGTTATTGGCAATGTCGGCCCAAGAGTAGGTTTTTCCTGGTTGTTGGTCTCCTCTACCTTGAACTCTCGAAGTCCTACGACCGCGTCCATGGCCTCCGCCACGTCCTCCTCGTCCTCCAGGCCCGAAAGTGGCAATGACCACTGCCGTTTCCGTGTTGGGTTTTTCTTCCGAGGTATTCTTGCGCTTCTGAGCTTGTTACTTTGGTTGTTTTGCCGACTGTGGCACAGCCAGGGCATTGAGTAATCCCTCTACATCGTCATCAGCATCTGCATACTTGCTCGTTCTTTCTATCATCTCTCCCAAATCAGTGACTTTGTCGCACTTTAAGCGATGACGTAGTAAACCAATTGGGAGACCTGCAATGAAAGCTTCAATCGCAGTTTGGTCATTTACTCCTTCACAGGAGTTCTTGGTGTCGATCCACCGTCCGAGATAATCCCGGCAAGTTTCTCTGGCTTTCTAGGTGCAACGCTGTAGGTCTACGACCGTACAGGGCCTCCGGTATGTGCCTTCGAAATTCCGAAAGAACGCACTTTGCATCTCATACCAGTTGTGGATGGTGTTCTTCGGAAGTTCATTGAGCCATGATCGTGCCGTCTTCCGCAACATAAGTGGGAGATATCGGGTTGCGACCAGGCTGTTTTCGTCTTTGGCGATGCAGCAACCTTGGAAAAAATCTTGTAGCCAAGTATCTGGCCGAGCTATGCCATTGTAGGCTTGGATATGTCTTGAGATAGCAAATCCTTCTGGGAACCTTGTAGCTCTTATGTGTGGTCCGAAGCACTTCGGTCCCACGTATATATCATCATTTTCATAGCGTCGCGCCTCTATATTGGAGTTGATCATGTGCCTTGCGTCGTTTGGGGATAAAGATCGTCCCGAGTGACGGCTATGGCCGTGGTGCCTTGGAGCCGGACTTTGGCTTCTTCCACCACCTCCTGCACCACTACGCCCTCCTTGGCCTCCTTGGGAGTCGTTGTGATGGCTACTTCGTGGAGAGGGTGGAGCAGCTGGGTTATTTCCGGCTGATCGCCGGCCTCCATTCGGTCCGTCATTATTCCGGTTCCGGGGAGGGTCTTCATTGTGACGAGCCCCCTGCCGGCTTGTCTCGGCACGGTGTCCGTCGTTCCTTCGTCTGTCATCCGAACAGCTTGCATGTCTAGGAGGTGGCATTCTTTGTTGGTCCTCCTCCCGACGTTTCTCTTTATCTTCTTCCCTGCGGTCTTTCGACTCTCGCTGGGGAGGGTTCCTCGGATTTAGTGCAGCAATTGCCTCTTGCTCCGTAGCTGGTTTAACGTTACGCCAGTCGCGTGCAGCTTTGTGGTGCTGTCCTGAAGATCCGGTTCTTGAGTAGTTATCTTCCTGACGGTCGGAACGACGGTGTTGCTCTGGAACACGTTGGGGTCTTACGTCGGCCCATGCCGGATCTGTGCGACATTGGTCAGAATCTGAGACCAGTTTTTGACTTCCGAACAGGGTGACCTTTTGCTGCTCCAGTCCTTTGTTGAGTAATTTGATTCCAAACCAGATCTGCTCTGGGCCTGGATTAGCCGATAGGATTTCCCAAGCCACAACGGTGTTCTGTACTGGCGTTGGATACATCCAATCCCTGTTGTTGTCGCATCGAGGCATCCCAAGTTCTCCTCCAAAAAGGACCTTGTGAATCTGCGGGAATTGGTTGTCATGAGTATGACGTTTCCTGGTCTTCCGATGTTCCCTGGAATTGTACTTCTCCGCATTTGCCATGCGTTTCTTTTCCTCCTCAATGTTTTTGGCTTCATCGAGGAGTACTTGGCGACGCGCTTCTAGGGCCTATACCCTCTCGTCCAGCTCTTCAGCAGTAAGTTCTGCAGCTGTAGGAATAGGTGTGGTTAATGCAGCATCGATGAGTTTACGCGCACCTTCAATGATCACGTTTCCATCCACCGATTCTTCTTTTTTGGGCTCGTCTGGGATAAGTGCTCCATCCGAGTCTTCTTCGTATTCCTCGGCAATCACCTCCTTTGTCGGAGGATCTTTTGTCGGGGTCTTGTTCTTCTTGTTCTTCTTCTTTGCCTTCTTGGTAGCGCCAGTAGCAAAGACGGCTTTGGGTCCGTTTCCCGGAGTCAAGCTCTGATCAGTACTTTCGGACATCTGGACCTCAGGATTATCTCTGATTTCCATGTCATCCTGTGTTTTGGGAGAGTTTCCCTGGATCCTTCATCCATGGCTTCTTCTTCCTCGGTAGTTTTGAAGTTATACTCCTCTTCATATTCCATGGAGAACTTTCGGAAATCTGCTGACGTCATCGATTCATCCGAGGATGCGGGTATGTTGGCGTTTTTTCCAATCGCCTCCAGAACAGAGTCGGTGTTGTCTCCAGCATCGGCAGTGCCAGGTCCGGATCCCACATATCCGACAAAGTGTGATGCGTGCCTCCTAAGATACTTGCGACTTTCGCGATCTACTTCCTCGAAACACCTAATGGTCTCGAGAATATCGTCTATGCTTGCATCTTGCATCATCATGCGTCGCAGCATGTACCTCAAGAAAGGCCTATCCGTCCTGGCATTGTCAGAGCCAGAACCGTCGTTGTTGTTGTGCTCCTCCTGGATTTCGACTTCAGTGGGTGGGTCGATCTGGGATTCGGTCTCTCCAGGGAGATCCACTCTAGATTCAACTTCGACCGCCAGGTCTGCTTCAGGTTCGGATTTCTCCACTATCTCTGCAATTGGTGCGGGCTGGGTGGGATTAGGGTCTTCTGAGATCCGGAACTCTGCCGCCTCCGTGGACAAAGGGGACCCAGAAATTTCTTCTGCCTCTATCATCACCGTTGGGGTGGGTGGGACAGCTTCAGCAAAACCGATGTAAACATCGATCTCGCCAAAATACATGATGGTGTAGGCAGTCACAGCCTCCCTAGCCAGAATCCAGGTCTCGTCGAGAACGATGAGAGGGATGTCGCTGGCGTAGAAGATGTGGCCGATGGCAATAGTCTCGCTGATTCCGATTCTTGCAGATTCCGCTCGGAACGCATATCCGAATCTCACTTGCCCCACGGTGGGCGCCAACTGTCGTCGGGTTGATGACAAGTACACCATGAGGGGGTTCTCGAGGAGTGCGGAAGAGAGGGGTGTGAGACGTACGATGTTCCGGGACGGTGAGCACACAAGTTTACCCAGGTTCGAATCCGCCGGCTTTGGACGGATCCTACTCCTGCTAGCAATCCAGTAATACGGCAGAGCCGGAATATGGGTTACAAGGGTTCGCATGTGCGAGTTGAGATTGTAGACTATTGGGGTGCCCTAAAGGCTCTCCCTAGGACGACTTATATAGATATCCGTCCTAGGGTTTACAGGAGAGATCTATCCGACTACGACTAAGAGTCGGTTACAGAGTACATCTTGAACTACAAGTAACACAATGGGCATGTGTCGGTAAGTCTTCTGGGCCTTCCCGTAGCCGGACTGGACTCCGTCTCTTCTCCCTGACTGGGCCGCCCGTGAAGCAAAGCTCTAACCCGAAGTGGGCCACCCTGGTCAGCGAGGAACTGTGCGGATACCCGGAAAGTATATCCCCAACAGCGCCAGAAGCCTGGGAGAGGCAGCAGGAGAAAGTAAACCACTTAGTGAGAGTGGCGAATAAGAAGAATGAGGAGATACTCAAAGCAAACTCATCGATACTAGGAGGGTCACACATAGTTCATACGGTGAGGGGTAACCTAGTGAAATATGTTGGGTTGCATCATCACCTCATGATGGTCCTAGAAGATAGGAAGTAGTAACCTCGGGGAGAAAATACAAACAAATGGTCCCCTATGACCCGACAAGGGCAGGGAAAGGAAAAGTAGTGCAAGTTGATGAGGATCGTCACAGTGCCAGCCAGGGTGAAGATGGCCAAGGTAACCGCGACCAAGGCAATGCCGGTCAAGGAAACGCTGCCAACGAAAATGCCAGACAGCGTAACTCGGAGGGAGCAGGGCAAAACTCACCTCGGCAACAGCAGCAGCAATATGTCCCTCAGCAGGAGAGAAGTGTTGGCCCGACAATGCAGTAGCAATATGCTCGCCCAGGTCAAGATAGATACAATGATGGTTATTTGGCGATGGCTGATGCTGGGTTTCCTAGGGCAGAGTATCATGTGATTGGATCGAGATTGGGAATCAGGAACTTGTAGCCATATGATGCAAGGCTGAAGTTGGACCAAATCTATAGGTCATAGATGATTGAGGTACAAGGTCCTCCGGGTCCGGCATGTTTTGGACCTCGGATCATGAGAGAACCACCTATGGTGAACTTCCAGTTAGCTAGAGAAACGAAAACATATGACGGCAGCACAAAGCCGGATGATTGGCTCATTGATTACGCCACTGCAGTGAACATTGCCACGGGCAACTTGAGATGGGTTGTGAGGTATGTGCCTTAGATGTTGGAAGGGGCAGCAAGGGTCTGGTTGAATAATTTGCCGCCATGAAGTATTAACTACTCATACATTGCAAATGTATCTATAATTTTTGATGTTCCATGCTTGGATTTATCTACTTTTTTGTGTTTTGTCCACACTTTGGAGTACTTTTTATATGATTTCTTGGACTAACCTATTAACAAGAGCCATAGTGCCAGTTGCCTATTTTCTGCTGTTTTTGGTTCTAGGAAAGTCAGAAAATCAATATTCTCGGAATTGGACGGGACAAAAGCCAAAGTTCCTATTTTACCGAAAGACTCACGGAGCCCGAAGCAAAGGAGGAGGAGGGCCAGGGCCTGGCCACACCATATGGTGGCGCGGGCTAGCCCTGGCCACGCCACCAGGTGGTGTGGGCCCCCTGGCACTCCACCGACCTTGCCTCTTCGCCTATAAGAAGCCTCCTGATGCATAAACCCTAAGTAGTCAAGCCTCTAGCCACGAAAAGTTCCACAGCACCGCCGCCACCGAAGGGGAGATTCGGGGGACAGAAAGTCTCTGTTCCGGCACCCTGCCGAGACGGGGAAGTGCCCCTGGAGCTATCTCCATCGATCTCCACCACCATCTCCATCACCATTGCTGATTCCTATGACGAGGAGGGAGTAGTTCTCTCTCGAGGCTAAGGGTTCTACCGGTAGCTATGTGTTCATCTCTCTCTCTATGCATGATCTTATTGAGATCATGAGCTTGTAATCTATAGATCTATTCTGCTACTCAAGTGCTTTAATAGATCTATGCTCTCCTCATGTGTGTGAAAGTGACAGCGTGCTCACCATGGTGGCACTTAGGCTAGAGATTACAAATACTTGTTATGAGTTATATTTGAAGTTGGATGTCTTTATGAAATTGTGGTGTTTGTTGGACCTATCTAGTGCTCAAGGTGACAGTGTGGGGTTTTTTAGATGGGAAAGATGAACTTTGAGGTGTGCTGTTATAGCCCTACCATCGATTAGAGTGTCCAACCGGAGAGTAGTTAAGAGTAGTATCATAAAGAAGAATATATTTATATGAGAGTGTTCACTAGTGAAAGTATGATCCCTAGGCATTGTTTCTAAGCATTGAAACACCGTTTGCTACTAGATCTGTTACATGTTTGCTTGCTTCCATCTTTATTTCAGTTTTACTTTAGTATTTTCCACGCCATCAAGATATTTTCTATCATCGTTACCACTTATAATTATCTATACCACTTGTATTTCACTATCTCTTCACCGAACTAGTGCACCTATACACCTGACAAGTGTATTGGGTGTGTTGGGGACACAAGAGACTTCTTGTATCTTGATTGCAGGGTTGCTTGAGAGGGGATACCTTTGACCACTTCCTCCCTGAGTTCGATAAACCTTGGGTGATCCACTTAAGGGAAAACTTGTTGCTGTTCTACAAACCTCTGCACTTGGAGGCCCAACAACTGTCTACAAGAATAGAAGTGCGTAGACATCAAGCTCTTTTCTGGCGCCGTTGCCAGGGAGGTAAGGTAAAAGGTACTCACTTCCTCCGGTGTGATTGCTCGAAGTTATTTCCTTTAGATTCTACAATTTTGTCTTTTTGTTTCTTGTTTTCACTAGTTAGGCTTAATGGAAAACAACAACAAAATTAGAGAGCTTTCTAGTATTTATCTTGAGTTAGGACATGAAGTGTTTGAAGAGAAAATTACAAAACCTATCAAACTTTATTTGCATGCTAAAATCAATGTTGTTAGTATGAATTCTTTGGACACCATTATTTCTAATGCTATGGAAAAGTCTAAGCTTGGGGAAGCTGGTTTGGATGAGAATGATCTTTTTGGTCCCCCGAGCACGAAGGAGAAAATTTACTTTGATGATATTATGCCTCCAATATATGATGATTATAATGATGAATATGATATTTTCAGTCCACCTACTATTGAGGAGAAAACTAATTATGACTACAATATGCCTCCTATATTTGATGATTATGGTGATGAGAATAATAATGATAGCTATTTTGTTGAATTTGCTCCCACTATAATTAATAGGAATGACTATGGTTATGTGGAGAGTAATAATTGTTTGATGCATGTGGCTCATGATAAGAATGTTTCATGTGATTGTTATATTGTTAAATTTATTCATGATGCTACTGAAAGTTATTATGAGAGAGGGAAACATGGTTTTATGTATCTCAACATTATTAAGTTTCCCTTCTTCATGTTGAATTTTTTTAAGTTGCACTTGTTTTGCTTTACTATGCTTGTTGCTTTGTGCTTTCATGACTTGTTTCTTTACAAGATTCCTATACATAGGAAGTGGGTTAGACTTAAATGTGCTTTTAATTTGCTTCTTGATGCTCTCTTTTACTTCAATTCATATTTCTTATGTGAGCATCTTCTCATACTATCATGCCTAACTTAAAGGCGTTAAAGAAAAGTACTTATTGGGAGATAACCCAAAATTTTTAGATGAGTCTTGGAAGTTATTACTTAAGTAATAACCGCTCCTCATCTCTAATGAGAGAGATGTAATGATTGGGAAAGTTGCTGTCCCGAAACAGATTTATGTGCTTCACTGTAAAAATTCGTGTAAAATCTCTGAACGTCTTTTTGAGGCGTGAATTTTTTTACTTCTGCCCTAGGTTATTATATAACTTTCGTTAGTTCAACACTTTTTGATTTGGGCAATAGAAGGTCTTCGAAAAAATTCGACTTTACCTGCTTGTCTGTTTTAACAGATTTCTGCCATTTTCTGTATTTGCTTCTTGTTGGTTCCTTCTTGAGTTCTTTGGGGGAATTGATCTTTTTGAGGGAAGTGCTACAGTAGCTAGTGTTCTAATGGAAGTTTAATTGGTGTTAGAACTGAATCTTAGGACTTATTTATCTTGAGTGCACTAATGTTGCTAATAAAGATTGTGTGAAATTTTGTATGAAGGAACAATTTCAGGTGTATGGAAGGAATGAGTAATGAGATGAAGGATGGACTAAAGCTCAAGATTGGGGATGCCACGCATGCCACCCCAAGAAATATCCAAGAAGTACAAGCGTCAAATGTTGGGGATGCCCAAGGCATCCCCTTCTTCATCAATAAAAATCTCAGGTTTCTTCCAAACGCTTCATTTTTATTGTTTCATGCACAGTTGTGTTGTTCTTGGAGCGTCTACTTTTTCTTTTTCGTTTTGGTTTTTAGTTTGCTTGGTTTGCTTAGTTTTATGAATAAATTGGTTGGACCCCCTCTTTCATACATTGGTTTGCAAATAGTTTGGTTTGGTTTGGAAAAGAGTAGGAAAGTTCATGTTTATGTGGTAAAAAGAGCTTGTTTTTTACTGTGGCTTATGCTCTGTCATGCCATGCTTGATATTTTTTTGGCTTTATGCTTAGTATTCTTTTTTTTAGCATGACTTGCTATAGACAATTGAGATTGCTTAATGTGCCTTGGATGAATCATGTGTTGTTTTAGCATATTAAAGCATAGTATAGTGGTATTCTCCTTTGATGCTTTATTTGGGTTGACTTGGCACATGCTCACACCATGTTATGACTATCTCAAGTCACCATAGCCTTTATGATCCTTTAGTTTTCAACTTGTAGTATCACTTTATGCTTTGATCAATGATGTTTTGTCGCTCTGCATGATTATGGCCATTATTGCTCTCTTAGTTTGTCGCTCCCAGTCTTTTGCTAGCCTCCACAACCAAGTATAAGTTCCACTCATGCATCCAACTCCCTAAACCAAGTTATTCCAAAGAGTCCCCCATACCTACCTACTAGCTTATGCTATTCCAAGTATATTCATGATTTTGTTTACCTTCCAAATTAAACTTGTTATGAGAAAACTAGTGATTAAAGCTCTCACGAACTTGATGGCACACTTTACTTTTTTTTGCATCTAATAAAATTGAACCATTGGGTCCTTCTTTGTTGCGTATATGCTTGCGCTTTATAAGTTGAAATTAGCAGAACCATGTTCATGGGGAATGCTTTCAACATTGCACTTGTACTTTGTACCCCGTTGATATCATGTTCTTTTGCTTACGGATCCCAGTGGTGTGAAATAAAAGTGGAACTTGTAAGATCATGGAGTTTTTATGTGTGTTGTCCCAAGACTAGTTGATTGATGCATAATCATGGTGGAAACTTGCAGCATCACCATAATGAGCACTCTATGAAGCATCCTCAATAAAAACCTATGCAAATGGCAAATAAAAATATCGCTGAGATGCTCATTGTCTGCTTGCCTTGTCATTTTGATTATGGGAAAGCTCCTGTATCATGTGCAAGGGGTACCCCGTTGGCGGTTCTTAATGATACACATGTACTTACAATGACAAGAGCTTACTCGTGACTGAAGTTGAGTAGCATGAGGATCGGTCTTCGTAAGTAAGGGGCATGAGATTTCGGTTTATAACTTGTCAAGCATATCCTCTTAGTTGTGTCACTATAACCTTAATCACCTTAAAGATGCTTATGATAGGGGCAATGAGAGATGAAAGCTATAAGTACCATAATTTTTGGAAGCTCTTTATGAGACTTGAATCCCTACTTCCTTTTACAAAAGCCTTTCTTCCACCATTACATTGAGTCTCCACCTTCTATCGTTATGCACCTACTTTGAGAGCATAGTGGCCATTCTTAGTTCTATGTGCATTGTCCCAAGACTAGTTGATTGATGCATAACTTGTTATTGCTTGTTTTAAACTATTGTATCTAGTCACTCTTATGAACTTTGAAGGTGTCCTATGCATTTATATTTGCTACTCTATTGAGGGACAAGATGAATACTATTATGCTATGTTTTCTTTATGTGAAACAAACAAACGTCTTGCAAAGCATTTTTATTCGTGAATCTTTTGTTTGTGCCTTTTCATGTTGCATCATAGTTTCTTTGTCTTATTGCTAGAACTTTGTCTTTCATGTTATGATTGAAGTACTATGATCCCAGCTTTGAATGTTTTACAAATACTTTGATCAAGTCTTTGATGGTGCATGTCACCTCAAAAATTATTCTTTCTTTTTATCACTTACCTACTCGAGGACGAGCAGGAGTTAAGCTTGGGGATGTTGATACATTGCAAATGTATCTATAATTTTTGATGTTCCATGCTTGGTTTTATCTACTCTCTTGTGTTTTGTCCACACTTTGGAGTACTTTTTATATGATTTCTTGGACTAGCCTATTAACAAGAGCCACAGTGCCAGTTGCCTGTTTTCTGCTGTTTTTGGTTCCAGGAAAGTCAGAAAATCAATATTCTCGGAATTGGACGGGACAAAAGCCAAAGTTCCTATTTTACCGAAAGACTCACGGAGCCCGAAGCAGAGACAGAGGAGGGCCAGGGCCTGGCCACACCATATGGTGGCGCGGGCTATCCCTGGCCGCACCACCAGGTGGTGTGGGCCCCCTGGCACTCCACCGACCTTGCCTCTTCGCCTATAAGAAGCCTCCCGATGCATAAACCCTAAGTAGTCAAGCCTCCGGCCACGAAAAGTTCCACAGCACCGCCGCCACTGAAGGGGAGATTCGGGGGACAGAAAGTCTCTGTTTCGGCACCCTGCCGGGACAGGGAAGTGCCCCCGGAGCTATCTCCATCGATCTCCACCACCATCTCCATCAGCATTGCTGATTCCCATGATGAGGAGGGAGTAGTTCTCTCTCGAGGCTAAGGGTTCTACCGGTAGCTATGTGTTCATCTCTCTCTCTATGTATGATCTTATTGAGATCATGAGCTTGTAATCTATAGATCTATTCTGCTACTCAAGTGCTTTAATAGATCTCTGCTCTCCCCATGTGTGTGAAAGTAACAGCGTGCTCACCATGGTGGCACTTAGGCTAGAGATTACAAATACTTGTTATGAGTTATATTTGGAGTTGGATGTCTTTATGAAATTGTGGTGTTTGTTGGACCTATCTAGTGCTCAAGGTGACAGTGTGGGGTTTTCTAGATGGGAAATATGAACTTTGAGGTGTGATGTTATAGCCCTACCATCGATTAGAGTGTCCAACCGGAGAGTAGTTAAGAGTAGTATCATAAAGAAGAATATATTTATATGAGAGTGTTCACTAGTGATCCATGGCCATGGATCGTCGAGTCCACATGGATTCGCCATGGACAGTCTACTACCTCCACGGACTACTTTGTCTCTGTCGTGATCTACTCCAAGTCTTCGGTGTTTGACTCATCTCTGACTTCGTCCGCTGCGACGATCCGCCGCGTCAACTCCGACAAAAATCCAGCCGACTTCGTCCGCAGCGACGACTCCGTCGGGTCGACTCTTCTGGATAAACGCCGCATCAGTCACGGACTCGCCGGTGCCTATCACGGGAACGCCACGCCCGGGGACTCCCTCGTGGCGAACTCTTCATCATGGACACGCCCTCGCAGACTCACCGTCACGACTCACCCTCACGGATTCTCCATCACGGAATCTCCCTCGGGGACACGCCCATCGCGAACCCGCAGTCTTGCACTCGCTCGCCGCCTACTTGCCACGTTCGACGACTCGCCCGCCATGAACTTGTCATCAACGGCTCGCCACGTCGGTGACTCGCCCGCCTTACATTCGCCACCCTCAGGGGCTCCCCCGCTGCGTCGACTCTGTCTGCATTACAGCTAAGTTTCTTTATATTCGTACATGTTATAAGTCCAAAACATATTCATCTTTTCGTTCAATCTACAAAATCATACTTGGGATCGGTTTCAGTTTTGTCTGTTGTTTATTCGCGTCCGCCAAAGTAGTAAGGCTGGGTACCAAAAGACCGACCTTGTCTTCGGGTTCAATAGTCTGGCATCGTGTCCCTGTTACCCGGCAAGTGTTTGATGCTGGAGGTCTGCCTACTCATGAAAATATACGCATAAACCTTTCATACTGCTAACTTGATCCATTTAACAACATGCATTTTATTTCAACATCTATGAATCGCACCTTTTACAAATGTTCAATATATTTCATAAATACACCTTACTGCAGTTGTACCCTTTTCTCCATCTCAGCAAAACGGTCTGGTGTCTTTCTCGCCACTCGCCGCGCTCGGGGACTCGGCGCGCTCCAGATAGCGCCACTCGCTGGTCGCTCGACCTTGCCACCCGCCATGCTCGAGGACTCAACGCGCTCCCGACAGCGCTAGTCGTCGGTCGCCCGACCTCTCCACTCGCCGCTCTCGGGGACTCGGCACGCTACAGACAGCGCCACTTGCCGGTCTCCCGACCTCACCACTCGCCACACTCGGGGACTCGGTGTGCTACATACAGCACCACTCGTCGGTCGTGACCTCGCCACTCAGCGCGCTCGGGTACTCGGCGCGCTCCAGAGAGCACCACTCGCCGATCGCTCGACCTCGCCACCCGCCATGCTCTGGGACTTGGCACGCTCCACAATCAAGGACTCGTCGCAACTGGAGGCTTCACCGACTCCCTGCGCCTTTCGCCAACTGGCTCTCGCTGATTGGCTATCACCAACTGGTTCTCGCTGACTAGCCCACGCCGACTAGCTATCTCCAACTGGCTATCACCGACTGGCTCACGCCAACCTCCGACCACCTCCCGCTTCACGGTTCATTCCTCTGTTCAGGAGCTCGTCGCCAATTCACCACGATCCATCGCCAAGACTCACCACACCCTGCCTCAAGCCCGTGTCGAATCCCTGACGCGATCGGGGACTACTGATGGGGGAATACCAAACGGGGTATACCCATGAAGTGGAGTCACCAGCTGGATCGAGTAGACTGAAGCCAAGCCCATAGAGGGTCGACTCGCCTAATACGGTGATTGGCGCAAACGACTCACCGACTGGAGGCTCAAGATAGCGACTCCAATGCAAAATCCCATTAGTACACTTATAAACCCTAATTGGCTGCATATATAAAGCCACCAGGGGCACCCCTTTGGAGCGAGCTCTCTCACATCATATTAGATCTAGTCTCTCCCTCCGCCTACGACGGCTCTCATGTAAACTAATCTATGATCATATACTAGAATGATAGTAGGATGTAGCGATCCTCCACCGAGGGGACATGAACCTAGGTACATCGTGTGCCAATCTCGCTTCCAGATTCTCCTACGTTGCCTTGCCCTTTCCTCTACGTAAGCTACCATGTAGCATCTACCGTGGTCAATACAATGACATGACATGATCGGGTCACAATGTTTAAGTTGCGTATTGGTTCATCATCTCATTCTAACTCTATTTCCAACTGGCATAAATGCCACATGATCAGGAAACCTTGATCATCTGTTGACCAATGAATCAGTGACTAGAGTTTCACTAGGAACCCCTGGTTGTTTATATATTCCGCGTGTATTGATGTTTCCTTTAAATACAGTTATAGCATGATATAAAACTTAATCATAAACTTTATGAAATATGATAATAATCCTCATTACTATTTTTCTCTAGGGCATATTTCCAACAGAATTGGCTCGTTAAAACCTGTTGTTATTTGAGCTGAAGCGTACTATCGAGGAAGAAAAGAAGAATTAAGAGTTTATTCGCAAGGAGAAGTTGACACTTGAGGCTGATATTTCTAGATTTGATCAAGTGGTTGAAAATCTAAAACATGAACTACAAGTGAAGGGGAGGAGAATAGTAGATTCATGTGGGCAATTTTAGTAGTTGGCATCCCTGTCCTAGCAGTTATGGTATATGGTTGTGGTAAAGGGTGGCACATGTAATGATTAGTTGAATAGATAGTTAATTTAGATAGTAGAATTGTTATTCAATGGACGGTTGTGAGTTCATGCTAATTTAGTCACTTTGCAGTCGCAAAGTTGTGGTACGAATGCATCGCTGGGTCCGAGTTGCTTGCCATTGGATCGAGGTACCCATAGTTGGCGTGCCAAATGCCTAGAGGGTCTTTTTCGGCATGAATTCAACATAACGTCAATTTGGGACTCTCTTGTCAGTTTTTTGACTTGCAGCGTTAGCACCATTGCTTGTCTTTACTGTTAGTGTATGTTACCTCAACCTCCATTCCTCTTCTAATGCATTTCATCTTCAATTGTTTTTCCCTGGCATGCAAAGCCTTAATCAAAGATGGGAGGGTGAGATGGCCAACTTATCTTTTTGATGTAATTCTTTGACGCAAATCGATCTTTATCATGATCATCTGCCTAATCTTATCAAATATTTACCACAACATAATCCCTTTCAATGACTTGACCTTTGCATTGAAACTGTTTGCAGGGTTACTTGTTACATAGTCTACCTTGCAAATTTCATTGAATTGTCTTCTTGACCACGCCATTCCATGATGTGCATCCAAGTACTCCTTCACCCCAGGTTTTTTATACACACTTCCAAATGATACAGATGCTTCTTCAAACTGCATGTGTATGAAGTTGGCCATAGGTTGTCATTATAAACTTTACCCTTGAATTTCTTTGTAAAATTCTTCACCAAGTGTCACATACATTCCCTATGCTCTAATCTAGGGAATACTGCTTCTATTGCTTTCTCCAAACCTTTGCAAGCATTTGTGTGGATAGTAAGTCCGGGTGGATGACCTATAAGGTCAGACAAATTATGCAGAAACCAAGTACAACTTTCCTCTGACTCAATCTCCAAAACTCCATAAGCAACAGGGCATCTAATTGTGTCCACCAATTGCAGTAGCAGCTACTAGCTGTGCTTTAAATCTTTCATGAAGAGTTGTTGCATCCATGGCCAAATAATGCCTACAACCATCTAGAAACCCTTGCCAGCAAGCTTTGAAACAAACAAAATCCCTTCTAAAGCAGTCCGTCTCCATTTTCTTCCCTCTTATTTTGTACTGAACTATATGCTTGCCTATCTCTACAATACTGCCTGGGCTAGCCATCTCCACTTCAGCTTTGAAGATGTAAAGCAATTGAAAGCTTTCATTCCATGGACCATTGATCCTGTCAAGAGCCATTTCCTTTGTATAGAACATCCTCATGTAAGGTATTGTAATATGAAACTTTTCAATAACATTTTTTATGAGTGTTATTGCACCAAGTGATGGTTTTTCTCTCAGCCAATCCATGATTGTATCTGCCAACCACCTAGTCTTTGCTAGCTTTGTTTTGTCCTTTGGTTGTTCCACTTGAGGTGGACAAGTATGGTCATATGGGTTCCTTTTTATCTGAAACATAATGAAAATGTCAGGTACAGTTAACAAACTTTACACAATAATCTAAAATACACAACTGGTTGTAATACCTGAACCAATCTTCTCCTAAGCATAGTGGATGCATGCATACTCCACCTACACCTCTTGAATGAGCACTTCCTTATGAACCTTGTTGGCTCAATATGTAGTAAGTGCATTACGACAGTCCCACATCGTTTCAAATACAGTGCCTTCTCAAAGCTGATGATTGTCCCTGTCCTACTCAATTGTTGGCAATTCATCACCATCGTACTCGGCTAAAACGAGGTTGCCATTGTTATCCTCATTCTCTTCATCATCAGTGTCATCAAATCTAGCACCATGGGTCATTTCCTCCATGTATTGATCCTCTAGTGCCTACTTACCTAAGCTATCTAGCAATTCAGGAAACATCAACTCATCTTCATCATCTAGAGGAGGCGTTGCATCGTCAGGCTCTGCTTCATCCTCCACATAGGCCGCACAAGAGATCTAACTTACACTCATAGTGGGAACAACTAGTACTACTGTGGACCTACAAGGAGCGCGGGGTGCACGCTATTAGCAGAGACAGTAGAGACACATGTACCCGACCACCTAATGATGCCTGACCACCGGATGATGCTTTAACCCTCTTTTCCTTGAGAACAACTTTAGGTTGCACATGGATACGAATTTGACCGAAACGGTTGGCAACATTCAAAGAGAAAAGCATTACCAGATCAGCTTCACAAGTTAGTGGGAGCAATCTTTCCTCGCTAATGTTGAAATATTGCAAATCAACTGAATCACCAGAGCTCCAGGGGAATATAGAATAGAAATTTTCTTTCAAATCTCTGTGAGTTATGGAGGTTGCAACCACCGCTGGTAAGTAAAATCCAGAGAGATATTGTTCACAACCACGAATTACGCTAATCTAGTTTAACCGCTAGCCAAAATGCTAGCGCTCGATCAATCCTATTTGAAAAGCAAGGCAGTTAGTTGAGCACCAGTGATTCATGCTCAAATACTGCCTATAATTAATCCACAAAGGGAAATGATGCTTACGTAGATGGAATCCATGCGTTAGATCCTCCGATTCCACCCAATATTCTCCATAGTTGATGGGCAAGAGCGGTACACCAGTCGACATTTCACACTATGCCGCAAAAGGGGTAGATCTAGTGGAGGTGGGGCGGAGCCAGAGGAGGAGTGGACTCTACGGCCCGGGGGAGGGGGCGGCTCGGGGGCTAAGGACGACATAAGGTAGAGGGATGACGGCAGGGCAGCAGAGGGGAGGTGTGGGAGTTGTTCCAGGCTCGGGAGAAGTAAATGCTTTGGGTGAGCGAGAGATGGTCGGTCCAACGTGTCTCCATGAGCTGCCACCCTTCACCACCTATGTAGGACTCGTTCCAACACGGCCCTACCCGTCAGCATGTAACAGTCGAGGCTACATAACGCTCAATGCAGGACCCGTCCCAATGTGGCCCCACCTATCAGCATGTAACGTTCAAGACCACGCAACGCTCAATGCAGGACTCGTCCCAACGTGGCCCCACACGTCAACATGTAACGGTCAAGGCCTTTGACCTGACAACAACCCTCCGTCCGAGCGTTTGTGGGGGTTTGAAAACAGAGGAAAGGGGAAAGTGAGGAAAAGTTAAGCGACCAAGAAAACTGAGTACAACTAACAAACGGCACGAAAATAGAAATCCCTAAATAATAATACATTTATTATTGCCTCTAGGGCATATTTCCATCAATAAGGACAACATCCGTCGACCTAAACTCACAGTTCTCCTCTGATATTCTGCACACCTCACAAATTTTCTTGCAATCTCAACCGCCTTGTAGGCATGAGGTAACAACCCCAATCCATGAACTCGGTCTCTTGTATCTTTTGGAAAGGCATGGGCATAAAGTTCACCTTCTTCAATATCTCTGTACTCAAGGCTCAAGGCCTGGATCAAGTAGAAGTTCTTTTTTTCATATTGACCTAGCATATTGTTTGTACTAGCATTAGCATAAGACTGATGTAAATAGCAAGAAGGGTTAACAGGGAAAAACTATGATCATATTCAGTATGTCCCACAACTTCTGCTTCTGATCAGCTTTCCTCCAGTCTGTAAACCTAAAGGATATGTCACCTTTTTTTGCCATGTCAGCAATATAGTTAGCAAAGTTAGCCGTAGTAAGCCCACAGACTGGCCTAGTTTGTTGAATTTGATGAATTTTGAACCTTCCATTACTCCTTGTTATTGACCTCATCTTAGAAGGATCACTCATGTTCCTTCCATTCATCACTCATACTGCATGTATCAAGGATGTAGGCATGTAACTCAGGGTAGGAAGCTATGTTATGTGCACTAAAATTCAGATAAACTATGACTAAAATTCAGCTAGCACTCTAACTAAAATTCAATTAGCACTATGACTAAAATTCAGTTAGTATGATGACCAAAATTCAGCTAGCACTATCACTAAAATTTAGTTAGCACTATTTGGACTAAAATTCAGATTGCACAATGTACCTTCCTTTTCCTCTTCGTTTGCGTCTACCCATGCTTCTTCCTTTTCATCTTCCTCATTATTAGTGCCACTCTCATCCCCGCTATTGTCATCATCGTTCCTATCCTCTTTTTCTTCTTCCTCTGTCTCTTCATTCTCTTCTGCAGCTCCCTGATCTTCTTAACACAAAGGATCTTCCCGTTCATCCTTGGGCTCATCTGGTGCCACAGGCTGTAAGTGCAATTTAAGAGTAATCAGAAGCGACTAAAGTAGAATTTATGAGCAAATCAGTAATGGTAGAACTACAACCATGTAAGTATACACACCTCATCTGTAACATTGTTCTGTCTAGGAACAACTGGATCTTCGTGAGAGGATGGCCGTATAAGGACCTTGTGTGTAAAATTCCTTTCCCTAATTCTTGCATTGTTCACTTGTATGGTTTTCAATCTCCGCTTTTCATATTCTGATATTATAGTCGGGGCTTCTTCTTGCTACGAAGAAGCCCTTCTCTTCCATCGTCGTGCCATCTATCGAATGGTAAAACGATGGAAACAGAGTCATTTCCAATGCACAAATGGAGGTAGTAAACAAAAGGGGCGATGGAAACAAACTAGAGTATGTGAGGAAGACTTACCACAATGACCTAGGCGATGTCGGTGATGCACAGAGGAGGGAAGGATGCTAGTGGCAGGGTGTGGCGATGGGGGATGGCGGAAGAGGGTCACTTCCGGCTGCCATCGACCGGACTCGTCGGCGTAATCAGTGGGTGATCTCCGAAGTCGTGGGTTTAGTGTGCAGAGGGGGATGAGGATTTTGGAAAGGGGAAAGGGAAATATTTGCCTAAGGAGGGCCGCGACGGTCTAATTTCAGGCGGGGCCATTCGAAATCTAAGTGATACAAGCGAGAAGAGTGGAGGAAAAAGAGAAATTGGTCGTGTGACCCAACAAATATGGATTGCGACGCATACAGGCACCACGAATCACACGATATCGGCGAAAAAGGCTGCCATGAAAAAATGGTCCCGTGATTTCCCATCTATCGAGCATCCAATTTTTGCAGGTACTTTTCACTTGTGCCACCCCAAAAATCCGCTGGGTATGGGGGTATTTTTGTAGTTATACCAGAGGTACCAGACATGTCGGGTGTCTGGTCTATGGACTTTGACGGGTCAAAACGAACTGAAGACGCGAGTGTTGGTGTCATCTTGACATCCCCACAAGGCGACGAGATGCCCTACGTACTTTGGATGAAGTTCCATGCGTCGAACAAAGAAGCAGAGTATGGGGCTCTAATCCATGGCATGCGGATGGCCAAGGCTTGTGGTGCCACATGACTGATGATCTATGGAGATTCTAATCTCGTTGTGTAGGAAACAATGAACCGCTGCGACGCCATCAACGATAACATGATCACCTACGGTGAACTCTACAACTCCTTGGAGGGAAATTTTGATGGATGCGAGCTCAGAGATATTGGCCGCGAGAGCAATGAAAAGGCCGACAAACTGGCCAAGATTGGGTCCACCTATGCGCCCATACCACCGGGTGTCTTCCCAGAACAAATCATAGAATGATCCATCAAGACCAGAGAATCCGACACTTCATCATAGACAGAACCAGTGAAGATTAGAGAGGGAAACGCCACCGGAGCCGCCGCCGATGGGATCTCTACCTTCTCCAACATCTCCACCATCATCACCATGATGAATAGGGAGTAGTCCACCTCTGGACCACGGGTTTGTGGCAGTAACTTGATCTGTTTCTCTCTTGTTCTATCATAGATCTAGTACCATGTGAGCTGTCCAATATGATTATGGTCATATATGTAATTCCTATATGGTGGATCTTTACTCTCTGAGTTGATATTTGAGATTGGAACCTATTTATGTGTAAGATGTATTAGTAGATGCATATTATATACCCTTTTCTTAAGTACTTGTTTTGATCCAACATGTATGAGAGGTCATGTGTAGGGGAACATGTGCATCAGATGAAGTAACATGGTGGTACTATTGGATAGTGACAACAAATTCAAGATCTACTATCGTTTTGCCTTTTTTTTGTTACCTTACTAGGGATTAAGTGAATTCATGTGCTATAATTATCTAGTGACAACTATATGATAATCTTGTTTGTCCAAGGTAGCATATTTGTTATTCAAACATCATGTAAAAGTACATAAGACTATGCTCTCTTAATTTTTAATTCTAAGTTGCTTGGAGTTTTTTCCTTTTTAGAGGAGTATAAGAGAGATGTGTTGCATCATCTCTACGATAGCACGTGATGCCCATACGGATGTTTATCAAACACATAATAAAGTTTCACCAATATGATATTGCTCATGAATTATTTTGTGTCTATTGCATTTTATGAGAGAGTATACAAGTGAACTCATGAACCCCGGTCCAACTTTTATCATAAGAAACAACTTTCCAACACCTATACCATCCTTTATAATTTTTATATTAATTAATTTCGAAAATACAAAAATACTTTCACTACTAGAAAACACAAACAAAAACACAAAAGTACCTTTTTATTATTGACTTTAATTTGCTTGCCTAGCGATAGATTGTTTTACTTTATTTGTTTATAAGTTTATTTCAGTTTTACTAATACAAACCTTGTGCTTGACAACCACACGGTGGAGTTGGGGATACAAGGAAAGGACTTTTTTGTAGGTTGCTTAAAAAGCAAAAGATACTCTAAACCAATTCCCGAGAGTTCGATATAAACCCGCGATTCATCCTTATAGGGAAAAGAAGCTTGCTAGAACACTATACACTTAGAATCCCAACGAGTTAGTACACAGAGAGTTGTTGCCATCAGCAGTTGCTCCTGCCCTCCGCTGGCTTCCGCGGTGTGCGGCAGCACGCCTCCGACCACTTCGCCGCCGAGCTCACCATCGACAGCTACTGCGATTGGATCGCCACGTTTCAAACGAAGGAGAAGGACACGTGCACATACGACCTTGCATTGTGGCGACACGGCCTGCCAAGATCGTACCTCAACTTTGATGACGTCGCCAACCTGTAGAAGGCCGAGTTCATCGCCAACCTGCAGGAGATGCGTACTCTCAGCCACCGAGCGTCTCGGAGCAGCAGCGTGCTCACCGCGCGCGAGCCAAACGCCGCTTAGAGGAAGAGGTATGCAGATGCGCATCCCGAGGAGGTGCGTGTGGAGGAGGCCTTCTACGTCGCGAGGGAGGTTGCATTGGTGGAGAAGAAGAGTGCCGCCGTGGACGATGTCGGCCCGCCAACGGTGAAGAAGGGCAACTCGAGCTCTGAGTTCAAGTGATCCAGCGACTCGAGCTCCGAGTTTGACTGGGAGTAGTAGTTGCTAGGTAGTAGTATGAAATAAATCAGTGTTTGTAGTAATGTAATAGTTGTAATCGAAGTTTGAACTATGTTTGAAACCGATGTTTGAATGTAAATTTTCTTTGTTTTCATCATCTGCTACATAGTAGCTGCCCTAAAATACATCATTTAAAAAACCAAAAACCACGTTCGTGCCCTAGAACGCCAAAATGGCTGTCCTAATTTTGTTTTGGCTTGCCTTAAAATACATCCTCCATTAGAGTTCTTTAGTGTCTGCTATTTTTTGCTCCTCTTTGATAAACGACTTTGACCACTACTATTCAATAAATTATATGGATTAGGAATATATAAATGATATCGTAGAATTCACCTTGCAAATTCCCCCATCTTATATATTTTTATACTAATTTTATGGACATATTATAAGTACAAATCATTGTCAAAGTTGTATGTCGCTGACCTGTGGAAGAATATAATGCACGACCTTCGGAAGGTGCCGTCTAGCGACCGCCAGAATGCAAGGCGAGTGGCAGGCAAAGGCAAACAACACAGCCTCACAGCAAACTTTATGCATGGACAGGTCGTAGAAGCCAAACCTTTCTGGTCGCATACGGCTTAATTCTGCATCCACCTGTCAAGATTGGAAGCTGCCAAGAGCAGACGCAGATGTAAGCTATGCAACATGGCACCAATTGCTACCTGCCGAAAGTAGATTACGCATTGCAGTTCTCATGCTCATGGTTACATACCAATACCACCACTCACTGGAGGGGTGGATTCACCAAGTTCTCCGCTACAGTAATTTATATTGAATACTGGGTATTTGACAAATTTGGGTTACAAAATCATGAGCGCATCATCTTCACCCATTTCAGACTTTTTTGGATAGGGGTTGAGCCAGTCCCACTCCCCACACATCCAAACCGACCTTTATTGTCAAATCACAGCATAATCATATGAGTATAACATAATTCTTGCTTGAAGAACTCCGTGCATGTTCCATTCCGACAAAAGCTTCAGTACATATCTCAGTTCTTCTACAAGCGAAATTAGATCCTTGGGCAGCCTCTACCTGGCTTTGGTACTCAATTTTCTCTGGGATTTTTGATGGATTGCTGCATGAGGTACCTGTAAGATTTAGACGATTCGGATTAATAATGAGAAAATATGGGGCAAAATGGCATGACCCACTGCAGAAATGTAAAATCAAGTGCGCAGGACCTAAAGGCAATTGATCCAGCCACATATTCCTTGGCTATGAATCTGGAACAACCAGGTGCTAACCAAGAATCACAAAGTAAATGTGAATGACCACAAGGTAAGTACTGCTTCGCAATCTGAGGACTAAGGATCAAGAGTTCAAGGATTACCTGCCAGTGTAAAACCCTGCCGTATACCATGCATTTAATACAACAGCAAGATCACTGTCTGCTCCTGTGGCATCGAAATTTGGTTGCATGCCCATAGTTGTGTTATTCTCCTTTCTAGTTTGACCTTCATTTCCTATGTATATTCAAGAGAAGAGGTGTCCGATGAGTGATAGCATAAATATATTACGTGACATGGAACTTATTAGCATGTTATGATCTCAGGTTCATGAACATTCACCCAATAAATGTGCATTTTTGCATTCAAGTAACATCATAACATAATTAAATGTTAGCAATAATCACTAATGGTATTTCTAAAATAGGATTTAGAAAGGGATTACAGGAAAAACATGCCCAGAATGTCTACAATCCTAGATAGAGTTGAAAGTTGAAATAAAGCTCATAGTGTGATCTACAGTCACCTGAACCGCATAATATGAGTAAAATTGGGAGTGCAAGAACAAAACTAGCTATTGCATTCTTCTAGCAAATATAGCTTTTCCCAACTTTAATATGTCTGGTTCTGAAAAAGAAAGAAGTTTAAATGTCGACAGAACAAGCACAGCAGATGAACTACCATTACTTCCACCTGAGAAAATGCTTACTTGGAAAGGAGGCCGGATCTCCAGATATTGTACTTCTCATGAAATTCATGGCACCTTCAGCAGCTAGTGTTGCAGCTTTAGCAATTTGATCATCATTAGTAGACACCTTCGTTGGGAGCTGCACGAAGGTTGCACCAGTAGGATGTGTGGTGCTTGCTCCAGGGCATTGATCACCTGGAGATGAATTATACCATGTAATTCATTAAAAGGCAATGGACAGTGTTAAAAGCTCATGTAACAGGCAAAGAAAACATGGACACAAGCTTAACCAAACTAGGCACTTACAAGTCAATGATATGCTGCAGCCTCCAGTGGAATCACCATTTTGCTGGCCAGTTGAACAACAGGAGACTGACACCATGGGGACATTCAAAGAGCAGCATGAGGGTTGAGTGGTTGAAGTATATGGATCAGGTGCTGTGGCACTATAGACAGGAACTTGCTGCTGTTGGTATGCTGAAGATTGTCCAGGGATTTGATAATTCCAGTAACTTGTCAGATGGAGTTGCTCAAGAACTTCCCGGCTTTGCACCTCAAGTTCATAGTATTTCCTGAGTAATTCGTTATAGTCCGATGTCTGCTGGTTTGAGCTATCCAGTTTCTCAGTACCATTAACATCTGGAGAGTACGCGTTCGATTCTGAGACATGTGTCTCTTTGTCCAGATCAGTTTCTTGAAGAGGAGCTTGCTCAGTGGTCTTTCTGTCTTCACAAGGCTGCTGTAGTGTCACCGTTTGATCAACGGGTAAGGTAGTGCAGCTGCTATGTTTATCTAATTGCCTTCACGAACAAAGCAATGCTTAATCAATTCCCAGACAAACAGAGCACCAAGACAATAAATCAAAAAATTTAAATGGTGTAAATATAGGGCCATTGTGAATGGAAATGACAAAACAAGTTTTGGTGAAAATGGAAAAAAGGCAGGCTGTCACTTTTTCATGCGTTTTAAGGGGGGGGAAAAGAGAAACTGAGGTCCCGTTTGGTAGCTCTGTATTTTTTAAGTATTCGGAGAACACTGCAGTTTCTAAAATACCGCAGCTTAAAATAATTTGAGGTGTTTGGTTCTAACTAATACTGTAGTCCTAAAACCCATGGTATTCCTAAAACTGTGGTTTTTTTGAAGTATTGAAGAAAGAGGTCCGACCCTCTCTTTTCTAACTGAGAAACGATAAAAACAACGCATCATGCATAGCTCGCTATTCCAAGCCGCCACCATCCTGTCGTCTCTAGTGCTCCTCGTGGACAGCCATGGAGAAACCAAGATGTGGAAACGGGGAGAAAAACGGCAAGTCCGTATCCTTCTCGTAGATTCTCTGTCGCTGCGTTTCCGTCCCCGACGAGCCGACGCGATTTGTACCTTGGCTGTAGCGTTGTGTTGATGGCCAATCTGGGACATGCACAAGCCAACGGCCAAGACCGAGATGTCTAGGCCAGGATCTTCGAGAATTTCAGGAACTGTGCCGTCCAGGCCAAGCCTACAAAGCTCGAGGAGGGGCTCAGCAAGTCGCACAAGAAGAAGATGTGCAACACCACATCCGCCGGCACCCATACCGCGGATGACCTATCACCTAGCTCGCAAGCTAATGCGCTGCTACGCCGCATCCACGTCGCCACGAGAGTGTGTTCTCCCTCACCGACGGTGTACTGTGCAGGTCCCAGACCAAGGAGGCGTATCGGTGTATGTTGGAGTGCGAGTGGCCGGTACCCGGCACCAGGTGCCGCTCTGCTACCGCACGCCGCAGTGATTCTCCACTACCGGTAGGCTCAAGAGTCAATAGCCCTTGCAGCGATTCTTAAACTCATGCAACTATGCAAGTGCATGCATGTTGGCAAGAAGAGCAAGTAGAAGCCCACTTGCATGTTGGCAACTGTCGAAAGAAGAAAAGAAGGTGCAGGTATGCCGGTAATAGCGGCAGCAACAAATCGCGTGCTTGTTCTTCTCTAGCTTAGCTGCATGTGAGTCAGTTTGTGAAGTCCAATCGGTCAATGATTGATTATTCATACACCAAAACTAGGTAAAAGATTGCAATTGCCAAACACCACCACAGTTTTCTAAACACTGAGAAAAGCTATTGTTTCAAGAAAATGAAGCATCCATTTGCCCGACATTATAATACTATAGTTTTGCAATACTTTGGTTTTGAAAACAATGAGCTCCCAAACACAGCCTGAAGTCTAAAATTTTCAATTCAATAAAATAAGTTGGCATTATGCACTTTGAACAATACACTAGTGACTTAATCATGGATGAGAAGTTCAGCAGCAATCGGCAAGTAATGTAATTGAAACGGATAGCACAGATCACCAAGAAACTAGTACCACCTTAAATCCTTAATTCTAAGTTCATAACCATACGTAATAGAGCCAGTGGGTGGCTGCATAACATGAATCTCACACTTAACAGTTAAACTGTTCACATCAATAAAAGTTGCTCTAGTAACTGAGAACAGAGCACTGCCTTTGTACACAGATTTAAATTTTCAACGAACGTAGTAAGAGTTCTATTTATTTGCATAGAGTAATCACTACCAGACCAATATAACAGGAAAAACAAATATTAGCAACAAACTAAAGCAACAAGAAACCATATACTTACTCATCTGCTGCCCCGTTAGAGACAGGTTCTTCATCAGCGGCAACAGCAGCAGCAGCAGCAGCAGAAGCAGGTACATCTTCGGACTGTTGTTTCTCAGATGGAGCAGACTGTTTGTTCTTGCCATGCATTGCCTACATACCACCACAATTAATTAGCCCAAAGCAGTCCAACTATTCGCATAAATGTGGGAGAACCCCAGAGTTCCCCAACATAAACTACTACAGTAGTAAAGATGAATCTTCAAACGGGCTAGTCATCTAACCAAGGAGAAATGGACGGAAAACTACATCTACTCCTAAACCAGAAATGGCACAATTCCATTTACGCTGTACGGACTCCTAACAGCAGCAAGAAATTTGACTCAGCTATCCATCCATCCACGCCAATCCAAACCAACACACCGACCGTCTCCAGAAGGTTCGGTCCAATTCTTCACCTCAAGCTACCAAAACCCTAAACCCTAGCAGCGCCGGGCGAGGTATGAAATCCGGGAAAAGGACCACGGGGCTCGAAGGGAGACGAGGGGCGCGTACCTTGTAGGTGGCGACGGCGTGGTCGAAGGCGTCGACCAGCGCCGAGTCGTCCCACAGCTCGCCGCCCTTTCCCATCTCCTCTCTCGCCGATTTCTCACGGCTTCCTGTTCCGTGCTCCTATGCCTTCCCAAGGAAGAGGACGAGGGAGGAAATGCGCCTCCGCTCCACTGAAACCCACCACACCACCGCCATAAGGCCAACACACCCTCCCCTCGGCCCACGAAGAGCAACTCGGAAGCCCAACCCATTGTAACAAGGCCCAGCAAATCCCGTAGACGCAACTACTTTCAGCCTGTTTGGTTCGAAGGAGTTGGGCAAAGGAAATGGGACTTTGGAGTTTGACGGAGTGAGGCGATTAAATCGCTTGTTTGTTTGGTGGTCGTGGCAATTCACGTGGGATTGGGAAGGGGAGTTGGGCCTTCAATTCCCATGGATCGCTTCCCTGGAATGACCCTGTTAATTCGTGAGATAGGTAGGGATGTAAACGGATCGGATCGGATTGGATATTGCTATTACCATATCCTTTATCATATTTTTTTAGCGGATTTGGATCGGAGTGGATAATAGCTGGATGCGGATTCGAATGCGGATTATATCAGATTGCGGATATGGAGCGGATTCGGTGCGGGCTCGGATCGGAAGAGGATAATCGAACAAATACACGTAGAAAAATAAAAAATTATTTAGTTTATGCAAAATAAATGACAAGAAAACATGCAACACTAGATAACAGTAGTATGAAAGTGGAAGATTGGTAATATCATAGTATAACATGCGTACGTAGCATGCATAGCTAGCCGATACACTACCTAGATTGTCTAGATATTGAGGTTATGCTAAATTTATCGGATTATCCTATTTGAGTATCTCAGATAATCCGTATAAAATATCGGATTATCCTTATCCGTCGGATATCATCAATACCATATCCGCTACCATATCCGTGGGATACCCGCTGGACAAATATCTGCATCCGCATCCATATCCGCCGGATATCTAAAAATGCATACCATATCCTCAAAAACGGACGTGGATGCGGATTCGGAGCGGAAATTATCCGCACCATTTACATCCCTAGAGATAGGCAATCTTTTGACTTTAAAAAACAGTTAACAGCTATATTCTCAAGAGAATTACCAGCATTGTCAAACAAAGGACTGGAACTAAACATGCAAGTTCCTTGCCTAATCCCACCACCAAATCCCTTTTTTTAACTCGCATTCCTCTTTTCTTTGATTGACAGACATGTTGTTAAAGCTTTGCGGTGGGTGCCCCTAAATGCCGCTCGAAGCGGCACCAGCAACGAACACCGCCTAAGCAGGCTCTAGATGGGTCGGCCCATTACATCGTTAACCATGCTGACTAAGGATGGCAATTTTACCCACGGGTACGGATTTCCGCGGGTACCATATGTAACACCCTTAAATCGGCTCTATGCAAGTTTTAGACCTTTCCGCCAAACCCGCATAGAAACGATTCAAGGACGTCCACCAGGCACTTTCGTGCGGGTGGAAAACAAAGTAATACCATTACACAACAGTCCTCGATGGAACCCACAGAACAGATATATATATACAACACGACTCCACGAGTTAAGAATACAGATATACAATACAAAGATCCAAATCACCTTGAAATCGATAGGGCGTCCGACTACGGACAAGATGCAAATGGGGCTAAGAGCCCTGAAGAATAACCAATGACGTCCATAACCCTGCCCAGGCCAAGCCGGAAGGGTAAGCCTGCTAACGACGTCGATCTCAAACCTGCTAAAACAAAAGAGATGCCGACAAAGGGCAAAGAAAAAAGAGGAGCGTCAGTATTGAGGCCAGTACACGGCGAGGCTAGAATTCGGCGGCTCTCGTCTACATAGGTATGGTGGACTGAAGCGGCAGTGCAGCATGCACTAAACAACCTATAGAGACTTAGTAAAACTGGCGGCTATTAGAGAGGGATAAGAAAGACCTATTCGGATCCCACCTGAGACTACACCAAACATACCCATCCTGGTATTTCCCCCTCGAGACCAAACGAGGAAGTCAGACCGAGGAACTCACACGGTTGGCAATTTTACTCATTCCGTTTTAGTTGCAACAATTCCTAATCAGATATAGATAGCGTGAGTCGTCCCGATAGCATAAGTAGTGGGCAGTTTTAGTTAACATTCCGTTGTAGTTGGAACATTTACTAGTCAGATATAATTGTCTTGAGGAATCCCAAAACCCAACAGTTGTTGGCACTTTTATCACACTCCATTGGAGTTGTAATACTTACTACGTAGGTATAACAAAACAATCCAGGTCCACCAGTGGTTGGCATTTTTAATATCCATTCCGTTATAGTGAAGCTGATTACTAGTCAGATATATTAAGTCAAATTTATAGCACTACTTTAGTTATGCTTGTCTATGATCGAGATACTGTGCTCCAAGTCGTCCATAACCGCGGACACGGCTTTCAGAAAGTTTTACCCTGCAGGGGTACACAAATAGCAACACACACTCGATCAATCTCGAAAAAACCAACTCAAAACCCAACGAGGCATTCACGACAAAGCGATCACAGGATTCATAAATATTTCAGGGGGCCACCCCATTAAGCTACCCGCAACGAAGTTGGCCGGCTCCGGAACGGACCCAGGGTTTGCGACGACGGCTGTAAACGACTGGGAACCCGAAAGTGTGACTGGGCTTGTCGATACCGCGAAAACGGGGCGCGATCCAAAACAGTACAGGTGCTCCACGCACAATCTTAAATAAAGCAGTAACATGGCATAGGTACAGGATAGTAATAAAGCCCCAAACTACTTGTGGCCCCAAGAAATAGAAATGAATCAAGCTCTGGCTCAGGGGGGTCCATAAGGCCTCCCGGATGTGGATAGTGCGAATAGTCAAGGAACAGGTATCAAGTACTCGGGGTCCTACGGGACACAAGTGAGCGTGGAAGAACCAAATAACATCTATTGCCCACCGATGCCTCTGCATTATTTATATCTAGCAATTTAATAGTTGTAATTAAAGACATGACCATCTCCACCAATAAACATCTCCACCGATAAACATCTGCCAGCGTTCCAACAATTGTGGTACTTGACAACACGAGATCACACCTGAGCAAGCGTCTACGACTCGCAATGCCAGCTATCTACCAAACACAGGTAATAGGAGGTGTCCAAGGCAATATAGAGGCTGCACGGGATATAACTTGGGTGCGCAAACTAAAGCATCGCGACACGGATAGCAATAGATCAATAGGAGGAAATAAATACTATAAATGCAAAATAGGTAGAAGGGGGAGAGATGCTCGCCTGGGAAACACTGCCGGAGATTCATATCCAGAGAACTTGTCGATACTCGCATCCACTCATCGGTCTAATCCGCGAAGACGCAAACACTAGAAGAAACACCGGATGCAATATTTAATACTACGGCAGAAGAATCGGCATGTTTATGATGTGGTGCAGGACATGGCACAGATGCGGTGCAACTAGACAGTATTAAGCGAAACCGGGGTCCCGACAATTAATTATACGGTTCAAGTTATTTGACTACCCTGCAATTTAAATGTTGAATTAACAAGGCGAATCATGGCATCGGTTCGCTAGGCAATTTAAATGGAGTCCGGAATAAGACAAAGATATCCCGCATAAACACTCCATAGTTAATCATGCGGTGAATCGGCATATTGCCCCCAACCCACTGAATATGTATGCGATCATGAATGATTTAATGCAGCAAGTTGGTATCATATATTATAAAAATGGAGAATGGATCAGGGGCACACATTAGGAGGGGGGTTCGGATCCGAGGTTCGACGGGGATCGGTCTCGCATCTGGGAAGAAGGACTTGGTTCGGCGTCGAGGCGCATCGGGTTCGCTCTGGTCGATGTCGATCTTGTCGTCGATGGCGAACTTGAGTAGATCGGGTACCGGGGGTCTTCAGATTCGTGACGAAGATCTTGTCGCACGGGTCGTGGCGTTCGGGGTGAAGAACTTGGCGTCCTCGAGGAGGTACTTGGCGTATCCGTGTCGACGACCTTGGGGGCTTTGGCTCCAATTGTCGATGTCAGACTCGGGTATCGGCGCCGGTTTTATCGAGGTGCCTCGGTGGTACTTAGGGTCCCTCGATTCCGCGACGGAGATCTTGTCGGACCGCGAAGAGCTAGAGTTCCGGGGTTCTTGACTTGGCAGGCAGAAGGCAACATAGCCGTAACAGCATCACATAACAGTACAACATCGGGAAGAGCACACAATCATGTGACACCATGGGTACATTGCTACCTGCAGCTATTGAGAAGAATCTTCTCTGCAAAACAAACACAACTCCCGGAGGCAGAGCGCGCACGCAAGGTTGTGAAGGAGCTCGGCCACGGCGATGGGGTCTTGGACGGAGACGGACAGCGAGCACGCGGAGTCGCCGAGGCGAGGGAGGACGCGGCAGCGGTGCTCGGGGTCGCGCCTGGAAGACCGCGGGAAGACGAGGACGAGCGGGGCCTGGTGGCTCGGTGCTGCGGAGGACGACCTGCAGGGAAGCGGGGTCGCTAGGTCGAGCGGACGGCGGCGTGACTCAGGCGACGGTCAACGGCGGGGCCGGGCTCCGGCCAGAGAGGCGCGGCGACGCGTCGGGGTAGGTGGAGGAGTGGCGGAGATGGGAGGGAAGGTGGCCCGGCGGCGGCCGACGGTTGCCGAGGCAGAGGAGAGCAGGGGCGGGGCCTGCGCGCGGTGGCGGCGGGGTTCATAGGCGGGGAGGAGGGCGCGGGGCGAGCGAGCATCACAGGCAGAGGATCGGTCACGCGGGGACGAGGACGGTAGGAGAAGGGGACGATGGCGACGACGATGGGGCGCTCGGGGTAGGTGGGGGTTGCGGGGATTACGGCCAGGCGGTGGGCCGGTTAGGACGCAGGGTAGATGGGGCGGGGTGTGCATCGAGCGGAGAGAGGGATTAGGCAGGCGCGGGTGTACGCGGGGTGGAAAATGTGGTAGGGCCCGCATGAGGTGGCAAGCGGGGCTGGTGCGGTGTGGAGCAGGCATGCTGCGTGCGACGCGCGACTGCTGCTGTGCTGCGTGCAGGCGGTTGTAGCGGTGACGGTAGGCTAGGGTTAGGGATGGAAGAAGGCAACTAGGTTATTATCTAGTCTAAAGTAGACTAGATGGGTCTAGTTTGGGCCGGGTTGTAGGCTGCTGGTCGTCCAGGCTTTTGGCCTGGCAGGCTGGCGGCCTCCCCGGGTTTTATAAAACTGTTTATTTTATTTTTGATGAATATGTAAATAGTTTCTAGATAAAAGATCCGGATAAGTCCAGGGTTTTACATTTGAAATATAGAGAGGTATTTAGAAAATAAAATAGGCCTTTAGAAAATAGTTTTAGGCAAATAATATGCATGATGATGACGATGCTCAAATGCAATGAGGCATGATGACATGAGCATGCGGTCATGATGATGTAATGCACAAAAACAACGCGATTTTCTAGTAGTGGTTTTTGCGGGGCGCCACGCCATACCCGCACGGGCAGGGTATTGGCACACTTTTATACCATGGGTAATACCCATACCTAACCCGTTAAGTCACGGGTATGGGCACAGGTATAGGTTTATACCCATGGGTATACCCATACCCTACCAATTTAAACTAACATACAAAAATTTACCTTTAAAGTTTCAACCTACGTGGTCGAGCAGACTAGAGACGAGCAGCCCATCTAAACTTGATAATTTCATGTACTCATCTACCTATTTTTTACTAGAGATAATTTTTTTTGTCAAATATGCTATTGAGGAAAGTAAAGTTAGGATTAACTTGTGTACTACTGTATCTACCTCGGGTACCCAATTGGTACGGGTACCCGTCGGGTAGGGTATGGTTAGGGTAAAGTTTTATACACACGGGTATGGGTATGTGTAAAACTTTGTACCCATTGACTATGCGGGTATGGGTATGGTATTTCTCTACCTTGTCCATACCTCGCCCATTGCCATCCTTAATGTTGACATGCTGGTATATGTGTTTTCAGTTCTTTCACAAACTTTAAATCTAAAAAGCTTTTAGATATAAAACAAATTTCCTTTATTTTTTAAAAACGTGAACCAATTTTAATAAATCATGAACCAATTTAAATAAAAATCATAAAACAATGTCAAAAACCATGGACAAAATAAAAAATCATAAAACAAATTTAAAAACCATAAACCAAATTTAAAAATATATTTTTAAAAATATTTTTGAGGGTGCAACGGGGCGATAGCCCACCTGAACGCGGTCTCATTTTCATTAAAACAAGTAACATGGTAGCGACGTCGCGAGAGGGCCACGATGCGCGGCGGTGGCATCCCACCGCCCAAGAACACAATGCGGGGGAGAAGAGGCTAAGCTAATCGATTACACCAGCCTTGGAGGTGACCGAGGTCGACCCTACGGGGAGCCCGGACAAACCACAAGCGGAGGTGATCCCCGATTAGGGCGGCAGTCTGGTTTGCCGAGAGGTGGGCACCGTCGAACACCATGCTGTTGCGAGCCTTCCATACTGACCAAAGGGTCGCGAGCAGGGCGGTGTGGAGGGCGGTCGCGTGCATGTGGGGGAGTCTAGCGGAGAGGGCGTCAAGCAGAACGGAGACATCTGCGTCGGGGGGGTAGTTGTAGACCACCCGCAAGGCTCGCCCAGAGGGTGGAGAGGCGCGGGCACCTCACAAACAAGTGCTCTAGATCCTCTGGAACGCCAGGGCAGAAAGGACAGTGCGGGGAGCGGACGCACCCCAAGTGGAACAGGTGGGCGCGTGTTCTCGTTCGTCCTAGGCGTAGAATCCAGAAGAACACGCGCACCCGCGGCAGAGCGAAGTTCCCCCAGTTGATCTCTTGGTGGGGCATGGTGCACCCGGAGGAGCACAACACACGGTACACATCACCAGTACGGAACTCGCCCGAGGCACCAAAGATGGCAGTGCAGCGGTCGAGGTCGCCCGAGAGGCGCAAGGAGTGGAGGTGACCACGGAGGAATGCCAGTTCCACTTCCGCCTGCACGGAGACGCGTGACTGGAGTGGGATGGAGGGGGTGCCTTTGCCTCTAGCCTCAGCAACCGTCAGCTCGGGCGAGAGGAAGTGGGAGAAGGCGGAGGGGAGGGCGTCGACGAGTGGGCCAAGGGATGTCCATGAGTCAAACCAAACCGAGGTGGAAGTCCCATCGCCTGGCACCACCCGTGTAATGGCGCGGTACATGGGGATCAGGGCCTGAAAGCTGCGCCACGAGGGTGTCGAGGGGTGCGGGCGTGCACAATATAGCTCCGACGGATCCAACGCGTCCAAGGAGTGTCTCGTCCAGAGAAGAGGGCATGGAGGTTCTTGAGTAGCATGCAGGTATTTTGGAGAGCAAAGTCCACGACCCCCAGCCCTCCCTCGGACCTCAAACGGTAGACTAGGTCCCAAGCGACCTGGCAGTCCCCCCCGGAGCAGGAAGCAGCAGCCTTCCATAGCATGGCGCGCCTTGGCCTGTCCATCTTAGCGAGCGTCCCTTTGGCAAGGGGAAGCATGGACATGGCGAGGGTGGGGAGCGTCGAAAGGACAGCCGTGGCTAGGGTGAGCCACCCGCCAATCGGGATCAATGAGGTGCGCCAGCTCGGGATCCGATTTGAGATCCTCATGGCGAGGAACTCAAGGGCCGACGCGGGTAATTTCTGATCCGAGAGAGGTAGCCCAAGGTACGTCTGAGGGAAGGAGGAAACCGGGCAGCCCAGAATGCCGGCGAGGAAGGTGGCACGCTCCTCGGCCACATGGATGGGGACGAAGGTGCTCTTGTGGAAGTTGATATCGAGACCCGTGGCCTGGGAGAAGGCATCCAAGGTAGCCCGTAGGCGCTGTATCTGGGAGGTCTCGGCATGGAGGATGATCAGCGTGTCGTCGGCGTACTGAATCACGGGGCACGGTAGGTCATCCGTGAGAGGGTGAAGTAGGCGCCCGTCGCCCACGTCCTCGACCAGCAGACAACGAAGGAGCTCCGCCACGACGAGGAACAGATACGGGGAAAGGGGGTCCCCCTGCCGTAGCCCATTCAAACACCGGATCCACCCCCCAGGCACACCGTTCAGGAGAACAGCCGTTTTTCCGGTGGAGAGGATCGCCGAAACCTAGCCACGGAAGCTAACCCCAAACCCACGAGCCTTGAGGATTGCGTCCAGAGCTTCCCAGTTGACGGAGTCGAAGGCCTTCGTGAAGTCCAGCTTCAGGACAACCGCAGGGGCCCGGCGCACGTGGCAGCTCTGCACAAGGTCAATGGCGTAGAGGAAGTTGTCGGTGAGGTTCCGCCCCTTGACGAACCCGGACTGCTCGAACGCCACAAGCTGCTCAATGAACAATTTGAGCCGAGTAGTGAGGATTTGCGTGACCAGCTTCATGGTGCAGTTCTGTAGGGATATGGGGCGGAAGCCATCGGCAGTGAGAACCTCAGACTTCTTGGGGACTAGGGCGATGTAGGCACGATTTACCCCGTCGAGGGGCGCGACACCGGCATGGAAGTCGCGCAGGAAGCCCAAGACGTCCTCACGAACCATGCCCCAGAACACATGGTAGAAAGCCGGTCCGAAGCCGTCAGGCCCAGGGCTGTTGTCAGTCCTCATCGCGAGAAGGGCAGCCTTCGCCTCCTCCTCAGAGAACGGGACGTCAAGTGCACCAAGTTCGGGCACACGGCGAAGAATGCGGAGGGGTGGAGGTGCCAAGGAGCCCAGAGTAGAAGCGGTGAAGCACCTCAACCTTGTCTGAGTAATTAAAGAGCACCATGTCGCCATCGTGCAGCACCCTGATTTGATTGCTGCGGAGGCACGCCGAAGCGCAAGCGTGGAAGAATCTGGTGTTATCCTCCCCGAGACGGCACAGCTTGAACGTGAATCGCTGGCGCCAGTATGTGCTCAGGGTTTTGTATTCACCTGAGAGGCGACCCCGAACCATATCTCGCAGCATGCGCTCCGGCTCGAGGAGCACCCGAAGTTCTTCCACCAGGTCCAAAAGCTCAATCACCTGGCGACAGTTCGCGATCAGCTCCGCGGGACGTTTCCGATCACGGGCCCACTTCTTCGAGGCAGCGCGAGCCCGCTTCAGGGATCGGGATAGCCGAGAGGTGGCACAGGCACGCCCGCGGTTTTGGGGACGGGCCCAAATCGACGCGACCATCTCACGGTACGCCGGCGACACGACCCACGTGCGCTCAAAACGAAAGACTTGACTTGTGGGGGCACACGAGGTGGCGCTGAGCAGCAGGGGCACATGATCCGATGTGTTGCGAAGTAGGGAGACAAGCGTCGAGTTGAACAGCTGGTCCCCCCACGTGAGGTTGATGAGGGCCCGATCCAGGCGGACAAGAGTGGGCGCGGCACGCCCATTAGTCCACGTGTACCGCCGATCCAACAGCGGCAACTCCTGAAGTTCCAGATCATCGATGAGGTCGTTTAGTTTGTCGGCAGCGAGCGCATTGAAGTTGGCGTTGCTCCGGTCTTCGGCGAAGCGAGCGATGTTGAAGTCCCCTATGATCAGCCAAGGGACGGCCCCATAGTCGGAGAGGGGGCGCAAGGCGCGTACACGTTGGTGATCATGAACCTCATGCCGTCCGCGAGGAGCTCGAAGGTAGTGGAGAGGGAGAATTCCAGCGCACGGTCGGACATATGAGTCACCGCACGGGGGGTCCTAGGTCGTGACCACGCCCGCCGACGCGCCGGCGGAAGGGATGAAGGAGAAGGAGGCGAAGCCAGGGGGCAGGAATGTCGCAGCCTTTGCCAGAGACACGTGAGTTTGGAGTCCTGCAGGCAGACAACATGCAGGGGCTGCGCATCCAGGTTCATCCTCACGTCCATGCATTTGTCTGGGTCATTCAGTCCTCGAGTGTTTCACGAGCCCACGAGCAGCTTCCTGAGAGGGTTTACAGCCAAGGAGCACACACGCAGCGACGAGAGGAGAAGTACTACAAGCACATAAGTTGTACAAGGGAGCGTACGCACACGCGTGGACGTATATACAACAGGGGCAACGTAGATAGGTGGCTAATACATAAGCGGTTTTGCTAAACGTCTGAGAATTAGTTAAGTCTCAGTCGTATTTCTAACCGCCGGATCGTATGCTCTGTGATGTGTGCAAACTGAAGTTTCCCATCGCGGACGGGCGTTCTGGTCGCGAGCGTTCGCGTCGCGCGCCTGCGTGTCGTGCGTGTTTTCTAGCCTGTGGCGTCGCGTGCGTGTGTTGTGGGCTTTTTTTTTCTCTGTGGGCTGTTTCCTATTGAGTTGTTACTGCGGACTTTTTTTTCTTTGTGCTGTTCCTAGCAAGGTGCGATGGGAGCAAGAGATGTTGGGGCTGTTTATCTGTAGGGCGGGTTGGGGCTGTTTTTCTGTACCTTTTTTATCTGTTTTTTCTAAACCTGTGTTGTGTTTTGTAGTTATGTTTTGTGGTCGTTTTATATGGACGGTAATTATTAGTTTTTATTCTTTTTTTACTGGCAACATAAATATGTTAAGCTAGACTGCTAGGGCACTTTTTTCTTTTTTGTGTTTTTTTTGTGAAATTAAGATTTTTTAAGTGTTTTTGAGTTATAGGTTCAATCGAGTTTCAATTGAGTTTTTCAACCAGTCTAGTTGCAACTTGTTTGCAACCGGGGGGACCTCATTGGCGGGCCAATTTTGTAAGTTGTTTGTGAGCACCCGTTCGGAAAGGGGGGGGGGCAGTTGCAACTTGATTTACAACCGGGGGACCCTATCGGCGGACTAGTTTGCAACTTGCCTATAACTGAGCACTCGTCGGTGTGGAGGGGGTCTCAACTTGCTTGTAACTGAGCTCTGTCAGGGTCCTAGTTGCAACTTGCTTGTAATTGGGACCCCGTCGAGGGGGGCCGGTTGCAACTTGATTGCAACCGAGGAGGGAGACCCATTGGTGGGGGCACTCGCAACTTGCTTGTAACTAAGCACTCGTCGGTGTGGAGGGGAGAGTTACAACTTGCTTGTAATTGAGCTCTATCGGGTCCCAGTTGCAACTTGATTGTAATTGGGGCCCACCGAGGGGGCCCAGTTGCAACTTGATTACAACCGGGGGGAGGGGGACCCTGTCGGCGATGGCAGTCGCAACTTGCTTGAAACTGAGCACCTGTCGATGTGGAGGGGGCAGTTGCAACTTGCTAGTAACCGAGCTCCGTCAGGTCCCAGTTGCAACTTGATTGTAACTGGGGCCCCACAGAGGGGGACCGGTTGCAACTTGATTGTAATAGGGGGAGGGGGACCTATTGGCGGGCTAGTCGCAACTTGCTTGTATCTGAGCACCCGTCGGTGTGGAGGGGGTCCTAGTTGCAACTTGCTTGTAACTAAGCTCTGTCGGGTCCTAGTTGCAACTTGCTTTGTAACTGGGGCTCTACCAAGGGGGCCCAGTTGCAACTTGATTACAACCAAGGGGATGGGGACCCCGTTGGCGGGGCAGTCGCAACTTGCTTGTAACTAAGAACCCTTCGGTGTGGAGGGGGGCAGTTATAACTTGCTTGTAACTAAGCTCTACTGGGTCCCAGTTGCAACTTGCTTGTAACTGAGCTCTGTCGGGTCCCAGTTGCAACGTGCTTGTAACTGGGGCCCCACCGAGGGGGGCCGGTTGCAACTTGATTACAACCGGGGGAGTGGGACCCATCGACCGGGGCATTCGCAACTTGCTTGTAACCGAGCACCCGTTAGTTGGAGGAGGGCGGAGCAGTTGCAACTTGTTTGTAACTGAGCTCTACCAGGTCACAATTGCAACTTGTTTATAATTGGGGCCCTACCAATGCGGGCTAGTTGCAACTTGATTGCAACCGGGGGGAGGGGGACTCCATCGCTGAGCACCCATCGGTGTGGAGGGGGAGGGTAGTTGCAACTTATTGTAACTGAGCTCTGACGGGTCCCGGTTACAACTTGCTTGTAACTGGGGGCCCGTAGAGGGGGGGAGGGGCAGTTTGCAAGTTGATTGCAACCGGGGGACTCCCGTCAGTGGGACAGGTGCAACTTTCTTGTAACTGAGCACCCGTCGCTGATTGTAACCGAGGGGAGGGGGACCCTGTCGGCGGGGGCAGTCGCACCTTGCTTGAAACTAAGCACCTGTCAGTGTGGAGGGGGGCAGTTGCAACTTGCTTATAACCGAGATCCGTCTGGTCCCAGTTGCAACTTGACTATAACTGGGGCCCCGCTGAGGGGGACCTGTTGCAAATTGATCGTAATCAAGGGGATGGGGGCCTGTTGGCGGGCTAGTCGCAACTTTCTTGTATCTGAGCACCCGTTGGTGTGGAGGGGGGTCCTAGTTGCAACTTGCTTGTAACTGATCTCTGTCGGGTCCTAGTTGCAGCTTGCTTTGTAACTGGGGCCCTACCAAGGCGGGCCAGTCGCAACTTGATTACAACCGGGGGAAGGTGGACCCCGTCGGTGGGGCAGTCACAACTTTCTTGTAACTGAGCACCCGTCGGGGTGGACGGAGGTGATACATTGCAAATGTATCTATAATTTTTGATGTTCCATGCTTGGTTTTATCCATTTTCTTGTGTTTTGTCCACACTTTGGAGTACTTTTCATATGATTTCTTTGACTAACCTATTAACAAGAGCCATAGTGCCAGCTGCCTGTTTTCTACTGTTTTTGGTTCTAGGAAAGTCAGAAAATGAATATTCTCGTAATTGGACGGGACAAAAGCCAAAGTGCCTATTTTTCCGGAAGTCATCGGATGCTAGAGTACGAGACGGAGAGGGGTCAGGGGGCCACCACACCAACTGGCCGTGCGACCCAGCCTGGCCCGCGCCAGGGAGTGGTGAGGCCAGCCCTGGCACCCCCTCGGTCTCCCCTTCCGCCTATAAGATGCCCTCGGGACGAAAACCCTAAGGACCCGATCAAAAATCCACGAAAGAGTTTGTAGCCTCCGTCATCTCCATCCCTAGATCGGGAGGGATCTGAAGCTCTTCCTGGCACCCAGCTGGAGAGGGGAATTCACCCTAGAGGCCTTTTTCATCACCATGCAAGCCTCCGGTGTGATGCGTGAGTAGTTCATCCTTGGACTATGGATCCATGTAGTAGCTAGATGGCTGGTTCTCCTCCTTTGTGCTTTCATGTCTAGATCTTGTGAGCTTCGTTCATGATCAAGATCATCTATTTGTAATTCTGCATGTTGTGTTTGCGGGGATCCGATGGATATTGAGATGCTATTTCAGATTGATTATTGATTCTATCATGTCTTTGTTATTTGTGATCTTGCATGCTTTCCGTTGTTAGTAGCTATCTTGGCCAAGTAGATGATATCAACTCCAAGAGTTAGTATTTATGCTCGATAGTGGGTTCATGCCTACGGTAATCTGGGGAAGTGACAGAAATCTCTAAGGTACTAGATGTGTTTTTGCTACTAGGGAGAAAACAACAGTCCTTTGTTCATAGAACAATCGTATTGTTTACTTTACACGCAGTTCATAAAGCAATAATCGGTTGCTTGCAACTTAATACTGGAGGGGGTTTGGATGATAACCTGAAGGTGGATTATTAGTCATAGATGCAGTTGGATGGCGGTCTGTGTATTATGTTGTAATGCCCAATCAAGTCTCAAAGGAGTCAAGATGATTAGTATATGCATGTTTGTCAATTGCCCCGCTGTAATTTGTTCACCCAGCATGTTATCTATCTTAAGGAGAGCCACCTCTAGTGAACTATGGATCCTGGTCCTTGCCGTTTACATTCAATCTACAAACTGTTTACTTCTTTGTGTTTACTTTCTGCAAACTTTTACTTCTATCCATTCGATATGTTTAATCCTTTGTTTTCCGCAAAACATGGTGAGATTGACAACCTCATCGCAAGTTGGGGACAAAGTTCTGTGGTTGTGTTGTGCAGGTCTCCACATTGCTACTAGCACTGGTAGTGTGCCCTGCCAAAGCTCAGCTAGTAACACCTTTGGGGTGTTTCCTTGCTCCTACTGGTTCGATTAAACCTTGGTTTCATAACCGAGGGAAACTTGCTGCTGTGCTCATCATACCTTTCTCTTGGGGTTCCCAACGAGCTCTACATCAACACCGCCATCAAGCATTTTTCTGGGGGCCGTGCATTGAGCCATCAAGCATTTTTCTGGCGCCGTTGCCGGGGAGTCAAGTACATCTTCACAAGGGGAGTCCCTCATAACCAATCTATTTACTTTGTTGTTTTTGTTTTGCTTAGTTTATTTTTGCTTTGTTTGCTTGCTTTCTTTATCAAAAACATAAAAAAAAATTAGTTTTGCTAGTTTGCTTTCTTATTTGAAAACCCAAAATAAAATGACTACTCTTGAAAACACTAAGTTGTGTGACTACACTAGCACCAACAACAATGATTTTATGAGCACACCTATTGCTCCACATGTTCTTGAAGCTACTTTCTTTGAGATAAAACCTGCTTTGCTCAATCTTGTTATGAGAGAACAATTCTCTGGTATTGGTAATGAAGATGCTGCTTCCCATCTAAATAATTTTGTTGAACTCTGTGAGATGCAAAAGCATAGGGATATAGATGGTGATATTATTAAGCTGAAATTGTTTCCTTTCTCTTTGAGAGGAAAAGCTAAAGAATGGTTGAATTCCTTAACTAGGAATAATATTGATTCTTGGACTAAATGCAAAGATGCTTTTATTGGAAAATACTATCCTCCTGCTAAGATTATATCCATGAGAAGTGAAATAATGAAGTTTAAACAACTTGATAATGAGCATGTTGCTCAAGCTTGGGAAAGAATGAAATCTTTGGTAAAGAATTGTCCCACTCATGGACTGACTTCTTGGATGATCATCCAAACTTTTTATGCAGGATTGAACTATTCTTCAAGGAACCTATTGGATTCTGCTGCTGGAGGTACCTTTATGACCATCACTTTGGGTGCTGCAACAAAACTTCTGGACAATATGATGGTTAATTATTCTGAATGGCATACTAAGAGAGCTCCATAAGGTAAGAAGGTAAATTCTGTTGAGCAAACCTCCTCCTTGAGTGATAAAATTGATATTATTATGTCTATGCTTGTTAATGGGAAAGCCCATATTGATCCAAATAATGTTCCTTTAGCCTCTTTGGTTGCTCAAGAAGAGCAAGTTGATGTGAACTTCATAAGAAATAACAATTTTGGCAACAATGCTTATGGTAATAATGCTTATAGGAATAATTTTGGTAACAACAATTATAAGCCATATCCTCCCAACAATGGTAATGCTTATGAAAATTCTTACAACAATAATAGGAGTGCTCCCTCTGAACTTAAAGTTATTCTTAAAGAGTTTATTAGTAAACAAACTGCTTTCAATAAAACTATTGAGGAAAAACTCTCTAATGCTGAAAGAAATATAGCATCTTTGGCTAAAGCTCAATCTTATTTGAATAAAATGGCTGCTAAACCTGAAACTAATGATAATCCATGTGTAGCTACTAATGCTATACAAGTAAGAATTGATGAAAATGTTAGATTATTAGCTGAATTACATGCTAAGTGGGAAAGAGAAGATGAAATTGCTAGAAACATTAGTGTTTCTACTATCACCACCACTAGTGTTGAGGCTAGTAATAGTTCTACCACTTTATATGATAAAGTTGATTTTGATCTTGATGGTTGCAACATCTCTGAAGTTATTAAGTTCCTACAAAAGCTTGCTAAAAGTCCTAATGCTAGTGATATGAACATGGCCTTTACAAAACACATTATTGATGCTCTCATAAAGATTAAAGAAGAAAAGATGAAACATAAAGCTTCTATTCCTATAAAACAAGAGGATGGTTGGGAACCCATCATTAATATGAAAGTGAATGACTGATTTCAAAGCTTTATGTGATCTTGATAGTAGTGTTTCTATTATGCCTAGAAGGATTTATGATATGCTTGATTTGCCTCCACTTGAAGATTGTTATTTGAATGTCCCACTTGATGATAATTCTAAAAAGAAACTCATGGGGAGTCTTAATGATGTTCTTATTATGGTTAATAATTCCTATGTCCCCGTTGATTTCTACGTTTTGGATGTTGAATACAATGCTTCTTGTCCTATTACTTTGGGAAGACCTTTTCTTAGAACTGTTGGTGCCATCATTGATATGAAATAAGGCACCATTAAATATAAACTCCCACTCAAGAAAGGTATAGAACACTTTCCTAAAAATAGAGAAAAGATTTCTTTTGCTTCTCCTATGAAAACAAAATTTGGTCTTAATGCTTCTTCATTTGAGAACACTTGATTCTTTCTTTGCTTCTTATACCTAACTTAAAGGCGTTAAAGAAAAGTACTTATTGGAAGATAACCCAAAAGTTTTAGATGAGTCTTGGAAGTTATTACCTCTGTAATTACCTCTCCTTATCCTTTTTATTTGCTTTTTGTGCCAAGAGTAACCTCTAATGAGAGAGAAGTAATGATTGGGAAAGTTGCTGTCCCGAAACAGATTTTTGTGCTTCACCGTAAAAATTCGTGTAAAATTTCTGAACGTCCTTTTGATGCGTGAATTTTTGTGCTTCTGACCCAGGTTGTTATCTAACTTTCGTTAGTTCAACACTTTTTGATTTGAGCAACATAAGGTCTTTGAAAAAAATCGTCTTTACCTGCTGGTCTGTTTTGACAGATTTCTGCCATTTTCTGCATTTGCTTCTTGTTGGTTCCTTCTTGAGTTCTTTTGGGGAATTGAGATTTTTGAGAGAAGTGCTACAGTAGCTAGTGTTCTAATGGAAGTTTATTTGGTGTTAGAACTGAACCTTAAGACTTATTTATCTTGAGTGCACTAATGTTGCTAATAAAGATTGTGTGAAGTTTTGTATGAAGAAAAAATTTCAGGTGTATGGAAGGAATGAGTAATGAGATGAAGGATGGACTAAAACTCAAGCTTGGGGATGCCACGTGTGTCACCCCAAGAAATATCCAAGAAGTACAAGCGTCAAAGCTTGGGGATGCCCAAGGCATCCCCTTCTTCATCAATAAAAATCCCAGATTTCTTCCAAACGCTTCATTTTTATTGTTTCATGCACAGTTGTGTTTTTATTGGAGCGTCTTCTTTTTTGGTTTCGTTTTAGTTTTTTGTTTGCTTGGTTTTCTTAGTTTTCTGAATAAATTGGTTGGACCCCCTCTTTCATACATTGGTTTGCAAATAGTTTGGTTTGGTTTGGTTTGGAAAAGAGTAGGAAAGTTCATGCTTATGTGGTGAAAATAACTCGTTTTTGACTGTGGCTATGCTTTGTCATGCCATGTTTGATATTGTTTTGGCTTTATGCTTAGTATTATTTGCTGTAGCATGGCTTGTTATAAACAATTGAGATTGCTTAATGTGCCTTCGATGAATCATGCGTTGTTTTAGCATATTAAAGTATAGTATAGTGGTATTCTCCTTTGATGCTTTATTTGGGTTGACTTGGCGCATGCTCACACCATGTTATGACTATCTCAAGTCACCATAGCCTTTATGATCTTTTAGTTTTCAACTTGTAGTATCACTTTATGCTTTGATCAATGATGTTTTGTCGCTCTGCATGATTATGGCTATTATTGCTCTCTTAGTTTATCGCTCCCAGTCTTTTGCTAGCCTCCACAACAAAGTATGAGTTCCACTCATGCATCCAACTCCCTAAACCAAGTTATTCCAAAGAGTCCACCATACCTACCTACTAGCTTATGCTATTCCAAGTATATTCATGCTTTTGTTTACCTTCCAAATTAAACTTGTTATGAGAAAACTAGTGATTAATGCTCTCACGAACTTGATGACACACTTTACTTTACTTGCCCTTAATAAACTTGAACCATTGTGTCTTCTATGTTGTATATGCTTGCACTTATTTGTTGGGAATTAGCAGAACCATGCTTTCATGGGGAACGCTTTCAACATTGCACTTGGTACTTGTACCTAGTTGATATCATGCTCTTTTGTATATGGATGTCGTCGGTGTGAAATGAAACGGGAGCTTATAAGTCCATGGAGTTATGTATATGTGTTAGAGAAACGCCTGGGCCGCTGGTCTAATCCATGCTGACATGGTGGAAACCTGTAGCGTAACCATAATGAGTTGTCTATGAAGCATTCTTCTTATAAAAAAGAGTCTTATATTGAGAAAAAGAGAAAAGAAAAAAAGATACTATGAAAAGAGGAAAGAGAGAAAAAAGCACCATATTCCCATGGTAAATAAGAAGAATGCTGAGATGCTCGTTGTCTGCTTGTCTTGCCATTTTGATATGGGGATTCTTCCGTATCATCGGGCAAGGGGTACCCCGTTGGCGGTTCTCAATGATACACATATACTTACGATGACAAGAACTTACCGGTGACTAAACTTGAGTAGCATGAGGAGCGGCCCTCGTATACAAGGGACATGAGATTTCTGACTTATACTTCGTCAAGCATGTACAACATAGTTTGTTCACTTTAACCTTAATAACTTCAAGATGCTTATGATAGGGGCAATGAGAGCTGAAAGCTATAAGTACCATAATTTTTGGAAGCTCTTTATGAGACTTGAATCCCTACTTCCTTTTACAAAGGTCTTTCTTCCACCATTATATTGAGTCTCCACCTTCTATCGTTATGCACCTACTTTGAGAGTATAGTGGCCATTCTTAGTTCTATGTGCATTGTCCCAAGACTAGTTGATTGATGCATAACTTGTTATTGATTGTTTTAAACTATTGTATCTAGTCACTCTTATGAACTTTGAAGGTGTCCTATGCATTTATATTTGCTACTCTATGAGGGACAAGCTGAATACTATTATGATATGTTTTCTTTATGTGAAATAAACAAACGTCTTGCAAAGCATTATTATTCATGAATCTTTTATTTGTGCCTTTTCATGTTACATCATAGTTTCTTTGATTATTGCTAGAAATTTGTCTTTCATGTTATGATTGAAGTACTATGATCCCAGCTTTGAATGTTTTACAAATACTTTGATCAAGTCTTTGATGGTGCATGTCACCTCAAAAATTATTCTTTCTTTTTATCACTTACCTACTCGAGGACGAGCAGGAGTTAAGCTTGGGGATGTTGATACATTGCAAATGTATCTATAATTTTTGATGTTCCATGATTGGTTTTATCCACTTTCTTGTGTTTTGTCCACACTTTGGAGTACTTTTCATATGATTTCTTGGACTAACCTATTGACAAGAGCCACAATGCCAGCTACCTGTTTTCTCCTGTTTTTGGTTCCAGGAAAGTCACAAAATGAATATTCTCGGAATTGGACGGGACAAAAGCCAAGTTGCCTATTTTTCTGGAAGTCACCAAATGCCAGAGTACGAGACGGAGAGGGGCCAGGGGGCCACCACACCACCTGGCCGCACGGCCCAGCCTAGCCCGCGCCAGGGGGTGGTGAGGCCAGCCCTGACACCCCCTCGGTCTCCCCTTCCTCCTATAAAATGCCCTCGGGACGAAAACCCTAAGGACCTGATCAAAAATCCACGAAAGAGTCTGTAGCCGCCATCATCTTCATCCCTAGATCGGGAGGGATCTGAAGCTCTTCCCGGCACCCTGCCGAAGAGGGGAATTCACCCTGGAGGCCTTCTTCATCACCATGCAAGCCTCCGGTGTGATGCGTGAGCAGTTCATCCTTGGACTACGGATCCATGTAGTAGCTAGATGGCTGGTTCTCCTCCTTTGTGCTTTCATGTCTAGATCTTGTGAGCTCCGTTCATGATCAAGATCATCTATTTGTAATTCTGCATGTTGTGTTTGTGGGGATCCGATGGATATTGAGATGCTATTTCAGATTGATTATTGATTCTATCATCTCTTTGTTATTTGTGATCTTGCATGCTTTCCGTTGTTAGTAGCTATCTTGGCCAAGTAGATGCTATCAACTCCAAGAGTTAGTATTTATGCTTGATAGTGGGTTCATGCCTATGGTAATCTGGGGAAGTGACAGAAATCTCTAAGGTACTAGATGTGTTTTTGCTACTAGGGAGAAAACAACAATCCTTTGTTCATAGAACAATCATATTGTTTACTTTACACGTAGTTCGTAAAGCAATAATCGGTTGCTTGCAACTTAATACTGGAGGGGGTTCGGATGATAACCTGAAGGTGGATTATTAGTCATAGATGAAGTTGGATGGCGGTCTATGTATTATGTTATAATGCCCAATCAAGTCTCAAAGGAATCAAGATGATTAGTATATGCATGTATTGCTTTCTCGATGTTTGTCAATTGCCCCGCTGTAATTTGTTCACCCAACATGTTATCTATCTTAAGGAGAGCCACCTCTAGTGAACTATGGATCCCGGTCCTTGTCTTTTACATTCAATCTACAAACTGTTTACTTCTTTGTGTTTACTTTCTGCAAACTTTTACTTCTTTCCATTCGATACGTTTAATCCTTTGTTTTCCACAAAACACGGTGAGATTGACAACCTCATCGCAAGTTGGGGACAAAGTTCTGTAGTTATGTTGTGCAGGTCTCCACGTTGCTACTAGCACCGGTAGTACGCTCTGCCAAAGCTCAACTAGTAACACCTTTGGGGTGTTTCCTTGCTCCTACTGGTTCGATTAAACCTTGGTTTCATAACTGAGGTAAACTTGCTACTGTGCTCATCATACCTTCCTCTTGGGGTTCCCAACGAGCTCTACATCAACACCGCCATCAAGCATTTTTCTGGGCGCCGTGCATTGAGCCATCAGGAGGGCAATTGCAATTTGCTTGTAACTGAGCTCTGCTGGGTCCCAGTTGCAACTTGCTTGTATCTGAGCTCTGCCAGGTTCCAGTTGCAATTTGCTTGTAAGGTGGGGCCTCCGAGGGGGGCCGGTTGCAACTTGATTGCAACCGGGGGGAGCGGGACCCGTCTGCCGAGGCAGTCGCAACTTGCTTGTAATTGAGCACCCGTCAGTGTGGAGGGGGCGGGGCAGTTGAAACTTGTTTGTAACTAAGATCTACCGGGTCACAGTTGCAACTTGCTTATAATTGGGGCTCTGCCAAGGGGGTGGGGCTAGTTGCAACTTGATTGCAACCGAGGGGGAGAGGGACTCCGTCGGCGGGACAGTGGCAACTTGCTTCTAACTAAGCACCCGTCGGTGTGGATGGGGAGGGCAGTTGCAACTTGTTTGTAAATGAGCTTTGTCGAGTACCGGTTGCAACTTTCTTGTAACTGGGGGCCCGCCGCAGAGGGGGAGGGCAGTTTGCAACTTGATTGCAACTAAGGAGACCCCGTTGGGGGGCCAATTGCAACTTATTTGTAACTTAGCACCCATCAGTGTGGGGGGGGGGGGCAATTGTAACTTGCTTGTAACTGAGCTCTGCCGGGTCCCAATTGCAACTTGATTGTAACTGGGCCCCGCTGAGGGAGGTCGGTTGCAACTTGATTGCAACCGGGGGAGGGGACCTATTGGCGGTCCAGTCGCAACTTGCTTTTAACTGAGCACCCGTTGGTGTGGAGGGGGGGTCCCAGTTGTAAATTTCTTGTAATTGAGCTCTATCGGGTCCCAGTTATAACTTGCTTGTAACTGGGGCCCCGTCGAGGGGGGCGGTTTGTAACTGGGGCCCCGCCAAGGGGGGGCAGTTGCAACTTGATTGCAACCGGGGGAAGGGGGACCCCGTCGGCGGGGCAATTGGAACTTGCTTGTAACTGAGCACCTGTCGTTGCGGAGGGGGGAAGTTGCAACTTGCTTGTAACTGAGCTCTGTCGGGTCCCAGTTGCAACTTGCTTGTAACTGTGCCCCGCCGAGGGGGGGCGGTTGCAACTTGATTGCAACCGGGGGGAGGGAGACCCCGTCGGCGAGGGTCGTCGCCACTTGCTTGTAACTAAGCACCCGTCGATGTGGAGGGTGGGGGCAGTTGCAACTTGCTTGTAACTGAGCTCTACCAGGTCCTAGTTGCAACTTGATTGTCGTAGCCTTTTTTTTGTATGCATAGTCAAACGGTTTTGCTAATTCTTAGGCGCCTGAACCCCGTCGAAGGCCATTTTCTACAACTTTCTTACCTATCGAAGGCCAGTTGCAATTTTATTGTAACTGAGCCCCCGCCGAGGGCTAGTTCCAACTTGATTACAACTGAACCCTGTCGAAAGCCATTTTTTGCAACTTGCTTACCTGTCGAACAATAGTTGCAACTTGCTTGTAACTGAGTCCCCGTCGAGCCCTAGTTGCAACTTGATTGCAACTGGGGTCCCATCGAGGGGCCAGTTGCAACTTGCTTGTAACTGAGTCCCCGTCAAGCCCCAGTTCAACTTGATTGCAAATGAGGCCCCATCGAGGGGCCAGTTGCAACTTCGTTGTAACTGAACCCCCGTCGAGTGCCTGTTGCAACTTGATTGCAACTGGGGTTCCGTCGAGAGGCCAGTTGCATCTTGCTTGTAGCTGAGCCCCCGTTAAAGGCCAGTTACAAGTTGATTGTAACTTGTGCCCCGTCGAGGGGCCAGTTGCAAGTTGATTGTAACTTGTGCCCCATTGAGGGGCCAGTTGCAATTTGTTTGTAGCTGAGCCCCCGTCGAAGTTGCAACTTGATTATAACTAAACCTCGTCGAAAGCCATGTTTTGCAACTTACTTACCTGTCAAACACCAGTTACAACTTGGTTGTAAATGAGCCCTCGTCGAGCCCCAGTTGCAACTTGATTGCAACTGGTCGCCCTGTTGAGGGGCCAATTGCAACTTACTTGTAACTGAACCCCCATCTAGTGCCAACTACAACTTGATTGCAACTGGGGCCTGTCGAGGGGCCAGTTGCATATTGCCTGTAGTTAAGCCCCGTCGAAGGCTAGTTTGCATGTTGATTGCAACTTGGATGCCGTCGAGGGCTAGTTGCAACTTGCTTGTAGCTGAGCCCCTGTCGGAGGCCAGTTGCAAGTGGGTTGCAACTAATATTTTTTTTAAGTTGTAAGACTGATGCAACTATGATTTTCTCCAATTGTGGATTGTAACCAGGATTTTTTGAGTTGTAAGTAGATTGCAACTGAGATTTTTTCAGATTGCAAAAATAAAACTTTCTAGTTATAATAAGATTTGTAATTGCAAATTTTTTGTGCAGACTGTACCCAACTCTTAACTTATTTTTCTAACGTCTTCTACTCATCTAAAAAGCGTATTTTGCTGAACAAGAAAAACTGCTCGCGAACCTTACAAGTATCATGAGCATATTTAATGATGAGCATATTTAATGGAATATAGCTAAGCCCGTGGACCACCAGGCCCAACTGACCAGCAACACAAGAACTGGTCGTATTCATTTTAAGAGAAAACAACACGCTACTTGGTAAAAAAACGGTTTTTTCTATTTCTATGTCGCATGGGATAGCTATTTCTCAGTCACCTCGATCACCGTTGAATTTAAGTGCCAAGATTCGTGTAACTTGCTTGCCTTTTTTTAATGTTGTTTTCATTTGACTTCGATTGACGTGGGCTTCTCCTCGCAACGAGTCTCGGCTGCCGCTGTTGCTGCACATGTGTGGGCTTCTCCCGCCCCTTGTCTTGGGCCTTTTGTCCATTGCGGTGGATTTTATTTTTTCAAGAAATTGTGATCTCTTGTTCAACTTGGAATACATACCTTCAACTACGGCCCACACTCGATTGGTACATTTAGCTAGACTTTGTTTTTTCATTTTTCTTATTTCTCTTTGTGTTGCACGTTGATTTGTTAGTATCGTTCAAAGATGATGGCATGTGAATTATTTATTATCCTCTATTTCCGTGTCTTTTTCTTTTTCTTTCATTTCTTTTTTACTTTCGTTTTTCTCCTTTTCTTTTGCTTTTATGTTTTCCTTTCTTCCCATTTTTCCCCTTTCCCTACTGTTTATATTACCTTTTATGTATTTGTGTTTTCTGTAAAAAAATCACTAGTATTTTTATCAGTTTTTTTCATTTTTCTACAATGATAATGCTAATTCTCAGGCAATCAAGATTTAGGTTAGAGCTCGATTATCCAGAATATCTGAATTTTGTGTATTGACTCATGTAAGAGGGAGAGTTGCGAGATGGTTGTAACTGAGATTTTTCTATTGCAAGTGGGTTAAGACAGAGTTTTTTCGGTTGCAAGTAGGTTGCAACTGTGAAAAAAATATTCATGACCATTGGGTTGACGTTATGATTTGTACTACTTTGAGAGTTTTTCAACTTTGATTTTCCAGTTGTGAGTGAGTTGAACTAAGTATTTTTAGTTACAAGTAGGCTGCAACTCAGAAAAAATTCCTCACCATCGGATTTTTGTCATGATTTGCACTAGATTTAGAGTCTCAACTCGTTTGAAACTAAGACTTTTCAGTTACAAGTAGGTTGAAACTGAGTTTTTATTTCCATATGCAAGTAGGTTGCTACATAGAAAAAGTATTGTCATTGGATTTTGCAACATAGTTCGTGCTAAACGAGAGTTGCAAGTAGGTTGTAGCTGAGATCTTTCGGTTGCAACTGAGTTTTTTTCTATCTACAAGTACATTGCAACCGAGAAAAAATGTTTCTAACTATTGGACTTGCGTCTTGATTCGTGCTTAATAAGAGTTGCAAGTAGGTTGCAACTGAGATTTTTAAGTTATAGTTAGGTTGCAACTGCGCTTTTTCCAATTGCATGTAGGTTGCAACTGAGAGAAATGTTTGTGGTTGTTGCATATTCATCAGAATTTGTGGCAACTAGGAGTTGCAAGTGGGTTGCAATTAAGTTCTTTTCTAGTTGCAAGTATACTGCAACATTTTTTGGATAAGGGGAATGCATATTTGCACAAGTACACTACAACTGAGAATAAATATTTCAGACCATTCACTTTGCGCCATAATTTATGCTATGAGTTGCTAACGGGTTGCAACTAAGTTTTTCCAGCTACAAGTGGGTTGTAGCTAAGAAAAAATGTTCCCGACTGTTGTATTAGCATCGTGATCACGCTAGCTACAAGTTGTAAGTTGGTTGCATATGTGATTTGTGATTTTTCAATTGCAAGTGGGTTGTAACTATGTTTTTCTAGTTGCAAGTTGGTTGTATCTCGGAAGATACCCCCCATCATTGTATTTAACGTCGTGATTTCTAATTAGGAGTTACAAGCAGGTTGCAACTGTGGTTTTCCAATTGCAGTTGGGTTGTAACCGAGAAAAACGCCCTCGACTATTGAATTGGCATCGTGATTCGTGCCGGCTGAGAGTTGCAAGTGGGTTGCAAGTATGGCTTTCCGATTCCAAGTGGGTCACAACAAAGATTTTTCAGTTGCAAGTGGGTTGCAACAGAGACAAAAATATTCCCGTCCGTTGAATTAGCGTCGTGATCTGTTCAAGTTAGGAGTTACAAATGAGTTGCAACAGTGATTTTTTCAGTTGCAAGTTGGTCGCAACTAAGTTTTTGTCCAGTTGCAAGTGGATTGCAACTGAGAAAAATGTCTCCGACTGTTGTATTAACGTCATGATTTGTGCTAGCCAGGATTTGCAGGTGGGGTTGCAACCATGATTTTTCAGTTACAAGGGAGCTACAATTAAGTTTTTTTAGTTGCAAGTAGGTTGCAAACAAGAAAATGTTCGTGGCCACTCAATTAGGGTCACGATTTATATTGGTTGAGAGTTGCATGTGGACAAGATGACAATAAATGTGGTAAAAAAATTGTATTTCCAAGAGTAAAATTGCGTGATAATATTATTTTATTTTTGCGGATGGTGTTTTTTGAAGAAAAATCTATTTCGTGAACATTCAGCACGAAACTCCACCAAACAATTATTGATTGAGTTAGTACAAATTAAAAGAAAGAGTAGCAGCTAGTTAGCCTGAATATAAAGGCCCATGGGCCTTGGGAAGAGCGCGTATATGATTCATGACTGAAAAGACATATCGATCGCTCCAGTCAAAGCGTCGAGCCATCCACTAGGAAAAGTTGCGCTGGCTGTAGGGATCGATCGAGAAATATCTCAATCGACTGAGGAATAGGCAGTCCCGGCTTGGCTGATGACAAGGTGACTAAGATTTAGTTAAATCTCAGTCGCTTAAGCTCCAGGCACGCCCTTGCGGCCGCGGGCTATTCGGCAGCCAGGATGCATGGAGCCAACCACGGCAGTGGTCTCATCATCGTAAAACAAAAATCGTAAAGCATTGTTTTTTTTTCTGGGAAGGTGTTGAAAATGGAGCATCGTGTCGCGCAGCATGCACGGGACGGGCGAGCAGAGCAGAGCGCTGAGGTCGAGTCACTTCTCTGTTGCTGGTGCACGTGAACCCAGTACAGCACCGGAAATAGGACACGGCTGCTTGCCTAACAGAGATACTACGCTCACTACACAGCTCGCGCGGACGACGTTCATAGCTGCCCCGCACAGTTGCCTGCGTGATACTACTGCACTACATACACTATGCTTGTTTCGTTTCAAATAGCGCAGGTGCAAACTTGTGTTTGTTCGTTTTGGCTTGAAACTTGTATTAGCTTGGGTGGGTCAGCCGTAAGATTCACCTTTTCTTTTTCTTATCTCAGCGGTAAGATTCACCATTTGTGACTGACGTTGACCAGGTGAAAAAGGTGAGAAAGGAAAAGTAAAGTTACACATGGAAACGATGGGTGGGGGTACCGTGGGCGTGGCGGTAGGCCGTGGGGTAGTAGGGCAACGACGTTGCGAGTGTGGGGAGTGGGGTTGGTCCGTAGGTGGCAGGGAGGGGAAGAAGCAGGTGGCCTTGAATGCCGGGCGGGCATGTCTGGTCGCGGTCATCAGCATGCACGGCGGGATTGGTCGTATCCATTGGGCGCCAACGCTGCTAGCTTTCCATCGCTGCGTTCGAGGAAGCCTCTGCCTCTGCCTCTGCCTCTGCGTCTGCCTGCGTCGTCGCGTTGGTTTGACGTGATGAAAAGACCTCTCTCTCTCTTCTTTCTCTCTCTCTCTCTCTCTGTGCATGCATCTCTGCCACGCTCTGCTACATGCATCGTCGTCTGGGCACACCTGACATGGCTACGCTACTCGATCGCTTGTTGCTTCTTGCCCTTGGGCCGCCCCCCAATCATAGCGCAATGGAGTGCCTCATCATTCGCTTCCAGCCCTTTTTTTTTCTTTCCTCTCTTCTTCCCATCGACTATCGCTCTCTCTGCGCCGAAAGCTAGCCTTCTCGGACAGCGCGTAGTCTTCATCCATCCATGCATCAGAGATTCTTCAGCTTCAGCGTCGAGCTGGCGGCCTTGACCTTTTCCCCGTCATTGGCCACTCCATTAAGCCCTTAAGCTGTGCTGTTCATGGGTGATCGGCCACGCACGGCCACGCACGCAGCAAGTAAAACAAGGGGAAAATCAGATCGGTGAGCGATCTGAGCGTACGACGTGTGTCCAGCGCTCCAAAGCAGGCCAACACGTGCACACGCAGCAGCTGCCGCAGCATGCATTGCTGCACACTGCGAGCGAGCGTTTTCATGCACATGTGCGGGGGCGGGGCCACGCCACACGTATACGTGGTTGCAGCTCGAATGGACGCACGCATGCATGGATCCCGCGGAAATCACGGGCAAAAGGCTGCGACGTCTTGGTCTACTCATGCAGTACGCATGCACGCACGCATGGCTCGCTACATCGAGCTTGCGTGTGCTGATCAATTTCGCCATTGCCGCTGAATACCATGCGAGTACTGGCTTGCCCCTCATGCAAGCATATCTGTCTGCTACCTGCCCTTTCTTTTGTTTTCGTGGGGCAAAGGATTTGTTTGTTTGACCGACTTTAATTTAAAATGGCATAGTAGCTGTAGTAGTAACTTTTTTCTCTATGCATCATGCATGCATGCTCTTCCGAAAGCGCTCGCGACTGTTGTGGAGCAGGGATGCATGGATCGATCATCAGCTGCTGCATGCTAGTATATCACAGCTTGTCATAGCCTGACTGTATACCTGCCGAGAAATCGAGGTTCCAGATGGAAGCTACTCCTCCCCTAGCTTAGCTTCAACTTGTATACTACTCCTCCATACGGAGTAGTACTCTCGAAAGCAAGCCTCTTTGCATAGGAGTGCGCATCTATCTACTCCGTCGGCCAATGCGTCACACGCACCGCTGGCTACAAACCAGGTAGGTTTGGTCAATGAACAATCGGAGCAATTTAATCGTCATTTGGATGTGGAGGAGGGTTGCCTTCCAAAGCCAAAAGGACAAGTACATACTACATACAAATTGCATCAAGTGCGAATCCACCAAGGGAGGGTGGTAGTTTGGGAAGGTAAATGCTCCTAGTACACTTGGGCTCCATGGCTCGGATACCGACCCATCTATGCTATTCATGCACGAGAACAAAAATAGGCAGGCGTAGGCTAGGGAGGAGGGTAAACGCTCGTGTTGAATCAAGGCCTTTCCAAGAGAGGTCACTTCAAGTCTTCAACACACCTTCGTCTTCGTAGTCAGGCCACGCCAGGCCAGGGGCCGGAGGCGTCAATCACACCAAACATGCCGCCGATCGAGACGCCTAACCTCTCTGAAAAGATTTGACTTCAATTCCTTCTTTCTTGCGAGTACTACCTTTTTTATTTTATTTATTTATCATTCTCCTTCTTTCTACCACCCCGCTCTTCTTTATATCGTGACATGAGCGAGTGAGATGATTGACGCAGACAATTGCATGCATGCATGCACGGCGTTCGTAGGGTTGTTCCCCAAATTGACAAATCTGCTGTTCGCATGCATGCGGTGCTCAATCCTGGCGGACCATACGTTGTTTACTAGGATCACTGACGCCGTACTAAACGTCGACTGACGATGCTTTACCGACTGAGTTTGCTTGCTTGTATTGTACCTCCACTACGTACGTGCTAGGTATATTAAATCCTGGTTTCAATATTTTGAGCACCACCAAAAATAACTTTCTTTTATTAAAAAAAAGGTTATTTTCGTTTACATTTTGTCCTCTCATAATTGCTTTTAAAATTTAAGTGTACCTACTGAATTTACTTTGAGCAGCATTTGTGTTTGGACACCTAGCTACTCAAATGACAGAAAACTTCAATTTTTTATGAAATTTTATTAAAAGTGAGAATCAATGAATCATGATCACACTTCACCAACCATTTAGCTCTCTTGGGACACATTGAGTAGTCAAATCTCTTGATCTTATGAGCGGTACATTATTACACCTTTGTACAGCTTAATATGTTTTTAAGTTTAGTAGTGCAAAACTAGCACCAAACCCTTTAAGTCTTGTTCAATAGTGAAAAATAAAGATGGTAATTACCAACTGATGCGACCGAATTCTTGTAGAAATACACCTGATGGTTGTGTCATATCGGGGAAACCAGGGTTCCCCTGATCGACTAAGTGTGGGCCACGAGACACATCCTACCCGCCAAGAAGGGGTCCCTCTCACGGGTCTCGTCAAGGGCCTTGCATCCACCGCAAGGGGTCCCAGGAGGATTCCGGGAAGGAACCTGCAACCCCGTCTCCAGGAAGGAAATGTGGGCCGTGACATTATTCATGAGGCCCTGGGAAGAAAGGCGTCATCAGTGATGTGGCCACAACCGCTTTATGGCTTAGACCGGTCATGACAAGACTGGACGATGTTGCGCCCAATTTGAGCCCTCTGTGGTGTGGGAATCTCCACTTAGACCAACATGTAAGCACTGCTCCACTAATGGTTAAGGCAGGATGAAGGAAAGAGGAATACCTAGTTGCATTCTAACTATAGCTGGAAGGAGTCTATGTCTAGGCCGGTGTAGGTGCCCCCTAGCGGGCTGACATGGTAGTTGAAGACAAAACCCGGGGACAGAAAGGTGCTAAAACCCAAAGACCAAGACCAATGGAGGAGACAAGATGCTGATGCGGTCTTGTCACGTACCAGCCCCTATGGCATTGTAAGGCACCATGTTATATAAGAAGCGTGAGGATCCTAGGCCATTGTGGTATCCCCTTCACTTATAAAAGGAGGACCATGGCCCAGGCCAAAGAGGAGGTTTTTGGGGAGGAGAGAGAGAATCTTTCTGAAGAGAGGAAGAGAGGTTCTAGGCTAGGACAGGCGAGGAGATCTTAGGAGGAGAGCTCAGATATGAGATCAGTGGCGGAGAACCACTAGTAGTGGTTCATCCCTTGCGTAGGAACATCGGCAAGGGAATCTCCACCTAAACAGATACACCACAAATGATACTCCGATAAGCAATATGATTAGTCATGCAAGATGTAGGGACGTTAGCCTCCAGGTGTCCTAAACCTAGGTAAATCTTTGTGCCTTTGCAAGAAACACAAGATTAAGAACTGAAAGGGTAAGATGATTAACCTAGAGGGGGTGAATAGGTTTATTTATAATCTTTTGCAAGTTTTAGGATTTATGAAATATAAGTGTGCCTAAATGCAAATTAGGTGAGGCAGTCTAGATGATGATACAAGATACTTCAAGCTCGAAGGCTATCACAAGATAAACAACAGAAGTAAGAGATTAGGGATAGGAATAACCGAAAGACGAAGACGAAGATGTATTCCCGTGTTCACTCCCTTGGGGGGGAGCTAGGTCACGTTGGAGATGTGTGAGGTCCCACAAAGGATTCCCCAATGACACAAAGGCTCACCTTCTTTTTGATCCTATCCCACAAAGGAATAGCTCACTAACTCGTGGTAGACTTTAAGGTAGTCTCCAAAGCCTCAAAAAATTTCCACGGGGAAAATCACAAGCCGAATGCCTCCGGGCAACCCTAGCCACCTAGGGTTTCCCACAAACCCAAGAGTAACAAGCAAAATCGATGAAATCAAGGGGGAATGAACTTTTTTGGTGGAAACGTAGATCAGGACCTCCTCTTGCTTTCTACCAAAGGGATTTGGCCTTGGTTGGATAGAATGGGAGATCCTCAAGCTTCTGGTGTTTCAACAACGAAGAGAGAGAAATCTCAAAGAAAGAATATGAATGATTGACCTAACCTCTCAGTGGAGAAGAAAGGGGTATATATAGTCTGTGGTGGAAAACTAGCCGTTTAGGGATTCCCGTGCTAGAACCGACTATAAGTCCAGCAGCGCCGAAGCACACGCAAGACGGATCGGCGGTCGACAGTCCGGAGCCCATGCTAGAATGACCGGCGGTAGGTTCGGTGCACCAAAATCCTGTCAAGATGAACCGACGACCGCCTGAATGTTTGGCAGGCTACCGAACCCCTATACCGAGGGCAGTTCTGGCGGTGCCAGAATGGTTCGGCGATGGCCAAACATTTCGGTGGCCAGGTCAATAGTGCCGGAGATCCTGCCGACTTAGAATTAGACCCAAAACGTTCTCTTCTTCAACGACGGCTATGTCTCAGCTTAGGTGGGTGTGGAGCTGATTGGTGTTAGGCATGTGTATAAGATGTAAAGCATCCCCAAAGAGCTCATCGAGATCGCCCCTCTTAATAGTGCGGTGTTTCCTACTAGACTCAAATAACAAAGAGATACAGAGAACAAGCAACAAAAACATCGACTCATTTCTTGAATAGCGAATGGGGGGTCTCCCACCATCTCTCATCATAACTTGCGGACTAAAACCTGTGTATACACTTACATATAACGTTAGTCCACACTTTAGCTCTAGTGTCAGCATTAACAAAAATAATGGATAAGGGCATTTGCCCTTTCAATCTCCCCCTTTTTGTTAACAATGACAAACCGAGCTAGATTGACATAGAGATATTATAATAATCTTATGAAAAATGTTTCCATGGAAGATTTTAAGAAAGCTCCTCCATAAAGTATGCACTTGGTTGATTTTGCGTTTGAATGCAAAGTGCAACAATTTGGGATGTAGAGAGCTTACCTGAAATCCTTAGGAAACAAGCATGGTACTGACAAGTTAAAAACAAGGATATCTAGTAGAACTAAGAACAAAGCATAACTTCACAATATACAAGTATTAGAATATTAATACAAATGTGTCCAACACACCACACAAATCCAAACGGTTCAAAATAGCAAGCAGCAAGCAGTAGCTACAAGCCCACAAGGACCAAATAGAGAGTAGCAAGGCTTGTGCATACGGTGAACCCCAGAAAACCCAGCAAAGAACGTGTATCCTAAGTAGATCTACTCTATTCTCCCTCTTTGGCATAGAAATACCAATAAGGAACAAGAGAGTGGACGATGCTAGCGCTCAAACAAAGTGATCCTGAGCAGCAGAGTCCCCTATTCCTCCTCGTCTTCCCCATCCTCATCTTCTTCATCCTCACCACCATCCTCATCATCCTCCTAGGAAGCAGCAGATCTAGAGGGAGCAAACCCTGACATTTGTGATGGATCAAATCCTCTAAACATGTCCTCAATCGGTGGTATAACATAGTTGACATATGTGATGGGAGTCAACTCATCTCCTACAATAGGTACATGGTGGCCTCTCTCTGCCATGAAATCATTGTGCTTCCTTCTAGTATCCTGACTGATCTCAAGACTCCTATGTGCAACATCATATGAACTCCGACACATATCCCATAGGCTGGTGAAGAACTTGGCGAGACCCTTCTTGCAAGGAAAAGCTGGGCGGCGAGAATTGGAAGCCTCCAACTAAGGGTCATGAGAAGCCTTGGTCCTACGCTCAGAAGGCAGCATCTCGAGAAGATCCACATGATGACTGCGGAGAAGCAAAGTGAAAACGTCCATGTATTCACGCTTGCCACGATGAATACTAGTGGGAGGAACTGTTGCATTGATTAGGAGTTGAACATACTAGAAATAGTTGGGCGTCATGCTCTTCTCCATGAACCGCTGAATCTCGAATCTCGGAATAGATGAAGTCACATCCATTGATCTTCCTCAAATGTTGGGGATGGAAATCATATATCAGATTCTTGTGATACCCACGGCAATCAGCTACATCACCTGCCTTGCTCACGAGGTTATGAAGGAAAAGCTTGGCAAGGAACATGTAATATTAGTACATACTGAAGAGGCTGGGTGGGGCATGGAGTGGTTCCTCAGGATAACAGTGACTAAGGCGATCATCAAGCATGTCATTCTTGGAGTGAATGCGAAAACCGCCAACCCTATCCTCAGATAGCCTAGAGCAGCACAAAAATCAGCAAATGTGACAGTGTAAGGCTGAGTACCAGTCATCCAAGTGATAGAGAGGGCATAATCGGTGTGGAAGTACACGGTAAAAAATAACTAACGGATGGTATCTAACATAAGCTTCACCTTGATAGTGATAAGATCCTATACATCCAGCTTCTTCAAGGCGGCATCAATGAACCGAAAGTCCCCACTGACATGGTGCTCATAGTGCTCCTCATTGAGATACCTAGGAGGAACAATGAAACCATACTTCATGCAACCTTTGTGATTTAAAAATCATCCCAAAAACAACGTTGAGTATTTGTCCAATAGAGCTAGTCTTAACACTGATAGGTGCACTCACGGAACCAGTAAGGGTTTTGCCTCCTAAGATTTCTCCACTCAACAACAGACATCTCAGAGTAGGTGTTGACATTATGAGGAACTTCTTTTTTAGTGGGTCCAAGGGCCTTGCCCTTCATAGCTTCTTTGTTAGCGGTGATTTATTCCTGAGACCCGATTGACTACCTGTAGTACCTGAGCCCCCTATTGCTGCTTTTGCTACTTGACTCTTAGCGAGACAGCCAATGGAATGACCAGAAGGTGGATGATGCACATCGAACTTCCGCTTCTTGGTGGTCTCAACCTATTGTTAAATCTCGAACTCGCCGTGCTCAAAATCTGCAATAGGAACCACAAAAAGAAAGCAAATCATAGACATGTGTACATGCCACAGGAGAGTAACCTAACAATAGCAGGTTTGAGCAAGTGCACATTTGGAAAATTGGTAGACGGTATTTTTTGGCGCTAGGCCCGGTGAACAGGTCCCACCATAGAAATGTTCGGCGCCAGGTTTAGTAGACCGGACCACCCATCGAAACATCCGGTGATAGGTCCGGCAGACCAGAGCCACCGTCAAAGCGGCCAACACCAGGTTTAGTAGATCGGGCCATCTGCCTAAATAGCCGACGATAGGTCTGGTAGATCGGATCCACAACCAAAGCGGCCGGCGCTAGGTCTAGCGGACCGGATAGGGCGCCAAAATCGATGAATGGGTGACATTGTCTCAACGAATTTGCAAAGGTGACTAAAAAACTTGCACAAATCTAACTAGTGAGTAAGAGGGAGGCCATGATTTGACATGGGTAGCATCCAAAAACAAGGGGGTAAACTAGATGGCAAACCCTAGTTCTTCAACACCTAGGGAGTGGAGTAAACCTAGGGAAAGAGAGGGAGCAAGGTACCCGAAGACGTCGAATAAGCCATGATTCCCCTTGCCAAAGTTGTGACAAGGATATGAACCACACGGGAAGAACGGCGTGGAGAAAAGCCCCAATCTCTCAATGTAGTCAAGGGACGGCAAATCCTTTGGCGGAGCACCTTCAAATGACCCGATCTATGGATTGGTGAAGTTTGGGGAGGATTTGGTGGAGGTTAAAGGCCTATAAGGTGGTAGAGCAAGGTGAGGCGACAACCATGTCCCTAGAGCACGAGGGAGGAATGAGGTGGAGTGGAAAACTTTTCCCCACGTGCGAAGGTTTTGTACCCCTGGATTTTTCAAGTCGACGATAAGTCCAGCCGGGCTGGGTCCCAGGCCGAACCAATCGGCATGGCCGGACCGTTTGATGGCCACCGAAATAGCGCTCAGTATGTCTATTTGGTCATCCCTAGAATGGTCGGCGCATGCCGGAGCAACCGACGACAAGGCCATCAGGCCGGCATCACAACCGAAAGTCCCCAAGGCCTGAAAAATGGGTTTTGGCATAGAAGTAGATGGTGTATTATTTGTGGAACCAAAGTGACATGTACACAAGATGCAAAAAAAGTATTCTAGCCATACTTATTGGAATAAAATACAAATAAGATATGAATAGCAACAATGGGCATGGGTTCGTGATCATCGAGAGCCAATTCACACAATACACAAGAACCAAATGGTTGGCGGGGGATTTCTCCCCCTATTTTTAAGCACAAATGTCATGGTGCCTTAAAGATAGATGCTTGGACCCACATCATGACATGAGATAAATTTATATTGCACACATAGGTATGCATCAAACAAAGACATGGTAATATGAATATCCCCACATGTGTTGCGTGACTAAGATACATAACATGTTAAGAGAAAAAATATAGTGCATGAAGTAAATCAATCCAAGTTTTTGGGATCTAGAATACCAAGTTCTCGCCTCAACATGACAAAATGGGCTACATCCAAAGGTTTCCTAAAAATATCCGCCAATTGGAACATCGTTCCCACATGAGTGATATTAATGTCACCATTTGCGACATGGTGACGTAGGAAGTGGTGGCGGATGTCAATATGTTTGGTGTTACAATATTAGACAGGGTTATTGGTGATATTTATTGTGCTTTCATTGTCACATAGAAGAGGCACCGTACCAAGAGATACACCATAGTCTTACAAGGTTTGCCTCATCCATAACAATTGAGCGCAACAAGATGCCGCATATATGTATTTTGCTTCGGCGGTGGATAGGGTGGTAGAGTTTTGTTTCTTGGATGACCAACTCACCAACGACCAACGAATGAATTGTCAAGCCCTGAAGGTTGAATTCCGGTCAACCTTTTCATTGTCCCAATCGAAATACGAATAACCAACAAGCTCAAAGGTTTACCCCTTTAGATACCAAAGCCGGAGTGTAGGCGCGAGAACGAGGTATCTAAAAATCCGTTTAACCGCCATCAAATGGCACTCCTTGGTATGACCGCCCTCAAATGACACTCCTTGGGAGAGGATTGAAAACGACCACACAATACAACACTCAACATGATATCCGACCTAGAAGCACAAAGGTCGAGCAAGGGACCAATCGTGTAGCGATATACCTTTTGATCCACGTCCTTCTCACCGTCTCCAAGACCAAGTTGCCCATTTAGTGGCATGGGTGTCTTCACAGGATTGACATTGGTCATATCAAACTTATTGAGCATGTCCTTTACATACTTCTCTTGGGAGATGAAGGTGTCTTGAGCAAGTTTCTTCACAATGAAGCCTAGGAAGTACTTAAACTACCCCATCATGGACATCCTAAATTTCATAGTCAACAACTCGGCAAAAGCTTTGTTATGAGATTTGTTAGCTCCACCAAAAGATAATATCATTCACATAAATTTGAACTATGAACAAGCCACCCACTTTAACCCGTTTGGTGAAAAGGGTGGAATCAACCTTACCCACGCTAAACCCGTCCATGAGTAAGAAATACCTAAGGTGCTCATACCAAGCACGGGGAGATTAATTTAGTCCGTAGTGTGCCTTATGGAGTAGATACACATGGTTGGGATAGCGTGAAACTTCGAAAAATCTGGGGGTTGAGCTACATATGGAACCTCTTTCAAGGGACCATTAAGAAATACGCTTTTCACATCCATTTGATAAAGCTTGAAGTTATGAAAAGATGCATATGCAAGCAAGATATGAATAGCTTCAAGGCGAGCAACGGGCGCAAATGTGTCCTCATAGTTGATACCTTCTATCTGAGTATACCCTTGTGCCACTAGCCTTGTTTTGTTTCTTGTGACGATTCCATTCTCATCTTGCTTGTTCTTGAACACCCACTTGGTCCCAGTGACATTAATGCAATGATCTTTAGGCCTCTCCACGAGAGACTAAACTTCATTGTGGGTGAAGCACTCGAGTTCTTCTTGCATGGAAACTACCCAATCCGGATCCTCCAAATATTCATGAACGTTGAGTGGCTCAAAGTTAGACACAAAGGCATAATGCCCACAAAAGGTTGTGAGATCTTCCTTCCTCTTGCGAGTATCAATCCCTCTTGATATGCTTCCAAGGATATTGTTGACTTGAATCCCACTTGCAATGGAGGTAGCCTTGATCTTCCAGATTGTTCCTTCATGATGAACGAATTCATCTTTTGAAGGTCCTTGATCATTTACAACACCTTAAGATTGACCTTGAGATGGAGGATTTTGTTATTTTTCTTGGTCTTTCTCAAAGGGTTGAGGTCTTGGTTCTTGTTCTTCGGTTTGCGAGTCCCCTTGAGTGAATTGTTCATCTTGAGGTGCACTTGATGGTTCAACTTGAGTAGATCTAGGCTCTTCTTGTGTTGAACTTGATTCTTCCTCGTAATTTCTTGATCATTAATATGTGATTCGATGGGAAGATATGCCCAATTCCCATCAACTTGATGACTTGAGAAGAATCTCCATCACCTACATCACATGAAACAACTTGCCCCTCTTAGGAGTTATTATTCTCTAAAAAACTCCATGTCACAAGATACTTCAGCACATCCATTGGATTTGTTGTAGTATCTATAGGCATGAGGGTTGTTCGCATAACCAACAAAGATACCCTATATAGTTCTAGATTCGAATTTACCGAGCTTTTCTTTCTTGTTCTTGACGAGGCACTTGCACCCAAAGACGCGGAAGTAGTTGCCGTTGGTCTTGTTCTTTGTGAGTATCTCATACGGAGTCTTGGCAAAGGGAGATCGGAGGAAGAGCCAATTCGTGTACTGAACCGGTAGAGATGGCTTCTCCCCAAAAGTTATCGGGTGACTTGAATTCACTCAACATTGTTCTTTCCATCTCGATGATTATCCGGTTATTACTTTCGACAACACCATTTTGTTGAGGGGTGTAGGGATCCAAGAATTCATTATTGATCCCCTCATCTTGAATGAACTCTTGCATGGTGTAGTTCTTGAATTTGGTACCATTATCGGTCCTAATGGTATTGATCTCCACTTCATGGGTGCGTTGAGCTTTCTTGGAAAAGACCAAGAATTCCTTCTAGGTCTCATCCTTTGACTTGAGGAGAAATACCCAAGTATATCTTGAATAGTCACCAACGATGACAAGTCCATACTTCCTTCCACCAAGAGAATCATATGTTGATGGCCCAAAGAGATCCAAGTGAAGGAGCTCCAAAGGCCTCGAGGTGGCCACCTTGGATACCGATGGATGCCGCTTCCCAAGTTGCTTCCCGAATATGCAAGCACTACACACACGATCTTTCTCAAAAGAGACACCGGTTAGTACAATAATATGGTCACTCTTTAGGAGTTGTTTAAGATTTCTCATATTGACGTGGCCTAGGAAGCTCTGCCAAAGCCATCCCTCATCAAACTTGGCCATTAGACATGTATGAATAGACATGCTCTATTTTGAGAGATCGGCCATGTAAAGGTCATCTTCCACATATCAAACAAGGACCAAACTGTGATTATCACTCAAGACTTCCACAAATGTTCTATAAAAATAAGAATCATAACCGACATCCACAAGATGTTTAATTTAAAGCAAGTTGTATCCAAGGTTTTCAACAAGCATGACGGTCTCTAGGGTCAAAGCCTTAGAGGCCACCAACTTTCCATAACCTGGTACCTTTCCTTTAGAGTTATATCCAAAAGTGATGCTTGACATTGAGTTGACATCATGTATGAATTGGTCAAGCGCACTTCTACCACTGGTCATATGATTGGTGCATCTACTATCAAACACCCATTTTGATCCACCAGAGGCATATCCCTACAAAATAATTTTTTGATTTAGGAACCCATTGTTTAATGGGTCCCCTAGCATTAGCAACAAGATCTTTTGGTACCCAAATTTAGTACCATCTATAAGCATAACCATTGCGAGGGCCAACATATTTAGCATATACATCCCCTTGGGTTCCCATACATAGCACATAGGATGAGTTAGATTTCCCTGAAAATTTATGATTGGGGTTTCCCCTTGTGGCTCCCCCATTCACAACATTCTTCTTGGCTTGGTCAACCAACTTGTACCGTCCTTGCACAAAGTTGATCTTCTTAGGTGGAGTGGCACCATTCTTGTTATTATTTGGGTCAAAACCAATTCCTTGCTTTGGAGCTCTCACCTTTTGGCGAGCAAGAATCTTGCCCTTGGAAGTAGGTGTGAGATGCTCCTTCTCAAGTTATTTCAATTTCTTGTTCTCCTCAATGAGGAGATCTTTATCCAAGGTAGATTTAAAGGCACAAGCAATATTTTCAATAATAATTTGATCCTTCAATGTACCAACAACCTTTTCATAAGATACTTAAATTTGATCATGATCCTCCCTAAGTATTTATGAGCTCACACTTGACATGCAAATTAGCTTTTTCAAGGTGCTCAAGTTCATTGGTGAGAGAAGCATAATAAGTATCAAGTTCATTCTTTGAGGCATCAAGCTACTGGGACAAAGAATTAGCCCTATCAAGAGTATACATATATTTTGCCTTATCAAGTTCAAAGGTTTCAATTTGTTGTTTAGGAAATGAAGCGGTGTTCTTTTCCTCACTTAGCTCTTCCTTAAGGAGATTGAATCTCTGTTTATCATCATTAGTATGAGATTCCAAGCTATCGATGATCTTGTCACATGAATCGACAAGGTCCATTAGTTGCTTGACTCTAGCACGAGCATTGGTAGGAAGAACCATCATAATCTTATACATTTATTGTATATAGTTTTCATCAAAATCATCATTGTCACTACCATTGTTACTATTATGATCATCCAAGATGCTAGAGACAGATGGAGGAGAAGGGATTACCTTGGATTCCCTTGCCATACGATAAGTCTCGACAACCTTAGGAGTAGGGAGTCATCAGAGTAGTCCTTGGTGTAGTCTTAGGTGAAGAGTGACCTGAGCTCGAGAAAACACAAACCGGCCATACCAATAACCTTCTCATCATACTCGTCCTCCGAATTGGATATGTATTCTTGACCTAGGAAGCCATTTCCACCATGCTTCTTGTTCTTCCTATATCTTTCATTGATGGGGTTGGGCTTCAATCTTGGCTTGGCACCCTCTTCATACTTGGGATTGTCAAGTATCTTCTCATATGGGCACTTGTTGGTGAGGTGATTTGATTCATCACAATTATAGAAAGTCCTCTTCTTCTCACTTGGTCTGGTTGAACTTCTCCTTCTTCGGAATTTCAAGTTCTTGGTGAAGAGTGCAAGATGAGAGAGAATCTCATCAACTTCACCCATTTGATCACTCATTCTCTTCTTCACTTTCTTCATCCACTTGCACATGCTTGGCCTTCAATGCTAGGGCATGGGAAGTCCCAATAGCACAGTTGATCTCCTTGATCTTTTGTCCTCATTTTCCAAATTATCCGTCGCAACAAGATATGATACTATGTCATGAAGAGAGAATTGATTTCTAGAATCAAGAAGTTGAAAGTTTAGGGCAAGCTATTTGTCACTGGCTGTGATCATGGAACCTCACTGGCGAGATTCAAAGGAGAGAAAGAGAGGGGAAAGTTCCCTAAAGAAAAAGGCCTTAGGAAATTCCCTTCTAATTTATTATTGTATTTAATCTACCCATATATACCTTCTTATATAGGGGAAAGGGGAGGACCCCTCTCCCTAAAGTCCCAATGTGGGACTAAAGGAAAAGGAGGAGGGAAGGGAGGCGGCCGGCCGGGTGAGGTGGTGTCCGTGTGGGCCCGCTCCAGCCCACTCGCCCGTGGCCCAGCTGGCTCGCATGGTAGTGGCTAGCCATGTGTTCCCCGCCTACGGCCCACCAGCTCACCCCTAGCCTCGCTCCCGCTCGCTGGCCCGCCAGCGAGCTCGTGCGCGCGTGCGTGTGTCGGCCTGACCGGTGGGGCCTAGCTACGGCGGAGGCTGCCCTCTTGGTGTAGCTTCCCTTTGGGCTCTTTTCCTTCAGGAATTTGGCCTAGTAGAGGAAGTTGCCCCATTAATATTACTTTTAAATATTTATTTAATATATTAATTCATAAATAATATATAAATGCATATTATAAAATACCTTTGATCCAAAACACCTTTTGATTCTTTTCCTTCTTCCAAACACCTTTGGATTCCCCTCAGAACTATTCCGGTAAATCTTCTCAGAACGATTTCGATTCTCTTTCTCATCGGTGATCCCTTCGCTTCCATAATGATATCATAACATCATAAGGCCCTTAAGTGTGTTACCCTATGGTTCGGGAATGTCACAATCATGATCGAGATCTCTCTCGATCAATGATCAGTAGTGGGACTGGGATGTCCATAATGACCTTCATGCATTCCATGAAACTCTGTCATTTGAACCATAAACTCAGTGTCCATATCCTTTTGTTTCTTTGATACGTGACTTTTCTGAGATTCGATCTTTAGTATCAACATACCAATATCATTACCAACAAGTCTACTTAACTCGTTATCGTGATATTGTATCCCATGACCGAGTCAATGGTTGCAATCTATTGGATACAATTTCACCAAGTGGGTCCAGTGTATCTTCATGTCACGCGGGTGAAAAAATCCTAATATTGATGCATAGGCCACAACCTACTCCTCTAGAATACCCAATACACAATTTTATTATCACCCAGTTATGGTCATGACGTTTGGTGTGATGAAAGTAGCCACGGGAGATAGTAATTAGTATGATCTCATGTTCTAAGGAGGTCACCTAGTTTCTAACTATTGCAACGATAAACCATGTGACTTGATCACATTGAAATACTTATATGGGTAATGTCCATCATATCATTGCACAATGGTATGACTCTATTGTCAACTAGCATAAATGCTCCATGATCAGGAAACCTTGATCATCGGTTGACCAACGAACTAGTTGAACAGAGGCTACTAGGGACTTGGTTTGTGTACATACCACACCTGTATCAATGTTTCTTCTTGATACATTTATAGCACAATACAAAACTATTATGAACTAATTCAAGACATGAAAATAAACCTATTTATTATTTGCCTCTAGGGCATATCTCCTTTAATCTCCCACTTGCACTAGACTACAAATAATATAGTTGCATTTTTTACTAATCATAAACACAAATGTTTTGATCATGTGAGCTCATGGGAAACATCATGTCTTTGATCTATTTTACCAGATGCATATGTCTTTTGCAAATCGTTAAGTGTATCCTAATTCTGACACTCACAACATTATATCATAATGTATCGAAGTATCCATTTGGTGGCAAAGTGAGACTTTGTTTCTGAGTATTCCTAATGACAATCGATCAGTCATGAGAACTTTCACTATTGTCATTTATAATACAAACACACTTAGCTGAAGTCGAACTTCATTAACCAAACTAGCCATACTATCTTATTGCTTGAAGTAGTCACCCATTTCCATATCTATGTAGATCTTTCCCTAGTATTTTATGATTCTCTTATTACTGGTCCAATGATTTATGAATCACCTTAGAACAGGTTCTATCAAGAACCTAGGTCACATTTTTGTCAAGTATACAATGTGTTGATTTCATGGAATAGACATATGATAGATTCATATGGGATGAACATCATCCCTCTTTTGCCCATCAACATTTATTGTTCATACTAATGTTTCACCTCACTAAACAAGAAATAACAACTTTTTCTTGTTCCATTCTGAAATCTCTTCAGAATTCAATCTAGGACATTCCGAACTTTATTTAGAATTTAAACAAAAACATTCCGACTTTGATATTTATCAAATATATCAATCTATCTCGATAGATTTCAATATTTAATATTTTGTCCAACTTCATTCACATAATATTTACCTTAAATATCACTAATATCAATTACACCATCCATTATATGTCAAGCACATATATTAGGATGTTCGTCACACTCCCACAAATATGCCATCATATATGAGACTTATGTGATATCCCTATAGCTCCCACTCAAATACTTCATAAGAATGGGCTTTCTCGATATTTTGGTAATCCCAAAATCCTTTGATCTGTTTATCAAATCGAGAACTTCCCACTATGAGATGTTTTAGCATACATATGATTTAACAAATTTTTGATCCTTGTACTGACTATAACCTTTCTTCAATTTTGTATTGGAGAACATGCAGATTTTTTTAATCAACCAGCAATCATCCATAATTGCAATTCTAATTAAATCCACCAGACTTCAAACATCACTACATTTCCATAGTTAAAATTAAATTTGTCAAGACAATCTTATTGATAGATCGAGCTTTCAGGTCTTCTTCTAAAGTTGCATTTCTTCCTTATAACTCTCCAGTTATTCAGGAAGGATCAAGTAACCACTTACTTTGACAAGATCAAGTAATCACATTACTTCTATAATCTTTAAATGTAACTTGCCATTGGATTTCATGATTCTTAAATATTTCTTGTATTTAGGTCCATCATCGCTTCTTGGTAGTTCGTAGGTATGTCATGTTAACTTAACATGACAAGTGAATCAATGTGCTAAATTAGACTTTCCTTAAGTAAAGTGCTTTAATCGAAACATTATGATCATAATCATTAGTTTCACCCTTTGCTTATAGAGTTTCATTTTATGGAACACATTTCGTTGCGCAACTCAGATATGGGTAAGATCGAACATCTTGATTTTGAACTTTTACTTTCTTCCATCAAATTCCCATCAAGAAATATTTTCTTGATACATTCAGTACAAGAAAAGTTGGCTTTTACAACGGACGATTTTCGTGGTTGAAGGCCCGTTTTTCTTGGCCAAAGAGTCTTCCGTGATGGATGGCCTTCATGGTAAAAGCCCTGTCACAAATGAATTAACCATAGTTTTTTCGACTGTGGTGGATCCCACCCTTCAGCCACGAAAACTTGTTCCATCGTAGATCTGTTCGCCAGCCGCACTGACTGCTGACGTCATGCAAACTGCCACGTGGCAGCCGCTGTTAGCGGCCAGTTACCACCGTTAACGGTCATAGAAACAGTGGCAGAAACCAGGCCCAGCCAAGGCCTGCTAAATACTAACTAGGCCGGCACATCAGGGGAGCCCAATAAGAATATGACACGTTACTATTTTGTCCTGCACTATTTGAATTAGGCCCAAAAAATGCGGCCAGCAGCGGCTCGCAAACATTCAGGCCCAATTCTGTTTTGGCCTACAGAAGGCCCATGTTGGTCCAACACTGTGCGGCCCATTAGCAGCCTGTGCGAAGTCGCTCCTGTAAAGATAAGGCCTATGGTTAGGCCATCACTGCTATCGCAGCCCATGGTCGACCGCCTACTGACGACCTTTCTATGAGATGGTCCGTTACTATTCTGGCCTATGTTCAGGCCAACAAAGGGCCATTTACTGTTCTAGCTTGGTAAATTTGTCGGCCTATTACTACCTTCATCTAGAAAGTTCTCGGCCCGTACTATTTCGGCTCGTCACTGTTCTGGCCTTTTACTGTTGTGGTTTGATGTCTACGCACTTCTATTCTTGTAGACAGTTGTTGGGCCTCCAAGTGTAGAGGTTTGTAGAACAGCAACAAGTTTTCCCTTAAGTGGATCACCCAAGGTTTATCGAACTCAGGGAGGAAGTGGTCAAAGGTATTCCCTCTCAAGCAATCCTGCAATCAAGATACAAGAAGTCTCTTGTGTCCCCAACACACCCAATACACTTGTCAGGTGTATAGGTGCACTAGTTTGGCGAAGAGATAGTGAAATACAAGTGGTATAGATAATTATAAGTGGTAACGGTGCTAGAAAATACTTGTTGGCGTGTGGTTGACGTGGGAAGAGACTAAAGGCAAACATAAATAAAGATGGAAGCAAGCAAACATACAACAGATCTAATTTCAAACGATGTTTCAGTTCTTAGAAACAAGGCCTAGGGATCATACTTTCACTAGTGAAAACTCTCATATAAATATATTCTCTTCATGATACTAATCTGAACTACTCTTCGGTTGGACACTCTAATCCATGGGAGGGCTATAACAGCACTCCTCAAAGTTCGCTTTCCCCATCTAGATAACCCCACACTGTCACCTTGAGCTCTAGATGGTTCTGACAAACACCACAATTTCATAGAAACATCCAACTCCAAATATAACTCATAACAAGTATTTGTAATCTCTAGCCTAAGTGCCACCATGGTGTGCACGCTGCCACTTTCACACACATGGGGAGAGCAGAGATCTATTAAAGCACTTGAGTAGCAAGGTAGATCTATACAAAGCTCATGATCACAATATGATCATGCATAGAGAGAGAGATGAACACATAGCTACCGGTAGAACCCTTAGCCTCGAGGAAGAACTACTCCCTCATCATCATGGGAATCAGCAACGGCGATGGAGATGGTGGTGGAGATCGATGGAGATGGCTCCGGGGGCACTTCCCCGTCTTGGCAGAGTGCCGGAATGGAGACTTTCTTTCCCCCGAATCTCCCCTTCGGTGGCGGCGGTGCTACGAAACTTTTCGTGGATTTCTGATTGACGACCTAGGGTTTTTGCATCGGGAGAATTTTATAGGCAAAGGGGCAAGGTCGGTGGCTGGCCAGGGGGCCCACACCATGCCCTAGCACGGCCAGGGGGACCCACGCCAAGGGGTGGTCTGGCCACCCTGTGGGCCCCCTTCGTCTCTCCTTCTGGCTTCGTGAGTCTTCCAGGAAAATAACAACTTTGGCTTTTGTCCGGTCCAATTCCAAGAATATTCATTTTCTGACTTTCCTGGAACCAAAAACAGCAAAAAAGAGGAAACTGGCACTGTGGCATCTTTTTAATAGGTTAGTCTAAGTAAGTGTATAAAAATACTCCAAAGTTGGAACAAAAGATAAGAAAGTAGATAAAAACCAAGCATGGAACATCAAAAATTATGGATACGTTAGCAACGTATCAACATCCCCAAGCTTAACTCCTGCTCGTTCTTGAGTAGGTAAGTCATAAAAAGAAAGAATAATTTTTGAGGTGACATGCACCATCATAAACTTGATCAAAGTATTTGTAAAACATTGAAAGCTAGGATCATAGTACTTCAACATAGCATGAAAGATAAAGTTCTAGCAATAAGACATAGCAACTATGTTGCAACATGAAAAGGCACAAACAAAAGATTCATCAATAACAATGCTTTGCAAGACGTTTGTTTGTTTCACATAAAGAAAACATAGCATAGTGGCATTCATCTTGTCCCTCATAGGGTATCAAATATAAATGCATATGACACCTTCGAAGTTCATAAGAGTGACTAGATACAAGTAGTTTAAGAACAAGCAATATCAAGTTATGCATCAATCAACAAGTCCTGGGACAATGCACATAGAACTAAGAATGACCACTATGCTCTCTTAATAGGTGCATAAAGATAGAAGATGGAGACTCAATGTAAAAGTAAAAGAAAGGCCTTCATAGAAGGAAGCAGAGATTCAAGTTTCATAAAGAGCTTCCAAAAATTATGGTACTTGTTAGCTTTCATCTCTCATTGCCCCTATCATAAGCATCTTTAAGGTGATTAAGGTTAAAGTGAATAAACTATGAAGTATATGCTTGACAAAGTATAAGTTCGAAACCTCATGTCCCTTGAATACGAGGGCCACTCCTCATGCTACTCAAGTTTAGTCACCGATAAGTTCTTGTCATCGTAAGTACATGTGTATCATAGAGAACCGCCAATGGGGTACCCCTTGCCCGATGATACGGAAGAATCCCCATATCAAAATGACAATGCAAGCAGACAACGAGCATCTCAGAAATCTTCTTATTTACCATGGGAAAATGGTGCTTTTTTCTCTATTTCCTCTTTTCTCATATCTCTTTTTTTCTTTTTCTTTTTCTCCTTTTCTCAATCTCTATCTCTTTTTTTATAAGAAGAATGCTTCATAGACAGCTCATTATGGTTACGCTGCGGGTTTCCACCATGACAGTATGGATTAGACAGGCGGCCCAGGCATTTCTGTAACGCACATACATAACTCCATGAACTTACAAGCTCCCCTTTCATTTCACACCGACGCCATCCGTAGACAAAATAGCATAATATCAACTAGGTACAAAGTACAAGTGCAATGTTGAAAGTGTTCCCCATGACAGCATGGTTCTGCTAATCCCCAACATATAAGTGCAAGCATATACAACATAGATGACACAATGGTTCAAGTTTATTAAGGGCAAGAAAAGTAAAGTGTGCCCTCAAGTTCGTGAGAGCTTTAATCACTAGTTTTCTCATAACAAGTTTAATTCGGAAGATAGATAAAAACATGAATATACTTGGAATAGCAAATGCTAATAGGTAGGTATGGTGGACTCTTTGGAATAACTTGGTTTTGTTTTGAGTTGGATGCATGAGTGGAACTCATACTTAGTTATGGAGGCTAGCAAAAGACTGGGAGCGACCAACTAAGAGAGCAATAATGGCCATAATCAAGCAAAGCAACAAAACATTATTGATTAAAGCATAAAGTGATATTACAAGTCAAAAACTAAATGATCATAGAGGCTATGGTGACTTGGGATAGTCTTAACATGGTGTGAGCATGCGCCAAGTCAACCCAAATAAAGCATCAATGGAGAATACCACAATACTATGCTTTTAATATGCTAAAACAATGCATGATCCTTCCAAGGCGCATTAAGCAATCTCAATTGTTTATAACAAGTCATGCTACCGAAAAGATTACTAAGCATAAAGCCAAAACAATATCAAGCATGGCATGACAAAGCATAGGCCAGAGTCAAAAACAAGCTCTCTTTACCACTTAAGCATGAACTTTCCTACTCTTTTCCAATGCAAACCAAACTATTTGAAAACCAATGTATGAAAGAGGGGGTCCAACCAATTTATTCAAGAAAACTAAGAAAACCAAGCAAACAAAAAACCAAAAACAAAAACAAAAAGAAGACACTCTAAGAACAACACAACTGTGTATGAAACAATAAAAATGAAGTGTTTGGAAGAAACCTGGGATTTTTATTGATGAAGAAGGGGATCCCTTGGGCATCCCCAAGCTTTGATGCTTGTACTTCTTGGATATTTCTTGGGGTGACACGCGTGGCATCCCCAAGCTTGATCTTTAGTCCATTCTTCATCTCATTACATCATTCTTTCCATACACCTGAAATTTTTCTTTCATACAAAACTTCACACAATCTTCATTAGCAACATTAGTTTACTCAAGATAATAAGTCTGTTGGTTAGTTTCAACACCAATAAAACTTCCATTAAAACACAAGCTAACGTAGCACTTCCCTCAAAAAGCTCAATTCCCCAAAGAGAACTCAAAAAGGAACCAACAAGAAGCAAATGCAAATAATGAGAGAAATCTGTCAAAACAGACCAATAGGTAAAAACCAATTTTTTCGAACACCTTCTGTTGTGCAAATCGAAAAATGTTGATCTAAGGAAAGTTAGATAACAACCTGGGGCATAAGCACAAAAAGTCACACCTCAAACCGACGTACAAAGATTTTACACGAATTTTTACAGCGAAGAACAAAAATCTATTTCGGGACAACAACTTTCCCAAGCATTACTTCTCTCTCATTAGAGGTTACTCTTAGCACAAAAAGCAAATAAAAAGGATAAGGAGCGGTTATTATAGAGGTAATAACTTCCAAGACTCATCTAAAACTTTTGGGTTATCTCCCAATAACTACTTTTCTTTAATGCCTTTAAGTTAGGCATGATAGTTTGAGAAGATGCTCACATAAGAAATATGAATGAAGTAAAAGAGAGCATCAAGAAGCAAATTCAAAACACATTTAAGTCTAAACCACTTTCTATGCATAGGAATCTTGTAAAGAAACAAGTCATGAAAGCACAAAGCAACAAGCATAGGAAAGCAAAACAAGTGCAACTTCAAGACTTTCAACATAAAGAGGGGAAACTTAATATTATTGAGATGCATAAAACTATGTTTCCTTATGTCATAATAACTTTCAGTAGCATCGTGAATAAAATTAATAATATAACTGTCTCATAAAACACTCTTATCATGAGCCACATGCATATAATAATTATTACTCTCCACATAAGCATACTCATTCTTATTAATTTTGGTGGGAGCAAATTCAACAAAATAGGTATCATTATTATTCTCATCACCATAATCATCAAATATAGGAGGCATATTGTAATCATAATCAATTTTATCCTCAATAGTAGGTGGACTAAAAATATCATACTCATCATTGTAATCATCATATATCGGAGGCATAGTATCATCAAAGTAAATTTTCTCCTCCGTGCTTGGGGGACTAAAAATATCATGCTCATCAAAACCAGCTTCCCCAAGCTTAGACTTTTCCATAGCATTAGCAATAATGGTGTTGCTATTAGCATGCAAATAAAGTTCCATAGGTTTTTTAATTTTCTCTTCAAACACTTCATGTCCTAACTCAAGATAAATACTATAAAGCTCTCTAATTTTGTTGTTGTTTTCCATTAAGCCTAACTAGTGAAAACAAGAAACAAAAAGACAAAATTGCAGAATATAAAGTAAATAACTTCGAGCACTCACACGGGAGGATGTGAGTACCTTTTACCTTACCTTCCCGGCAACGGCGCCAGAAAATAGCTTGATGTTGACGCACTTCTATTCTTGTAGATAGTTGTTGGGCCTCCAAGTGCAGAGGTTTGTAGAACAACAACAAGTTTTCCCTTAAGTGGATCACCCAAGGTTTATCGAACTCAGGGAGGAAGTGGTCAAAGGTATTCCCTCTCAAGTAATCCTGCAATCAAGATACAAGAAGTCTCTTGTGTCCCCAACACACCCAATACACTTGTCAGGTGTATAGGTGCACTAGTTCGGCGAAGAGATAGTGAAATACAAGTGGTATAGATAATTATAAGTGGTAACGGTGCTAGAAAATACTTGCTGGCGTGTGGTTGACGTGGGAAGAGACTAAAGGCAAACTGAAATAAAGATGGAAGCAAGCAAACATGTAACAGATCTAATTTCAAACGGTGTTTCAGTGCTTAGAAACAAGGCCTAGGGATCATACTTTCACTAGTGAACACTCTCATATAAATATATTCTCTTCATGATACTACTCTGAACTACTCTCCGGTTGGACACTCTAATCCATGGTAGGGCTATAACATCACTCCTCAAAGTTTGCTTTCCCCATCTAGATAACCCCACACTGTCACCTTGAGCTCTAGATGGTTCCAACAAACACCACAATTTCATAGAAACATCCAACTCCAAATATAACTCATAACAAGTATTTGTAATCTCCAGCCTAAATGCCACCATGGTGTGCACGCTGTCACTTTCACACACATGAGGAGAGCAGAGATCTATTAAAGCATTTGAGTAGCAAAATAGATCTATACAAAGCTCATGATCACAATATGATCATGCATAGAGAGAGAGAGATGAACACATAGCTACCGGTAGAACCCTTAGCCTCGAGGAAGAACTACTCCCTCATCATCATGGGAATCAGCAACGGCGATGGAGATGGTGGTGGAGATCGATGGAGATGGCTCCGGGGGCACTTCCCCGTCCCAGCAGGGTGCCGGAACAGAGACTATCTGTCCCCCAAATCCCCCCTTCGGTGGCGGCAGCACTGTGGAACTTTTCATGGATTTCTGATTGATGACCTAGGGTTTTTGCATCGGGAGAATTTTATAGGCGAAGGGGCAAGGTCGGTGGCCGGCCAGGGGCCCCACACCATGCCCTGGCGCGGCCAGGGGGACCCACGCCAAGGGGTGGTCTGGCCACCCTGTGACCCCCCTTCTCTCTCCTTCTGACACCGTGAGTCTTCCCGGAAAATAACGACTTTGGCTTTTGTCCGGTCCAATTATGAGAATAATCATTTTCTGACTTTCTTGGAACCAAAAACAGCAGAAAACAGGAAACTGAGACTATGGCATCTTGTTAATAGGTTAGTCCAAGAAAGTGTATAAAAATACTCCAAAGTTGGAACAAAACATAAGAAAGTAGATAAAAACCAAGCATGGAACATAAAAAATTATGGATATGTTAGCAACGTATCACGGTCCTTTACTGTTGAGGCCCACTACTGTTTTGGCCTGTTACTGTTCTATGATTTTTGCAGTTTCTTGCCTGTTACTGCAATGGGATGTTTCTGTTCTGGCCTGCTACTGGTACGGCATGTTACTATCACGGCCTATTACTGTTACGGCTTGTTACTGTTATACCTGTTACTGTTACAGCTTGTTACTGTTACGGCCTGTTACCACATGCGGGTCGGCCCGTTATGTTTACGGCCTTTTACAGTTTCGTCATTTCTGAAGCCCATGCCAATATCATAAAACGTGTATAATAATCCAGCATTGTTTACTGTTCATCGTCGGCCAAATACACGACGGGACAATAACAAAGCACGACCTTGTTCCCTAATCGACCTGCCTAGCGTAGTTACCGTAACGACTACTACAATGTGTGGACGGTGTCAACTAAATGCCTACATGGCCTACGCGAGTTATCTAGATATTACATCAGCTTCAAACTTCTTAAAACTATTACATATTATCAACTCATGGGAATGAAAAATCGGCACTTGAGTTGTCGTGGTGGTGTCACGGCAGATGCCATGGATAGGCTAAAGGTGGGGCCAATATGCACTAGAGGAATCCAGGGAGGGATAGTGTGGTGATTCCACACACAAATGCTTTGTATTCTCCATGTTAACAAGGTTACAAATGCTCCTTGAGCTGTATTGGGTAGAGGAGGAAGAAGAAGCTCTCTTACTCTCACCACTACTTCTACTCAATGAAACAACCACTCAAATGCCAATCAACCAACCCCACTACAGAGGCCCTACTGCCCCTTATAAAGGGGAGGCTAGGTCTACAGTTAGGGCATATTCCTGGGAATATGCCTCTTCCCAAAATAGCAAACCGACCGGGTCACCTTTTGCCATTGTAAGCCATGCAGAGGCTACGTAAGCCTCTGCGGCGCCAACATCAGCCGACATAGGGTGCGTCACCTTTGTCGGCCACGCCTCGCCGGGCCCTCCCTCTGTCCGCTTTGCTCACGCTCCTGCGCACAAAGGTCACCTTTTGACCAGCGAGATACCTTCCTTCTCTTGCAAGCTTGGTATGATCCGGCCCCGTGGGTTCCTGCATACAAATTACAAATAGCCCGCCGGCATACATCGTACGTCGGCCGGGACATAGTCACTTGGACATCCTCCGGTCACTCCGTGAGTCGTCCTGCCTTGAGGTAACCCGGCTAGCTTACGCTTTGACCTTGCCGTACCTCGGCTAACTCGGCCTTTATACCCTGGTGTTACCCTACCCGGGGGTATCCCCCCAACATTAGTCCCGAAGCTGGTGCGGTCTTAGCAACTTCAGCTGCTAAGGCCACGACAGGTTCAATCTTTTTGCTCCCTTTTCCGAGTTATTCTGTAGCTCGGATCCCACGGTGTAGTATTCCCTTGGCACATTTCGAGTTATCACTCGCTGGCCGGGCTACCCCTCAGCTTTCCGGGTTATCCTTCCTTCTCTCGTACGCTTCCCCACGTACTACATGGAGGGTAATCATTATCTTGCCTCATTTTAAGGGCCGGCGCCAGTTACTGTTCTTATTGTTAGGAGTTACTGTTGCAGACATCGCGTCGTGGCCGCCTCCTTGTTAACTGCATCACCACGTAGCGTCATGGGATCCTGTGTTTCCTGTGGCCCTTCCTGTGGCTCGGCTCTGATTGGCTGATCCGGTTAATACACGGCCACGCCGTGTGGCCTCGATGCACCACACGATCCCACTACCCACCACTGGGGCATGGTTAAATAGGGGAGGGGGCGCGTCCCTTGGGCGTTTTCCCCTTCTCGCGCCCCTTAGCCTTTCTGCCTCTTCTTCTTCCTTGCGACTGCGCCGCCGCCGCCGCATCTGCTCTATAGCGTCGATGTTGCTCCTGCGCTGCTTCATCGTCACGGGTCCGCGCCAATCCAAGCCTCTCCTCCCCACCCCCGAACTGACCAGTGAGGACAGTGATTTGGAAATGACTGAGGAGGAGCTCGCCGTCGTCAGGGGAGAAGAGATGGAGGAGGAGGGCGAAACTATGGGGCACGGTGGCTGGGTCGGTTCCTGGGTGTGCCAGGATGACCTGGATTGGCTCTACCGCACCCGTCGCATTCCAGATGGAGTAATTTCGCGCCTCCCCCGTGAAGAGATTGCTCCCTCACCCAATCCCGGTGAGTTTGTTGTCTTCCTCTCTCACTTCTAGCGTAGCTTCGGCCTGCCAGTGAGTGATTTCTTCCATGACTTCATCAACATCTATGAACTCCAACCCCACCATCTTCCGGTGAACGCCATCACATCTCTCTCTTCCTTCGCATCCGCCATAGAAGGATACGTCGGCCTATGGCCCACCAAAGCGCTCTGGATCCGGTTCTTCGGTCTACGAAGGAACGTTATTCCGGATAAGCTGCTTGCCTTGGAGGACAAGCACCTGACCCAATGTGGTGCGGCCTCCATCTCACCCTGGAAGTAATCTGTCTTCCCCCGGGTCACGGGGCTTGAATCCTGTAAGGGCTGGGCCCGGACCTTCTTCTACATGAGGAACGTCATGAATGAGGATCTGACCCGGCTACGCCCCTTTGCGATGGTTCCTCCTAACCCGGATCTATGTGACCGGGTTTCCAAGAAGCCAACTGTCTTGGCGAATCAAGTCAATAAGCGGTTCTAGGAGCTGAAGGATCTAGGGCTGCACAACGAGGACGTGATGATCACATTCGTCTGCAGCCGGATCTCCCCTCTTCAGAAGTGCACACACAAACTTTGGCATTTGAGCTGGCGACTTGACCACAATCAGACTTCCTCCTTTGAATTGAACAACACCGAGATATTCCACCGGGTCAAGGCCCTCTTTACGACCGATAAGGATTTCTCCGCTGATTGGGAGTGGGGGTTGGAGCACTACTGCCGGGATAAGCCTCCTCCTACGGTAAATCTCATTACCCCATCCTTCTCTGAGTTATATTCTATGTCGGAGCATGTTGTTTATTTGATCCCTTTTGAATTTTCCTCTTAGTTGTTTCTTCAACAGACCCTCGAAGATGGCACCGAGCCTTCCCTCAAATGGGGGAAGGATCGACTTGTCTCGGACGAGGAGGAGCCAGATCAGGAAATGTTCCTGCCCACCCCGGACGCAACCAAGCGACCCTTTGGTAACTTCTCTTCCTTAAGGAATTGGCCTGACGATGAAGATGCTTCCTACATTGAGGTGGTGGAGGTATTTGACGCTGTACCCATTTCTTACGCATTTCCGGCTTCAGCTAACCCGGCTGGGCAGATCCATGAAGATCCCCCTCTCGCTACGGGTGAGCCGGTTCCTGCCGCATCCAAGAAACGGGCCGCTACCTCGGCTGCTTCTTCCAAACAACCCCAAGCAATTAAAAGGCGGAAGAAATCCGCCGACAAGGCCGCCACCAAGCCTCCGACTAAGGGCATAGTTCGGAGAGCTCGGAAGCCCAAGGAGCCTTTGACTTCTGACGAGTAAGTCACTTTTTCCTTTTGGCCAATTCTCTGCTTCATACTTCTCTGTCTATTTGCCTTTCTTTTGTTATAACTTGTTATTCATTGTCTGATTCGATAGGGCTGCGATGGAGGTTCCCCAGAGTGGCTCCAGCATCGCTTCGCCCCTCCGGCGTACCCCATCTCCTCCTCGTGGTGATAACACACGCCCACTGAGCCCAATTCATGAGGGTTCCGTGGCTGCTCTGGGTCACAGCCCACCTTGTCCAGAGGAGGGCAACCTCGGAGCAGGGGGAAGGGGCACGACCAAGGTAGCTGATGCTCCCAGCTCTTCACCGGCTCATCCGCAACCCGTCACCTCCGAGGTACCATCAACAGCAGCACCACCACCGCCAACACCAGCACCAGCACAAGCACCAGCGCCAGCACCAACATCAGCACCAGCAGCAACACAAGTACCAGTATTAGCACCAACTCCTTCTACCTCGTCCGAGTCTTCCAAGACCCGACGATAAGACCCCGCTAGCACCAAGGCTGCACCTAAGTCCAAATCAGCAGCTCAAGCTTTAGCCTCCCAACAGCAACCCAAGGCCAAGAAAGGTTCTGGGGCCACCAAGGCAACATCCATTGAAGCTGGACAGCGCACGCTCGCGTCCATGCTGCCAAAGAAAGATGCCCCCTCCGGATCAGCTAGCAGTAAGAAACTCGCACTGCATACCAGCCCTGCTGCTGCCCAAGTTGCGAGGAGGGAGGCCCACACCAAAGGCTCGATGGCGCCTCACATGCTTAGTGGAGAGGGCTATCCTCCAGCCTTGATTGAATATGTAAACAATTGGAACAACACGGAGTTCATCAATCCAAAAGATGATCTCCCGGAAAAGTTTGGGCCCACCAAATTTAGCACACAGATGAATACAACAGCCAAGGCTATCAACCTTGCTGGACGGATGATGGAGGTACGCTACTTTGTCTTTTACTTAATACATACAAGTGCTTAGATACATATCCATTAGTCCCCAAGCCTCCGGGGGAGTAACTTGTTACTCAGCCGGATGCTCCTTAGAGAACTAGCGTAGCTCCTTAGTAGCTTTGAATATGCACACACCGAAAGCCGGGTTAAGTTCCACTTGGCCTGGATTTTGCACACTTCGAATATGCACACACCTAGAGCCGGGTTAAGTTCCACTTGGCCCGGATTTTGTACACTTCGAATATGCACACACCTAGAGCTGGGTTAAGTTCCACTTGGCCCGGATTTTGTATACTTCGAATATGCACACACCTAGAGCCAGATTAAGTTCCACTTGGCCCGGATTTTGTACACTTCGAATATGCATATAGCTAAGCCGACCTTGCTCTTTTCAGGTCACCACCAATTGTCAAAGTGCTGAATTTCAGCGCCTCTTGGACTCTCATAAGGTGCTGCGCTCGAACCATGCTGCTCTTCTTGCTGAAGTCGAGAAAAAGGGTAAGTTCTCTCTTTGACCTCCCCCTTATCTTTCTTTGTTTTTTCCGCCGAACTAATCTACCATTCGGATTGCGCAGCCGGAGTGGAGGCCGAAAATACCATCATGAGGAAGAACTTGGCCGCAATAAAAGGTAATTCGCCTTGGTTACTTAATTTCCGTGCTCTCTCCTTTCTTCTAGGCTCAGCGGATATTCATACCTTGGCTCTGCCGAACCGTTTTAGCATCCCTTGAAGATAGTGTGCCCGTGCCTGATATGATGCTGCATTTTCTCGAACAAGCAGGGCAACATCAGGCCGAGCTCAAGAAGAAAGATGATGAACTTGCCAAACTCCGGGCCAAGGATGATGAAATTGCCAAGCTTAAGGCTGAGATGAAAAAACTCAAGGAGCTCCACAAAATAGAGATGGACAAGGCTGGCCAAGACTTCACCGAGGAGCAAGAATGTCTTAACCTCCAACTTGCAAAGAATCAAGAATTGCTAAAGGAGGCCGACGTCAATCTTGAGTCAGAAAATATCAAACTTGAGCAGCTCTGGAAGAGGCATGCTGATTGCACCCCAGAGCTGACTCGGATCCATAGCCATATTTCTCGTAAGTTCTTTTCCTTCATCCGACATGTATTTCTTCGGGTTAAACTCTTTTGCTTATTTCACTTGTTTTGTTTTCAGGCAAATTCCCAGAGGGCGATGCCATTGCGGTTGCTGCGGTTACCAAGTTCCGCCAGGAGAGGGGTACCCCAACTGGTCCTAGCTCTGAAAACATTCCCTATGACATGGAGGACTTGCTGGTCAGCCTATCCTCTCGCATTGAAATTGTGAGGAACTATGGTTTGGGTCTCTTGGATTCAGCTGTCCGGATCTTCCGTGCCCTTTGGTCTGGTGAGGATCCTCCGGAAGGGTCCACTACTCTGATTAGCAAATTAATGGATTGCGAGACCCAGCTTGACCTTTGGAGGGAATCCGCCGCACATGCCGGAGCTGAAACTGTCCTCCACTTCGTGCTCACATGGTATGAGAAACTGGATCTGAAGGTTCTTGAGCGCTTGCACACTGGGTCCAGGTGGTCGAATGATACGAATTGGGTAGCTCGGCGTAAAGCTTGTGCCCATAATCTTATGCAGTTTGCCCCTATTCATGAATGGAACAAAGGACCAAGCTTCCTCGGCGCCGTTGACAACGAATATGTCGAAGATGGTTCGGATGCCGAGGAAGAGGATGAAGCCTCAGATCTTGAAGAAAATGAAGATTATGATGAGGCTGAGGCCGGAGTTCCACCTGCTGGCGCCGAGTTACCTCCTCCTGCTGCTCCTCCTTGAGCACGAAAAAATACTTTGAATTTTATCAGATCCCCGGTATGCTGGGTGCAGATGTATTAAGCACATAGATTATGTTTTGCTACTAAGTTGTTCATGCCGGATTAACTTGGGCATAGTCCCCGAGTTTCATTTCCTTGTTCCTTCAATTTCATGGCTCAGCTCGCGTCTACCTTGATTCGGTTTTGTGACTTACGAGTCCGAGTTTCAAAAATTGACTTAAGAATACTTGGAAACTTTAGGAATAGCTCAAAATAGTCCAGCGTAGTAAAGGTAAAGTAAACATAGGGTTAGTCCAAACAATAAATGTCGGCTTGATTAGGTTCCTTTCCTTAGTCGTTTTTCATGTGCTACGCAATTCGAAACTTGTTATCTTGCTTGCCATGAAGCCAATTCTTGTTGGACAACAACAAGTCGAAAAGTTGAGTTTTTGGTGCTCACACACTACTAATCCGGCTTAGGTAGAAGCAACTGAAGATAGCCGACATAAAAGTAAATAACAAACAAAGAAGACAACAAATATTACTAAGGCAGTCCCCGAGTTACTGCTCGAGGTGCCACGATTTCATTGATAAACTCACTACCAGCATACATACCGACATATGAGATAACTCGGATACACACACTTCTTTGTTAAGTGTAGAATGGACGAAGTAGGGCTACATTCCATGGACGCTTAGATTCCTCACCGGACCTGTCTGCCTTGTTCTTCTCCCGTGGTTGTGCATCAATGAGATAATAAGAGTCATTGTGCAATGATTTGCTTACGATGAATGGCCCTTCCCATGGGGGGATAACTTATGCATGCCAGAAGTACGTTGTACCAGTCGGAGTACCAGATCACCTTCCCGGAAGACTCGGGGGTTTACTTTCCGTCTATGATAGTGTCGGAGATTTTGCTGATATATGGTGGATCTGGACAATGCCAATTGTCTCGCTTCTTCCAGCAGATCAACATCATTTTGCCAGGCTTCTCGCACTCCGGCTTCTGTGTATTGGGTGACCCTAGGTGAATCATGCTCTATGTCGGCTGGTAATACAGCTTCTGCCCCATATACGAGAAAGAATGGCGTATAGCCTGTTGATCGATTCAGAGTTGTTCTTAAACTCCACAGTACCGCTGGTAGTTCTTCTATCCAGTACCCCACTGATCTTTGCAGCGGCTCAATGAGCCGAGGTTTTATCCCGGATAAAACTAATCCGTTGGATCTTTCCACTTGTCCGTTTGATGTGGGGTGGGCTACTGAAGCAATGTCTAGCCGGATCTTTTTATCTCGACAGAATCGCGCAAATGCTCCTTCAGTGAAATTAGTGCCATTATCCGTTATGATACTATGAGGATAGCCATATCTCAGGATGATATCTTTGAGTAATGTCACGGCCGTAGCTCCATCACATTTTGTTATCGGCTTTACTTCAATCCATTTTGTAAACTTGTTAACCATCACCAAGATATGGGTCATATTTCCTCTTGCCGGCTTAGATGGACCAACCATATCCAAACACCATACAACAAATGGCCAGGTAATTGGTATGGTCTTGAGCTCCGACATTGGCATGTGTGTCTTGGTAGCGTACCTTTGACAACCATTGCATTTTCTTACTAGATCCTCTGCTTGCTCCAAGGCACTTGGCCAGTAAAATCCATGCCGGAAAGCTTTTGCTACTAAGGCTCTGGATGAGGCGTGGTGCCCACATTCCCCTTGATGTATGTCTAGGAGGATGTCAAGCCCTTCTTCCGGGTCAACACACCTTTGTAGGACATTCGTGACAGTCCTCTTGTATAGTTCGCAATTGATAATCGTGTACGCCATTGCGCGGCTCTGAACTTGCCTTGAAAGCACTTCTTCATTGGGCAAAGATCCATCCTTCAGGAACTGGAATATGGGCAGTGCCCAAGCTGGTATAGCTCGCACCGGAAACACACCCTCGTCTACTTCCCTTTTATCCACTGACATAACCTCCGCCGGGTCATGCTGCGCAGTCCCCGGGTTTCCTGAACCACTTCCCACATCAATTTCCATGGGCACAACTCCGAACTCCGGATCGGCCGGTATATAGATTGACTCGGATTCTGGGGATGGCCTGATAGATGGCTTTCTAAGGTGCTCTAGTGCTACACCTGGCGGGATCGCTTGTCGAGTTGATCCGAGCTTCGACAGTATGTCGGCAGCCTCATTTTCCAGCCGAGGTACATGATGAAACTCACATCCCTTGAAGTATCCTGATATCTTCTGCACATGAAATCTATATAATGCCATGTTTGCATCCAAAGCATCCCATTGCCCTAAGACTTTATAAACCACCAAATCTGAGTCACCGAAGCACTAGATCCGACGTATTCCAATTTCTTTTGCTACTTTGAGTCCATGCACAAGTGCTTCATATTCTGCAACATTGTTTGATGCTGCGAAGTGGATCTGCAACACATATTTCAGCTGGTCCTTCTTGGGTGAGGTAAGCACAACTCCGGTGCCTAACCCGGTTTTTGTTTTTGATCCGTCAAAATGCATCCTCCAGTAATTCGGATCTGGCAACGGTGGCTCGTATTGCATCTCAGCCCAATCCACGAAAAAGTTGGCCACCGCCTGAGACTTGATCGCATCTCTCCTATCATATTGTGGAGCGTAAGGGGCTAGCTCAATTGCCCATTTTGCAATTCGGCCACTTGCATCCTTGTTGCTCATTATCTCAGATATGGGGGCTTCACATAGCACTTTGATGGGGTGCTCTTCAAAATAATGCTTTAGCTTCTTTGCCGCCATATACACACCATATGCCATCTTCTGATAATGAGGATAGTTTTGCTTTGATGCTGATAATACCTCGCTCAGGTAATAGACTGGCCTTTGCACTGACTTACCTTCCTCGTCGCGCTCTACCACAATCACTGCACTTACAACTCAGTTAGTTGCGGCTATGTAGAGCAACATTGGCTCTTTTGATAGTGGAGAGGCTAACACTAGTGCTGTGGCTAACATTTTCTTTAATTGAATGAAGGCTTCATTGGCCTGCGGTGTCCATACGAACTTGTCTGACTTTTTCATTAGTTGATAGAGAGGCAATGCCTTTTCTCCCAACCGACATACAAACCGACTTAAGGATGCCAGGCAACCAGTAAACTTCTGCAGATCATTAAGAAACTTCGGCAATTCCATTCGCTCTATGGCTCGGATTTTAGTTGGGTTAGCTTCTATACCTTGGTTGGAGACAAGAAATCCGATTAATTTTCTAGCCGGGACACCGAAGGTACATTTTTCCGGGTTAAGCTTCATTCGGAACCTCCTTAGGTTCGCGAATGTTTGCCTGATATCATCAAGGAGTGTTTTGTTTTCCTTGGTCTTTATAACCACATCGTCAACATACACTTGCACATTTTGACCAATTTGATCGCGTAAACATTTTTGCATACATCTTTGGTACGTTGCCCCTGCATTACGTAAACCAAAAGGCATGGTGCAATAGCAATAAGCCCCATACGGGGTGATAAATGCAGTCTTTATTTGATCATTCGGGTTCAGAGGTATCTGATGGAAACCAGAATATGTGTCTATGAACGACAACAACTCACACCCAGCAGTAGAATCTATGACCTGATCTATCCTTGGCAGTGGGAATGGATCTTTCGGGCACGCCTTATTCAGGTTCGTGTAATCGATGCACATACGCCAAACCACTGCTACATTCGGGTCATCTTTCTTCTTTTCCACCAGCACCAGATTAGATAACCAATCCGGGTAAAGTACTTCCATGATGAACCCGGCTGCAAGGAGCCAAGCTATCTCATCTCCAATGACCTTTCTCCTATCTTCGGCAAAGCAGCGGAGAGGTTGCTTCACCGGCTTTGCTCCAGGTCTCACATTCAAAGAGTTCTCGGCCAACTCCCTCGGAACACCTTGCAAGTCCTGTGTGGACCAAGCAAAGATATCCCGATTCTCACGGAGGAAGTTGACGAGCTCGCTTTCCTATTTCTCATTTAACCCGACACCAATTGTTACAGTGCGCTCTGGGAACAGGTCATCAACAAGTACTTTCTTTGTATCCTTTGTTGCTTGAAATGAGACACTTCCATGTGGGTTACTTAATGCCGGCATATACTACTGCGCGGACTGGGCCAATGCCGCTACTTCCTAGATCTTTCTTTTCTCTTGCGCGATCACAAGTGACTCGGCCAGGTTAGACCTGGCTGAAGCACACTCAATGGAACGTCGGAAGTCCCCTGCTATGGTAATTACTCCATTTGGCCCATGCAACTTCATCTTTAGGTAACTGATGTGAGTACTTGCCATGAATTTGTTTAGGGCTGGCCTTCCGAGTAATGCGTGATACACACTTTCTAAGTTCACACCCTCAAACTCCAAATTTTCAGTTCGGCAGTTATCCCTTGTGCCGAATAACACGTCAACCCGGACTTTGCCAATGGGTTCACAGGAAATACCTGGCAGAATGCCATGGAAAGTTGTCCTTGTGGCTTGGAGCATGTTCTCTGATATACCCAACTTGCGCATTGTGTCCACGTACATGATATTAATGCTGCTGCCATTGTCGATCAGCACCTTAGAAAATCTCACATTGATATTCGACCTGATGAACGTTGGGTCCAGCACCAATGCGTACGAACCAGGGCTCAGCATGAGCTTGGGATGGTCCTTGATACTCCAAGTAATTTCCTGCTCAGACCAAGGCATATACCTCGTCACTGCCGGCATAACTGCATTCACTTCCATATGTCGGTGCTGCAAGCTCTTTCTATCTGTTTCTTCCATGGTAAACACACAGTAACTTTGGTGATGCTCTCTATATTCATTTCTCCCCTCATTGCCGGGATATCTTTGATCTGGTTGATGCTGGTTTTCCACCTGATGCACTGCATCCCTTCTCTCATGATTCTCATACCTCGCCGGAGGTGGTGGCAACATTAACTATTGCGTATTTGCTCCGGAAAGCAGTTGCTGCCTAGGTAACTCTTGCCGAGGTTGATCGTTCTGAGGTGCCTGAGCATTCCCCGAACCACTTTGCTCTATCTTCCTCATCCACTCACATTGCCGGGTTGTGTGACCCGCTGGGTTACTCAGATTTGGCGTGTGAAATTTGCACGGCTGATCCAGCATTGCCTCATACGTGTACCTCGGCCGGTCTTTCTTTTCTTGCCACTGTCTCTTTTTTGCTCAGGCATCCAAGTTTTCTTGCCATCATTTCTCAGAGTCCACTATTGCCCTCCAGTTTTGTGACGCTGATTACTCCCAGTTCCGTGTTGATCTTGGTTTACAGTAGCAACTTGTTGCGAGCTATACCTGTAATCCGGTCTATCATCTCTTCTCTTACCCTGGTAATCATTTCATCGGGATGATCCCGCTCCGTCTCTCTGGTATTACTCCTCATTTGCCTCGTTTGACATTAGCCGGGGTTGAGTTGGATCACCCAAAGCATACGAATCAGCAATCCGGATTGACTTCGCCAGTGTAGTTGGCATATCCCTTTGTAACCTTTGCCACAACATGCTTGCATATCTACACCCTTGTGCAAACCAAGCTATTGCCTAAGATTCAATCACGCCTTCACATGAGTTTCTCACGTTGCACCAGCGAGTTAGGAACTCCCGATCTGTTTCATTTGGTCCATGTTTGCACATTGCTAAGGTCTGTGGCCTATTCGGCCTCTGATACATGCTCGAGAAGTTACTGACGAACATTTCCTCAAAATCGATCCATCAGTTGATACTTCCGGGTGGTAAATTGTTTAACCATACCCTCGCTGGCCCCTCCAGAATCTGTGGTACGTATCTCACTACCCATCTCAAGTTGCCTGTCACAATTTTCACTGCTGTTGCGTAGTTGATTAACCAATCCTCTGGCTTGGTGCTGCCGTCATATGTTTTCGTGCATCCAGGTAACTAGAAGTTAGGTACTGGAGGCTCCTTCATGATCTGGGGCCCAAAGCCTGTGGGACCCAGAGGACCTTGCCCCTCGATCAGCTCCGACCTGTAGAGCCGATCCAGCTTCAACCTGGCGTCATCAGGCAGCAAGTTCCTGCTTCCTAACCTTGATCCTATCACATGATGGTCCGGCCTATGGTATCCTGCATTCACCATTTTCGAATCACCGTCGTTGTATCTGTCTTGCTCTTGTTGAGCACAATTTTGCTGTATACCTTGGCCGATATTCTGCTCTTGCCGAGGTACACTCTGCTGCTGCTGTTGCCGAGGTGGGTTTTGCCCTGCACCCACCGAGTTCCGCTATCCGGCATTGCCGTTTCCAGTGTTTCTCTGACCGGCATTGCCTTGGTTGCGGTTACCTCGGCCAGCTTCACCTCGGCTAACACTTTGTCGATTCTCATTTCCCTGTATTGCTTTTCCTTTCCCTGCCCTTGCCGGGTCATACAGGACTATCTGTTTGTTTATCCTTGTCGAGGTTACCACCTCCTCTCTTCTAGGGCCATCATGCAGGGATGATGCAGCTCCAGCTGATTTCTCTGGGTTACCCACTGCCGAGTAAACGACCTTGGAAGCCCTAGCTCTTGCCGGATTAGCCCTGAGCAACTCTTCATTCTGTCTGTTAACGATCTGAACTAGCTCATTGACCCTATCATGTTGTCTTTGCCAGGCTTCAGCCGTCAAACCTTCTAGTTCCGATGCAGCTGCATCTGCTGCCCTGAGGTTCTTTGCCGGGGTTCTGTACTTCGGCAACCCCATGGACAAAATGTTCTCTAATTCCTCAACTCTAGTATCACCCTCTTTGTTCATTTCACTGATGAGGTTTCTCCCTTTTACTTTTACAGCATCTACCTTATTTTCTCTTGCGTACTCACACAGCGTCATGTTCAATGACTGCTGAGCCGTGGCTATCTTTTTCGCACCCTCTAGTATTTTCTGCCTAGTTTCCTCTAACTCGGCCTGTGCCTGAGTCGGATCTACCACAGGTGCTATGGGACTTGCCAAGCTATCTATCGCCTGCTGCAACCCATTTTCTGGCCTCTCTAGCGGAGGACCTCTACTTTTCCTTGGTGCCTTGGGTGTTACCTCCGGATCTAGTGCCGGATCCTTGCTCGCGCCAACGCCAGGCGCTGTCATCATCACCTCAGCGCAGTCTGGGGAGCGAGTGATACACGCACCGTGAGCCGTGCTAAGGGGTGGCTCGCCTCCCTCAACGATGTGCCGCGGGTGAACGCAAGACACATCGACGCCGACGTAGATCCTGTGAGTGCCAAGCTTGACGAAGATGCCATTGCACGGTGGAGGTCACTTGCCGAAGCAGCCAACATTGTCGCTGACGTAGTTCAGCGCTCCAAAGCGCTGAACGAGCCCGGAGACAATGCGCTCGCCGTTGCTGATGATGCTTCCCGTTCGGATCTTCACTCCTGCTAGCGCCGCTAGCCCCACGGTGGGCGCCAACTTTCATGGTGGTGTCACGGCAGATGGCATGGATAGGCTAAAGGTGGGGCCAATATGCACTAGAGGAATCCAGGGAGGGATAGTGTGGTGATTCCACACACAGATGCTTTGTATTCTCCAAGTTAACAAGGTTACAGATGCTCCTTGAGCTGTATTGGGGAGAGGAGGAAGAAGAAGCTCTCTTACTCTCAGCACTACTTCTACTCAATGAAACAACCACTCAAATGCCAATCAACCAACCCCCACTATAGAGGCCCTAGTGCCCCTTATAAAGGGGAGGCTAGGTCTCCAGTTAGGGCATACGTGGAGGCATATTCCTGGGAATATGCCTCTTCCCAAAATAGCAAACCGACCGGGTCACCTTTTGCCATCGTAAGCCATGCAGAGGCTACGTAATCCTCTACGGCGCCAGCGTCAGCCGACATAGGGTGCGTCACCTTTGTCGGCCACGCCTCGCCGGTCCCTCCCTCTGTTTTCTTCGCTCACGCTCCTGCGCACAGAGGTCACCTTTTGACCAGCGAGATACCTTCCTTCTCTTGCAAGCTTGGTATGATCCGGCCCCGTGGGTTCCTGCATAAAAATTACAAATAGCCCGCCGGGATAGATCGTACGTCGGCCGGGACATAGTCAGGTGGACATCCTTCGGTCCTGGTTACTCCGTAAGTCAGCCTGCCTTGAGGTAACCCGGCCAACTTACACTTTGACCTTGTCGTACCTCGGCTAACTCGGCCTTTATACCCTGGTGTTACCCTACCCGGGGGTATCCCCCCAACATCAGTTGACAATCAAGTTGATAGCAAAGTCCTCAATTTGCTTTCTCAATCGATCACCTGCATCTTCCATTGAGTGTGACATCTACATTGGAGCAGACATGATCTTGCAGCCCCCTCGTTGGTGGGGCTAGCAATTATTGCAGTCTAAAACTAAGTAATAGCAAGTTAATACATCAAACAAGACAAACTACTCATTTGACTGATATGACAGGAGCTATGAACTAGAGTTTACAACTGGTCAATGGTTCAATTATTGACCAACACGTCAAACAAACATGACAAGCAAGCACACATTAAATAAGTGTGACTACCGTGAAACAAGCAATCAAAAAATGTGTGTGTGTGGTTTAGAATTTCAGCAGATATAAACTAGCTAGGTCATTTTGAACAAATATATATGGAAGCAATTCTATACTCTAAAATGCAAAATACATTGGTGACTCGGAATTTGCGCTGAGCCACAAAATGGCATGCAGTTACTGTCACTGCGAAGAATGAACCAGATAGAAATTATAACCGCATCATACGAGAACCTGTAGAGCAGGAATGCAAACCACGAATGAACTATATATTGTAGAGGATAGTTATGTCATGAGTTAGGACGAACAAGACCCAGAACCAGATGCGGGATATAATGGCGTCACTCGTGAACCTGTAGAACAGGACAAACAAGCATTAGACAAGTGTGCCTAGAATGAAACGAGCAATCAAACAAAGTGTTTCTTAGAATTTCAGCAAATATATATGGAAGCAGTGGCATCTCCTGGAATGCATAGATTCATTGGGTGACTCATAATTTGCGCTGAGCTACACAATGGCATGTAGTTACTAGCATAGCTAAAAATCAACCAGACAAAAATTATAATGACATCATAAGAGAAATTCTAGAGCAGGAATGCAAACCACGAGTGAACTACATAGTAGAGGACAGTTTGTTGGGGTTCCGCGTATGAAAACAATAAATTTTACCCTACGCCCCTGAACCCCTGAAGCTACCAGGACCTATCTATTAGTAATACAGTAACGAGAGGGGCTTTTCGCGAACTTACCCTTGAAGACCGAAAAGCATTGTCAACGCTCAGGAGAGCGTGGTTGATGTAAACGAGCCGAAGCCGACCTCAAGGTCGTGATGAAGTCCTTGCGCTCCTTGGATCCAACGACTTGAGTGCCTCTAGTATGACACCTCGCGGGGAGTTACACATGTCCGGTGCCTGACGATGACTCCCGCTTCCCTGATCCAGCAGCAGTTGGAAGTAGAGCTCCCGGATCCGAATCCCGCAGCGCGACGGCGCTCCGTGGTGAAGATGTCTCTCGCTCGTGCAGTCCAGACTTGGGACCACGGTCACGAGAGAGGGGGGGGGGGAGAAAATATCAATTAGAGTTCCTCCCAAAAGTGGGGAGACCTTTATTGATTATTGGTGTGTTTATCTTGGCCAAATACCCCACTATTTATAGGGGGAGGAGGGGGTACACCCTTCCTCAAAGTCCCGGGGTAGGACTAAAGGAGAGGAGGGGGAGGGGGTGGCCGCCGGCCACCTAGTGGGCCCCGCGCGGGGGGCTAGGCTCAGCTGGTCAGCCCCCTTGCCCCTTCTCCCTCTCTCCTTTCCCTAATGGGACCTCTCCCTCCGGAAATTGGCCCATTAAGCCTTGTCCATTAAATTGATTTTTCTCTTTATTAAATAATTATGAATAAATGATTAAATCAACATTTAACATTCATTCACACATTATCTAATCTCCGTGGCTATGGAAAACCTTCCACCTCCACTCCAGACATCCTCCAGACTTATCGAAAACCTTTCGGTTTTCTCCCTACTCTTCTTCGGTGATTCCACCGATCCTATAAACACTCTCTGAGCATCATCAAACCCTTAATCATGATACCCCACGGTTTGGAAACACTCCAGACATGGTCAGGACACTCCCGCACCAATGTGTTGGGTCCACAGCATAGAAAACAAAAAATTTCCTACGATGAGAACTACACGCCAAGATCTATCTACTAGGTATAGAGCAACGGGTGGACATACATCCATCGAGAACTTACCCTCGAAGACAACGAGTTTTGTTAACGAGTAGGAACTCGTGGTTGATGTAGTCGTAAACTTGCCGATCTCAAGATCGAGTGGAAGTCCGAGCGCCGCAACCCAGCAGCGCATCCGTACTCGCACACACGTTCAAGCCACCGGACAACCTCTACCTCCTCGCTCCAGCGATCCAGCGGAAGCAGCAACTCCTTCCAGATGAAATGCCACCGGGAACATGTATCTCGCTAATCCAAGACCATGGGGGAATAATTATAGAGGGGAGAGAGATCCTTCACAAGGAGGTGTGAGGAAGGAGGGAGAGATGAACTTTTATAGGAGGAGGGGGGGGGGGGGTACCCCCTCCATGGCCGGCGCATGGGGGTGACCCCTCACCTCCCCCATTCATGTGGTGGTAACCCCTCCATATTAAAATGCCTCTTCACATTCCCTTTTAAAGTCCCCACTTTAAATGCATTAAAATTCTCTAAGTTTAATGCTCTCTCATTTAATAAAACTCTTTTATTAAATTTATTCAGAATTTGGTTAATTACTTTAATTAACAAACATTCACATATAACCCCTTGCAATATTTGAATATCACATGCATAACCACTTTCTGCAATTTCACTCGAAACAATTCCGGTTTCTATCGAAACAATTCATGCGCTTTGCAATTCTTTCATCTGAAACATATGTGCTCCAAAATGGTGTCCGATAACTCTTAGGTGTGTCACCCTACGGTTCACGAATAATACAGACATGATTGAGACTCCTCTCAGATCAATAATCAGAAGTGGGACCTGGAGATCCATACTGACTCCTCCATATTCAACGATGACTTCTGTGATCGTGAGAACCTTTAACGCTAGTAATTTAATCCCTTTGTCTCATGATATAATACGTGTCCGAGATTCGATCATCGGTATCCAAATACCTAGTTTGATCTCGTTACCGACATGCACTCTTTTCTCGTTCCCGTGATATAATATTCTAGTGATCACATCACTTGCTTGCAAGCTATCTCAATGTGATATCACCGAGAGGGCCCAGGGTATATCTATCCGTCACCGGGATTGACAAATTCCACTCTTGATCCATGAGCCTGAACATAACACCTTTGTAGTACTTGATCGTAATGCTATACTTTGGATGAATGTTCATCACATCATTTCGCAAATGCTGTGACCTTGTTATTAACAACATCCAATGTCCATGATCAGGAAACCTTGATCATCTTGTTAATCAACAAGCTAGTCTATAAGAGAGGCATAACTAGGAACCCTTTTTGTTTATTAAACACACATGTATTGATGTTTCCGATCAATACAATTCTAGCATGCAAAATAAACATCTGTCATATATAAGGAATACATAATAACAACTTTATTATTGCCTCTCAGGGCATATTTCCTTCAGTCTCCCACTTGCACTAGAGACAATAATCTAGTTCACATAGTGATAAATCTAGCACCCATGGAGTTCTGGTGTTGATCATGTTTTTCCCTAGGGAGAGCTTTAGTCAACGAATCTTCTATATTTAGGTCCGTGTGTACTTTACAAATCTTTATATCTCCATCCGTGACATCTTCGCGGATGGAGTGAAACCGGCGCTTAATATGCTTGGAATTCTTGTGAGACCTCTATTCCTTGGCGTTGGCTATGGCTCCATTGTTGTCACAATAGATCACCATTGGGTCCAATGCACTAGGAACCACACCTAGTTCCGTAATGAACTCTTTCATCCAAACCGCTTCCTGCGCCGCTTCTGAAGAAGCAACATATTCCGCCTCCGTCGTTGATCTAGCCACCACAGGTTGTTTGGAACTCCTCCAACTAACTGCTGCTCCGTTCAAGAGAAATACGTATCTGGATTGAGACTTAGAGTCATCCGGATCGGTGTCAAAGCTAGCATCGACATAACACTTAGCGACTAGCTCTTCTTCACCTCCGTATATAAGAAACATATCCCTAGTTCTTCTCAAGTACTTGGGGATGTTCTTGACTGCTATCCAGTGTTCCGAACATGGATCAGATTGGTACCTACTAGTCAAATTAATAGCATGTGCCACATCCGGTCTTGTACATTGCATGACATACATAATAGAGCCTATGGCCGAGGCATAGGGGATCTTATCCATTATCTCTCTTTCTTTCGCCGTAGCCGGACTTTGAGTCTTGCTCAATGTCTTGCCTTGCAACATAGGTAAGAACCCCTTCTTACTTCCATCCATATTAAACTTCTTTAATATCTTATCAAGGTATGTATTCTGCGATAGCCCAATTAGGCGCCTTGATGTATCTCTATAGATTTTAATGCCTAATATATATGACGCTTCACCAAGGTATTTCATCGAAAATTTGCTGTTTAGATAACTTTTAACACTGTTTAAAAGATCTATATCATTCCCAATCAATAATATGTCATCCACATATAATATCAGAAATGCCACATTGCTCCCACTCACTTTCTTGTAAGTACAAGCCTCTCCATAAGTTTGGACAAATCCAAACTCTTTCATCACCTCATCAAAGCGGAGATTCCAACTCCAGGATGCTTGCTTTAGTCCATAGATGGATCGCTGAAGTTTGCATACCTTATTAGCATCCTTAGGATAAACAAAACCCTTAGGTTGTATCATACACAACGCTTCTTCAATATTACCATTGAGGAACACAGTTTTGACATCCATCTGCCATATTTCATAATCGAAATATGCGGCAATTGCTAACATAATCCTAACCGACTTTAGCATCGCTATGGGAGAGAATGTCTCATCGTAGTCAACTCCTTGAATTTTTCGAAACCCCTTTGCGACAAGTCGAGCCTTATAGATGGTCACATTACCATCAACATCAGTTTTTCTTTTGAAAATCCATTTATTCTCAACGGCCTTTCGATCGTGAGGTAAGTCCACCAAGGTCCAAACCTGGTTCTCGTACATGGATTCCATCTCAGATTTCATGGCTTCTAGCCATTTTTTGGAATCCGGGTTCATCACCGCTTCTTCATACGTCGCAGGGTCATCTATTTCATCAACCATGAAATTGACAACAGGATTACCGTACAGTTCAGGATCTGCACGTGTCCTACTTGACCTGCGAGGTTCCGTAGTGTCCTCTTTCGGAGTTTCATGATCATTATCATTAGCTCTCTCTTTATTAGGTGAAGTCAACTCCGAAACAATTTCCGGTGCTATGCTACTCGCCATTTTATGAAGAGAAGGTTCAATAACCTCTTCGAGTTCTACCTTCCGACTACTCACACCTTTCGCGAGAAACTCCTTCTTAAGAAAGGATCCATTCTTGGCAACAAAAACCTTGCCCTCGAATCTGTGATAGAAGGTATACCCAATCGTTTCCTTAGAGTATCCTATGAAGACGCATTTTTCTGCTTTGGGTTCGAGTTTATCCGGCTGAAGTTTCTTCACATAAACATCGCATCCCCAAACTTTAAGAAATGACAACTTAGGTTTGTTTCCAAACCATAATTCATACGGTGTTGTTTCAACGGATTTGGTGCCCGATTTAAAGTGAATGTGGCTGTTTCCAGTGCATAACCCCAAAATGACAGTGGCAAGTCAGTCAGAGACATCATAGATCAAACCATATCCAATAAAGTACGATTACAATGTTCCGACACACCATTACATTGTGGTGTTCCGGCAGGCATGAGTTGTGAAACTATTCCACACTCTTTCATGTGTGTGCTAAACTCGTAACTTAGATACTCACCTCCACGGTCAGACCGAAGAAATTTGATCTTTCTACTACGATGATTTTCCACTTCATTCTGAAATTCCTTGAACTTTTCAAAGGTTTCAGACTTGTGTTTAATTAAATAGATATACCCGTATCTACTTAAATCATCCGTGAAAGTAACAAAATAATGATATCCACCTTGCACTGACACACTCATTGGTCCACACACATCAGTATTTATGATTTTCAATAAATCTGTCGCCCATTCCATTGAACCGGAAAACGGCGTTCTAGTCATCTTGTCTATAAGGCATGGCTCACATGTATCAAATGATTCAAAATCAAGTGATTCCAAAAGTCCATCAGAATGGAGTTTCTTCATGCCTTTAACGCCAATATGACGTAGACGGCTGTGCCACATATATGCAGATATATCATTATCAAGTTTAATCCTTTTAGCATCAACATTATGAATATGCGTAATACTACTATTGAGATCCAACAGAAATAAACCATTCAACACAGGTGCATGACCATAAAAGATATCATTCTTATAAATCGAACAACCATTTTTTTAGATTTAAAAAGAATAACCACTTTGCATCAAACACGATCCGAATACAATGTTCATTCTCAGTGCAGGCACCAAATAACATTTTTTTGGGTTTATAACTAATCCCGATGGCATATGGAGAGGTAGTGTCCCGACGGCGATCACATCAACTCTTGATCCATTGCCGACTCGCATCCTGACCTCATCCCTTGCTAGTTGTCGCTTGTTTCGCAGCCCGTGAACCGAGTTACATATATTAGCAACCGACCCCGTATCAAATACCCAGGTGCTACTGCGAGTACTAGTCAAGTACACATCAATAACATGTATATCATATATACCTTTGTTTGCCTTGCCGGACTTCTTGTCCGCCAAATACTTGGGGCAATTGCGCTTCCAATGGCTAGCCCCTTGCAATAGTAACACTCGGTGTCAGACTTAGGCCCAGCTCAGGGTTTCTTTTCAGGTGCAGCAACAGATTTGCCACCCTTCTTTCCCTTGTGCTTGCCTTTCTTGTCCTTCTTGAAACCGGTGGTCCTATTGATCATCAACACTTGATCTTCTTTCCTAATCTCCACTTCTACAGTCTTAAGCATTGACAGAAGCTCGGGAAGAGACTTCTTCATGCCCTGCATATTATAGTTCATCACGAAGCTCTTGTAGCTAGGTGGCAGAGATTGGAGAACACGATGTATGCCTAAGTCAATGGGAATCGTTATTCCCAAGGACACAAGCTTATTGGCATACTCAGACATTTTGAATACGTGCTCACTAACGGAGCTGTTCTCCTCCATCATGCAGCTAAAGAACTTTTCAGTAGCATTATAACTCTCAATGGTAGCATGGGTATCGAAAATCATTTTCAATTCTCCCATGGTATCAAATGCATTGCCATTTTCGAAACGCTTTCGAAGTTCTGGCTCTTGCCCATACAGTATGCCGCAATGAACTAAGTTGTGGTCCTCCTGACGAGTCACATAGACATTCTTTTCCTCGTCAAGGGCATTAGGAGCTAGTGGGGGGCCTAGCGGCGCCTCTAGCACATATTGCTTTTGTGTAGCAGTGAGGAGAATCCTCAAATTCATAGCCCAGTTGGTGAAGTTGCTACCATTCGCAACAAGTTTCTCTTTCTCCATGAACACATTGAAATTAAAAGCAGGTGGTGCCATCTACAACAGAATTTGTAAAGTTTATTTAGACTAAGTTTATGATAGAGTGAGTTCAACTAATCCAAATTACTAATGAACTCCCACTCAAAAACGACATCCCTCATGTCCTTTTGGTGATTACATGAACCAAATCAGCTACACCAAGTCTGATCATCACGTGAGTTGATGTAGCTTCAAAGGCGAGCATTTATATGGGCATCATATCAACTATATGACTCATGCTTAACCTTTCGGTCCGTGTTCCGAGGCCATGTCTGTACATGCTAGGCTCGCCAAGTAAGAACCTTAGTATTCACGTGTGTAAAACTGTCTTACACCCATTCCTATGAAAGCGTGGATTCAAGTACACCCGATCATCACGCGATGTCTCGAAATACGATCCACGGAACAGTGCATACTTAAGGAAGACCACATTTTATCTTGATATCTAAATGAGGGATCATCTTACAATGCTACAAAAAGCGCCAAACTAGCAGTATAAGATTCTAACATCTAATGTGTAAAGTGAGATGATATGGTCCATGCATTTGATCTCTATCATTTTCATCGTGGTATGATCTCTATCATTCCTTTGTGTGTAAGGCCAAGGTCTATGGAACTTAAACGTTGAATGTGTTGTCAGAGTATCTATCATACATCTACTTACAACAATACCATATCAATACACTAGCCCAACAACGATCTAAACTAGACGCCTCTATTTTATCAATTGCAAGTTTTACGTGGCTTAGGGCTTTCGGAGATAGAACCGTTCTTACCTACAAACATGAACCACAACGAGGATAACCAAGTTATTAGCAACTCGTTGTAAATTAGATATTGACTATAGTAGGAGAGACAGACACCCGCCAGCCACTTATGCAAAACTAGTTGCATGTTAGTCGTGGAACCGGTCTCATGTACGATGACATGTAAGGTTGGTCCGGGCCGCTTCATCCCACTATGCCACCAATATCCAAAATACATAGAAGATGCAATAACATGATCATCATCGCCCACATATTAACATATGTGTACTACCTGTGCAAAGCACCTACGCATATATCAGGCTCTGATACCACTGTTGGGTCCGCAGCATAGAAAACAAAAAATTTCCTACGATGAGAACTACACGCCAAGATCTATCTACTAGGTATAGAGCAACGGGTGGACATACATCGATCGAGAACTTACCCTCGAAGACAACGAGTTTTGTTAACGAGTAGGAACTCGTGGTTGATGTAGTTGCACACTTGCCGATCTCAAGATCGAGTGGAAGTCCGAGCGCCGCAACTCAGCAGCGCATCCGTACTCGCGCACACGTTCAAGCCACGGGACAACCTCCACCTCCTCGTTCCAGCAATCCAGCGGAAGCAGCAACTCCTTCTAGACGAAATGCCACCGGGAACATGTATCTCTCTAATCCGAGACCATGGGGGAATAATTCTAGAGGGGGAGAGAGATCCTTCACAAGGAGGTGTGAGGAAGAAGGAGGGAGAGGTTTGCCTTTTACATGAGGAGGGGGGGGGGTACCCCCTCCATGGCCGGCGCATGGGTGTGACCCCTCACCTCCCCCATTCATGTGGTGGTAACCCCTCCACATTAAAATGCCTCTTCACATTCCCTTTTAAAGTCCCCACTTTAAATGCATTAAAATTCTCTAAGTTTAATGCTCTCTCATTTAATAAAACTCTTTTATTAAATTTATTCAGAATTTTGTTAATTACTTTAATTAACAAACATTCACATATAACCCCTTGCAATATTTCAATATCACATGCAGAACCACTTTCTGCAATTTCACCCGAAACAATTCCGGTTTCTATCAAAACAATTCCTGCGCTTTGCAATTCTTTCGTATGAAACATATGTGCTCCAAAATGGTGTCCAGTAACTCTTAAGTGTGTCACCCTACGGTTCGCGAATAATGCAGACATGATTGAGACTCCTCTCAGATCAATAATCAGAAGCGTAACCTAGAGATCCATACTGACTCTTGCATATTCAACGATGACTTCTGTGATCGTGAGAACCTTTATCGCTAGTAATTTAATCCCTTTGTCTCATGATATAATACATGTCCAAGATTCGATCATCGGTATCCAAATACCTAGTTTGATCTCGTTACCGACATGCACTCTTTTCTCATTCCCGTGATATAACATTCTAGTGATCACATCACTTGCTTGCAAGCTATCTCAATGTGATATCACCGAGAGGGCCCAGAGTATATCTATCCGTCATCAGGATTTACAAATTCCACTCTTGATCCATGAGCCTCAACATAACACCTTTGTAGTACTGAACCCATCTTTATAGTCACCCTGTTACGGTGTGATGTTTGATGCTATCAAGATACTCTTCCGGTGTTAGCAATTAACATGATCTCATGGTCTAAGGATAAAGATTACTTCGTATGATGTTATAGCAATATAAACATAATGACTTGATTGTAATGCTATACTTCGGATGAATGTTCATCACATCATTTCACAAATGCTGTGACCTTGTTATTAACAACATCCAATGTCCATGATCAGGAAACCTTGATCATCTTGTTAATTAACAAGCTAGTCTATAAGAGAGGCATAACTAGGAACCCTTTTTGTTTATTAAACACACATGTATTGATGTTTCCGATCAATACAATTCTAGAATGCAAAATAAACATCTATCATATATAAGGATTACATAATAACAACTTTATTATTGCCTCTTAGGGCATATTTCCTTCACAATGATCGACAGAGGGACCTGGATGGCCATGTGACCCCTGTGCGTTCCACGAAGATCTTTCGTCGTTTGAACCGGGACAGTCGTGTCTCATTCCCTTTGTCACTCGATACTTGCATTGCCCGAGATCTGATCAATGACATCACCATGTCGTGTTCAATCTCGTTACTGAACAACGCTACTTGACTCGTTCCGATAAGTGATATCCCTGTGATCAAATCACACGCTGCGCAGTTATTGGATATAAGTTCTCCGAGTGGGCCCTTGAGTATCTTCTCGTCACATGGACAGACATATCCCGCTCTTGACATATATTGCCTCTACGGTTTCCTCCGAGTACCTGAACACGCCTTTATAACCACCGTATTACCAGATGGCGTTTTATGCTATCTAAGGAATAGTCTACGAGGATCCATTTCTAATCATCGTAACTTGAACTTCGTGACATGATCGGGTCACGATGTTTAGATTAGGTATTGGTTCATCATCTCATTCTCAGAATGAGATGACCTCATTTCTAACTGGCATAAATGCCACATGATCAGGAAACATGATCATCTATTGACCAATGAACCAGTGACTAGAGTTTCACTAGGAACCCCTGGTTGTTTATATATCACACGTGTATTGATGTTTCCACTCAATACAGTTATAACATGATATAAAACATAATCATAAACTATATGAAATATGATAATAGTCCTTACTACTATTTGTCTCTAGGGCATATTTCCAACAGTCTCCCACTTGCACTAGAGTACAAATACACTAGTTGCATTTGTTCTCACTCATTGGCACCATATACCCAGTACCCTGAACATGCTTGATCATGGAAGAGGTTGAGTCTTGGGTCTGCACTTTATAGTCCCAAATCCTTTGCAACTTACTAATGTCACCTGGATTGACATTAATACTTTATCATCACGTAGCATCTGTGTGTATGCATCGTTGTCATGGCAGCAGAACGAGGCCTGATTCCAGGAGCCTACAGTGACGTTAGATCAACCTCGAGGGATTTCTCATGGGCACTGTGCCCTGGGACACATCATTCTACGTTAAAAGCGAACTAGCCCCACCATAACATTATACAACACTTTAGATGGTACCCTTATCTATTATTATAAATGTTTTCATCGAAACACTAGTGCACTCTATGCACCTTTCGATGTTTTGTTCACCTCGCTTCCTACTTGACTTTAATTGGTATCTACAGGAGTTTCCAACATATTACCTTATAACATAAATCTTTATGCTTTAAGATATATCATCCTTTATGGATTTGTAAAACATGTCTGCAAGTTCTCTATTAGACACTCCAGACAAACTTAGCTCAAACGTTTTGTGATTCGAACTCAATCACTTTCAAACGTTCCTTATTTGGATCACATATAATGCTAAGTTATCATCATGATTTACTAAGACAGAACCTAGGTCTCAACATAGTGGATGATGATCATACTTTTCTTTATTTCAACCATTGATTTTAAACTTAATACTATTCCTAATTTGAGTCATTAAGGACTAGTTCCTTAATTAACTTCTATTCCAAAACCCTTTTTAGAATCTCTTAAGGAATACTACACAATATCATAATACACTTATTATCAACTTCTACATCTTATAAATCATTATTCATAAGTATTTGCGCTTTCATCCTTAACATACTTAAGAATTACTCCTATAAGCTCCCACTCAAAATATGTTCCTACATATTTGAATTTGAGACTTATGTTGCTCCCACTTAAAATATGTCAATCACATATTGTTTTAGGAAGACTTTCATAGCTCCCACTCAGTTTTATGCAAATTGCATATCTCCTTACTTATTTTGAATAACTTCAAAAATCCTTTGATCAAATATCAAACATGGAGATTTACTATGAGATACTAGTACTTTACTAGTTTTAAATCCACTAGACATTTAGCACACATGAATCAAATTCATTTGAATTTGTCCAATACCTGACAAATTGTGGTTTTGTCATTCACCCCCTTTTTCCACTATGGCTTTGCAGTCATTTGGGAAAATTCAAGCAACTCCTTTTACTTGTGAGATTCAGCAACAAATTTCTTTCTAATCTCAAGGGAATTTTGCTTTTAGGATTTCTCATAATTCTAGTTTACCATTATTTCCTTTGCACTTCGTAGGTATGTCATATTTCAAGAATCATGACAAATGATTCACAAATGTTTCCATACTAGATATGGATTTCATTTTGAATCCTACTTCATATAGTGAAAACACTAGTGGGGAAAATACAATGATCAATATCATTGATTCTTTCCTTCTGTGAAGAGAATCGTTCAGGAACGTTGTCCGTTGCACTTCTCAACACTCTGATGCAGGATTTTGAATCCTCATCGTGTTTTACACTATTTTCCATATGCCCCATAATTGAGAAATATCACAAAAAGTGAACTTTCTCAAGAATGTACCAAAATCCAAGCAGTACGAATCTCGCTTTCCTTTTGGTTTCAGCTATGGGTTTTGTATTCAAAGTTTCCAATGAATACTCTACAAGGACTTATTCGCTATTTGTTTTGGTTATATCGAATAACCCCAAAACTTTCACGAATTCAAATGGTTCACTACATTCTAATTGAGTGCTAACTATTTCTAAGCTAATAGTCTCTACATCTACACTACAACGATTTATTTGGTGCCTTCTATTCAACCCCTTTGATATCTAATATTACATTGTGATGCTTTCACTTTGACATTTCAAAACTCTTTGCATTCCACCGTTTCTTTTATGCCATTCTTATAAAGCTGAATCTCATTACTATTGATCAAATCAGAGTAATTGGATTCTCTTTTATATTTATACCCTTTGTTGATGAAACATTTTGATCAAGTCAATTAGTTTCATATTCATGTTTCCTTTGGTAAACTTATTTACACATTTAAACAATCATTTAATGATAATTATCATTTTCGTAAAAACCCAATACATCGAATATGTATTCTACTTAACAATTCATTAAACACTTTGTATTCAAGTAATACACGGTGTTCAAGTTATTTCGCCGAACTTAGGTATGATTTATATGTGATAAGAAATCGAATGACTTTCACATATTATCATTATAACTCTGAATTCAAACAATGGTTTCATTCATTTAATGAAATATCATTAAGTTGGGTATTTTAAACAAAGCATTTTAATGTTTTACAAATGTTCATGCATTATCAATTAGTTTCAAACAATAAGGATAATTCACACATAATCAAACAAGATATGAACATGAATAGAAATCATTCATAAAAGCAGAACAGCTGTTTGTTATAAACTCATATGAATAACCGTCTCACAAAGTGTGAGACACACTAAAGAAGTTCACAATCTCTTGATTACAATAGTCATCCTAAACACAAACTAAATGATAAATGTCGAGGGAGAGTGTCGTCGGCCATCATCATCATGCTCGCCATCAACACGCAACGTCACCTCCTCTCCAGCAAGCACCTCTCATGCAGAAGGACCTGTTTTCAGCAAAACAGAACAAGTATCAAATATACTTAACACTGCAAATGTGTTTGCAAGATTATAACATTTATAAAAATGTATATCAAATATATACCTTTGTCATCGGTGACCTCTCCGGCGATTGGTTCAACCTTTATGTTCCTGAAACGTAATATGAACTCATGGAAATCCAATGTTTCTGTATCACCACTCATGATGCTACTCCGGACATGTCCTTCGTAGCTGGGAGGCAGCGATCGAAGCAGTACGTCTATCGCAAATGGATCAGCCATCCAGTAATCCACGAAGTGAACCAGTCTCGTGTGTGCATGAAGCATGCGCTCCAAGTAAATCTTCAGACATGTATGCTCCTCCATCTGTATGGAAAGGAACTCTCCAAGCAGCTCGTGCTTCCACATGCACACATGGCCTATGAACTCTGCTCTCAGCTGATCTACCATCGAATATGGATCAAGATCACCCATGAGTGGATCTAGTTCATCCACCATCCCATAACGCATTATTATCTGAATGTAGGTGGACATCTCTTGGCGATAGTAGCGGTCTGCCAGCACTTGTGGGGTCTCATAGTAGTCTGGCTCAGTCAAATCCATTGTGTGGCGTATGTAGTCTACCACATGATTCCTAGTAAGGAGTTCATTTAGGCGCACAAGCCAACTAGGGAAGTTGGATCCATCAAGTCTAAGTTTCTCACCCTTTACCCAATCCTCAATGACAAAGTAAGCTTCACGGTGAGCCAACTACATTTATAATTGCAAGAGGAATTTAGGCTAAGTTTGTAATTAAATGAGTTAATAATAACTCCACTCAGAAACACCTATCCCCAAAAAGGTTTCCTAGTGATAACGCGACCCCTATCAGCCACATCTCCCCCGATTGATCATGGCCATCGATGTGGGTTCAAAGGTGGACGCTAAACGTCGGTCACATCATTCATGCGACTCGTGCTCGATCTTTCGACCATCCGTGTTCCAAGGCCACGCTTCCGTGGCGTGCTAGGCTCGCCAACTCAACCTTACTGTATTCGCTGTGCATCATGGCTTACACCCACTGTATGCGAACATAGATATGTCTGACACCCAGGCCTGTAACCCTGGATCGCCTCATACCAAAGAACTTTCTTGGTGGTGCACATTAAGGGAGAACACAATCGTTGGTAATTTTAACAGGGATCACCTTATTAGGCTACCGTCGAGTATCTAATACTAACACACAATAAGACATACAAACAATAACATTGAATGTAAATGCTATGTGATATGGTCCTTCATGTCGTGATCTCCATCCGCCGTTACCGGGTTCCAGTGCCAGGGTTCCGGCACCGTAGACACCAGGGTACCAGTGTCATTCCGGCGTGGTAGTCCGTCACCTCCGTGACTATCTACTACTATGTAACAAAAGGTAATTACTTTACCTTTGCCACAACCATATCACAAAGCAATGCCCCCCTACAAAACAAAGTTAGACGCCTCTACTTTATCTTTGCATGTTTTATGTGGTTGAACGGGCTTTCGCACAAGAACCGTTCTTACCTACGAACTTTCAGCACAACGCTGATCAAGTAGTTGTCTCTACTACACCCCTTTCGGGGCCCTCCGTTGCAAATGGTATAGAAACTAATGCGAGAGAGACAGACACCCCCTAAACCACTTTATACGGTACAAGCCGTATGTCAAGCGTGGACCAGTCTCGCGAATGAACGCGTAAAGTCGGTTGGGGGCCGCTTCATCAAGCATTACTACGGTATACACAAGTACAGGTGGGAGGGTAACAACTAAAATATCAACGCCCACACGCTACATCTCGTGTGTTCTACCCGTACTAGCATTACTACGCATAGATCTAGCTCTGATACCACTGTTGGGGTTCCGCGTATGAAAACAATAAATTTTTCCCTACGCCCCTGAACCCCTGAAGCTGCCAGGACCTATCTATTAGTAATACAGTAATGGGAGGGGCTTTTCGCGAACTTACCCTTGAAGACCGAAAAGCGTTGTCAACGCTCAGGAGAGCGTGGTTGATGTAGACGAGCCGAAGCCGACCTCAAGGTCGTGATGAAGTCCTTGCGCTCCTTGGCTCCAACGACTTGAGTGCCTCAAGTGCGACACCTCGCGGGGAGTTACACACGTCCGGTGCCTGACGATGACTCCCGCTTCCCCGATCCAGCAGCAGTTGCGGAAGTAGAGCTCCCGGATCCGAATCCCGCAGCGCGACGGCGCTCCGCAGTGAAGATGTCTCTCGCTCGTGCAGTCCAGACTTGGGACCACGGTCAAGAGAGAGAGAGAGAGAGAGAGGGGGAGAGAGAAAATATCAATTAGAGGTTCTCCCAAAAGTGGGGAGACCTTTATTGATTATTGGTGTGTTTATCTTGGCCAAATACCCCACTATATATAAGGGGAGGAGGGGTACACCCTCCCTCAAAGTCCTGGGGTGGGACTAAAGGAGAGGAGGGGGGAGGGGGTGGCTGCCGGCCACCTAGTGGGCCCCGCGGGGGGGGCTAGGCTCAGCCGGCCAGCCCCCTTGCCCCTTCTCCCTCTCTCCTTTCCCTAATGGGCCCTCTCCCTCCGGAAATTGGCCCATTAATCCTTTTACCATTAAATTGGTTTTTCTCTTTATTAAATAATTATGAATAAATGATTAAATCAACATTTAACATTCATTCACACATTATCTAATCTCCGTGGCTATGGAACACCTTCGACCTCCACTCCGGACATCCTCTGGACTTACTGAAAACCTTCCGGTTTTCTCCCTACTCTTCTTCGGTGATTCCACTGATCCTATAAACACTCTCTAAGCATCATCAAGCCCTTAAGCGTGATACCCCACGGTTCGGAAATACTCCAGACATGGTCGGGACACTCCCGCACCAATGATCGACAGAGGGACCTGGATGGCCATGTGACCCCTGTGCGTTCCACGAAGATCTTTCATCGTTTGAACCGGGACAGTCGTGTCTTATTCCCTTTGTCACTAGATACTTGCATTGCCCGAGATCTGATCAATGAGATCACCATGTCATGTTCAATCTTGTTACTGAACAACGCTATTTGACTCGTTCCAATAAGTGATATCCCTGTGATCAAATCACACGCTGCGCAACTATTGGATATAACTTCTCCGAGTGGGCCCTTGAGTATCTTCCCGTCACATGGACGGACAAATCCCGCTCTTGACATATATTGCCTCTACGGTTTCCTCTGAGTACCTGAACACACCTTTATAACCACCGTATTACCAGATGGCGCTTGATGCTATCTAAGCACTCTCGGGAGACAGTGATTGATATAGCTTCACGGTCTAAGGAATAGTCTACGAGGATCCATTTCTAATCATCGTAACTTGAACTTCGTGACATGATCGGGTCATGATGTTTAGATTGGGTATTGGTTCATCATCTGATTCTCAGAATGAGATGACCTCATTTCCAACTGGCATAAATGCCACATGACCAGGAAACATGATCATCTGTTGACCAATGAACCAGTGACTAGAGTTTCACTGGGAACCCCTGGTTGTTTGTATATCACACGTGTATTGATGTTTCCACTCAATACATTTATAGCATGATATAAAACTTAAACATAAACTATATTAAATATGATAATAGTCCTTACTACTATTTGTCTCTAGGGCATATTTTCAACACAGTTATACTGTTGCTCAGGACAAACCAGCACCAGATAAGGAAGTAATGGCATCCCTTGTGAACCTGTAGAATAGGCTATGCAAACCAACATGTTTATTGTTCCATTTTGAGCTCTATGCAAGAATAAGGAAATAGTTAGTGATGCATCTTTTGAAGAACCAGATGGCATTATGGCAACAACAAAATTATAATCAAATTAGTACGAAGAGTTTAAACGGCTACTACAGGATAGCAGAACGATGCCAAGGAGGAAATAATAGCAGGAACTAATCTCAGGACGAAACAAATAGATTCAGCAACTGTAGAGCAAGGAATCCACACTAATATTTTCCACTGACTACAGATTTTGCAAGAATTACACGGTAGCAGGCAATTACTGTTGTATGGAGTAGCTAAGAACATGTGCATGTAAAAATAATAGACATGCGCATGACTTGAAATTTGTAGAGCAGCGAATGCAAACCAACATGTCTAATGACCTTGCATGTACTAGCACGAAGAACAGGCGTGCCCAGTGACTTGTATGTACTAGCACAATTACAAAAATGCAGTTCACTACGATAGACTTGAACCCGCTATACTATTAACAAAAAAAACGCGTTGAAGATTTGGTTAACCTTGGTCGGAGAGGTAAGCATCGTCGGTACCGTGCGAGTAACGTCCAGGTCACCGAGGGTGCTGCGGTTACGGTGGCTATTGGCATCGGGGAAGCAGATCTTGGGCGGTCGATGCCGGCTTGAACGCGGTGGATGAGAGCATCGCTGAGGCAGATCCGGTGCAGTGAACAACGACGACCATGCAGCTGGTCTGGAGCGGTGGACATGGAACTCCTTGAACTAGATCACGTCTGGTGGACACCGGTGAAGCGGACCCGGTACGGTTGGGTAGCTTTTGGCGGTGAGGAAGCAGAGCTTGGGTGGTCGATGACGCCATCGGCATGGTGAACGACACCGCAGCTCTAGTGTAGTGGCATAGAGACCTGGTGAACTAGATCCGGTGGGTGAGCATCAGTGAAACGGCTCCGCGGCGGCGCACGAGACCAGAGATCAAGCTGGTGCGTGTGGTGGTCGTGGAGGCGACAGAGGAGATTGGGATTTTTGGGAGGGCCAGCGGGAAAAACTACGCAAATTAGGACCATAGTCTAGGTGAATAGCAATATAATTACGATCGTGCCCCCAAGCTACTGACTTTAGCATGCCCATCTATCGTTTGAACAATGGGTAGAACAAGAAATTTAAAGACAAGTTTTTTAAATAGAGTGGTGTGAAATGCTTCAAGGTCGGCGTGTGATTTTGCCGCTCGATTGAGATTTGAATTTGGCCTGCGTCCAGCTAATAATAATAGAAAAATGGTACTATCTGGTGGGAGATTTTGGCTCAAAGGTTTTGAATCGGTGGGGCGGGAAATACTTCAAGGTCGGTCGGTGATTTTGCCTCTCGATTCAGATTTTGAATTTGGCTAGCGTCCATCTAGTTATAGAAAAAGGTAGTAGACCATAACCTATCTGTCCAGGAATTCAAGGCCAAGAGTCAGATCAATTGATCATCCATATCCATACTAGTAAAAGACACGTGACATAATTTCCATACCACTATATAGTGCTTGACACTTCTTTTCAAAAGAAAAAATGACTATGTTGCTTCACAATTTCCATATCACTATATAGTGTAGGAATAACTTCGAACATCGGCAGTTGGATATAGATTGGCAAAACCCGACATTGTTGACCATTTCATCTCTTTCAGTACATTTGATTATGTCATGTCTAGCATATAGAAGATCCCATTATTGTTTGCCTCTAGCACCATGAATATACTATGCACATAAAGTATAGAGAACATGTTTTTTTTGAGGATTGTTTTTGAGAAACAGAGAACAAGGTTTTGAATGCCACAAGCCAAGTTTCCAGATATAGTGGACAATGTTTTCTGTATGATTCCGAAGTTTTATGAGTTTTCAAAGCTTCCGAGCTAACTCGGCCCACTCAAATGACTTTAAGTCTCTATTAACAAAATCATGTCATATTTGATCTAGAAGCTCTAGAAAGTGGTAGATTTCTATCGAAGTTCTACAAAAAGCTTTTGGTGGTATGCATCAGGTAGTTAATATATCAAAAACAATCGAGAGTTTTGACAAATTCAAGTTCCTGCTAAGAATTTGTATCTTGACATTTTGAACCCGTTTTGAAACAATCACATGTAATAAAGAAAAACAGAAAAACAAATATTTACGCATGGGATCCTATCACGTCACGTGTACAGCCTGCCAGGAAACTGTAACCATGGGATTTGACAACTTTTGGAAACCAACCCCGCCATATTTTCCACCATGTATGAATATTATTAGGTTTCAACCCTGATGACCAAAAAAGGTTATGGCCATATTGACATCATAGTTAATGTACTATTCCTATATTAATTTGGTATATGGGTGCATCTTGGAAGAGCAGGAAATGTTGCTAGTGGCAGTCTCAACATTGGGCCTATTTTTTTACGGGCAAGGGATGAGTTTGCCCTTTTTCTCCAAACACACTCCATCATTGGAGCAAGAAAGACTGACGATTAAGTCTGCATTTGTATGCATACCTCGTTCTTACATCAATGCATGTGTGACCAACATATATGCACCCCAAGAAGCCCATGCCTCATCTAGATTGAGAAGGACATGTTTCAAAAGAAAAGCAAAACAATCTACTGCCATTGATCAAAACAAGTACTAGTACAAGAGTATTAGTTCTACAAAATACTTTAATAATAGCAACATCAACACATTTGAGAGATTCGGTAGCTTTTGAAAGATTCGGCAGTACATGCCATATTCTGCACTCGATCAGAACAATTCCCAGTACATAGGAATTATTACAAAATATATTGCAGTTGCAGAACTCCATACAAAATACTTGGTAGAAGTATAAAACTACTCGTAGTAGTACCTTAATCTAGATAGGAACAATTACATGTCCCATCATATACTCCAAACATGCATGAGAGAAAGAGAGAGGTCAGAATCACCACAAGATCTGTATGCCAACGATTCAGCGTGTCCAGGTCGTGGCCAGGTAGCACTTGCTTTCTCGCCTAGCACGCTTCTCTCTTTTTACCGTTGTTTGTGGATCCTCATGTTAGGCTTTCACTTGTTGACCCTTAGCAAGATAGATGTAAAATTCATGGATCTTTCTAGCAATTTCTACCACTCCAATTACGAAGAGAATCTGCCACTAAAATAAATAAAGTAATTAAGATTAGAACAGAGGGACTAGAAAATTACATAGTACATTCATATTAGGATAATCAGGAGAATATTAAGATGTGATATCTCACAATGGGTTGATGTCGTCGTTGATCCAACATTGGAACTCCACGAGGAACTCTGACCAACAATTGAGGAGCTTGACAATAAGTCCCTGCTACCGACAGGTAATGGTTGAGCGCATCTAGCGCGGCTTCGGCCGACGACTCCACAATATTTGGCTCAGAATAAAACTTGAGCTGATAGAACCCATGAAAAACGACTAATGATGATATCCTCACCTTGTAGTCCTCCAATTCCCACGCTGCAGACCTTACACGACCGACGGACAGGACAATCTCCATGTTGTGCCCGTCAATCTAGCCGATGAACAGCATGCCTGTCTTCCGATGCTGATGACATTTGTTCTCCGCGAGCACCCTGCAGGCACCGGCTTAGACGAGTCCCATTGTTTGACGTTGTAGAGGACAGTGGGCACCTCGATCAAGTGGGTGGATTTGAGGTGCAGATACAACGTTAATTTGTTGCCGACCCAGTTGCATCCTGGCTCTATGCAGATAAGAGGGCTATGGATGCAGGAGATCATGTGGGCATAGAGTTCGTTGAAGGAGACCACTTGCAAGCAGTTGTAGTTCGGGCAGCTATAACCTTCTCCACTGATGACTTGGCGATGTAGCTCCTCGGAGCATGCGGCCAGCTGGACCGTGCTTTTAGCATCGAGACGCTCAGTGATTTGGTTGACGACATTGTTGTCGACCTTGATAAAGCCGCTGCACCGCCGGCTCTCCCTCGAATCTCACCAAATTTTGTACAAACGATCCGCCATCTTGTAGGGGAGGATTGGGGTCGAGGGCGAATCTATATAGAACTATTTTTTTGGAGGAGAGGGGTGGTGGTCTGGAAGGAGAGATGCACCGGGAGAGATGGCGAGGAAAAGGTGTGATCCGCGTGGTGGAGAGGATCCCAAATGCGGCCATGCGGTATAGGCGAGTGTGGATAAGCTAAACAAAGATGGGGAAGATGGGATGGCTCTTTTAAAGAGGTTTTTTCTTTTCTTGTAATAAATTAACCATGTTACCTCCTGGCGTAGTATAGTCTCATCACGTTGGTTTGACTAGACACATTATTTATTTACAGGTTCTACTGTAGTACTGTTTGCATAAGTAGGAGTATTTGGTACGACTATTACTCTACCTACATCCCTAGGAATAAGGCGTCCTTATTTTTCTTGTTTTTTCTTTGACCAAGATTTAATCTAAATATATATAAAGAATGTTGGTAGAAAATTAGCATTATTGGAAAGTTTTACTCTACCTCCAACAGTACTAATTTTACACAAATTAATCAAGTGTATTAGTTACTCTATTTATTCGATCAATTTTACACAATGTAATCAAGTATGTATCTTCTCGGCACCCGCGCGCACACCTGCTAGTTGATCTCTCCCTCGTCTGGAGTGTGGCGCTCAACACATGTGCCATGGTTAGGGTTGTGAGCGGGATCCCGCGAAAGTCCTGCCTGTAGTTCATTTTGAAGTTTCTATAGGAGTACTTCGAAATGAACTAGAAGCAGAACTTCCATGGGATGCCGCTTTCAACTCTAACATTGGTACGACGGCTCTGTGTCTATCTATCGTGTGTTCGCTAGCTACTTGTGTTGGTGTGCATAGGAAGGATCCACTTTGGGCGTTGGGTTGGGGCAGCGACAAAAAAGTAGTCGTGGATCAAACTTTTCAGGTTTCGATTTTTCACTTACTTTGTCCCAAACATCGCATGGAATGTTATTACAAGGATCAACTATCATAACACTAGAGAAGGGATATTGTACATGGTATGTATATATAAATATATACACGTCCCATCGCATTCGATGCACTTCATTAGCAAGATCTGGCAAAAGTGAGCACCACACCGATTTCCTTTTTGTTAAGCAAGTTGTTGTTGTTCTAGTACAAACGGTATGGCTCAGCTAGTGGGTGGAGAAGGAGAGCCAGTCCCGACTGATTTTCCATGCTTATTTTTAGGCCCCTTTGTACTAAAACAAGGGTTAGGTGTAATTTTCTTGTTTTTGAGGTCCTTGATGTAACATGTACACTTCCACTAACCATGTTAAGTTGCTAATCAAAGCATCTCGCTCCTTCTAGGCCAAACCTAGTTGAAAAAACATGCCATCACACCACATTTTAGACAAAGTGGACCATGCTTTCTTATAACTTCCCTGTTTTAGAATTGTGGAATCTTGCTAGCTAGGTAACTTCACCCGCTTAGAGGACTTTATGCCGATTTAACGAAATTATGTCAGATCTGAACAACTCCCTCTGATCAATATTACTTGTCGCAGAAATCGATGTATCTAGACATGTTTTAGTGTAGATACATCCAATCTTGGGACAACTAATATGAATCGGAGGGAGTAAAAGTATGGATGATAGGTTTCTCTTGAATTTTACATATGTCGTTTGTTGGTACCAATGTCGTAAATATATTGAGAACCATCACGTGATTTTAAAAATGCAGCTAACTTCGTGCTAAGAATATGCATGCCTTCAAATTTGATAATGTTTTGAAGATATTGAAATAAAAAAATAATAAACCAAATACTTTCATGTGGCATCCTCTTATGCGTATTTCTTGCCATAAAAAATCAGAAATTTTTGCTTGACACTTCTTTTCAAAACAAAAAAAACGACCATGTTGCTTCAAAATTTCCATACCACTATATAGTGTACAAATAACTTCGAACATCGGCAGTTGGATATAGATTGGCAAAACCTGGCATTGTTGACCATTGGATCTCTTTCATTACATTTGATTATGTCATGTCTAGCATATAGAAGATCCCATTATTGTTGGCCTCTAGCACCATGAATATAGTATGCATAGAAAGTACAGAGAACATGGTTTTGAATGCCACAAGCCAAGTTTCCAGATATAGTGGATGATTCCTAAGTTTTATGAGTTTTCAAAGGTTCTGAGCTAACTCAGACCACTCAAATGACTTTATGTCTCTATTAACAAAATCATGTCATATTTGAACTAGAAGCTATAGAAAGTGGTAGATTTCTATCGAAGTCCTACAAAAAGCTTTTGGTTGTACGCATCAGGTAGTTAATATATCGAAAACAATCGAGAGTTTTGACAAATTTAACTTCCTGCTAAGAATTTGTATCTTGACAATTTTGAACCTGTTTTGAAACAATCACATGTAATAAAGAAAAACAGAAAAACAAATATTTACGCATGACATTCTATCACGTCACATGTACAGCCTACCAGGAAACTGATAACCATGGGATTTGACAACTTCTGGAAACCAGCCCCGTGATATTTTCCCACCATGTATGAATATTATTAGGCTTCAACCCTGATGACCAAAAAAATTCATGGCCATATTGACATCATAGTTAATGAACTATTCCCACATTAATTTGGTATATGGGTGCACCTTGGCTTAGTAGGAAATGTTGCCCGTGGGAGTCTCAACATTGGGCCTATTTGATTCGCAGGATAGGACAAACAAAGGAATAGGGAAAACATAGTATTATTAGAATATCATGGCTAGTTGAATCCTACAAGATTTGGAGCCTACAGGAAATTTTCTTAAAGAAGTGTTAGATTCACAGGAAAGTAAAGGAATTGTAATATTAGGCTGAGGTGGATTGTTCTTAAAATTTTATGGAAGACATGTGCATGGCATCCTTTTGCATGTATCACATGCCATGCAAAATGATAAACTTGTGTTTTGACAACTTTTCAAAAACTAGGTTCACAAAATTGTCCTGCAATGCGTATGAATAGGTTTCGAGTTGGACGACCAAGGTTAATGCCATATCTTGTGATCCACATCATAGTTTATGGTAATTTCCCCATATTATGTAGATTGGTGCATCTTGGCATTATTGTAAACAATATTTTGCCTAGGGGAGTTTCCAAGAAGTATTATGAAAAGAGATGATCTCAAATTTCCATGTGACATGATTTTTTTTGCGAAAACTGGAACGTTGTTTTCCGCAAAGCAAATAGTAGTACTAGGAAAAAGAAGGATCAAAATGGAGGGGGAAAATGAAGAGCTACTATAGAAGAAATTATGGGGTTAGAGAAGGCAGCCCGAGAGGGCTGCATCGAACAGGTGTTGAACGTGGTTCGATGTCAGAGCAAAGTTCTGAAAAAGAGAGATAGAAATAGAGCCGCCATAGTACCATGGCACACATGCATAGCGCCACATTGTGGACGAGGGATATATCAGCTAGAGGATGGGTGTGATGCAGCAAAGGAGAGAGTAGTATACAATTTATTTTCCTTGCATAGAGGAGCAGTAGCATAGTGTAAGGCTGCTGGAGTGAGCACCATGCTGATTTTCTTTGTTAAGCAAGTACAAGTGGACCTCATAAAAAATGAAAATTGCATCCAAGTAGCACAAGGACCCTGAAACTTAGCAATGAAGTGTGTGTTTTGAGGTTTGCGCATACTAGCGTTCATCGTGCTAAAGTAGAATCTTTCTAGATGCTAAGAATGGAAAAGAGGATCCAATGGTTATCAATGTTTGGATTTGCCTATCTTGATCAAATATTCATTGTTCCGTACACTGTGTAGTGGCATATATGGTATTATGAGAGATAAGACAAGATAAAGATAAGATAATAAGTACTACGAATGGCCGATCTAACTTTAGGTCTCGTAGGAGCGAGGTGCTCGAGAGTTAACATGGTCGGTGGAAGTACTGGTTACATCAAGGACCTCGTAATTTTTTTTTGCATCCAAGTCCATGCATTTAGCACAAGGACCCTGAAACTAAGCAATGAAGTGTGTGTTTTGAGGTTTGCGCATACTAGCGTTCATCGTGCTAAAGACTTTCAGTAGAATCTTTCTAGATGCTAAGAATGGAAAAGAAGATCCAATGGTTATTAGCAATGTTTGGATTTTCGAGTCTTGATCAAACGATCAATGGTTTGTACACTCTATAGTGATGGTATGATATTGTAAGATATAAGAGAAGATAAAGATAAGATAAGAAGTATTACGAATGGCCGATCTAATGGTAGGTCTCGTAGGAGCGAGGTGCTTGAGAGTTAACACGGTCGGTGGAAGTACAAGTTACATCAAGGACCTCATGCAAATGATAATTATTGCATCCAAGTCCATGCATTTATTAGCACAAGGACGCTAAAACTGAGAGCAATGAATTGTGTGTTTTGAGGTTTGCGCATATACTAGCATTCATCGTGCTAAAAACTACCAGTAGAATCTTGCTAGATGCTAAGAATGGAAAAGAAGATCCAGTGGTTGGCAATGTTTGGATTTGCTAGTCTTGAGCCAATGGTCAATGTTCAAAGTTAATCCATACACTATGCAGTGATTTATTGTATTGTAAGAGATAAGACATGATAAAGAGAAGATAAGAAGAACTGCGAATGGCCTACCAAATGGTAAGTCTCGTAGGAGAGAGGTGCTTGAGAGTTAACACGATCGATGGAAGTACAAGTTACATCGAGGACCTCATAAAAATGAAAATTGCATCCAAGTACATGCATTTATTAGCACAAGGACCCTACCAACTGAGCAATGGAGTTTGTGTTTTTAGGTTTGCGCATACTAGCGTTCATCGTGCTAAAGTAGAATGTTCCTATATGCTAAGAATGGAAAAGAAGATCCAGAGGTTGGCAATGTTCGGATTTGCTAGTCTTGATCCAATGGTCAATGTTCAAAGTTAATCCGTACACTATGCATTGATTTATTGTATTGTAAGAGATAAGACACGATAAAGAGAAGATAAGAAGTACTGCGAATGGCCTACCAAATGGTAGGTCTCGTAGGAGAGAGGTGCTTGAGAGTTAACACGGTCGGTGGAAGTACAAGTTACATCAAGGACCTCATAAAAATGAAAATTGCATCCAAGTTCATGCATTTATTAGCACAAGGACCCTGCCAACTGAGCAATGGAGTTTGTGTTTTTAGGTTTGCGCATAGTAGCGTTCATCCTTGTAAAGTAGAATCTTTCTAGATGCTAAGAATGGAAAAGAAGATCTAGCGGTTGGCAATGTTTGGATTTGCTAGTCTTGATCCAACGGTAAATGTTCAAAGTTAATCCGTACACTATGCAGTGGTTTATTGTATTGTAAGAGATAATACACAATAAAGAGAAGATAAGAAGTACTGCGAATGGCCTATCAAATGGTTGGTCTCGTAGGAGAGAGGTGCTTGAGAATTAACACGGTCAGTGGAAGAACAAGTTACATCAAGGACCTCACAAAAATGAAAATTGCATCCAAGTCCACGCATTTATTAGCACAAGGACCCTGAAAATTGAGCAATGGAGATTGTGTTTTGAGGTTTGCGCATACTAGAGTTCATCGTGCTAAAATAGAATTTTTCTAGATGCTAATAATGGAAAAGAAGATCCAGCGGTTGGCAATGTTTGGATTTGCTAGTCTTGATCCAACGGTCAATGTTCAAAGTTAATCCGTACACTATGCAGTGATTTATTGTATTGTAAGAGATAAGACATGATAAAGAGAAGATAAGAAGTACTGCCAATGGCCTACCAAATGGTAGGTCTCGTAGGAGAGAGGTGCTTGAGATGAGTTAACACGGTTGGTGAAAGTACAAGTTACATCAAGGACCTCATAAAAATGAAAATTGCATCCAAGTCCATGCATTTATTGGCACAACGACCCTGAAAACTGAGCAATGGAGTTTGTGTTTTTAGGTTTGCGCATACTAGCGTTCATTGTGCTAAAGTATAATCTTTCTAGATGCTAAGAATGGAAAAGAAGATCCATCGGTTGGCAATGTTTGGATTTGCTAGTCTTGATCCAACGGTCAATGTTCAAAGTTAATCCGTACACTATGCAGTGGTTTATTGTATTGTAAGAGATAAGACACGATAAATAGAAGATAAGAAGTACTGCGAATAGCCTATCAAATGGTAGGTCTCATAGGAGAGAGGTGCTTGAGAGTTAACACGGTCGGTGGAAGTACAAGTTACATCATGGACCTCATAAAAATGAAAATTGCATCCAAGTCCATGCATTTATTAGCACAAGGACCCTAAAAACTGAGCAATGGAGTTTGTGTTTTGAGGTTTGCGCATACTAGCATTCATCGTGCTAAAGTAGAATCTTTCTAGATGCTAAGAATGGAAAAGAAGATCCAACGGTCAATGTTCAAAGTTAATCCATACACTATGAAGTGGTTTATTGTATTGTATTGCAAGAGATAAGACACGATAAAGAGAAGATAAAAATTACGGTATTGCGAATGGCCAATCTTTTGAATAACCTTCCCTCCTGATGTTTGGAAAGCAAGTGAAAATTTTGAAAACCGGAAAAGTTTGAATTTTTGTCCCGCCAAGGACCAAAGTGGTTTCCTTCCTATGTACTCCTCGTCCCTACTCCACATCAACGCATGGCTGCCGAACACGCCAGAGACATAGATCCGCCGTACCAAGGCACACGTGCGTAGCACCACACTGTGGACGAGGGGAGAGAGATTAGCCGGACCGGTGCACGAGGGGAAAGGGGAGGAGAGATGGAGCATAAGGAAGGAGAGAGAAAACACACGATTTGTTTTGCGTGCATAGGTCCTGAAATTTACTACTAGTATAGTGTAGTACTACTACACTTTAAGGCCACAGGAGTACCTCGTGTTAGAAACCCATCATAACTTTGCTCTGACATAGAACCGTGTAGGCACTCGTTTTGGGCTCGTAACTAATTAAGACAAATGGGGAGAGACACTTGGAAAAGTCCACTCGGAGGATTATTAATCATCATCAAAGAGGCACCATATCAAGTCAAGGAATTATCAGGCTTAATAGCCGATTATACTAGTGTTTAGAGAAGACTCGGAGAATGATATATGGAGGCTTTAACTATGAGTCCTTTAAGATGACCTCAAATGAAAACGTGCCAAACACTAAAGTTGTGAGCCTCGTCCAAACAAGCAACTTTGGTTTTTGAATCATCTCTATCCGAGTTAGTATGCAAAATTGAGAGGCAAAATACTGATAGAGGCCGAATTAGCACGAACGGGAGAGGGGGTTGCCCGATCACAGACCATGTCTCACCTTAGACGAGAGCAATGGACCTGGGCGACCCAAAAAACCTCCTAATTAGGACATTCTGCTTACAACTTAATTTAAGCGGTCAATATCAACTCGGATGGAAAAGTGCAAAACATGAAAGTTCTTCGTTTTTTCGAGATGAACAACTTTGCTTTTTTGAGTCAACTTCTTTTGAGCAAGTATGTGTCCTCCAGATTCAAGATACGGCCAAATTGAATTAAATTCTTTGGTCTAAATCCGAGTTTGATACGAAAATAAGGGGAAAAGTCCATCAAGATCAGATCAGATGAAAAGTGTCCAACATCAAAGTTGTTCATTGTTTCGAGACGCACAACTTTGCTTTTTACAACATTTTGATCCGAGATCGTTTAGTACCTCAAAATCGGGTTAGAAGGTACAAACTAGTTTTGACCGAACAGTTACGGAAAGTTCGGACCAGACCATCTGAATTTGACCCCAACTAGGGGTTTGGACGTGATTCTAAGCCTCTTTCTTGCATGGAAAGTCCAGCCGCTCCTTATATACACAAGGGGTGACAGTCGATTGAACCAACACCAATCGAACAAACACATCTACTACTTTTTTGTATTTATCTACTTTTATCTCTCTCCCTTGTATCTTGCTTCTTATTCTTCCGCAGTTCTTCATACCGGAGTGCTGTGAATCCAAGAGGCTCTAGGGGCGGTTAGGTCGACCTAGGTAAGCTCATAGCCGCCGCGACGCCCTAATAGGGTCCCTCCTAGGCGAGCGGGGTTTCGGTTCTTAAAAGCGCCCACCGGACTGTCTTGCGTACCGCGCTTCCGGCGAGCCTCCCTCGACGCGTGCTGCCGCGCATCACGCTCGGTGCCGAGGGTACACGGTGACGTGTTCATGTGCGAGAACACTTTTTGGTGACTCCGCTGGGGACGAAGCTTCAAACGTTCTCCAGCCCGTTCTTGCTACGAAGAGAGCGTCATCAAGAGGCTGCAATCTACAACAGTATCATGTATCCTCAATCTTCCTACGTAGATGCAACTAACTCTTATCTTCATGTTGCTAGATCCTTTGATATGAGTTCTGTATCGCCTAGCTCTAGTTCTTAATACGTGCAAAAGCCGATGCAAAATAATCTCCATGCCCCAAATAGTTTTAGCAACTTGTAACATGTAAATTCAAATTCTTATGCATTGGCAACCCAAGAAATTGATATGCCGATGAACAACATGAAGAATTCTGTCAATACATATGAAACATCCAACGTTAGAAATTTCAATATCATACAACCAAGTGTTTCATCTTTATATTCATCAGTAAATAACATGCAATCTCTAGGTTCACCTTTAAACATGCCGATGGATAGAAAAATTGGAAATGCTACCACTAGTTATTTTCCCAATTACTCTCAATCATCATATGCTACACATTTTGCCCAGGGGGTACACTCCCTTCCCTGGGACAATGCCATGGAACGTGGTGTCTGAAAGTTCCAGACACGTCAGAGGGATCCTCATTACGCACAAGGGACTTGCGAACATGAGGTTGGTGCTGCTTCCGCCGTCCATGAAGACGCGACTCATATTGAAGCCCCCGATCTGTGCCTCGAGTACGAGGGGACAATGGCTTGGGCGAGGTACTTGGCGCGGGTGGTCGCGCTTGTCGAAGGTGATGCAGGACTCGCTTCCACAAAGGTACTCAGTGGTGGAAGGTGGAGAGTTTATCGCCAAATTGACTTGGCGAGTGATTGCCTTCTACACTCAATTTGAGGGATGCCCTTTTTAGATCATCCCCGTGTTTCCTAGTGGTTGGGGGTACGCTTCGCCTCCATGGTTCTGGACTGGTGCAGCTGCAGGTGGTGGTGGTCCGGGCGGTGGTGGAGGAGCTCCATGTGCCACGGCGCCTGGGGCAGCTCTGTATCCCTGGTTGATCGCGCCGCGATTCATCTTGGCCAGGCCTTCGTGGAGCTTGAGAAACTAGCGGCAGTCCTTGAGAAGGTGGCTGGACTTTTTCTTGTCGTCATGTTTGTCAATGTAGAAGTGTATGTTGCACGGTCCAGATAGCTTGTCCTGGATGTATAGTCCAGGTGCCTCGTCGCGAGTGCGACGTTGCCACACTTGCATGGTTTTCCCGCTGTCGCGCTATCCACCACTACGGTATCCACTATTGCGGTTGTCGTCGCGTTTGTCGGCGTAGCCAGCCGCGACCATTGTGACCTCTTTGTGGTCCTCATAGACACGCATTCGATGTTTCCCTCGGCGGTCACGTCTGCGCCCGAGGTCGTCGTCATCATCGGAGTAGGTACGATTTTTCACCGAGTCTTCTCCATCCGCCCACCAATTCACGATCTCCATCAGGTGGTCGATTGTTTTGGGCTTCGAGTGGCCCAGATCCTCCCTGAGCTCTATATGGCGAACACCGCCGTTGAATGCATCGATTGCGCGGTCCTCCGAGATATTTTCTGCGGAGTTCTTGATGATGGACCACCTCTAGATGTACGAGCGCAGCGACTCGTCGGACCTTTGGTGGCGATCTCTTAGTTCCTCGATTGATGCGGGCCTTTTGTAAGTGCCCTTAAAGTTGCATACGAAGCTGTAGACCAGCTCCTCTTAGCTGCGAGTTGATCCGCGCGGGAGATTGTTGAGCCATGCATCGGTGGCACGTTGCAGCTGTAGCTGCAGGCATTGCATTGCCGTGCTTAAGCTTCCTCCATGTAGTCTGACGGAGGAGATGTGATCCTCCAACCAGATCTTTGGGTCCTGCAGGCCATCAAATTTCCGGTTCTCCGATGGAAGTTTGAACCCCTTAGGCATTCACTTCTGCCTGATGGCTCTACTGAAGCATCTGGCGCCGCAGAGCTCTACCTCGTGATCTTCCGAATCAGTCGAACAAGCGCGCCTCGCCCGCATCTTGTTGACCTTGCGCTGTGTGATGTCATCATGCACGTCGTAGTCATGGTCGTGCCGCCGTGAGCGACGTCGCCATGATAGATCGTGGCTGTCGTTGCTAGAGGAGTACGAGTAGTAATATTTTTCTAGATCTTTACCTTTTTTAGGCTCCGGTGTCAGCTCCTTAAAAAGGGAGGCTTTGACTAGACCCAAGCCCGTGATTGTAGATCGGTGCATGGAAGCTCGCGGATCTCCAGCTGACGGCTGGTTGTTGAGGAGGTACATGGTGGCCGCCATTAGCGCTGCTTTTGGTGTCTTTGGGAGCACGTTGCCTCTTGTATCCACGGTCATGGAGCTGAAGTCAAGGATTTTCACGGCCTCCTCACGCTCCTTGTCAGTGAGGTGGGCCAGTCAAGATCGTTGTTTGGCAGCCACGTAGTCATTGCCCTTTGAGGAGGATCCTCCGTGGGAGGAGAGCTGAGCTCGACGAAGGCTTGAGTCATCTGCTGCCTTCCTACGTGCGTCGAGTTACGCGATTACTTGTTGTTGGCGCTTGTACTCCTATTTGAGGAGCCAATGGTAACCCATCAGCATGTCTTGCGATGAGTTTGGGGGTAGGGGATTGCCCCGCAGAGCTTCTCGACAGCGGGCCCACTCGCTGTCGTTGAGCTTGATCAGCACGCGCTCTTTGGTGCCCTCATTCTCCGTGAGGCTCAGGTCCCCTTCTGTCCCATTGTTGGTGGGCGCGCCGTTTATGGGGGCACCATTTCCGCCATTTGTTGGCCCGGTACCGGTGTTGTCACGAGTGGTGCCGGTGTCGCTTGCGTTGATGACGGCGCACATGAAGTGATTGGGGAAGCTACTGCTCCCACAACTTTCAGATCCAGAGCCATAGGCTCCATCTTCTGTGGCCAAGTCACCCAGATCGGATCCGCGACTATTGTCGCTGTCCGTACTCCCAACTGTTGTCGGGGCATTGAGCTCACTGAGGGTACCGATTGGTGGCGGAAACCACGATGCTGGAGCAATCGCGGGACTCGTCAGCTGGTCGGGGAGGCAAAGTGTGCCCAGCTGACCAACCTTGAATCGTAGGCTCCCGATAGCAAGGCCAATCCCATCGCCCACGGTCTCGAAAGCCAAGCGAGTGGCTGGCGTGTGGACGGTGAAGTCGAAAGCACCAAAGAGCTAGAGAATCTCCGTTGTTGCAGAGTTGTAGATCACGGTTGACGGGGCCGAAGAAGCCGCGATATCAACACTCCCAGTTCCACAGACGATGCCAATTGACGAGTGATTAACTCGTCAATGCCCATTGTTATGGACTTGGGTTTTGGAAAAGGAGGGAGCACTGGAGGCATCAATCGGCTAGCAAACAAGCACACAGGGAAGCAAGGTTTACCTAGGTTTAGGCCTCGTAGAGGTCCCTATTCCTTCTTGTCTGCTCTTGGAATTATCGAGGGAGTCGAAAGTTATAGGGGGTGAGCAGATGCAATCTGGCGATGGTTGTGGAAACTAGGGTGGTGATTGTCCTCCTCGCCGCCCCCTCCTAGCCTTTATATAGATAGGCTAGGTCTCGGTTAGAAGGTCGAGTCGGTTACAGATTAGGGTTTGTCGCTTTAAACTTTCTATCTTAAGCTTCATCTTGTGCTACAAGCAATCGAAGTCTCTGTGAGTCACCCGAATCTTGTATTGGGCCCTGGCAACACCGTGGACTCTTGTCATATCTGGGCCGTTTATACCAAACTCGAGTACCTGTAGGGTATGCCCACGTCAGTTTTTATGCATGCAAAAAAAATTATGTTCCAGGGGGACTAATCTCTCCCTTGTCCACAACGTGGCGCAGCCCACACATGCATCGACTTGCCTTGTCATTCCATTTCGCACCCTACGAAGAGGAAGCACCAAGCACACCCCCAGCACGCTAGTTCAAAAGTGTGAGGAGCCTTTTTTGTGTGAAGCGAGTACAATAGTACGAAGGGTATGGCTAAGTTGTTTGCTCGAGAAGGACCTGCATGCTTTTCCTTGCTTAACATTAGGGCCCTTTGTGCTAAATTTATGGACCTCTATGTAATTTTCTCTTTTTTAGGTCTTCAATGTAAACCGTACTCACTCCTACCGACCATGTAAAATTTTAACTACTAGTAAGCGCGATAGATAGATTCCTCTTAAAATTTTCCAAAAAACTTTTGAAGCTATAACCAGGAATTCAGTACATCGAAAACCACCGAAAGGCTTTTTCGTAAAACTTCCAAAGCAACCTACAATTTTCCTGTAGTTCAAATTTGACCTAATTTTGATAAATTGGCACATGGTCTCATTGAAGTTAGCAGAGTTGGCTGGAAGTTTTAAAACTTGCAAAACATGGGAATATCGAGAATGTTCTTTCCTGAAAGTTGGCAAACTCACACCGACGCCATCGTTTACTAAAAGAAGATGCACCCATCTACCTTCGAAAAAACAATTAATCCAAGAGCAATCTATCATGCTACCTTGTACCTCAAGTTTGACCTAATTTCGTTAAGTTGTCAAGATGCAATTTCTTAGCAAGAAGTTGAACGTGTTGTCAAAATTTCAGGACCTTTACTATATATATGCATGCAAAACAAATTATGTTTTCTCTCTCCTTCTTCACTACCTAATCACCATCCACTCACACCCCTCCCGGCTGATCTCTCCCTTGTCCATAATGTGGTGCTGCCCACGTGCGTCGACCTACCTTGTCATTCCATTTCACACCCTACATAGAGGAAGCACCAAGCACATCCCCCATCACGTTGGTTTGAAAGTGTGAGGAGCGTTTTTTGTGTGAACCGAGTATAGTAGTACGAAGGGTATGGCTCAGTTTGTCGCTCGAGAAGGATCCACCTGCTTTTCCTTACTTAACTTTATGGCCCTTTGTGCTAAATTTATGGACCTCTACATGTAATTTTCTCTTTTTGAGGTCTTCGATCTAAACCATACTCCCACGAATCGTGTTAGATTTTAACTACAAGTAAGCACGATAGATAGTTTCCTCTTAATATTTTCCAAAAAACTTTTGAAGCTAACTAGGAATTTAGTACATCGAAAACCACCAAAAAGTTTTTTTGAAAAATTTCCAAAGTAACCTCAATTTACTTATAGTTCAAATTTGACCTAATTTTGATAAATTGGCACATAGTCTCATTCAAGTTGGCAGAGTTAGCTATGAAGCTTTAAAATTCACAAAACATGGGAAAATAGAGAATGTTCTTTCCTGATAGTTGGAAACTCACACCGACGACATCGTTTACTAAAAGAAGATGCACCCATCTACCTTCAAAGAGACAATTACTCCAAGAGCTATCTATCCCGCTTACTTGTAGCTAAAGTTTGACCTAATTTCATTAAGTTGTCAATATATAGAGTCTTAGCAAGAAGTTGAACCTCTTGTCAAAATTTCAGGACCTTCACTATATATATGCACGCAAAACAAGTTGTGTTTTCTCTCTCCATCACGCCGCCTCATCACCATCCACACACACAGCCCGACCAGCTGACCTCTCCATCGTCCACAACGTGGTGCTACCCACGTGAGTTGACATGCCTTGTCGTTCCATTTCACACCCTGCAAAGAGAAAGCACCAAGCACACCCCAGCACGCTCGTTCGAAAGTGTGAGGAGCATTTTTGTGTGTGTGTGAAGCAAGTACACTAGTACGATGGGTATATGGCTAAGTTGCTCTCTCGAGAAGGACCAGACTGCTTTTCCTGGCTTAACTTTTAGGGCCCTTTATGCTAAATTTATGGACCTCTATGTAATTTTTTTAGGTCTTTGATGCAAATCGTACTTTCTCCCACCGTCCATATCAAATTTTAACTACTAGTAAGCGCCATAGATAGATTCCTCTTAAAATGTCCAAACAAACTTTTGAAGCTCTAACTAGGAATTCAGTACATCGAAAATCACCGAAAGCTTTTTCATAAAACTTCCAAAGCAATCTATAATTTACTTATAGTTCAAATTTGACCTAATTTCGATAAATTGGCATAGATTCTCAGTCAAGTCGGAAAAATTTGCTAGGAAGATTTAAAATTCGCAAAACATGGGAAAATTGAGAATGTGTTTTCCTGATAGTTGGAAACTCACATCGAGAACATCATTTACTAAAAGAAGATGCACCCATCTACCTTTGAAAAGACAATTAATCCAAGAGCTATCTATCACGCTTACTTCTGTCTCAAGTTTGACCTAATATAATTTCATTAAGTTGTCAAGATGTAGAATCTTAGCAAGAAGTTGAACTTCTTGTCAAACTTTCGGGACCTTTACTATATATATGCACGCAAAACAAATTGTGTTTTATCTCTCCTTTCATGCCTCATCACCATCCACACACACCCTGGCCCACTGATCTGTCCCTTGTCTACAATGTGGCGCTTCCCACGTGCGTCAACCTGCATTGTTGTTCCATTTCACACCCTGCAAAGAGGAAGCACCAAGCACGAAAGTGTGAGGAGTGTTTTGTGTGTTTGTGTGAAGCAAGTACAGTAGTACGAAGGGTATGGCTTAGTTTCTCGCTCGAGAAGGATCCAAGTGCTTTTCCTTGCTTCACTCTAGGGCCCTTTGTGCTAAGTTTATGGACCTCTATGTAATTTTCTCTTTTTTGAGGTCTTCGATGTAAACCGTAGTCCCACAACCATGTCAAATTTTAACTACAAGTAAGCATGATAGATAGATTGCTCTTAAAATTTTCAAAATACTTTTTAAGCTAACCAGGAATTCAGTACATTGAAATCTTTTTCTTAAAACCCTCCCAGCTTATAGACAAATTCGGCCACCATAGGTGATGCCTTAATACTAGTATGCAAATAGAAGCTGTAAATAGTACTCCGCTGACGTGACAAGAAAGTACTATGCTAGGAAGTGACATGTTTAATTTATTGCATAGGGGCGCATTTTACACGCATTCACGCTAGCCGACGTCCTTGATGCAACCGCTTCTTACAGCAGAAGAAAATAAAAAACCTCTTTCAAAGAGTCATCCTATCTTTCCCATCTCCATTTAGTTTATCCCCACTCACCGACGCCGCCTGGCCGCATCTCTAGCGTGCGCTTCACACATTTTACTCCCCATATTGCACGCTGCATCACTCCCTCTAGGCCACTAGCCCTCTCCTCCAAAAACCACCAACAACTCTACATAGATCCACCCTCGCCCCAATCCGTCTAGACCGGATGGAGGATTAGAGGTGCAACCCGCGGCACTGCGGCTAGAGAAAGGTCGGCGACGACGTCTAATCACTATGCGTTTGGACACTATCAGCGCCGTTAGCTGGCCGCAAGGAGCTGTACCACCAGGTCGCCAGCGGAAAAGGTAGCAGGTGCCCCATCGACTGCTGTTGTTCATTGGTCTCCTACAATGACGTCTACGAGCACAAGATCTAGTGCTGCTATGCCCCGTGCGTAGCCTGCACAGAGCGAGGATGCGAGTTCGTCACCCGACCATTTACTATGCACGAGCTCTTTGACCAATTGAAACTTGCCCACAAGATGTACTATTTTTCTCCAAGTGACATACTCCAACAAGTATTGGTACCCGACTAACCGGGTGCACGCACCAGAGATCATCGACATCGGGAAAGAGGGCACGGAGTTTGCCGCCCTAATTGGATGGTACACCATGGACATCTTCCTATCCACCAGGTACGTCAGGTAGGTGGCATGCGAATCGCCGTAGTACAATGTGATGTTATGGTCCCTACCTCATGGAATAAGCTCCATTCGGTCGAAATGGTAGCGACATCTGAGCAGACGAGCAGGTCTTCGTAGGCTGAAGTTGCGCTGAAAGGGCTCATGTCGTACTGATACATTGCAAATGTATCTATAATTTTTGATGTTCCATGCTTGGTTTTATCTACTTTCTTATGTTTTGTCCACACTTTGGAGTACTTTTCATATGATTTCTTTGACTAACCTATTAACAAGAGCCATAGTGCCAGCTGCCTGTTTTCTGCTATTTTTGGTTCCAGGAAAGTCAGAAAATGAATATTCTCGGAATTGGATGGGACAAAAGCCAAAGTCAGTTTTTCACCGAGGGACACACGGAGCAAGAATACGAGACGGAGAGGGGCCAGAGAGCGGCCACACCACCTGGCCGCACAGTCAGGCCAGGCCCGCTCTAGGGGGTGGTGTGGCCAGCCCAGGCACCCCCTCGGCCTCCCCTTTTGACTATATATTGCCTCCGATACACAAACCCTAAGTACCCGATCAAAATTCCACGAAAGTGTCTGTAGCCGTCGTCATCTCCATCCCTACATCGGGAGGGATCTGCAGCTCTTCCGGGCACCCTGCCGGAGAGGGGAATTCACCCTGGAGGCCTTCATCATCATGCAAGCCTCCGGTGTGATGCGTGAGTAGTTCATCTCTGGACTACGAGTCTATGTAGTAGCTAGATGGCTGGTTCTCCTCCTTTGTGCTATCATGTTTAGATCTTGTGAGCTCCGTTCATGATCAAGATCATCTATTTGTAATTCTGCATGTTGGGTTTGGGGGGATCCGATGGATATTGAGATGCTATTTAAAATTGATTATTGATTCTATCATGTCTTTGTTATTTGTGATCTTGCATGCTTTCCATTGTTAGTAGCTATCTTGGCCAAGTAGATGCTATCAACTCCAAGAGTTAGTATTTATGCTCGATAGTGGGTTCATGCCTCTGGTAATCTGGGGAAGTGACAGAAATCTCTAAGGTACTAGATGTGCTGTTGCTACTAGGTAGAAAACAACAATCCTATGTTCATAGAACAATCATATTGTTTACTTTACACGCAATGCGTAATGCAATTATCTGTTGCTTGCAACTTTATACTGGAGGGGGTTCGGATGATAACCTGAAGGTGGATTATTAGTCATAGATGCAGTTGGATGACGGTTTATGTATAAAGTTGTAATGCCCAATCGAATCTCAAAGGAGTCAAGATGAGTAGTATATGCTTGTATGCTTTCTTGATGTTTGTCAATTACCCCGCTGTAATTTGTTCACACAGCATGTTATCTATCTGAAGGAGAGCCACCTCTAGTAAACTATGGACCCCGGTCCTTTCTTTTATAATCAATCCACAACTATTTACTACTTGGTGTTTACTTTCTGTAAGGTTTTACTTTCTTCCACTCGATACGTTTAATCCTTTGTTTTCAGCAAAACCGGTGAGATTGGCAACCTCATCGCAAGTTGGGGATAGAGTTTTGTGGTTGTGTTGCGCAGGTCTCCACGTTGCTGCTGGCACCGGTAGTGCGCCCTGCCAAGGCTCAGCTAGCAACACCTTTGGGGTGTTTCCTTTCTCCTACTAGATTGATAACCTTGGTATCATAACTGAGGGAAACTTACTACTGTGCTCATCATACCTTCCTCTTGGGGTTCCCCAACGAGCTCAACCACGGGCCAGCAAGTATTTTTTGGCGCCGTTGCTGGGGAGTCAAGGACATCTTCACAAGGGGAGTCTCTCATAACCAATCACTTTACTTTGTTGTTTTTTTTTTGCTTAGTTTACTTTTGTTTTGTTTTCTTGTTTCTTTATCAAAAACACAAAAAAATAGTTTTACTAGTTTGCTTTCTTTATTAAAACACAAAAAAATTAAGTCTTCTATAGTGGTTACCTCTTTCTTAGCTCACCATGTTGATCCCTAAGTTTATTAAAAACACCATGAAGACCTTTCAATAGGTAGTGGCTCTGTAGTTGGGAAAGATAATATTGAAGAGTTCTTTAATCATGTTAGTAAGCATGAGGATATTGAGGATAGATCCCTTGCAGAACTTTCTCCAAATTATGAAATTGCTGCAGCTTCTCTAGTTCACATGTTGGAGGCTAGGTTTGTTAACCTTAACCCCTTAATGCAAGTAATGTTTCTTAAACTTAAAGAAATTGATGACCCTGAAAAGAGAGATTTTATTCTGGAAACATTGCTTAAGGAATTCTATGATGGTACTAAGGAAGCTAGAAAAGTGTTTGATCGTTTTAATATGCTAGGCTTATGTGTAGATGTTATTGGTACACGAGAAAATATGGACAAAACCGAACCTAACAAGGAGGAAACTAAGATACTAATACCTTTTAAACTTGTAGCAATACATGAAGCCATAGAAAAGAATCTTGATTGGATTGTTCCTGAAAACCCGTTTGATGAAATTAGTGAACACAAGAGCATTGAGAGAAGATCCTCTAGAACTTATTTGGATTTAATACCTTGCCTTGTTTTAGATATTTCTGGTATTAATCTTAATGCTTCTTCATTTGAGAACACTTGATTCTTTTTCTTGCTTCTTATGCCTAATTTAAAGGCGTTAAAGAAAAGTACTTATTGGGAGATAACCCAAAAGTTTTAGATGAGTCTTGGAGGTTATTACCTCAGTAATAACCGCTCCTTATCCTTTTTATATGCTTTTTGTGCCAAGAGTAACCTCTAATGAGAGAGAAGTAATGATTGGGAAAGTTGCTGTCCCGAAACAGATTTCTATGCTTCACCGTAAAAATTCGTGTAAAATCTCTGTACGTCCTTTTCACACGTGAATTTTTGTGCTTCTGCCCCAGGTTATTATATAACTTTAGTTAGTTCAACACTTTTTTGATTTGAGCAACAGAAGGGCTTCGAAAAAATTTGTATTTACCTTCTGGTATGTTTTGACAGATTTCTACCATTATTTGCATTTGCTTCTTGTTGGTTCCTTTTTGAGTTCTTTTGGGGAATTGAGATTTTTGAGGGAAGTGCTAAAGTAGCTTGTGTTTTATTAGAGGTTTTATTGGTGTTGGAACTGAACCCAAAGACCTATTATCTTGAGTGCTCTAATGTTGCTAATAAAGATTGTGTGAAGTTTTGTATCAAGGAAAAATTTCAGGTGTATGGAAGAAATGAGTAATGAGATGAAGGACGGACTAAAGCTCAAGCTTGGGGATGCCACACGTGTCACCCCAAGAAATATCCCAGAAGTACAAGCGTCAAAGCTTGGGGATGCCCAAGGCATCCCCTTCTTCATCAATAAAAACCCCAGGTTTCTTCCAGCCACTTCATTTTTATTGTTTCATGCACAGTTGTGTTGTTCTTGGAGCGTCTTCTTTTTTATTTTCGTTTTCATTTTGGTTTTTCGTTTGCTTGGTTTTCTTAGTTTGCTGAATAAATTGGTTGGACCCCCTCTTTCATCCATTGGTTTTCAAATAGTTTGGTTTGGATTGGAAAAGAGTAGGAAAAGTTCATGCTTAAGTGATAAAGAGAGTTTGTTTTGACTGTGGCCTATGCTTTGTCATTCCATGCTTGATATTGTTTTGGCTTTATGCTTAGTATTCTTTGCTGTAACATGACTTGTTATAAACCATTGAGATTGCTTAATGTTCCTTGGAAGAATCATGCGTTGTTTTAGCATATTAAAGCATAGTATTGTGGATTCTCCTTTGATGCTTTATTTGGGTTGACTTGGCGCATGCTCACACCATTTTATGATTATCCAAAGTCACCATAGCCTTGATGATCCTTTAGTTTTCAACTTGTAGTATCACTTTCTGCTTTGATCAATGATGTTTTGTTGCTCTGTATGATTATGGCCATTATTGCTCTCTTAGTTTGTCGCTTCCAGTCTTTTGATATCCTCCGTAACCAAGTGCGAGTTCCACTCATGCATCCAACTCCTTAAACCAAGTTATCCCAAAGAGTCCACCATACCTACCTACTAGCTTATGCTATTCCAAGTATATTCATGTTTTTATCTACCTTCCAAAAATTAAACTTGTTATGTGAAAATTAGTGATTAAAGCTCTCACAAACTTGATGGCACATTTTACTTTTATTGCCCTTAATAAACTTGAACCATTGTGTCGTCTATGATGTATATGCTTGCACTTATTTGTTGGGGATTAGCAGAACCATGCTGTCATGGGGAACACTTTCAACATTGCACTTGTACTTTGTACCTAGTTGATATCATGCTCTTTTGTCTATGGATGTCGTCGGTGTGAAATGAAAGGGGATCTTGTAAGTCCATGGAGTTATGTATATGTGTTAGAGAAACGCCTGGGCCGCTTGTCTAATCCATGCTGACATGGTGGAAACCTGCAGCGTAACCATAATGAGCTGTCTATGAAGCATTCTTTTATAAAAAACGAGTCGGATATTGAGAAAAAAAGAGATATATGAAAAGATGAAAGAGAGAAAAAAGCACCATATTCCCATGGTAAATAAGAAGATTGCTGAGATGCTCGTTGTCTGCTTGCCTTGTCATTTTGAAATGGGGATTCTTCCGTATCATCGGGCAAGGGGTACCCCGTTGGAGGTTCTCTATGATACACATGCATTACGATGACAAGAACTTACCGGTGACTAAACTTGAGTAGCATGAGGAGCGGCCCTCGTATTCAAGGGACATGAGATTTCCAACTTATACTTCGTCAAGCATATATTTCATAGTTTGTTCACTTTAACCTTAATCACTTCAAGATGCTTAAGATAGGGGCCATGAGAGCTGAAAGCTATTTAGTACCATAATTTTTGGAATCTCTTTGTGAGACTTGAATCCCTACTTCCTTCTATGAAGGCCTTTCTTCCACTTTTATATTGAGTATCCACCTTCTACCTTTATGCACCTACTTTGAGAGCATAGTGGACATTCTTAGTTCTATGTGCATTGTCCCAAGACTAGTTGATTGATGCATAACTTGTTATTGCTTGTTTTAAACTATTTGTATCTAGTCACTCTTATGAACTTTGAAGGTGTCCTATGCATTTATATTTCCTATTCTATGAGGGACAAGCTGAATGCCATTATACTATGTTTTCTTTATGTGAAACAAACAAACGTCTTGCAAAGTATTGTTATTCATGAATCTTTTGTTTGTGCCTTTTCATGTTGCAATATAGTTGCTTTGTCTTATTGCTAGAAATTTGTATTTCATGTTGATTGAAGTACTATGATCCCAGCTTTCAATGTTTTACAAATACTTTGATCAAGTTTATGATGGTGCATGTCACCTCAAAAATTATTCTTTCTTTTTATCACTTACCTACTCGAGGACAAGCATGAGTTAAGCTTGGGGATGTTGATACATTGCAAATGTATCTATAATTTTTGATGTTGCATGCTTGGTTTTATCTACTTGCTTATGTTTTGTCCACACTTTGGAGTACTTTTCATATGATTTCTTGGACTAACCTATTAACAAGAGCCACAGTGTCAGCTGCCTGTTTTCTGCTGTTTTTGGTTCCAGGAAAGTCAGAAAATGAATATTCTCGGAATTGGACAGGACAAAAGCTAAGTTTTGCACCGAGGGACACATGGAGCCAGAATACGAGACGGAGAGGGTCTAGAGGGCGGCCACACCACCTGGCCGCGCGGCTAAGCCTGGCCCGCGCTAGGGGGTGATGTGGCCAGCCTAGGCACCCCCTCGGCCTCCACTTCCGACTATATATTGCCTCCGATACAGAAACCCTAAGGACCCGATCAAAATTCCACGAAAGAGTATGTAGCCGCCATCATCTCCATCCCTAGATCGGGAGGGATCTAAAGCTCTTCCTAGCACCCTACCGGAGAGGGGAATTCACCCTGGAGGCATTCTTCATCATCATGCAAGCCTCCAGTGTGATGTGTGAGTAGTTCATCTCTGGACTACGGGTCCATGTAGTAGCTAGATGACTGGTTCTCCTCCTTTGTGCTATCATGTTTAGATCTTGTGAGCTCCGTTCATGATCAAGATCATCTATTTGTAATTCTACATGTTGTGTTTGCAGGGATCCGATGGATATTGAGATGCTATTTCAGATTGATTATTGATTCTATCATGTCTTTGTTATTTGTGATCTTGCATGCTTTCCGTTGTTAGTAGCTATCTTGGCCAAGTAGATGCTAGCAACTCCAAGAGTTAGTATTTATGCTCAATAGTGGGTTCATGCCTCTGGTAATCTGGGGAAGTGACAAAAATCTCTAAGGTACTAGATGTGCTGTTGCTACTAGGGAGAAAACAACAATCCTTTGTTCATAGAACAATCGTATTGTTTACTTTACACGCAATGCATAATGCAATTATCTGTTGCTTCCAACTTATTACTGGAGCGGGTTCGGATGATAACCTGAAGGTGGATTATTAGTCATAGATGCAGTTGGGTGACGGTCTATGTATAAAGTTGTAATGCCCAATCGAATCTCAAAGGAGTCAAGATGAGTAGTATATGCTTGTATGCTTTCTCAATGTTTTTCAATTGCCCCACTGTAATTTGTTCACCCAGCATGTTATCTATCATAAGGAGAGCCACCTCTAGTGAACTATGGACCCCGATCCTTTCTTTTACCATCAATCTACAACTGTTTACTACTTTGTGTTTGCTTTCTGCAAGATTTTACTTTCTTCCACTCGATACGTTTAATCCTTTGTTTTCAGCAAAACCGGTGAGATTGACAACCTCATCGCAAGTTGGGGACAGAGTTCTGTGGTTGTGTTGCGTAGGTCTCCACGTTGCTGCTGGCACCGGTAGTGCGCCCTGCCAAGGCTCAGCTAGCAACACCTTTGGGGTGTTTCCTTGCTCCTACTGGATTGATAACCTTGGTTTCATAACTGAGCGAAACTTACTACTATGCTCATCATACCTTCCTCTTGGGGTTCCCCAACGAGCTCAACCACGAGCCAACATGTACCTGTCAAAGCCGCGGCGTTACCTACGAGCTTCTCAAGATGTTGTCAGAATTCCCCCTAGATTACAAGAATATCAACCTAGAGTGAGTTAACACATATAAATCTTCTTGTGATGATCTCAATATGAATATATGTAATGTCGTACTAATTAATTACTTTATGTTGGTGACAGACCCAATTGGTATGGGCTGTCCAGCCAAATATGTCTTCATGCTCAATGCTCGCTAATGCAGTCCAATGGAACTGAGTGGTGCGTGGCTGCGAGTTTGCCACAATTCTATTTGTGCTCCATGCCCACCTCAGAGAAGCCCACGCCATAAGGTTGCGCATTTTACACTATGGTAGGAAAGGTAGGTACATATCTAAGCCGGTGCTGGCACCGGGCTCGCAAAATGTAGATATCAGCCTAACCGGGTTTGATGACACGGTGTTCTGCGTGCTATTCGACGGGCGCGATGATGTCATCTTGATATCCGTCGTGTGTGTCAGGCTGGCGGCGCGCGTGTCGCTGCAGTTCATGGTGAAGTTGAGCTGTGCATATCCAAATGGCTTGTCTGAGAAGGTATTCTATGCGAATTCTAAAGCCACTTGCTCTTTGTCGGTTTGTCGGTCTAATCTGGTCGCTCGTTGTCGGAATCGACCATCGGAGTTCACCGTGGAATACAAGCTTCGTATCGACAAGATTCTTACCATAGATGCAGAAGTGGGACAGGTGGGAGACATCTAAACTAACTCTAAACTAAGTGGGATAGTCGGGATAAGTGAGATTTGTTAAATCCTACTTTTCCCACTTCCCCCACTTAGTTTAGAGTTAGTCTAGGGGTCTAAAATTAGGATCCCACCTGTCCAATTTGTCCCACTTCTGCATCCCTATTTCTTAGCGATTAACACTTATTTATCTTCTTGTGATGATCCTAACTTCAACACATGTACTCCTCGATAGGATTTTTCTTATCATTTTGGGACATGTGGTTCCTAGCTTAAGGTAGTTCTGAGTATTTTGTATGGAGTTCTACTACTGCTAATCTATTTTGTAGTAGGAGTAATACCTATGTACTACCACTTGTTTAGACCAACGGATCTAGTGCAGAATATGGTCTCTCTCTCCTTTTGAATCATGGCCTTGCTACATCTACCGAATTTCAATGTCTGCATTACTGAATCTGTCAATTCCTTTGGTCATTATCTGTACTGCTAAATCAGTCACTTTGAAATGGTGCTAAATCTATCAAGTGCCGCTTATTATGAACTGGGAATCTGATGATATTTTTCTATCTTATTCAGTACTGCTGAATCTTTCAAATGCCATTGAATCTGTCGAACGTTCTATTGTTGCTATTACTAAAGTATTTTTTAGAACTAATAGTGATGTATTGGTACTTGTTTAGATCAAGACCAATAGATGGTCTTGCTCTTCTTTTGGAACATGGCCAGAATATGTTCTCTTTGTCCTTTTGAATTATGGCCTTGCTACATCTATTGAATATTAGTGTCTGCATTGTTAAATCTGTCAATACTTTTAGTCATTATCTGTACTTTGACACGCTGAAGCATTCTCGTTTGACAGCACTTTGACACGCTGAAGCATTCTCGTTTCTTTGAGTACGTATGATAGGACATGTAGTGGTTCCTAGCTTAGTGTAAGCTTGTAGTTCTACACTTCTACTAAGTATTTTGTATGCAGTTCAGCTACTGCTAATCTATTTTGTAGTAATACCTATGTACTTGGACTTATTCAGATCGAGTGGAGAAAATGCATGGTCACGCTTTCGTTTTGAAACTTGGCTTTGCCACATTGTTGTACATCCATTGAATTTCAATGTCGTGTATTGCTAAATCTATCAATTCGTTTGGTCATTTTCTGCCACCGTTGAATCAGTCACTTTAAATTGCCGCTGAATATATCATGTGCTGCTAAATGTGAACCGGACGCGTGCTTGTCGCCCTTGTACATTGTGGCATCCCGCTAAAACCACTACTAGAAAATCGCGGTGTTTTTGTGCATTGCATCATCATGACCGCATGCTCATGTCATCATGCCACCTTGCATTTGAGCATCGTCATCATCGTGCATGGTTCTGCCTGAAACTATTTTCGAAACGCCTAGTTTTGTTTTCTAAATATTCCCGTCTTCAATTCAAATTAAAACCCCGGCCTCTTCTGGATATTTTCTTTTGTCTACAAAATATTTACAAAATTCCTTTTCAGACAAAATAAAATAAATAAAACTATTTTTTTCCGGACCGGGGAGGCAGCCCAGCCGTTAGGCCAGGCCACCTACTACCCGGCCCGTATAAAAAGACCTAAGCTAACCAAATCCTAGAGAAACCCAACCCTCTACCTACCCTGCCGCCGCCAGCCAACTCCACCTCGCCACCTGCCCGTCCCCTGGTCCCACCCCACCTCTTTTCCCGCCCACACACACCTGCCAACAACGCCGCGTCGCCTCACACGCCAGCCAGCCACGCTCAATCCCCCCCGTGTGACCGACAACCACCCATCGAACCGGCCCCACCTCCTTCCGCATACGACGCACGCCACGCCACCCCACCTACTCGCCTGGCCCCGCCCTTCTGGCCCACCACTCTTCCCCGTCGCCTCCCTCTCCTCACGTAGAGCCCGCGCCACCGTCGCCTTGCCCAGCGGCCGCTCGACGCAACCCCCCGCGCCACCTCGGCCCGTCTCTCCTCCCCCACCAACCCAGCGCCGCCGCCTTCGGCCGCGGCCCAAGCCCTTCCCCGCCGGCCTTCGCTCCGGCCACCCTGCGTCCCGCTCGTCCTCGAGCTTCCAGCGCCCAAGGTCATCGCCCTCCACCCCGAGACGGTGCTCGACCTCAACCCCGGTCTTCCGCAGCAGGCGCTCGCCTCCGCCCGCAAAGCCGCCACCGGCGCCTCGATCTACGCCGGTCCCGAGCTCGCCACCGCGTCACCTCCGGCCCCTGTTGTCCTCGGCCGCGAGCCCCCTCTCCCGCGATACCGAGCCGCCTGCGCCTCCTCCGTCGGCCGCCTCTCCCGGCATAGGCGCGTCGCCCGTCCGCCCCGCAGCAAGCCCTCGTCGCCGGCAAGCGAGCCCCCGCCTCCGGTGTGCCTCGCGAGCTCGACCTCGTCGTGATGCCTCGCCACCCTGCCCGCCTCCTCTTCCCATCTGCTGCCGTTGGCAGCCGCTTCTCCCCGAGCCAGGCAACACCTCCACATCGTCTGCGTCGCCATGCGAGGCGTGCCCCTGCTCACCTCGAACCAGAGACCGTGTTCTCCATCCTCCTATCGTCAATGTGTCTAGAACCTGCTTGTGCTTTGGTCTCTGTGTGAGTAAGTTGAAGCTAGAGACCCTTCTTTTTGTTCAGGTGACACTGGTCTCCTCTTGGTAACGTGAAAGTGGAGTGGCAGTATGGTGCTGCAGCGAAGAAGACCACCCGAGAATGGTGTAGAGCGACAATCTGGCTCCGGTACGAGCAAGGTCGTTAAATTGCGGCGTCAAGCATGTGAAGATGGCAGTGCCCTCTAGAGACCTGGCACCGGTTCAAGATTGCGGCAGTGGTGCTCGAAGCTGGAACCCGAGGGTGGTGACGTCCGTCCCGGAGAACCCCCTCGGCAAGGACCATTTGATGACAAGATCTTTGTCATGGGACACTAAGAACTACCTCACGGATCCGTTGGCGCGAAGCTCTCCTCTCCGAAACCAAAGACCATCAAGCTCTTCGACCCGATATTCGAAGACGCCCTAACCCTGGATGCCAAGATCTCTTCATGGATCCTGGAGCCCCGTTCCCAGAGTCCGAAGACCGATCCCGCCAAGACCGACCTCGTCGAACACCCCCGAGCCCCAAGATCTTCGGAGCTTGACGTATGACCCCTATATTTTACAATATATGACATTGTCACTTGTTGCATATAAATTGATCATTTTGCATACATCTTCATTTGTTTGGGGGGGTATATTATCGATTCACCTAATAATTAAATATGGAGACTATATGCGGGATATCTTTGTCTTATTCCGGACTCCATTTAAATTTGTGTAGCGAACCGATGCCCTGTTTTGCCTTGTTAATACAACATTTAATGTGCGGGGTAGTTAAACAACATGAACCTTCTATTAAATTGTTGGGACCCCGGTTTCGCTTAATATTGCCTAATTGCACCGCATCTGCATCATATCATAATCATGTCGGATCTTCTACCGTAGTATTAAATATTGCATCTGGTGTTTCTTATAGTGTTTGCTTCTTCGTGGATTAGGCCGATGAGTTGATGCGAGTATCGACAAGTTCTCTGACTATGATCCGTCGGCAGTGTTTCCCAGGCGAGCATCTCTCCCCCTTCTGCCTATTTTGCATTTATAGTCTTTATTTCCTCCAGTTGATCTATTGCTATCCGTTTCGCGATGCTTTAGTTTCCGTACACCAGTGATATCCCGTGCAGCCTCTATATTGCCTTGGACACCTCCTATTACCCGTTTTTGGTAGATAGCTGGCCTTGCGAGTCGTAGTTGCTTGCTTAGGTGCGATCTCGTATTGTCAAGTACCATAGTTGTTGAAATGCTGGCAGATGTTAATGGTGGAGATGCTTACTGGTGGAGATGATCATGAATTTAATTACAACTATTAAAATGCTAGATATAACTAATGCAGAGGCATCAGTGGGCAATAGATGTTATTTGGTTCTTCCACGCTCACTTGTGTCCCGTAGGACCCCGAGTACTTGATACTTGTTCCTTGATTTTTCGCACTATCCACATCCGGGAGGCCGTGGACCCCCCTGAGCCAGAGCTTGATTCATTTATATTTCTTGGGGCCACAAAGTAGTTTGGGGCTTTATTACTATTCTGTACTTATGCCATGCTTTACTGCTTTATTTACGATTGTGCGTGGAGCACCTGTACTGTTTTGGAACGTGGAATGTTTTCGCGGTATCGACAAGCCAGTCACACTTTGGGGTTCCCAGTCGTTTACAGCCATTGTCACAAACCCTGGGTCTGTTCCGGAGCCGGCCAACTTCGTTGCGGGTAGCTTAGTGGGGTGGCCCCCTGAAATATTTTATGAATCCTGTGATCGCTTTGTCGTGAATGCCTCGTTGGGTTTTGAGTTGGTTTTTCCGAGGTTGATCGAGTGTGTGTTGCTATTTGTGCACCCCTGCAGGGTAAAACTTTCTGAAAGCCGTGTCCACGGTTATGGACGAACTGGAGCACAGTATCTCGATCATAGACAAGCATAACTAAAGTAGTGCTATAAATTTGACTTAATATGTGACTAGTAATCAGATGCAACTATAACGGAATGGATATTAAAAATGCCAACAAGTGGTGGATCTGGGTTGTTTCGTGACATGCTGTACCTGCCTAGTAAGTATTGCAACTCCAATGGAATGTGATAAAAGTGCCAACAATTGCCGGGTTTTGGGATTCCTCAGGACAATTATATCTGACTAGTAAATGTCCCGACTACAATGGAAGGGTGACTAAAACTGCCCACTACTTATGCTATCAGGATGACTCATGCTATCTATATCTGATTAGTAATTGCTGCAACTATAACTGAATGAGTAAAATTGCCAACTTTGTGAGTTCCTTGGTCCGACTTCCTCGTTTGCTCTCTAGGGGAAATGCCAGGATGGGTTTGTTTGGTGTTAGCTTCAGGTTGGATCCGAATAGGTCTTTCTTATCCCTCTCTAATAGCCGCCAGTTTTACTGAGTCTCTATAGGTTGTTTAGTGCCGCTGCGCTGCCGCGTCAGTCCACCATACCTATGTAGGCGAGAGCCGCCGAATTCTAGCCTCGCCGTGTACTGGCCTTAGTACTAACGCTCCTCTTTTTCCTTTGCCCTTTGTCGGCATCCCTTTTGTTTTAGCAGGTTTGAGATCGATGTCGTTAGCAGAGTTACCCTTCTGGCTTGGCCTGGGCAGGGTTATGGACGCCATTGGTTATTCTTCAGGGCTCTTAGCCCCACTTGCATCTTATCCGTAGTCGGACGCTCTATCGTTTTCAAGGTGATTTGGATCTTTGTATTGTATATCTGTATTCTTGACTCGTTGAGTCATTGTTGTATATATATATCTGTTCTGTGGGTCCCATCGAGGACTGTTGTGTAATGGTATTGCTTCGTTTTCCACCTGCACGAAAGTTCCTGGTGGGCGTCCTTGAATCGTTTCTATGCGGGTTTTGGCGGAAAGGGCCAAAACTTGCATAGGGCCGATTTGAGGGTGTTACATACATGGCCATGTCATAATCTAGATGAGACTTGGGCATTTTGGGTTGGATACGGGGGTCGCACATGCATTGATGTGAGAAGAAGGTACTCAAACCATACTTGATCGTTAGTTTTGCTTGCTCCAATGGTCGAGTGTTATTGGTGAAAAGGACAAACTGATCACGCGACAAGGTTTTTAGAGTTGAAACAAAAATTGGTTCTCTCTGTACTACTATTGTATTTCATTGTTCCTTATTGCTGAATAGGTCACTTTTGAAATGTTGCTGAATTGGTCAAGTACTCCTAAATATGAACTTCGAATCTGTTGATAATTTTTCTACCTTATTCTGTATTGCTGAATTTTAACATGAATAGCTACCAAAAAGAATTATCGATTTTCCCCTCCCTCTCTGAGGTCTTTGTTTCGAATCCGGCCGAGCACATCACAATGCAATTTTTATTAACCAGGAGAAGAAATCTAGTAGCTCATTCGGCCCCTCTTTAGCCCAGATCATTTGTATTCGGTCTTTTCGGGGTCAGGGGACTACTAACCACAACCCAGTGAAATTTGAGAAAGGAGCCCATGGAGCATAGCCGAGAACATATTAATTCGGCATTTTAGAGGTCAGGGGACTATTAAGCACAACCCACTAAAATTTGAGAATGAAGCCCATGGAGCATAGCCAACAGAGTATAACCCACATAGAGCAGCCTATTTAGAATAGCCAAACTCTTTTTAATTTGGCCTTTTGGGTACTGCCCCCACCTCTCAAAATAAAAAACTCTGCCTACGCATGTTTTTAAGAAAATACTCCATTATGTGGCATTTTATAAATTGAGATGCCAGGAACACTGCCCTTTTATATTTTAAAAGAGATAAACATAGACACACAAAATATTTTTAAGAAGACCGATACATAAATTGTAGTACTAATAAAAGTTTAATGATATTTATTCTATAAATATCTTTGTTGTAGTGGCAACACTTAGTTTACATTTTTGATTTGAAGGTCTTTTATTCAAATCGTATCTTGGGTTTACATTTTTTTCTTCTAGCAATATCGCATTACGGAGATGCTGACATCACGGACCTAGTTTATTTTGAGGGTGGGTTCAAAAAAAAGGTTTAAATACTTGTATAGAGAGGCTCGCATCAGGGACCCACTAGACATAATATACAAGGCTGCATCTGGGACCCACAAGCCAGAACATGCTAGTGAGGCTAACATAGGGGCCCTAGCAGTAATACCATACATGGCTGCCACAGTGAAAACAGGGGACGCGTCCGAAAAAAAGGCCATCACACCCACATTGCACTTACAGAGAAGCTGACATGTCGGACCAAATAGGCTCAAACATAGCCCATGAAATTAGCCTATCAGCCCCAAGCAGAGCCCAATGCCTTCTAATTCGGCTTTTTCGTGGTCTTGTGGCTACCGACCATAGCCCATTCAATTTAGGAGTGAGCCCATGGAATATAAACCATGACGAATAGGGCATCCGCCCCGAGTTAGCCCAGAATCTTTTTAATTCGGCCTTGATGAGCATTTTTTGTACTTTGAGGCTGACATCTGGGACCCGAATAAATAATCCAACATACACACGTTTCTTTCAAATAGAGACTTTCAGCTGGGACCTAGCATAGACACGATTCCTGCACAGAGATGGTTGATATCTGGGACCCAGCAAGTTGCCAAGGTCAAAATAGTGGACATGGCCAAAAAAAGTCCATCATACGTACGTTTGATTTACAGAGAGGCTGATATGTGGGACCCAGGAGCGCGACCTTATACAGATGCTGCATCAAGCAACATTGCCAGTTCGAAACAGGAGGCGCGAGCGAGAAAAAAGTTCAGCATGCACACGTTTCTTGTAATGAGAGGCTGAAATGGGGGACCCAGCAGCGTAAGCAAACAACAGATTCGTCGAGCAACGCTATCTAGTTCGGAACAGGGTAGCGCTAGAGAAAAAAATTCCATCATACTCACGATTCTTTTAATGTGAGGCTGACATAAGAGACCCACTAGCCTGAATAAACGGCTGATGCAGCAAGCAACACTATCAAGTTCGGAACACGAAGACGCGACATAGGGTAAAAAATCCATCATAGACACGTTTCTTCTAATGAAAGGATGCTATGTGGGGCCCAGCATCGTGATTAAACGGTAGATGCATCGAACAATGCTATCAAGTTCGGAACAGGGTAGCGCGAGCGAAGGAAAAAATCCATCATACACACATTTCTTCTAATGAGAGGATGACATGTGGGGCTCAGGAGGTTGGTTAAACAGTAGATGCGTCGAGCAGCACTATCAAGTTTGGAATAGGGTAGCGCTAGCGAAGGAAAAAAATTCCATCATACACACGTTTCTTCTAATGAGAGGATGGCATGTGGGTCCCAGGAGATTGATTAAACGGTAGATGCATCGAGCATCGCTATCAACTTCAGAACAGGGTAGCGCGAGCGAAGGAAAAAAATTCCATCTACACACGATACTTCTAATGAGAGGCTGACATGTGGGACCTAGCAGCCTAACTAAACGACAGACACTTCGAGCAACGTTATCGAGAATCAGGGAGGCGTGACCGAAAAGTATGGTCCGCTAGAGGCACTGATGCCTGATGGCTCAGGGTTGATGTAGAGCTCGTTGGGAACCCCAAGAGGAAGGTATGATGAGCACAGCAGCAAGTTTCCCTCAGTTATGAAACCAAGGTTTAATCGAACTAGTAGGAGAAAGCAAACACCCCAAAGGTGTTGCTAGCCGAGCCTTGGCAGGGCACACTACCGGTGCTAGTAGCAACATGGAGACCTGCACAACACAACCACAGAACTCTGTCCCCAACTTGCGATGAGGTTGTCAATCTCACCGTGTTTTGCTGAAAACAAAGGATGAAAGGTATCGAATGGAAGGAAGTAATAGTTTGCAGAAAGTAAACACAAAGCAGTAAATAGTTTATAGATTGTATGTAAAGAAAAGGACCGGGATCCATAGTTCACTAGAGGTGGCTCTCCTTAAGATAGATAACATGTTGGGTGAACAAATTACAGCGGGGCAATTGACAAACACCGAGAAAGCAATACATGCATATACTAATCATCTTGACTCCTTTGGAACTTGATTGGGCATTACAAAATTATACATAGACCGCCATCCAACTGCATCTATGACTAATAATCCACCTTCAGGTTATCATCCGAACCCCCTCCAGTATTAAGTTGCAAGCAACAGATTATTGCTTTACGAACTGCGTGTAAAGTAAACAATACAATTGCTCTATGAACAAAGGAATGTTGTTTTCTCCCTAGTAGCAACAACACATCTAGTACCTTAGAGATTTCTGTCACTTCCCCAGATTACTAGAGGCATGAACCCACTATCGAGCATAAATATTAACTCTTGGAGTTGCTAGCATCTACTTGGCCAAGATAGCTACTAACAACTTAAAGCATGCAATAACAAAGACATGATAGAATCAATAATCAATCTAAAATAACATCTCAATATCCATCGGATCCTCGCAAACACAACATGCAGAATTACAAATAGATGATCTTGATCATGAACGGAGCTCACAAGATCTAAACATGAAAGCACAAAGGAGGAGAACCAGCCATCTAGCTACTACATGGATCTGTAGTCCAAGGATGAACTACTCACGCATCACACCAGAGGCTTGCATGGTGATGAAGAAGGCCTCCAGGGTGAATTCCCCTCTCCGGCAGGGTGCTGGGAAGATCTTAAGATCCCTCCCAATCTAAGGTTGGAGATGACCGCGGCTACAGACTCTTTCGTAGATTTTTGATCAGGCACTTAGGGTTTTCGTCCCAAGGGCAATATATAGGCGGAAGGAGAGGCCGAGGGGGTGCTGGGGTCGGCCAGGCCACCCCCTAGCGCGGGCCAGGCCTGGCCGCGTGGCCAGGTGGTGTGGCCGCCCCCAGCCCTTCTCCGTCTCGTATTCTGGCATCTGATGACTTCCGGAAAAATAGGCACTTTGGCTTTTGTAACGTCCAATTCTGAGAATTTCATTTTCTGACTTTCCTGGAACCAAAAACAACAGAAAACAGGCAGCTGACATTGTGACTCTTGTTAATAGGTTAGTCCAAGAAATCATATGAAAAATACTCCAAAGTATGGGCAAAACACAAGAAAGTGGATAAAACCAAACATGGAACATCAAAAATTATAGATACATTTGCAATGTATCAACATCCCCAATCTTAACTCCTACTCGTCCTCGAGTAGGCAAGTGATAAAATGAAAGAATAATTTTTGAGGTGACATGCACAATCAAAGACTTGATCAAAGTATTTGTAAACCATTCAAAGCTGGGATCATAGTACTTCAATCATAACATGAAAGACAAAGTTCTAGCAATAAGACAAAGAAACTATGATGCAACATGAAAAGGCACAAACAAAAGATTCATGAATAACAATGCTTTGCAAGATGTTTGTTTGTTTCACATAAAGAAAACATAGCATAATAGTATTCAGCTTGTCCCTCATAGAGTAGCAAATATAAATGCATATGACACCTTCAAAGTTCATAAGAGTGACTAGATACAAATAGTTTAAAACAAGCAATATCAAGTTATGCATCAATCAACTAGTCTTGGGACAATGCTCATAAAACTAAGAATTTCCACTATGCTCTCAAAGTAGGTGCATAAAGGTAGAAGGTGGAGACTCAATATAATGGTGGAAGAAAGGCCTTCATAAAAGGAAGTAAGGATTCAAGTCTCATAAGGAGCTTCCAAAAATTATGGTACTTATAGCTTTCAGCTCTCATTGCCCCTATCATAAGCATCTTGATGGTGATTAAGGTTAAAGTGACACAACTAAGAGGATATGCTTGACAAGTTATAAACCGAAATCTCATGCCCCTTACTTACGAAGACCGAACCTCATGCTACTCAACTTTAGTCACAAGTAAGCTCTTGTCATTGTAAGTACATATGTATCATAAAGAACCACCAACGGGGTACCCCTTGCACATGATACAAGAGCTATCCCATAATCAAAATGACAAGGCAAGCAGACAATGAGCATCTCAGCGATCTTTTTTTTTGCTATTTGCATAGGTTTTTATTGAGGATGCTTCATAGAGTGCTCATTATGGTGATGCTGCAAGTTTCCACCATGATTAGGCATGGCTTAGGCTAGAGGCCCAGGTGTTTCTCTAACACACATACAAACTCCATGATCTTACAAGTTCCACTTTTATTTCACACCGCCGGGATCCATAAGCAAAAGAACATGATAACAACGGGGTACAAAGTACAAGTGCAATGTTGAAAGCGTTCCCCATGATACATGGTTCTGCTAACTTCAACTTATAAAGCGCAATCATATACACAACAAAGAAGGACCCAATGGTTCAAGTTTATTAAATGCAGAAAAGTAAAGTGTGCCATCAAGTTCGTGAGATCTTTAATCACTAGTTTTCTCATAACAAGTTTAATTTGCAAGGTAAACAAAAGCATGAATATACTTGGAATAGCATAAGCTAGTAGGTAGGTATGGTGGAATCTTTGGAATAACTTGGTTTAGGGAGTTGGATGCATGAGTGGGACTCATACTTGGTTGTGGAGGCTAGCAAAATACTGGGAGCGACAAACTAAGAGAGCAATAATGAACATAATCATGCAGAGCGACAAAACATCATTGATCAAAGCATAAAGTGATACTACAAGTTGAAAACCAAAGGATCATAAAGGCTATGGTGACTTGAGATAGTCATAACATGGTGTGAGCATGCGCCAAGTCAACCCAAATAAAGCATCAAAGGAGAATACCACTATACTATGCTTTAATATGCTAAAACAACGCATGATTCATCCAAGGCACATTAAGCAATCTCAATTGTTTATAAAAAGTCATGCTACATCAAATAATACTAAGCGTAAATCCAAAAAAATATCAAGCATGTCATGACAGAGCATAGGCCACAGTCAAAAACAAGCTCTTTTTACCACATAAACATGAACTTTCGTACTCTTTTCCAAACCAAACCAAACTATTTGCAAACCAATGTAAGAAAGAGGGGGTCCAACTAATTTATTCATAGAACTAAGAAAACTAAGCAAACAAAAAACCAAAATGAAAACGAAAAAGAAGACGCTCCAAGAACAACACAACTTGTGCATGAAACAATAAAAATGAAGTGTTTGGAAGAAACCTGAGATTTTTATTGATGAAGAAGGGGATGCCTTGGGCATCCCCAAGCTTTGACGCTTGTACTTCTTGGATATTTCTTGGGGTGACACGCGTGGCATCCCCAACCTTGAGCTTTAGTCCGTCCTTCATCTCATTACTCATTCCTTCCATACACCTGAAATTTTTCCTTCATACCAAACTTCACACAATCTTTATTAGCAACATTAGTGCACTCAAGATAATAGGTCTTAAGGTTTAGTTCCAGCACTAAATAAACTTCCATTAGAACACTATCTACTATAGCACTTCCCTCAATAAGCTCAATTCTCCAAAAGAACTCAAAAAGGAACCAACAAGAAGCAAATGCAGAAAATGGCAGAAATCTGTCAAAACAGACCAGCAGGTAAAGACGAATTTTTTAGAAGACCTTCTTTTGCTCAAATAAAAAAGTGTTGAACTAATGAAAGTTAGATAACAACCTGGGGTAGACGTACAAAAATTCACGCCTCAAAAATACGTTCAGAGATTTTACACGAATTTTTACGGTGAAGCATAGAAATCTGTTTCGAGACAACAACTTTCCCAATCATTACTTCTCTCTCATTAGAGGTTACTCTTAGTACAAAAAGCAAATAAAGTAATAACTTCCAAGACTCATCTAATTTTTTGGGGTTATCTCTCAATAAGTGCTTTTCTTTAACGCCTTTAATTTAGGCATAAGAAGCAAGAAAAAGAATCAAGTGTTCTCAAATGAAGAAGCATTAAGACCAAATTTTGTTTTCATAGGAGGAGCAAAAGAAATCTTCTCTCTCTTATTAGGGAAGTGTTCTATACCTTTCTTGAGTGGGAGTTGATATTTAATGGTGCCTTCTTTCAATAATGGCACCAACCGTTCTAAGAAAAGGTCTTCCCAAAGTAACAGGACAAGAAGCATTGCATTCTACATCCAAATCATAGAAATCAACGGGGACATAGGAATTGTTACCATAATAAGAACATCATTAAGATTCCCTATGAGTTTATTTTTAGCATTATCATCAAGTGGGACATTCAAATAACAATCTTCAAGTGGAGGCAAATCAAGCATATCATAAATCCTTCTAGGCATAATAGAAACACTACTATCAAGATCACATAAAGCTTTGAAATCAAAGTCATTCACTTTCATATTAATGATGGGTTCCCAACCATATTCTTGTTTTATAGGAATAGAAGCTTTATGTTTCATCTTTTCTTCTTTAATCTTTATGAGAGCATTCGTAATGTGTTTTGTAAAGGCCATGTTCATAGCACTAGCATTAGGAGTTTTAGCAAGATTTTGTAGGAACTTAATAACTTCAGAGATATTGCAACCATCAAGATCAAGATCAAATTTATCATCTAAAGTAGTAGAACTATTACTAGCCTCAACACTAGTGGTGGTTATAGTAGAAACACTAATGTTTCTAGCAATTTCATCTTCTCTTTCCGACTTAGCATGTAATTCAGCTAATAGTCTAACATTTTCATCAATTCTTAATCGTATGGCATTAGTAGCTGCAAAGGGATTATCATTAGTTTCATGTTTAGCAGCCATTTTATTCAAAGAAGATTGAGCTTCAGCCAAAGATGCTATATTTCTTTCAGCATTAGAGAGTTTTTCCTCAATAGTTTTATTGAAAGCAGTTTGCTTACTAATAAAGTCTTTAAGCATAACTTCAAGTTCAGAGGGAGCACTCCTATTATTGTTGTAGGAACTTCCATAAGCATTACCATTGTTGGGAGGATATGGCTTATAATTGTTGTTACCAAAATTATTCCTATAAGCATTATTGCCAAAGTTGTTATTTCTTATGAAGTTCACATCAAATTGCTCTTCTTGAGCAACCAAAGAGCCTAAAGGAACATTATTTGGATCAATATGGGTTTTCCCATTCACGAGCATAGACATAATAATATCAATCTTATCACTCAAGGAGGAGGTTTCCTCAACAGAATTTACCTTCCTACCTTGTGGAGCTCTCTCAGTATGCCATTTAGAATAATTAACCATCATATTGTCCAGAAGTTTTGTTGCAGCACCCAAAGTGATGGTAATAAAGGTACCTCCAGCAGCAGAGTCCAATAGGTTCCTTGTAGAATAGTTCAATCCTGCATAAAAAGTTTGGATGATCATCCAAGCAGTTAGTCCATGAGTGGGACAATTCTTTACCAAAGATTTCATTCTTTCCCAAGCTTGAGCAACATGCTCATTATCAGATTGTTTAAACTTCATTATTTCACTTCTCATAGATATAATCTTAGCAGGAGGATAGTATTTTCCAATGAAAGCATCTTTGCACTTAGTCCAAGAATCAGTACTATTCCTAGTTAAGGAATTCAACCATTCTTTACCTTTTCCTCTCAAAGAGAAAGGAAACAATTTCAGCTTAATAATATCACCATCTATATCCCTATGCTTTTGCATCTCACAAAGTTCAACATAGTTATTTAGATGGGCAGCAGCATCTTCATTACCAATACCAGAAAATTGTTCTCTCATAACAAGATTGAGTAAAGCAGGTTTTATCTCAAAGAAAGTATCTTAGGGCACATGTGGAGCAATAGGTGTGCTCATAAAATCATTGTTGTTGGTGCTAGTGAAGTCACACAACTTAGTGTTTTCAAGAGTAGTCATTTTTGTGTGTTTTTGAAATAAGAAACAAGCAAACAAAGTAAAAAGAAACTAAGCAAAACAAAAATAACAAAGTAAAGAGATTGGTTATGAGGGACTCCCCTTGTGAAGATGTCCTTGATGCCCCGGCAACGGCGCTAGAAAAATGCTTGATGGCTCAGTGTTGATGCAGAGCTCGTTGGGAACCCCAAGAGGAAGGTACGATGAGCACAGCAGCAAGTTTCCCTCAGTTATGAAACCAAGGTTTAATCGAACCAGTAGGAGCAAGGAAACACTCCAAAAGTGTTGCTAGCTGAGCCTTGGCAGGGCGCACTACCGGTGCTAGTAGCAACGTGGAGACCTGCACAACACAACCAAAGAACTCTGTCCCCAACTTGCGATGAGGTTGTCAATCTCACCGTGTTTTGCTGAAAGCAAAGGATTAAAGGTATCAAATGGAAGGAAGTAATACTTTGCAGAAAGTAAACACAAAGCAGTAAACAGTTTATAGATTGTATGTAAAGAAAAGGACCGGGATCCATAGTTCACTAGAGGTGGCTCTCCTTAAGATAGATAACATGCTGGGTGAACAAATTACAGCGGGGCAATTGACAAACACCGAGAAAGCAATACATGCATATACTAATCATCTTGACTCCTTTGGAACTTGATTGGGCATTACAACAATATACATAGACCGCCATCCAACTGCATCTATGACTAATAATCCACCTTTAAGTTATCATCCGAACCCCCTCTAGTATTAAGTTGCAAGCAACATATTATTGCTTTATGAACTGCGTGTAAAGTAAACAATACGATTGCTCTATGAACAAAGGATTGTTGTTTTCTCCCGAGTAGCAACAGCACATCTAGTACCTTAGAGATTTCTGTCACTTCCCCAAATTACTAGAGGCATGAACCCACTATCAAGCATAAATACTAACTCTTGGAGTTGCTAGCATCTACTTGGCCAAGATAGCTACTAACAACGGAAAACATGCAAGATCTCAAATAAAAAAGACATGATAGAATCAATAATCAATATGAAATAGCATCTCAATATCCATCGGATCCCCGCAAACACAACATGCAGAATTATAAATAGATGATCTTGATCATGAACGGATCTCACAAGATCTAAACATGAAAGCACAAAGGAGGAGAACCAGTCATCTAGCTACTACATGGATCTGTAGTCCAAAGATGAACTACTCACGCATCACACCAGAGGCTTGCATGGTGATGAAGAAGGCCTCCAGGGTGAATTCCCCTCTCCGGAAGGGTGCCGGGAAGAGCTTTAGATCCCTCCCGATCTAGGGATGGAGATGACGGCGGCTACAGACTCTTTCGTAGATTTTTGATCGGGCACTTAGGGTTATTGTCTCGAGGGCAATATATAGGCGGAAGGAGATGCCGAGGGGGTGCTGGGGTCGGCCAGACTACCCCCTGGAGCGGGCCAGGCCTAGCCACGCAGCCAGGTGGTGTGGCCGGCCCCTAACCCTTCTCTGTCTCGTATTCTGGCATCTGATGACTTCCGGAAAAATAGGCACTTTGGCTTTTGTCCCGCCCAATTCCGAGAATATTCATTTTCTGACTTTCCTGGAACCAAAAACAGCAGAAAACAGACACCTGGCACTGTGGCTCTTATTAATAAGTTAGTCCAAGAAATCATATGAAAAGTACTCCAAAGTATGGGCAAAACACAAGAAAGTGGATAAAACCAAGCATGGAACATCAAAAATTATAGATACATTTGCAATGTATCAACGCCCGGGACCCACATGCCCCAAAAGACTTCGGTGAGTCAACATCGCGTTAGGAAACGAAAATCTTGCTTCTGCCACGCGCTGGTCGAGCTTCCTCCATGTTTTTAGCAGATCCGTTGTAGTAGAGGGCCGTGAAATCGGAAAAAAGTTTTCCATCGGCCACAACCGAGCCGAGAATTTCGTCGCGGAAGACGCGCCTTCTACGACGACCGTCGGGCCAAGTCGTTGTGGAAGGAAACTTTTCTTGTAGTGATTGGACAGTAACTGGTTTGTCTTATGGAAGGCATGTATTCATAATTGTCCATGAATACTCGTACAAAGATTTATTCGTAACTACTTTATCAAATTCTCTAGAATCTCAAACGTTTCATAACTCTTATGATGTTGTTTCCACGAATATAGATGATTTCCTAATTTTATGAGTGTTTGCTAATTCTATCACTTGCAACTCTAGTTCTACAATAACCTATTCAGATATTTTATTTAGACCATATGTATCTAATACACAATGTTTATGATGTTTGAGGTATATTAATACACTTTGATATACCTAATCATCATAATTTGTGTAACAGTTTTCACAAGTATTTCATGTGCTAAAATTTCAACTCAAATGCCAGTCATTATGATCGAATCATAGAGATTTGTATTTTGTTATTAATATCATATCCTTCTTTTATCCTAAGAACATTTGAACATTTCAAACGGTTTCAAACTCATGCTTTATCAGGTGAATACCTTTTACTCACTTGATTCTACAATCATTCTTATGAAATAATGATTTCCACTGTATTGATGAATAATACATCACTATGTACAATATTCAACAATTTATACATTATGTTTTACTAGAATGCATTAGGTTTAGTCATCTTTGCCTAGAAGGCCTAGTATTGTAAATTCCAAAGGATTTTGAACATCCCATGACTTCATGTTTTCATAAACACGAATGCAGGCAACACTATTATGACTTAAACTACAATGTCATTCATTATTAAGCTTGGATATCTTTTAGCTTTGAATTTCATAAATGCATAAGATATTACCATCAAGACTGTAGTGAGAATAACATATCTATAATCAAACAATGTGATCATAATATAAATTATTCATAATAACCGAACAACTGATTTTTTGCAAATCCATTATGAATAACCGTCTCGCGAGATGAAAGACACACCAATAAGTTCACACTCTCAAATTTATTACTATTCTATTCAAATCTCAACTAATCTAGATGATAAATGTATAAGGAGAGATGTCGTCGGCTATCAACATCTTGTACGCCATCAACACGCCTGGTCTCCTTGTCTTCTCCATGCAATGCTCTTGCAGACATCCTATTTTCATAAAACAAGAACAAGTATCAGTATACTTGATAAAATTGCAACAATGTTTTATGAGAAACACATTTATAAACTGTATATCATATATATCTACTCAATCAATGATTTACCTAGTGATGCATTCTACCTTCACAGTTCTCAACTGTTGCAGGAACTCATGAAAGGAGAACCATTCCTCTCTCATGACGCACTACTAGAAAACAACTAATCCGTAGCGCACCTGTTTTGATCATCCGTGGCGCACTAGGGGTGCGCCACGAGGCGCGCGCTACGGGTAAAAGTTAGCCGTGGCACACTAGGTGGTGCGCCACGAGTATGAAAAGTTAGCCGTGGCGCACTAGGTGGTGCGCCACGAATATGAAAAGTTAGCCGTAGAGCACTAGGTGCTGTGCGCCACGAGTACGATTTTAAATTTCAAAAAAAGCAGGATTTGATCTAGATCTAGATCTAGATCAACCCGCCGGCCGCCGTCATCGTCGGAGGTTGCAGTCGGAGGAGGGCCCGGTCAGAGTATGGTGGAGGAGATTGCATCCGGAGGTGCACGGGGCAGGGCGCCGTCAGAGGATGGTCGGGGAGGGTGTAGCCGGAGGTGGTTGGAGGAGGGCACCGTTGGAGGATGGTCGGAGGGTGGAGGAGTGAGGAGAATAAGAAGGTAGGAGAGGTAGAGGAGTGACGAGAAGAAGAAGGTAGGAGAGGTGGAGGAGAAGGAGAAGGTGGAGAAGGGAGGAGAAGTGGAGAAGGAGAAGTGGAAGTGGAGGAGATAAGGGGTGGGTGGGGAAGATATATATGGAGGATTAGGTGGTCAGGTGGTGATTCGAATTTCGAATCCCGTCCAACTTACTCGTAGTGCACTAGGGGTGGTGCGCTACAAGTAAGTGGCCTCCATTTTTTTCTGCAGGAAAAAACAATCTTTTGATCATAACTTTTTACTCTTTTCGAATTTTGAAAATCTAAAAAATCGCCAAACGACCAGAGGTGGTTGTGAGCGGATGCGAAATCTCGTTCTCGTCATTTTGGTATATTAAACGTTTTTTTCGAATTCGTATGCAAAAGTTACGGCTATTTTACCGTGGCATTATCTTTTTTTGCATAAAAAGTCGAAATTCATGTTTGTTAATTTTCCTACACACTAGACCACATTAACTACATACATGTGAAAGGATTTTATTTTTTGAATTGTTTATCATTTTCTTTTATTTTTTGCAAGGCTAAAAACGCGATCCGGGGGGGGGGGGGGGGTTGGTGCAGGAAACTTACCTGTGGCGCAATAGGCTAGGGTGCCCTACGGGTAAGTTTGCCCAGCTACATAGCAGGCCGCAACCCACATACCCGTAGTGCACTATGTCTGAGTGCGCTATAACTAAGTTTCACACCCGTAGCGCACCACGCGCAGGTGCGCTACGGCTAGGTTGTCTGCGGCCACCTATGCCCTGGCCCACAAGTAGCCGTGACGCACCACCCCCATGTGCGCCACGCTTACGGCAGTTAGCCTTAGGGCACCTATAGGCAGTGCGCCATGTCTATTTTACCCGTGGGGCACCACTAGCACGTGCGCCACGGATGTGTGGATTACCTATAGCCGTTTTCCTTGTAGTGACGTATCCTTTGACTACATCTTTGTAGCTGGGGTTAGCGAACGCAACACCCCATTTATCATGAATTTTTCATCGATCCAGTATTCCACATAATATATGAGCGACTCATGCAAGTCATGCATAATCTCCACGTGATCATCCATGCATGTGTTTTCTTCCATATTTTGTGAAAGAAACTTGTCAAGGAGCTCAGACTTCAGAAGCCTGACTTGTTCTTCGAACATCACCCTTAACTAGACGATTATCTCATACGATTGAGTGTACACAAATAGCTCACATAGTTTAGGTGCAATGCTGAACTGTATGGCACCTTTGGCACAGACGAACTTCGCACAATGATCGCGAAACTTGTCATAATAGTCGTCACTTGCACCAGCATTGGGAGGATCTCCAAGTGGGTCTTGTATAGTAAAGAGCGCAACATACTTTATGAGGACGTATTTTAAGGACCCGTCTACTCTAAGCAACTCATCACGAAAAAGGGAACCTTGGTTGAACATCAAGGGCTTAAGTGCCATGATCTACATAAACATTTGCAAAGATATAAGACTAAGATCATAATGTGAGTTCAAGTTTTATAGTCAAACTGTTACAAGAGCTCCCACTAAAATCATCATCCCCAAGATGGTTTTAGCGATCACACAATCCCTTTACACTATATCATCCCCGATCATCATGACCTTTGATATAGCTACCAGGGTGGACAAAACCCGTCGATCATATCGTTCATGTGACTCGTGCTCGATCTTTCAATATTATTGTGTTCCGAGTCCATCTCTGTACATTCTAGACTCGCCAATTCAACCTAAATATATTTGTAGTGCATACATGGCTTGCACCCACAGTATGCGAACGTCGATATGTTTAGCACTCAATCACAACTTGTTTATAACAATGTACTTTCTTGATGGTGCACACTTTAGGGAGAACACTAAAGTTGGTATTATTTAGGGATCATCCTATTTTACTACTGTCGCGTACCTAATACAACTAAGCAAAGAAAGATGCACAAAACAATATCACATGTAATTTCATAACTGTGATATGATGTGGTCCTTCAGGTCATGCGCCATGATCACCATCACACACCACACTTTGGTCCACATCACGCGCACTAGTATGATGCCATTTATGTGGATCTACTAGTTGGTTGTATTACATGAATCCTAGAAGGATCTGTGAATATAACCACATCACATTACTAGCCCCTCCTGCAACATAAAGTTAGTCGCTTCTACTTTATTAGTTGTAGATTTTACGTGGCTGCTAGGGCTTTTGAGATAGAACCATTCATATCTACGAACATCAATCACAAAAATAATCAAATAGTTGTCTGTACTACATACCTCTCGGAGCCCTCCGTTGTAAATTCCATATTAACTATTATGAGAGAGATAGACACCCGCTGGCCACTTATACGATACAAGCTGTATGTCAAGCGTGGAACTAGTCTCGCGTAAGATTACACGTAAGGTCAGCCCGAACGCTTCATCTCACAATGCCTCGATATGAATACACGTTAGAGGGTAACAACTAGATGATCGATTCCCACATTCAACATGTGTTCTACCCGTACTAGCATAACTACACATAGATCGGCTCTGATACCACTCAAGGGGTTCGTACGCGGAAAACATAAATTTTCCTAGCTATCGCAACACCCATGCCAAGATCTATCTATGTGTTAAGAAGTAACGGGGATGGAGTTACGGTAACATACCCTTGTAGACCGAACGCGGTTAATGTCCCACGGGTAACGTGGATGAATTATTCTTACTTGTAGCCAACCTCAGGGTCGTGTTGCTCCTCACCCGTCACCTCCTGGTCCTTACACGACAGCTCTGGTGCCACAAGTGGCAGCGCCCCCGAGGTATCGCACACATACGGTGTCCGACGACGACTCCAGTTCTCCTTGATCCAATCGGGATGCGGAAGTAGACCCTATGAAACTAGAATCCAGCAGCGCCACGGTGTGCTAGTGGTGTTATCTCCCTCGTGCACAGTTCTTCTTAGAACCGCACTTGCAAGATTCAACGGAGAGAAAGAGAGGGGAAAAATTCCTAAGGAAAAAGGCCTTAAGAAACTCCCTTTTAATTTATTGTTATATTTAATCCACCCATATATACCACCCATGTATGCCTTCTTGTATAGGGGAAAGGTGAGGACCCCTGTCCCTAAAGTCCTAATGTGGATTAAAAAGGAGGGAGGGGAGGCGAGTGGCTGGGTGGGCCCCACGCTAGCCCCACATGCCCGCGGCCCAGCTGGCTCGCGTGGTAGTGGCTGGCCAGGTGGGCCCCGCCCGCGTCCTACCATCTCGCCTCGAGCCTCGCGCCCGCCCACTGGCCCACCAGCGCCCCTTGCGCCTTCGTCCAATGATTAATAGCGGGACTAGGATGTCCATAATGACCCCCATGTATTCCACGAAACTCTATCGTTTGAACCATAAACTCCGTGTCCATATCCTTTTGTTTCTTTGATACATGTCCCCATGATATGACTCCGTTGTCAACTGGCATAAATGCTCCATGATCAGGAAACCCTTGATCATCGGTTTTCCCAATGAATTAGTTGAATAGAGGATATGAGGGACTTGGTTTGTTTACATACCACACCTGTATCAATGTTTTCTCTTGATATAGTTATAGCACAGTACGAAACCTTTATTCATTATTTGTCTCTAGGGTATATCTTCTTCATTAAGGTAGTCTCCAAACACTAACAAACTTTCCACGGGGCAAATCACAAGCTGAATGCCTCTAGATGACCCTAGCCGCCTAGGGTTTCCCACAAACCCCAAGAGTAACAAGAAATCTCGATGAACTCAAGGGGAATGAACTTTGGCTTCGTGGAAACGTAGATCAGGACCTCCTTTTGCTTTCTATCGAAGGGATTTGGCTTTGGTTGGGTAGAATGGGAGATCATCAAGCTTTTGGCATTTCAACAAGGAGAGAGATCTCAAAAAGAGATTATGAATGATTGACCTAACCTCTCAGTGGAGTTAAATTTAAACTTTGGAAGCCAAACTACATCCTACATTTTCCAAATGGCACTCAAACTAGTCAAGGGTAGTCGGCACTAGCTAGGATCCATGAATACTTTGAAGCAACTCAAACTATAGCTAAAAATCTTGTTTAAAAAAATATAGCTAAAGCCCTCAATATACAAACGTTTTCCCTCACAAAAAGTATATTATGACGTATTTTGATTGGTTCAGGCAAAACTTTGCCCAACAATTACTCTAGTGATATGTATTCTATGCAATACAAATGTCACAATTGTAAGAAACTAATTTTGATGACTATTCTAGTTACACTAGTTTTGTTTCACATAAGTTTCATGCATGAGTATAGACAGAGAAAAAAGAGTTCAGTCCACCTAGCAGCATAACTACATAGAGCATCAAACGTACAACTCAGGATACTCCTTTTGTTGATAGATCACCTCTACTGATTTGCTTTAGCTCATGAACTGCAAATCCAACCATATTTGCTCCAATGATATCCCAATCCAGTGAAAGAATATATTCCAAGCTAGTAGCTATACACTAGGAGATAGCAGAGGGCAAGACTGGTCGATCCATCATCCATGCATATGCATGATCCATACACATAAATATAACATAAGCACATCAACTTTGCACCTTTCTTGTGCATAACAAAAAGATGAAACCTTTCTTAACCTAACAGCTCTGTCTCATCAGGCACCTTGCACGCACATATACACTCTCCTAGCTAACTCGATCTCGTGTGCACCACAAGCAAGCGATCGATATATAGGCACATATACCTGCAAGCCCTTTAGGCAGGCAAGGTACCTGTTGAATGCTCCTGCTTGCCCTTGCCTGCCTTTGATAAAGCCTATTTATCTCACTATCCATCTCTCTACCATGCACGCACACTTGCACGCACCCATGTCTCTCCCTCCCCCCTTTTGCACTTTGTTCCTAGATCAACGGTTGTCTCGTCTTATTCTTTAATTCCCAACCTCTTTTGCTTTCTCATCTTCTAGCTTTGTTGGCTTCCTCCTCCGCTTCGAACATACGTGCATATGGGGCTGGCGCCACACGAGTATATGCATATCTGAGTAATCTCTAGGTGATGATATATAGCTAACTAGCTCGACATCTTCCATTGCGATCCAATATAATGGATTGATCGACACATCGGCCTTACATTCGTCCTAGGGTGAAGTCAAGGTTCGGCTTGGCGCCGACAACCAATTCGGTTAGTTGGAACGGCGACGCCATCAGGTAGGAGGCATTTTCAACATCGGGGCACTGCGACTGCACGTCCTGCAATTGTCAAGAGTGCAAGAGAAATTAATAAAGGACCAAATTAAGTAGACTCTCCGATGGCTTGATATATATTTGTAACAAAACATGCTGCCGACAATTTGCACTGATCATGGCTCAACAGGAAGCCGTCAAAAAGATGCATGCGATAAATGGAAGAAGGAATGATCGCTACTGCACTAACTAAGGAAAAAGCATATCATGGCCACTGGATGATGAGGCATCGGAGATAGTAATGATGATCACTTCCGTTGGGAAAAAAGGCATGTACGAACCTCAAAGGATTTCATGTCGCCTGGGTTGGCATCTCTTGATTTTCCATGGAACCAGGCCCCTCTGCTGCACAAGAGCAAAAGAAAGAAAGAGAGGAATTGAATTAAGTATCACCCGTCTTCTTTTTTTGTAGTATATCATGGGCTGACGAAAGAATCAAATGCCGGCCTATCTATCTACACATCTTTTTCTTCAGTGGGAGTCCATTTGCAAGCAACACAAGGGAGGGGGAAAAGGCAGGGAACAAAGCAACTCCAGCTTTTCACTGTTAAGATGCTGTCAATGACAAGCAGCTAGCTTTATCTGAGGGATTAACTGGAGGTAAAAAAGCTGTGTTCGTAGGTAGCTGCTTGCTGGATTAACTACTTTGCCATGTGACACGGCACACTGATCAATGCTTGTGTGTATGCACATGCACATACATGTACTCCAGTCAGTATCCAGATAAAATACATGCATGCCTCCAGTACATGGCTACAGTGGCCATGCAGAGTCCACAAGTACCCCAGTACGTGTGTAGGCATATGTGCCGGTACATGGACGCTTGGATGCGACTGTACAGTATACATATACAGATAGTATGTGTCTAGGAGCTACCCCTGGTCAAGCAAGAGAGATTAATTCCATATAATATATAATATGTTGCTTCTGATGTAACCTCTGGTCAAGATTCCGGTGTGTAGTGCTGCTATATTGCCTCCTTAATTAATTGTAGTTGTGGAAAGTATATATGTGTGCACTTTGGTACCTATGGGTAGATGGATATGTTTATTGAAAGTGGTCAATATAATATATTCGAGAGAGATGATTGCACCATCATGGGGAGCAGATGGAACAAAGGTAGAACCCTGGTGCTTTTTGTGAGCACTTGGAGGTGGTTGATATGGCAGTAACAAAGAAAATGAGACAAAGGAATAGGTGTTTGTTTTGCTAAAAGCAGGCAGTAGACTAGACTGGTTTGAACCCAAAAGTTGCCTTGATCTTCAGGTCATTTATATACTACTAAAAAAAATATAGTACTTCATTATACTTAATTGTGAAATGTGACAGTTGATTCTTGACGAATACTTGTAGGCAACATCATGCATGAGATTCTTGACGACATGTTTGTATACATTTGGGCGTACTTTGTTGCTTTAGCACTCTATGGGAAATTACCAACAGCTTTTGACCTGCAAGGCTCTGGAGTTATATCGATCTGCAAAGCAGTTTTCTGGGTCATCAGCAAGAATGTTTAGCTACTTAGCTAGCTGTGCCTCTCTGCCATTTCGCCTGAAATGGCAGAAAAGACGAAGCCCAGCAGTGTGGAGTAATTCTATAGTGCAAGCTAGGTAGCTGCTGTTTTCCATTAATAGCCCACTAGCTTGGAACATTTAGTTTGACGTAGAGCAATTCATAGTTATGGCAAGGGGACCCATCTATCATACTACTAATGTTTAGTTCAAACCGATCATCGCCAGAAAAGTATTAGAATTACTAGGATTTAGGTGTAGCTATCTATAACTCTCTCATGTGATATAGCATATATTGGAATAATGCAAAATGTGACCAACTACAATAGAACTTAACAATCTAATTAAGAAGCTATAGGAACGGGTTTGTTTGCATGTGTTGTGACCTTGAAGAGTTGTTGCTCCAGAGAGCACACATGTTGGATCCATGGTCGTTTCCGTCAAGATTTGATTGCTGAACTGAAGACTCAGACCCACTGGTGTTGGCGATGTCGAAGGAGCTGTCGTCAGGGATGTCTATGATTGTCTTGGCTTGTCCTGCAAAATAAATATTCTGGCCGGGTCAGTGGTCTGGTTACTCACTAGTGTGTGTAACTACTACTAATCCAATGATACTTCACCACAAGGAGATCGATCAATCGATCATACATACCGTAGGATGCAGCAGAAGCTGGTTTGTGATCAGTGGTCTTGATGGTCCGGTACATCTGCAAGATAAATAACCAAGTAATTAACTACTTCCAGCATGTGTAGTGTAGTAAGAAACATACATTAGCGACTAGTAGCAGTATTAAAGTCAAAGGTGTGTACGGGTCTACGGTGGAGCTAGCAATAACTGCGGCAGGAGGAGGAGCAGCATCAGCAGCATATATGCACAATTGGGGCATTGATGGCTCGATCAGCTACTGTGTGCAGGCAAGCAGGCAGAGAAGAGCCCCAAAGGGCAGAAATTAATTATTGAGAAATGATGCAGGGTTGTACTTGCCCCGTCTGCTCTTGCGCAGCAATGCATGGATGGATGGATTGATGCGTTTCATACTATCAATGTGCTGCTGAAGGAGCTGCTGTGTGCATTATGTATTGTGTGTGAGCAATGAGCAATCCATCCATCGTCCACGACGGTAGCTCATTCTCTCCGGTGTGGCTTTTAATGGCACGCATTTGCTTCGCATTGCTTGCTGAAGCTTTGTGCTGCTCAACTGCTGATCTCGAGTTTTTATTGAAAAGCTGAGCCCAGCCCAGCCCAACCCCCTCCTCTCCCCTAAAGCTCGCTCTCTCTCTCTCTCTCTCTCTCTCTCTCTCTCTCTCTCTCTCTCTCTCTCTCTCTCTCCCTCTTTCTGTACGAGAGGGAATTTACTGCTCAGAAAGCGAACTGTAAAATGACCATTCTTCCATGCACGAGCGAGATAATGAAAGAAGTAGTGAAACTGTAAAATGGGAGGAAGAACAACGAGCAAACAAGTACCGCGGTATTATTCCAGCAGGTAGAAATGAGTGTTATGGTCGATCTACTACCAGTGTATTTTTCTTCCATATCAAGGTGTTATTTATACTCCTTATTTGGGAACAATATATAGTGGAAGTAGATCCGTACGTACGTCAATAAGAGGACATGTGATCGAAGGAGCTCAAGCTAAGCAACTAACCAATAAACTAAACATAGTCGTCATCTCGAGTACATACCTGCAAATGAGACTTGACATGTGCTAAGGTTAGATCCTTCACGTCCATTAGCTCAAGAACTGACTTGGGTGTTGCTCCTGCACAAACCACAAAGCAAAGTATCAGAAAAAAACAGTACACCACAATTCAACAACAAAGAGCTTAGCTAAGCTTAGCATATCATAGCTTGTACTATATGCCAAGAACCCCATGAATATCTATCTTTTGAATGCTAGCAGGAGAACCGCTATAGATTCTGTCAACGGGAAAATTGATTCTTTGTCTAGTTAGCTAGTTATAAGAAGCAATTAATCAGAAAGTACAAACAAGCAGGCAGATTAAGCAGGCGAAAAGAAATGCGCACTTGTGTGCGCGAGCAAGCAAGAGCAGCACATACTCTCGTGGCCTCCGAGCAGCTCGACGGCGTGGACGAAGCGCGAGTGCAGCGACGTCGTCCACCGCATCCTCGGCGCGCGGGAGCCCCGCTTCGCCGGCGGCGCCGCCAGCCGCAGCGCGCCGGCCTTGCCCGGCGACCTTGGCCCGCCGGCTGCGCCACTGATCGCGTCGTAGCAATGCTGGTGGTTGTGGAGGTGGTGCTGGTGGTGGAGCTGGCTCTGGAGAAAAGGGAGCGACTGCGAGGTGTTGTATACGGGGATGCCGCGGATGGGCCTCATGGAAGCCAGGTCCTGCGCCTCGTGGTGGAGGATGGGCTGGGTGTGCTGCAAGAACGGCAGCCCGCCGAGGTGGCCATCGGCGCCAGTGCTGTGGAAGCCGCCGCCGGCTGCCGCTACCACGGAGGAGTATGCCCTGTTGATGGACGGGGCGGCGATGGTTGCTGCCGCTGATGCTGTCGTCGTCGCGGTGGTGGTTTCGAGAGCCCTCTTCCAAAACCCTAAGTCCATTGCCTTGGTGGCAGGGGGAGGAGGACTGATTTGAAGCTGAAGCTGCAGGTCCGGATGTGATGGGAACAGCTCCATTGATCTCTCTCCTCTACTTTCTGCAACTTGCAAAGAGCAAGTGCTGTAATATCTGCTGCCTCTGTGGACTTGTGGCTAGCTAGAGATCGATACGGAGTTGAACAAGGGTTGGTTGATTCGGCTGTTGGTTCGATTAGGGACGGAATTGAGGTGGAACTTGGAGGATTTCTTGCTGCTGCTTGGGAGAGAGTAGGGGGAGAGGAGTTCAGGGATGATGGGGGAAGAGAGAGAGAGAGAGTTGGAAACTTGGAATGGTAAAGGACAGGGGTGTCTGTTTGGATGTGTTGTGTGAAAAAGAGGTGAGTGTAACTTGTTGCTTGGAGGTGGCCTAGGATGGAAGATATAGATTGGTCTTTTCGTCCATACACCATGCCCTCCCTTTTACTTCACTTTTTTTCTTCCTCCTCTCCTCTTCTTTTTATTCCAGACACTCTCTCTTTTAAGGGTGTTTGGTGGCAGATTACTGTGAGAAAATGACACTTTTGATTGGGATGTATGCTTGGAGGAAGGCAAGACGACGTGAGGTATTATTCCCTTTCTGGGCTTTATGCCATTCTTCTTCCTCACGTGAAATTATACGCACCACAGTGCAATTCTATGCATAGAGACCAGCAACTATTATTGCCGCCCTTGAAATAGTGTGGATCCCCTAATTCATGTACTCCCTCCGGTCTAAATACAAGTCAATTAATTTAGATCAGGGGGAGTAGTAGAAGATTTACTCTCGGGGTTATAGATTTGCACATGTAGAACTCGTTAAAAAAATAGTTGAGATTGTAAGACCTTGTTTGGTACAGTACCGAAGTCTTTTGTAGAGATTATAAACGGAAGGCCAAGGCCCGGCTTCATAAATAAAGCCCCAAAAGGTAGTTGTACATTACACAAAGTTCATCCAACACCCAACACGATAAACCTGATCGATCAACAGTTGATGCATACAGACAAGGCCCTAGCAGAGCATAGGTAGAAGAGAAACAACATGCTAACTACGCTAGGAAGTTTCTTCATCTAAGCTCTAATCCTCGCGTGCAGCCTCCTAACCTTGTCCAGTGCCTCATCCAAAGTGCTACGTCCTTCGGTAACCCTCCAACTCCGTGTAAAGATAGACATTTGAATATTGTGTCAGCTGGGTTGGTAATCACTTTTTCTTCGACTGTAAGCTTAGTATGTATGTTCCAAACGGCCCAACATTGAGTCGGAAAGGTAAACTAAACCAAGCCGGAAGAAACTCGCCATGCCTTGGGATATGGCTAGGAAATCCCCAGCCTCGGCCGAGTCCCAATGGCAATGAATGAGTTACCCCACTCCACACTACAAGAAATTTGGCTTTTACAATGGACAATTTTCGTGGTTAAAGATCCGTTTTTCGTGATTAAAAAGTCTTGTATGATGGATAGCCTTTGTGGTAAAAGCCCATCACAAAAGAATCTACCACAGATTTTTTTCTGACCATGGCGGATCGCACCCTTCAGCCACGAAAACTTGTTCCGTCGTAGATCTATTCGCCAGTCGCGTTGACTACTAACGTCATGCAAACCACCACGTGTCAGCTGTCGTTAACGGCTGGTTACCGCCGTTAACGGTCACAAAAACCGTTGCAGAAGCCAGGCCCAGCTAAGTCCTGCTAAATATTAATTGGACGGGCCCATGAGGAGAGCCCAATAAGAAGGCGACCCGTTACTGTTTCGTCCCGCATTTTTTGAAATGGGCCCAAAAAATGAAGTCGGCAGCGGCCCGCGAATTTTTAGGCCCGGTACTGTTTCGGCCGACAGAAGACCCACATTGGTCGAATACTGTGCGGCCCGTTAATAGCCTGCGTCAAGTCGGTCCGGTACTGTTAAGGCCTACGGTTGGCCGTCACTGTTCTCGCAGCCAAGAATTTGGTTGCCAAATAGAAAAAAATCTCGTGGAGGCTCGAGATTCCCGGTTACCGCGGTAACCAAGAAATCTCGAGCGGTTACCGGACGAATTCAAAAATCAAAATTTGAATTGAAATTTGGACAGAAGGAGTTAATATGTGCTTAAGCTTTAATAAAACACAATACGTCATGTAGCTCACTGATTTGGTTTAGTTCACTTGTCCTGATGCATGACATCGCTAGTTCGATCCGCACAGCCGCCACTTTTTTTGCATATTAGATCTGGAACAAAATTAATCCGGTAAACCAAAAATATAACAAGGGAATGGAGACTCGAACTTAGGACGTCCATCAAACAGTGGGCATAAAGTGCGCTACCACTATGCCATGATATCTTTACAAGTTGTAATAGAAATACTTCCTATTTATTCACTGCAGGAAATTCAAATTCATAATTTTCAAATAAATCCGGGATTTTTTGATCGGTTTTACGATTTACCGAGGGTGCTCGAGATTCTCGGTTACCGGTCGGTAACCGGATTTACCGACCGGTAACCAAATCCTTGCTCGCAGCTCGTCCTGGGCTGCCTACTAACGACCCATCTTTGAGAAGGTCCGATACTGTTCTGGCCTTTTATTGTACCGTCCGTCAACTGTTCAGGCTCACAAGCGGCCTACTACTGTTCTAATCTGGTACTGTTCTAGCCTAGCAATATTGTCAGGCTGTTACTGTTTTTGTCTGGTAAATTTTTTCGGCCTGTACTGTTCTAGCTCGTTACTGTTTTGGTCTTTTACTGTTTTGGTCCATTACTATTGTGGTTTTTTACTGTTCTGGCCTATTACTGTTCTGACCCGTTACTGCTTTGGCCCGTTACTGTGCTGACCTGCCGCTATTCTGGTGTGTTAGTGTTCTGGCCTGTTACTGTTCTAGCATGTTACTATTACTACTTGCAACCTGAGGGTATGCCCATTACGTTCACGGACATCTACAGTTTTAGCTTTTCTAAAGTCCATGGAAATATCATAAAAGGTATATAATCTGCGAGCATCTTTTACTGTTCATGATAGGCCCTATACAAGATGGGCCAATAACAAAGCCCTATATTGTTACCTGATCGATCTGGCTGGCTCAGTTATGGTACCGCCTACCGCCATGCGTGGATGACGTCAACTAAATGCCTATATGTACTATGCGAGTTATCTAGATATTACATCAACTGCAAACTTTTTAAAAATATTATATATTATCAACACAAGGAAAAGAAAATTCAGCATTTCAGTTGACAATCAAGTTGATAGCAGAGTCCTCAATTTTCTTTCTCAATCCATCAACTGCATCTCCCTTTGAGTGTGACAGCTATATTGGGAAACCACCTTGAGACATGATCTTGTAGCCCCCTCTTTGGTGGCGGTAGCAATAATTGCAGTCTAAAACTAAATAATAACAAGTTAATATAGCAAACAAGACAAACTACTCATATCTAAGAATGAACCAGATAGAAATTATAACTGCATATACGCACTTGTAGAGCAGGAATGCAAACCACGAATGAACTATATAGTAGAGGATAGTTATGTCATTGCTTAGGACGAGCCAGGACCAGATATGAGATATAATGGCGTGGCTTGTTAACCTATAGAACATGACAAACAAGCATTAGACAAGTGTGCCTATAATGAAATGAGCAATCAAACAAAGTGTTTCTTAGAATTTCAGCAAATATAAACTAGTCAGGTCATTTCAGCAAATATATATGAAAGTAGTGGTATCTCCTGGAATGCAAGAGATGTTGAGTGACTCAAAGTTTGCGGTGAGCTACACAATGGCATAGAGTTACTGTCGCAACTAAGAATAAACCAAATAGAAATTATAACCGCATCATACCAGAACTTGTCAAGGAGGAATGGAAAACACGAATAAACTATACAGTAGAGAATAGTTATGCCGTTGATAAGGACGAACCAACACCAGATACGGAATATATAATGGCATGACTGGTGAACCTGTAGGCTGTGCAAACCAAAATGTTCAGTGTTCCCTTTCTGAGCTCTACGCAAAGAAAAAGAAAATAGTCAGTGACGAGGGGTTAACTCCTCAATGCCCATCGTAGATGGACTTAGGTTCGAGGAAGTGGGGAGCACTGGAGGCATCAATCAGCTAGCAAACAAGCACACAGGTGACATGAGGTTTACCCAGGTTCAGGCCTCGAAGAGAACCCTACTCCTACTTGCGTGCTCTTGGAATTATCGAGGAGTCCAAAGTTACAGGGGTGCGCAGATGCAATCTGGCGATGGTGTTGAAACTAGGGTTGCGGATATCCTCCTCGCCACCCCTCCTAGCCTTTATATAGATAGGCTAGGTCTCAGGATAGCAGGCCGAGTCGGTTACATATTAGGGTTTCCCTTCAAATTTCTATCTTTTGTATGCCGTGTTCTGCAAGGAGTCGAAGTCTCCCAGGTCACCCGAATCTCGACTGGGCCTTAGCAACGTCGTGGGATTCTTCTGGGCTGAACCGTATATGCTGATCTCGAGTACCTGTAGGGTATGCCCATTGATGGCTCAAAATGTATCGAGCTCGTTGGGGAACCCCAAGAGGAAGGTATGACGAGCACAGAATCAAGTTTTCCCTCAGTTATGAAACCAAGGTTATCGAACTAGTAGGATCAAGGAAACACCTCCAAGGTGTTGTTTCCAACTTGGAATCCTGTACAACACAACCACAGAACTTTGCCCCCAACTTACAAAGAGGTTGTCAATCTCACCGGCTTTGCTGAAAAACAAAGGATTAAACGTATTGTGTGGAAGATAGTAATTGCTTGTAGAAAGTAAAATGTAAATTGTAGATTTATGGTGAAAAAATGGACCGGGGTCCATAGTTCACTAGTGATGATTCTCCTTAAGATAGATGGAATGTTGGGTGAACAAATTACAGCGGGGCAATTGACAAACATCGAGAAAGCATACATGCATATACTAATCATCTTGACTCCTATGAGATTTGATTGGGCATTACAATATTATACATAGACCGTAATCCAACTAGATCTATGACTAATAATCCACCTTCAGGTTATCATCTGAACCCCCTCCAGTATTAAGTTGCAAGCAACAGATAATTGCATTATGCAAAGTGTGTAAAGTAAACAATATGATTGTTCTATGAACAAAGGATTGTTGTTTTCTCCCTAGTAGCAACATCACATCTAGTACCTTAGAGATTTCTGTCACTTCCCTAGATTCCTAGAGGCATGAACCTACTATCGAGCATAAATACTCCCTCTTGGAGTTGCTAGCATCTACTTGGCCAAGATAGCTACTAACAACAGAAAGCATGCAAGATCACAAATAACATAGACATGATAGAATCAATAATCAATCTGAAATAGCACCTCAATATCCATCGGATCCTCGCAAACACAACATGTAGAATTACAAATAGATGATCTTGATCATGAATGGAGCTCACAAGATCTAAACATGGTAGCACAAAGGAGGAGAACCAACCATCTAGCTACTACATGGACCCGTAGTCCAGGGATGAACTACTCACGCATCACACCGGAGGCAGGCATGGTGATGAAGAAGGCCTCCAGGGTGATCTCTCCCCTCCGGCAGGGTGCCGGGAAGAGCTTCATATCCCTCCCAATCTAGGGATGGAGATGACGGCGGCTACAGACTCTTTCGTGGAATTTTTAATCGGGTACTTAGGGTTTTCGTCCCGAGGGGTCTTTATAGGCGGAAGGGCTAGGTCGGTGGAGCACCAGGGGGCCCACACCTAGTGGTGGCGTGGCTAGGGCTGCCGCGCCACCCTTGGGTGTGGCCGCCCTGGTTACCCGCTTCGTCTCCCCTCCGGACTCTATGTTGATTTGGGTAAAATATTGACTTTGGCTTTTGGCCGGTCCAATTTCGAGAATATTTCCTTACTAGCTTTTCTGAAACCAAAAACAGCAGAAAACAGGCAACTGGCACTGTGGCATCTTGTTAATAGGTTAGTTCCAGAAAATGTGTTAAATACTCCAAAGTGTGGACAAAACATAAGAAAGTAGATATAAAACAAGCATGGAACATCAAAAATTATAGATCCGTTTGCAACGTATCAACATCCCCAAGCTTAACTCCTGCTCGTCCTCGAGTAGGTAAGTGATAAAAAAAGAAGAATAATTTTTGAGGTAACATGCACCATCACAATCCTTGATCAAGGTATTTATAAAACATTGATAGCTAAGATCATAGTACTTTAACATAGCATGAAATATATAGTTCTAACAATAAGACATAGCAACTATGTTGTAACATAAAAAGGTACAAACAAAAGATTCATGAATAACAATGCTTTTGAAAGACATTTGTTTGTTTCACATATAGAAAACATAATGAGAATGGTATTCAGCTTGTCCCTCATAGTGTAGCAAAACATAAATGCATAGGACACCTTCAATGTTCATAACGGTGACTAGATACAAATAGTTTAAGAACAAGCAATATCAAAGTTATAAATCAATCAACAAGTTTTGGGACAATGCACATTAAACTAAGAATGACCACTATGCTCTCTCAATAGGTGCATAAAGATAGAAGATGGAGACTCAACATAAAAGTAAAAGAAAGGCCCTTCATAGAAGGAAGCATGGATTCAAGTCTCATAAAGAGCTTCCAAAAATTATGGTACTTATTAGCTTTCAGCTCTCATTGCCCCTATCATAAGCATCTTTAGGTGGTTAAGGTTAAAGTGAACAAATATGAGGATATGCTTGACAAGTTATAAGTCGAAATCTCATGCCCCTTACTTACGAAGACCGAAGCTCATGCTACTCAACTTTTGTCACGAGTAAGTTCTTGTCATTGTAAGTGCATGTGTATCATAGAGAACCGCCAACGGGGTACCCCTTGCCCCATGATACAGGAGCTTTCCCATATCAAAATGACAAGGAAAGCAGACAATGAGCATCTCAGCGATCTTTTTATTTGCCATTTGCATAGGTTTTTATTGAGGATGCTTCATAGATTGCTCACTATGGTTATGCTGCAAGTTTCCACCATGATTAGGCATGCCTTAGGCTAGTGTCCCAGGCGTTTCTCTAACACATATACAAACTTCATGAGCTTACAAGCTCCCCTTTTATTTCACACCTCGGGATCCATAAGCAAAAGAACATGATATCAACCAAATAAAGTGCAATGTTGAAAGCGTTCCCCATGGTAACATGGTTCTGCTAATTCACAACTTATAAAACGCAAGTATATACGCAACATAGATGGGCACAATGGTTCAAGTTTATTAAGTGCAAGAAAAGTAAAGTGTGCCATCAAGTTTGTGAGAGTTTTAATCACTAATTTTCACATAACAAATTTAATTCGGAAGGTAGATAACAACATGAATATACTTGGATTAGCAAATGCTAATAGGTAGGTATGGTGGACTCTTTGGAATAACTTGGTTTTATTTGGAGTTGGATGCATGAGTGGAACTCATACTTGGTATGGAGGCTAGCAAAAGACTGGGAGCGACCAACTAAGAGAGAAATAATGGCCATAATCATGCAAAGCGACAAAACATTATTAATTAAAGCATAAAGTGATATTACAAGTCGAAAAATAAATGATCATAGAGGCTATGGTGACTTGGTATAGTCTTAACATGGTGTGAGCATGCGCCAAGTCAATCCAAATAAAGCATTAAAAGAGAATACCACAATATTATGCTTTAATATGCTAAAACAACGCATGATTCTTTCAAGGCACATTAAGCAATCTCAATTATTTTTAACAAGTCATGCTATAGCAAAAATCACTAAGCAAAAAGGCAAAAAAATATCAAGCATGACATGACAAAGCCTAAGCCACAACCAAAAACAAGACTCCTTTTATAACACTTAAGCATGAACTTTTCCTACTCTTTTCCAATCTAAACCAACTTATTTGAAAACTAATGTATGGATGCGGGGGTCCAACCAATTTATTGAAGCAAACCAAACAAAAGAAAACTAAAAATGAAAACAAAGACGCTCCAAGAACAACACAACTGTGCATGAAACAATAAAAATGAAGTGTGTGGAAGAAAACCTCAGATTTTTATTGATGAAGAAGGGGATGCCTTGGGTATCCCCAAGCTTTGACGCTTGTACTTATTGAATATTTCTTGGGGTGACACGGGTGGCATCCCCAAGCTTGAGCTTTTCTCCATACTTCATCTTATCACGTTATTCTTCCCTACACTTAAAAATTTCCTTCATACAAAACTTCACACAATCTTCATTAGCAACATTAGCGTACTCAATATAATAAGTCTTTAAGTTCAGTTTCAACACAAGTAAAACTTTTATTTAAACACAAGCTACTGTAGCAATTCCTTTTAAAAGTTCAAGTGATCAAGGAGAACTCAAAGAGAAAGAGATTAAGAGAGAAATGCAAATAAAGGCAGAAATCTGTCAAAACATACCAGCAGGTAAAAACCAATTTTTTCGAAGATCTTATGTTGCTCAAATCGAAAAGTGTTGAACTAAAGAAAGTTAGATAACAACCTGGTCAGAAGCACAAAACATTACAGCTCAATTCAACGTACAGAGATTTTTTACGAATTTTTATAGTGAAGCGCAAAAATCTGTTTCGGGACAACAACTTTCCCAAGTCTTACTTCTCTCTCATTAGACATTACTATTGGCACAAAAACCACACAAAAGGATAAGGAGCGGTTATTACAGAGGTAATAACTTCCAAGACTCAACAAAAGACTCCTAATGAAATTTGGGTTATCTCCCAATAAGTGCTTTTCTTTAACGCATTTGAGCTAGGCATAAGAAGCAAGAAAAGAATCAAGTATTCTCAAATGAAGAAGCATTAAGATCAATACCAGAAATATGTTCAACAAGGAAAGGTATCTCATCCAAATAAGTTCTAGAGGATCCTCTCTCAATGCCCTTCGGTTCATTATTTTCATCAAACAGGTTTTTAGGAACAATCCAATCAAAATTCTTTTCTAAGGCTTCATGCATTCCTACAAGTTTAAAAGGTATTGGTATCTTAATTTCCTCCCCATTAGGTTTGGTTTTGTACATCCTTTCTCGTGTACCAGTAACATCTACACATGAGCCTAGCATATTAAAACGATCGAAGACTTTTCTAGCTTATTTAGCAACATCATAGAATTCCTTAAGCAAAGTTTCCAGAGTGAAGTCTCTTTTTTCAGTATCCTCAATATCTTTAAGTTTAAGAAACATCACTTGCATTATTGGATTAAGGTTAACAAACCTTGATTCCAAAATGTGGACTAGAGAAGCTGCAGCAATTTCATAATTTGGAGCAAGTTCTGCTAGGGATCTATCCTCAATATCCTCATGCTTGCTAACATGATTAACGAATTCTTTAATATTATGTTTCCCAATTATAAAGCCACTAACTATTGAAAGATCTTTCAAGGTGAACTTAGGGATCAACATGGTGAGCTAAGAACGAGGTACCAACTATAGAAAGACCTAATTTTTTTGTGTCTTTGATAAAGGAAGCAAACTAGTACGACTATTTTTTTGTGTGTTTTTCATAAAGAAACAAGCAAACAAATTAGAAATAAACTAAGCAAAACAAATAAAACAAAGTAAAGGGATTGGTTATGAGGGACTCCCCTTGTGAATATGTCCTTGAATCCCCGGCAACGGCGCCAGGAAAAAGTTGCTTGATGGCTCAAAATGTATCGAGCTCGTTGGGGAACCCCAAGAGGAAGGTATGATGAGCACATCAACAAGTTTTCCCTTAGTTATGAAACCAAGGTTATCGAACTAGTAGGATCAAGGAAACACCTCCGAGGTGTTGTTTCCAACTTGGTATCCTGCACAACACAACCACAGAACTTTGCCCCCACTTACAGTGAGGTTGTCAATCTCACCGGTTTTGCTGAAAACAAAGGATTAAACGTATTGCGTGGAAGATAGTAATTGCTTGCAGAAAGTAAACAATAAACAGTAGATTGTAGATTGATGGTAAAAGAATGGACCGGGGTCCGTAGTTCACTAGTGGTGATTCTCCTTAAGATATATGACATGTTGGGTGAACAAATTATAGTGGGGCAGTTAACAAACATCAAGAAAGCATACATGCATATACTAATAATCTTTTTTTTGACCTGGGACTGTGAGGAAAAAGCCCCACAGTAATTTATTAAGAAAGAGAGGACCAATTACAAATTACAAAGAAAAGTATGTACAAACCAAAAAAAGAACTACTACTGCTACTACTCAACATGGAGGCCTTTGCTTGGCAAAATCTAGGCTCAAGGCAAAGCAACTATCCAAGCTAGAAGTGGAGCTTTATATTTTCTTTTAATCCGATACTGAAGCAAAGAAATATCATTGATGAATCCTGATTTCCAACGTGTAAAAGTTGGTCTTTCCTGGTTAAAAATATTTCCATTCCTCAATAGCCAAATATCCTAGCATGCTAGCATCATTACTTCCATAAAGAAGATGTGACTGAAATCTTTCTTGGCATTCTCCATAATCACCTGTATGTCATCATGTGGTTGCCAGGATATTTGCAGATAGTTCCAAATCCTCCTACTGAAATTGCAGTCAAAGAAGAGGTGAACTCGGTCCTCATATACATGTGATGGGCATAACTCACAATGAGTGTCGTCAGTGACATGCCCGTGTCTTCTTTGTATGAGATCTCTAGTGTTCAATCTATCTCTCAGAAGTAACCAAGCGAACACCTTAATTTTCATCACACAACTAGATTTCTAGATCCAATTATAAACCTTTGGCACCTGGATATGGTCATGAATTTGTTTATAGAACTGACTAGGTGTGTAGTTTTCCCCCCAAGTATATGTCCAGGAATCATTTGATCATACATGCATATACTAATAATCTTGACTCCAATGAGATTTGTTTATAGAACTGAGTCCTCTCTGTCAGCCCAATGAGATTTGTTTATAGAACTGAGTCCTCTCTGTCAGCCCACCTATTCGCGATCTCCATCAGGTGGTTGATTGTTTTGGGCTTCGAATGGCCCAGCTCCTCCCTAAGTTCTCTATGGTGTATGCCGCTGTTGAATGCGTCGAGTGCGTGATCCTCAGAGATGTCCTCTGCAGAGTTTTTGATGACGGACCACCTACGAATGTATGAGCACAATGACTCGCCAATCTTTTGATAGTAGGCTCTTAATTCTTCAATTGACGCGGGACTTTTGTAAGTTCCCTTGAAGTTCCGCATGAAGCTGTAGACCAGCTCATCACAGCTGTGGATCGATCCGCGTGGGAGGTTATTAAGCCATGCATGAGCGGTGCCTTGCAGTTGTAGGTGGAGGCATTGCATGGCCGTGCTCGTGGTTCCGCCGTGCAGCCTAAAGGAGGAAATATGATCCTCCAGCCAAATCTTTGGGTCTTGGAGGCCATCAAATTTAGGGTTCTCTGATAGGAGTTTGAACCCTTTTGGCATTCACTTTTGCTGTATGGATCTGGGAAGCAGCTGGCACCGCAGAGCTCCATCCCATCATCTTCTGAGTCAGTCGAGCGAACACGCCTTGCGTGCATCTTGTCGACCTTGCGTTGTGTGATGCCATCATGCACGTCGTAGTCATAGTCATGTCGTTGTGAGTAGCGTCACCGTGACAAGTCGTGGTCGTCGTCGCTAGAAGAGGAAGGAGAGTAGTATTTGGCTAGAGCCTTGCCTTTCCTTGGCTCCGGTGTTGGATCCTTGGTGAGCATAGCTTCGACTAGTCCTAGGCCAGTGATCGTAGATCGGTGCATGGTGGAACGTGGGTCCCCAGCTGGCGGCTGGTTGCCGAGCAGGTACATAGTGGCTGCCAACACTGCTGCTTGTCGAGTTTTCGGGAGCATGTTGCCCCGCGTGTCCACCGTCATGGATGAGAAGTCGAGGAATCAAGTGGCCTCTTCTCACTGCCTACCAGTGAGGTGAGTCCATATTCCCCAGCGATCGTGGGTACTGCTCGCCTCCATTGTTCTGGACTGGCGCATCCGTAGGTGGGGGTGACCCGGGTGGTGGCGGTGGCGCTCCGTGAGCCACGACACCTAAGGCAGCTCCATAGCCTTGGTTTATCGCATCGCGATTCATCTAGGCCAGGCCTTTGTGGAGCCTAAGGAACTCGCGGCAGTCCTTCAGGAGGTGACTGGATTTCTTCTGGCCGTCATGTTTTTCAATGTAGCAGTGTACGTTGCAAGGTCCAGATAGTTTTTCCTGGATAGATGTTCTAGGTGCCTCATCACGGGTACGCCATTGCAATACTTGCGTGGTTCTCCTGCTATCGCAGTATCCACCACTGCGGTATCCGTTGTTGCGGTTGTTGTCGATGCACTTGTCAGCGTAGCCAGCCGCGACCATGTCGACTTCCTCACGGTCCTTGTAACCGCACATCCCATGTTTTCCTCGGAGATTGCATCTGCGACCGAGGTTGTCGTCATCATCCGAGTGGGCACGGTTGTTTTTCACTAAGTCCTCTCTGCCAGCCCACCTGTTCGCGATCTCCATCAGGTGGTCGATTGTTTTGGGCTTTGAACGGCCCAGCTCCTCCCTAAGTTCTCTGCAGCGTATGCTGCCATTGAATCCGTCGATTGCGCGATCCTCACAGATGTCCTCTGCAGAGTTTTTGATGATGGACCACCTCTGAATGTATGAACACAATGACTCGCCAGTCTTTTGATAGCAGGCTCTTAATTTTTCGATTGACGCGGGCCTTTTGTAAGTGCCCTTGAAGTTGCGCATGAAGCTGTAGACCAGCTCATCACAGCTGCGGATCGATCCGCGTGGGAGGTTATTAAGCCATGCACGGGCGGTGCCTTGCAGTTGTAGCTGGAGGCATTAGATGGCCATGCTCGTGGTTTTGCCGTGCAGCCTGAAGGAGGAAATATGATCCTCCAACCAGATCTTAGGGTCTTGGAGGCCGTCAAATTTCGGGTTCTCTAATGAGACTTTGAACCCTTTTGGCATTCGCTTTTTCCGTATGGCTCTGCTGAAGCAGCTGGCACCATAGAGCTCCATCCCATCATCTTTCGAGTCAGTCGATCGGGCACGCCTTGCGTGCATCTTGTCGACCTTGCGCTATGTGATGTCATCACGCATGTCGTAGTCATAGTTGTGTCATCATGAGCGGCGTCACCGTGACAAGTCATGGTTGTCGTCGCTGGAGGAGGAAGGAGAGTAGTATTTGGAGGAGGAAGGAGAGTAGTATCCGATGCTGGATCCTTGGTAAGCACAACTTCGACTAGTCCCAAGCCAGCGATTGTAGATCGGTGCATGGCGGAACGTGGGTCCCCAGCCGGCGGCTGGTTGTCAAGCAGGTACATAGTGGCTGCCAACACTGCTGCCTGCGGAGTTTTCGGGAGCATGTTGCCCCACGTGTCCACCGTCATGGACGAGAAGTCGAGGACTCGAGTGGCCTCTTCTCGCTCCCTACCAGGGAGGTGAGCCAGTCGAGATCATCTTCTGGCGGCTACCTGCTCATTGCCTTTGGAGGAGGATCCTCCGATGGAGCTGAGCTCGTTGGAGGCTCGACTCGTCCGCTGCCCTTCTACGCTCTTCAAGCTGGGCGATTACTTGTTGCTGGCACTTGAATTCCTCCTTAAGTAGCCAGTGATAACCCATCAACATCTCTTGTGATGAGTTTGGTTGTAGGGGGTTACCCTGTAGGGCCTCCCTGCAGCGAGCCACCTCAGCATCATTGAGCTTGATCAGCACGTGCTCTCGGGTATGCTCATTTGCAGGGAGGTGCGACTGATCCTCTGGGATGGGTCCTTCGCCAGGAGGACGGCCTGTTGGCCCGTTGTGAGTGGGGGCGCTGATGGAGGGGCTACCGTTCGCGACTAGGATGCCACCGCCAGTACCGGTGTTATCTCGAGTGCTACTGTTGCCGCCCGTGTTGATGACGGCGCACATGTAATGGCTAGGGAAGCTGTTGCCCCCGCATCTTTCAGATCCAGAGCCATAGGCACTGTCTTCTATTGCCTGATCGCCCAAATTGGACTCACAACTATTGTCACTGTCCATATTCCCGACTAATGTCGGGGCATTGAGCTTGCTTAGGGTGCCGATCAGTGGTGGAAACCACGATACAGGAGCATTTGCGGGAACCTTCGGCTTGTCAGGGAGGTGAAGTGTGCCTAGCTGACCAACTTGGAAGAGTAAGCTCCCGATCTCCAGGCCGATTCCGTCGCCCACAGACTCGAAATCCGGGCGAGTGGCTGACATGTGGATGGTGAAGTCGAAGGCACCAAAAAGGAGGCGAGTCTCCGCTCCTGCAGAGTCGTAGATCACGGTTGATGGGGCCGAGGAAGCGCAACATCAGCGCTCCCTATTCCCACAGACGATGCCAACTGATGAGGGGTTAACTCATCAATGCCCATCGTAGATGGACTTAGGTTTGAGGAAGTGGGGAGCACTGGAGGCATCAGTCGGCTAGCAAACAAGCACATAGGTGACATGAGGTTTACCCAGGTTCAGGCCTTGTAGAGGACCCTACTCCTGCTTGTCTGCTCTTGGAATTATCGAGGAGTCGAAAGTTACAGGGGTGGACAGATGCAATCTGGCGATGGTGTGAAAACTAGGGTTACAAATATCCTCCTCGCCACCCCTCCTAGCCTTTATATAGATAGGCTAGGTCTCGGGATAGCAGGCCGAGTTAGTTACATATTAGGGTTTCCCTTCAAATTTCTATCTTATGTTTGCTGTGTTGTGCAAGGAGTCGAAGTCTCCCAGGTCACCTGAATCTCGACTGGGCCTTAGCAACGTCGTGGGATTCTTCTGGGCTGAACCGTATATGTTGATATCAAGTACATGTAGGGTATGCCCATGTTAGTCAGTGTTGCAGCTTTTGAAGAACCAGATGGCAACAACAAAATTATAATAGAACTAGCACAAAAAGTTTGAACAAGTACTATAGGATAACAGAACGATGCTAGGGAGGAAATTATAGAAGGAACTTAGCTCGGGAATAACCATATAGATTCAGTAACTGTGGAGCAGGGAATCCACACTAATATTTTCTACTAACATTACATTTTGCAAGAACTACACAATAGCAGGCAATTACTCGTGTACGGAGTAGCTAAGGACATGTGCATGACAAAATATCAAACATGTGCATGACTTCAAATTTGTAGAGCAGTGAATGCAAACCAACATGTCTAATGACCTTGTATGTACTAGCACGAAGAACATGAATGCCTAGTGACTTGTATGTACTAGCACAATTACAAAAATGCAGTTCACCGCGACAGGCTTGAACCTACTATACTACTGAAAAAACAAAAATGGGTTGCAAATTTGGTTACCTTGGTCATGCGAGTGATGTCCAGATCATTGAGGATGCTATAGTTGTGGTGGCTGTTAGCGTCAGGGAAGTAGATCTTAGGCCGTCGATGCCGGTGTAGTCAACGACGATGCTTGTGCAGGTGGTCTGGAGCGGTGGACATGGAACTTGTTGAACTAGATCCCTTCTGGTGGACTACAGTGAAGCGGCTCCAGTACGGTTGGATAGCTTTCAGCGGTGGGGAAGCAGAGCGTGGGCGGTCGATGACGCCATAGGCGCGGTCAGCGAGACCACAACTCCGGTGGAGTGGCAGAGAGACCCGGTGAACTAGATCCGATGGGGTGGGCGTCGATGGAGCGGCTCTAGGGCGGTGCACGAGCCGGAAGTTCAAGCGGCTCCGGCCGCTGTGGAATTTCCGCCAGGCGGTGCGCGCGGTGGTCGTGGAGGTGAGGGAGATGAGAGAAGCCTGGGATTTTGGGAGGGCCAGCGCAAAAAACTGCACAAATCGTGACTATGGAGGTGAATAGAAAAATAATTACGATCGTCTCCCCAAGATACCAACTTTAACGTTCCCATAGGGCATATTAACAATGGGTAGAATGGGAATTTTAAAGTCAAAAGTTTTTGAAATGGAGGGGCGTGAAATGCTTCAAAGTCGGTGTCTGATTTTGCCGCTCGATTGAGATTTTGAATTTGGCTAATAATAGAAAAATGGTAATCCTGTGGTGGGAGATTTTGCCTCAGAATTTTTGAAACAATGGGGCGGGAAATGCTTCAAGGTCGTTGTGTGATTTTGCCGGCCAATTGAGATTTTAATTTGGCTACTAGACAAACAATAATAATAGAAAAATGGTACTCCCTGGTGGGAGATTTGCCTCGAAGTTTTTGAAATGGTGGGGCGGGCAATACTTCAAGGTTGGTTTGTGATTTTGCTGCTCGACAGAGATTTTGAATTTGGCTACCGGACAAATAATAATAATAGAAAAATAGTACTCCATGGTGGGAGATTTTTCCTCAAATTTTTTGAAATGGTGGGGCGGGAAATGCTTCAAGGTCGATGTGCAATTTTGCCGCTCGATTGAGATTTTGAATTTGGCTATCGAACAAATAATAATAATAGAAAAATGGTACTCCATGGTGGGAGATTTTGCCTCAAAGTTTTTGAAACGGTGGGGTAGGAAATGGTTCAAGGTCGGCGTGTGATTTTGCTGCTCGATTGACATTTTGAATTTGGCTACCGGACAAATAATAATAATATAAAAATGGTACTCCGCGGTGGGAGATTTTGCATCAAATTTTTGAAACGGTCGGGTGGAAAACGCTTCAAGGTTGATGTGTGCTTTTGCTGCCTGATTGAGATTTTGAATTTGGATACAGGTCAAATAATAATAATAGAAAAATGGTACTCCCTGGTGGGAGCTTTTGCTTCAAAGTTTTTGAAATGGTGGGGCGGAAAATGCTTCAAGGTCGGTGCGTGATTTTGCTGCTCGATTGAGATTTTGAATTTGGCAAGATTCCAAGTAATACTAAAAAATGGTACTCCATCGGTGGGATATTTTCCCTAGAAATGTTTGAAATGGAGATGTGCGAATTGCATATGAGTCGGTGGGGATTTTGCCACCCGATTTTATGATTTTTAATTTGGCTAGTGATGACAGCAAGTGCACAAATTGTTTGTAGCTAGTTTCAAAATAAAGATATCGATCCCACAGGGAGCAGGAGTCTGAAGTCTAATAACTCTTGAATTAAATACTGAAATAGAAATGCTAAATGACGTTCTAAGTAACAAGATAAAATGTGAGTTTTGTGTAAAAGATATGTTTGGGTTTGCAAATAAGAGAATAATAAGTAAAGTAAAACAACTGAACACAGATAGTAAGTATCGCGTATGTAAAGGAGATTTGAAATTGCAATGGGAAAAGCATTCTCAAGGAGTAGCGGGTACACCTCTAGCATTATAAAGAGCTAAGGTAAAGATTATTATCATGAACATTATCAACTGTGTATGTGTGGGAGGAACTCGATATTTGAAAACATAGGCCACAACCACTTCTCACATCATCCTCATAACCACAGCAGACATCAATCGAATTATTGCACTATTAAGGGACTTAATCCCGTAGGACGTATTCCTTGGCATGGATAGTGTTCTGTGAGTTTCCTCGGTTCCCAAGTTGATACGTAAGGGGTGCCAACAACTTTATAGTCACTGTAGGTGCTAACACCCCCGTCTACCAACAAGTAGTTCCGTCCATCAAGTCCCCACAAGAGGCAAATATTGAGAGGTCGACTTCTCCCAACATCAAGATGAAGACAATCTAACACATGGTCACAACGATGAATATCATAATAAACTTTATCTTATTTCAATCTCATACTAGGGTTTCTCCATCTCCCCAAGAACTAATGATCTACTTAGACATGGAGGCAATCAACATCATGGCAAATAACAATGGAATCTATCACAGATGAATAGTACTTCTATAAATCCACAACGAGTATGGAAATTACAACAAGATCTAGACAAGATGTAGATGGGATGGATGGAGATGGTGGTGATGCAGCGGTTGATGATGAAGATCGATGCCTTAGCCTCTCAGATATGCGCAGGGCGAAGATGGATCCCTGGTGGACGAGTCCCCCCTCCAGATGCCTTCCAGAGGTTAGGTTTCGGAGATTTTTGGTTGTTCTGTATGTCGTCTCTCTGATCCAGTTGCACGGGGTGAAACAATTTGAGGAGGCGGTGGTGGTGCCAACTATACAGCGGGAACTATACGGCTAGAAAATTATTCCCGCCATATAGTTGGTCATTAAACCTTCTGGATGCCTCGATCGCTTCGGGTTTTCTGCTGGTGTTATTGATATTTCCCAAATAAATGATTTACATTGTTTTTGACTCCTTTTCAACCTGATACAACTACTCCAAGAATTGTATCCATTGTATCCATCATTTGTCTCGATCCTGGGAAAAATAGACATAAAATGTGCGCGCGAATGCCGTAAAATACCAAGATCCTTCAACTACAGTGCAAAATAATAATATAAAACATGATGTAAATATGCACTCATCAACTTCCCCAAGTTTAGACTTTTGCTCGTCCCGAGCAAGTTTAGCTTAATGGATGTGATCCTCATATTCATGAAGCTGAGTTGATAAAATAAATGAGGCAGTTGCAGCATCTGTTTATCCTATATGATACATAGGAATAAGTTCATGAATAGTACCTTACTCGAACCATCTGAATAATATTAGTAGGCTTCCACACCTTAGCATTCAATAGTTCACAAAAGATTACTCTCAATATGATGTAAAAGTATTCAGTTCTACTAAATGAGTTAGCGAGGTAGTCCCAAGTTTTTTTGGATTAACATATTCACTTGGGATTTAAAATCTCAAACGCTTCTTTGTCATATTACAATATAGTGGTTTATGCCTATTTTCTCTTTGCACATTCACTCTTTTTCTTCTCTTTTTTATATATATGCTTACATTTTTGTTTAAGTTCATGTAGGAATTCAAAGTTTAACGATCTCAATTACCAAATTCCAATTGTATATGAAGCAATCTTTATAGCTTGAATATTCTACCTCGTCTTGTTCTCACTCTAATATTATAGCACTTTTAATTTTCCATTGTTCAAGGTTTATTTTTCAACTTAACTGATTAGATAATTTTCTTTGTAAATCAAACCATGAACTTACAACATATCGACCAAATTATCTTTGTATGTTCCATTAATACCAAAATGGTGTGGAAGACTCCTATTTCTATCATCAAGTGCAAATAAAATTATACTCAAGCCATTCATATATCCAATAGGACAACGCAAACTCAATATTGCTCCATATATGATAATAAACTCAGAATTTCATAAATGGGATCGACTATTCCTGAAGGTAATTCTAATGACGCAACTTTATTTCTAATTTGAACTAATGCAAAACTAAAATAGTAATGTAAAACTTAGAAGATAGATTCCAAGGTCTTAAAGATCCCCCCAAGCTTGGAATCAAGCCATGCGTGATCAAATAATCCCTTGCGATTATTTGATACTGTGATTATTGTAGATCACTATGGCGCCATGGCCAGCAGTATCTTCTCTTCACATGACAGCTTGAGACGGAGGGATTGATTGACAACCTCTAATTCTTTAACACATAGCTTGTAGAAAAGATTATTCCTCTCCAGCACTTTCACTTGTTGTTTAATGAGCTCATTGTTATCTTGAAGGATTTGTATCGCCTTAAGACTCATAGAAAAACCTGATTCGGTTGTCTGCTTAATATCTTCATCAAGTTTATCAAGATAAAGTAACAACAACTGAAAATATTTGGGTGTCCCTGGTGTCTCCTTGTCCATCTCTTAAATCTTCAGCTAGAGGGCTTTCAACTCCCTCTTCCAGCGTTCATTGTCGGTGTCGAGGAACTCCATAGGGTCGATCTTAATCTCCTTGCCTTGCTCACTATTGCTCCTGATCTCCATAGGAACTTCTCTCCTTGGCTTCTATCCCTTGGTTTGTGTGTCCTCACGTATGAATAAAAGGTAGATTGATTTCTGGAGATTATGATTAGAGAGAGACAGAATGGCAATATATAAGAATGGTCAGAGGTTGGTAAAACTCGTGAGAAACACCAAATTTACGCCCAAGAAAAGAATCTTAACAAAATAGGGAAAGAAAGCATGGATTTGGAGAAGTCCTGTCGCATAACGTCCAACTATACGGGCACGGCCCGTATAGCTCTGGCCGTATAGTTGGTTCCAGGCAGATATTTCCAAATATCTCAAGTCTAGGTCGATTAAGTTACCGACTTGGAACCCACAAAACCTTTTTTTCATCTAAAACGAAAAAGGAATCGAAAATATTTGAGATTTTAACGACCAACTATACGGCGGGAGGATTTTCTCCGACCTTATAGTTGTGACCGCATAGTTTCCAGATATCAAAAACAATTTCACGAAGAAGGTACTGAAGGTTTAATGACCAACTATATGGCGGGAGATTTTTCTCTGGCCGTATAATTGTGACCATATAGTTGGTAAAAACCTTCAGAAACTTCAGAAAATAACGAGGAATTCAAAGGCAAAAATTTCAGAAGTAAAATTTGTGAAAACAAAGCACTTATTTGAGTAAGAACACTTACCTTGCACTTACTGTTTACTTATTCGGGGATGATAAGCTCCTCCAACAACAAAGACTTCTCTTTTGGAGGAATTGACCTTAGTTCATTTAATAATTCTCGTAAACAAAAACCACCAGAACTAAAGTTCCTCTCAATAAGATTGGTGTCTTGCTAGGAAAATATGGACACTGCATCCAACATCTTTATTTCTTGCCTCTGCATAATCTGCAACTCAAATTCTTGAAGTAAAAGGATCCAACCAATCAGTCTTGGCTTATGATTTTTCCTCTCAAGGAGTTCTTTTAAACCATCACGATCCGTATGAACTCTTACTTTTGCATCAACTATATAAGAACAAAATTTATCGCAAGAGAAAAATATAGCAAAAAGTTCCCTTTCTTCCTTAGGATAATTGTTTTGAGCGCTATTAAGAGTTCTACTTGCATGATGTATAATATTAAATCTGCGACCTATATGTTGTCCCAAAATTACTCCTACAGCATCATCACTAGCTTCACATATTAAGTCAAAAGTCATATCCCGGATAGGTGGTTTAATGATAGGAGCATGGGATAAAGCATATTTAAGTTTATCAAACGCTACAAGACATTTATCATCAAAATTAAATCTTACTCCCTTTTACATAAGGTTAGGCAAAGGTTTAGATATTTCAGAGAAATTCCTAATGAACCTTCTATAAAAACCCACATGACCGAGGAAACTTCTTATACCTTTTATATCCCTAGGTTGTGGCATTCTCTCTATGGCCTCAACCTTAGCTCTATCCACCTCAATTCCCTTACCTGATACCTTATGTCCAAGGACTATACCTTCTTTTACCATAAAATGGCACTTCTGCTAGTTTAGAACAAGATTGGTTTCTTCGCAACGCTGCAAAACTCTTTTGAGATTATCTAAGCAACTAGTAAACGAAGTTCCATAGACAAAAAAGTCATCCATAAATACTTCCATTATCAGTTCTTTAAAATCTGAAAAATAGTAGTCATGCATCTTTAAAAAGTAGATGGAGCATTACATAAACCAAAAGGCATACGACGGTAAGCATGTAAGCGATGGGAACTAATGAAAGTTCTTTTAAGTTGGTCATCAGGATGAATAACTATTTGAGAGAAACTAGAGTATTTGTCCAAGTAGCAAAAATGTGTGTGGTTTGCTAACCTCTCTAAAGTTTAATCTATGAACGGTAAAGGATAGTGATCTTTCCTAGTTTATTTATTCAATTTCCTGAAATCTATACACATCCTATGTCCAACAATAGTTCTAGTAGTCATCAATTCATTGTTTTCAGTAGGAAGAATAGTAAAACCGCCCTTCTTTGGGACACAATGAACAAGACTTACCCATTCACTTTCTTTTACAGGATAGATTATACCTGTGTCCAATAGGCATACTATTTCTTTTCTTACCACTTCCTTCATTTCGGGATTCAGTCGTCTATTAAATTCTGCAACTGGTTTAGCACCTTCCTCCATGAATATTCGATGGACGGTTATCATGGGACTAATGCCCTTCAAATCAGCCATTGAGTACCCAAAGGCCTTGCGATGCTCCTTAAGTATTTTCATGAGTTCTTCTTCTTCATCTCCTGAAAGTTTAGAACTAATAATAATAGGAAATTTATTTGTATCATCTAAAAATCTGTATTTAAGATTATCTGGTAGAGTCTTCAATTCTGGGGGCGGTAATTCCTCGTCCCCTCTCTTTTATGGCTCTTCGAAAGCCTCATTAGTTGGAGGCCCTATAATGGGAAGTGAATCGAATTCACCTTCTAGTTCTTCTAGGGACTTGTCCTCCATAACTATTTCTTCATAATTTGAGTCTTCATTTATTTCTTTTTCTTGATCTCTAAAGAAGAGAGCTTCCATTGCCTCAATAGTTTTATCTTTCTCTTCTCTTGTATTTGTAGAGGTCTGTCTTTAAATTTGGAAAAGTGGAATTCTTTTTCCGCTTCCCCAACTTAAGAGACACAATCTCTCTTTTTTGAAATCTACTTTGGCACCTACATCACTCAAAAAGTTTCTTCCAAATATAATTGGGCAAAGAGTGTCAGCTGGCATATCAACACCTACAAAATCGATAGGAAAGTTATTATTACCAATTGTGACAGTTGCATCTTCAACTACTTGATGGCTCTGAAATATAGCCATCTACATCCACATTTAAACTGGATATTATTCATATTTTTGATGAAATATCTCTCTAAACCCCGCCACTAATGCCTAATGATCAAAGGGGTATGCAATCCTTTCTTTCTATTTTTCCGTGCGCAGATAATGACGTTTGATGATGGGAATCACAACACTAAAGATACGAGATTTCCAACAACCCGAAGAAACTAGGGGTCATGAAGTGGAGACATACGCTTTATCGACCAACTATATGGTAGGCATAAAATTCTGGCCATATAGTTCCGGCCGTATAGTTGCCATCAACACCGCTAGGTAAAACAGAACAACTTTCGTGAAGGTACCCCTATATAAAGAGGCCTCGGGCAACGAGAAACAACCTCGCCACTCAATCGCCAGCCGCCCCTAGAACTCCAGAAACCTGCATCCACAACACCGAAGAGCCGCCAAAGGAATAGACTTAGATCTAATCTCTAAACCCTTCTCTACCACCATAGCCATATTCCACCTCTTGTAATAGTAGATCTCAACTTCGATTGGCAACATTGTAAGACTATTTGCTATCAATCTCATGATTTCCATTACAATGTTTATGATTGTCGATTTCATCTCTATGCGTGAGTAATTCTCTTTGGGCTAAGGGCTTTGGCCTAGCCATGTATCTTTTGTGCATGTTATTTATCATAGATGGGATCATGTATTAGTTTGTATGACATGATGATTATTGTATCCCCTCTTGCCTCAATCCAAGGACTTGTCAGGTACCCAAGACCCCGAGGATTGAGCCAGGTATAGGGAGTATGAGTAATGACTAATCTGCAGGTTGGGAACCCTAGTGATAGAAGGGGTAGTACGACTGTATGTGAGGGATTTACTTGGGATTAACGGTGACATCACTATGCATATCATTAGTTCTATTTCTTCTATGGATGAGACTAGTAGGTTATTTCTATAAGCGGCTGCGGATGCAATAGCAATTATGGATGCAATCCCCACATATAATTATCTTGCTCTAAAAACTATATGCATACATTTTTATTATCTTTTATTCTCATTAGAAGTTTTGCACAGCTACAGGTGAAACCGAAAGCCCTAGGCCCTCTCTCTCCATCATCGACAACAACAAAAGACAGAAAACTCTTGGTCCGGTAAAACACAAAAAGAATTCTAAAACTCCCGAAGGTTCGTTAAAGTAACTTCACTATGCTTTCTTCTTCCCGAGGATTCAATAACCTAGGTCTACTAGGGAAAAAGAGCTATACTACATCCCTAATTCGGATCGAAGGTATCACTACTCTCATCAGAATTCTAAGAGTTTTATTGGCTAAGATGATTGTCATATTAGTATTTTCAATTGTAGCCGGTTATATTTCTTCTTTCATTTCTAAATAAAAATCATAAGATATAACATTAACTTCGGTGCAAAGATCGCATAAGCCATAATGCGTGGTTTCCTTAAATATGCAAGGAAGAATAGGCTTACCCACATCTTTTACCTTTGTTTAACCTTCAACCAATACGGAGGTCTCTTTGTCAAGTTCAACTATGTTACAATGTGCATACATTGCCATAATTGCTTCATTGGTTACCTCTTCATCTTTGGTTTCTTCTAGATGTTCCTCAACTTCTGGCATACTTTCCTCTTCCTTCTTTCCTGTACTACTTTGACCTATTCATATTCAAAAATATGCATCTGTGCAGTGTTAGGGAAAGGTATCTCATATATTGGTTCTAGGGAGGCCAGTGTTGCTTTAACTTCTCTTTTCTTCTCAGGTTCGGGTGGTGGATCATACTTGATCAAACCCTCTTTTGGATCTTTGATGTGTTCTGTAAAAGCTTTAGCAACATGCAACAAAGATCCGAATCCAAATAAAGTTCTTTAGATAATTCGTTAACATGGACCTTTTTATTATAGTAATGAATACAATCATAATCTATTTCTATGCCTCCTTCGCTTCCTAGACCAAAATTCCATGAAACTCTATGATTGCAAATTCTATTAAGTAAAGCACAAGCTTTAGTTATAGGAAGATTCATAAAATCTCCTCTCGTGAAAGAGTCTAGTTCAATTTTATTAGGTTCAATTAAACCACCATAAAAATATGCAATAAATATCGTTCAGGAAAATCATGATGAGGACATTGATTTAGTAAATCTTTAAATATGATATAAGCTCTTACTAGTCCTTCATTAGGAAGGTTACTCCATGTCATTATAAGACGCCTGATTCCAAAAGAGTTTGATTATGGATAATATTTTGCTAGAAACTCACATGCTAAATTATCCCAAGTAGTAGTGGCTTCCGGGGGTAGAGATCTATACCATGAGAGAGTTGTACTAGTCAAAGTCTGACTAAACAGTTTAACCCTTACCTCATTAGCCGTATATCCTGGTAATTGGAAAGTGCCACATATATCTTTGAAACATGCAATATGCTCATATGGATCAGGATCTTCTTCATCTCTAGTAAAAATTGCTTCTTGTGTAGAATACCAAGTAATAGAGGATTTATTTCAAACCCCCTTGTCTTCTTGTTTGAGTTGTCTCTTTTATTAATATCATAGGGCTTCCCAAAGCGGCTGAGTGGGTTAGCACTAGCCATATGCTCAAACTCCATCATATTGGCAGAAACCTGTAACTGAAAACAAAACTTAGCAAGACAAAAATAAATAAGCAAAAACTAAAATACCTACAACGCTTAGCTCCCTGGCAATGGCGCTAGAAAATATCTTGATGGCTGCAAGTGCGTAGATCGTTTGTAGCTAGTTTCAAAATAAAGATATCGATCCCACAGGGAGCAGGAGTCTGAAGTCTAATAACTCTTCAATTAAATACTGAAATAGAAATGCTAACTAAAGTTCTAAGTAACAAGATAAAATGCGAGTATGGTGTAAAAAGGTGTTTTTGGGTTTTTGGTATAAGAGAACAATAAGTAAAGTAAAACAACTGAACACGGAAAGTAAGTATCGCCTATGTAAAAGAGATTTGAAACTACAATGGGAAAAAGCGTTCTCAGAGAGTAGTGGATACACCTCTAGCTTTATAAAGAGCTAAGGTAAAGATTATTATCGTGAACATTCTCAACTATGTATGTGTGGGAGGAACTCCATATTTGGAATAATAGGCAACAACCACTTCTCACATTATCCTCATAACCATAGTAGACAGCAATCGACATCCATCGAATTACTATGCTATTAAGGGACTTAATCCCGTAGGACATATCCCATGCCATGGATAGTGTTCCGTGAGTTTCCTCGGTTCCCAAGTTAATACGTAAGGGGTGGCAACATCTTATAGTCACTGTAAGTGCTAACACACCTCCGTCTACCAACAAGTAGTTTCCTCCATCAAGTCCCCACAAGAGGCAAATATTGAGAGGTTGACTTCTCCCAACATCAAGATGAAGACAATCTAACACATGGTCCCATCTTATTTCAATCTCATAATAAACTTTATCATAATAAACTTTATCTTATTTCAACCTCATACTAGGGTTTCTCCATCTCCCAAGAACTAATGATCTACTCAGACATGGAGGCAATCAACATCATGGCAATAACAATGGAATCTATCATAGATGAATAGTACTTGTATAAACCCACAACGAGTATGGAAATTACAACAAGATCTAGACAAGATGTAGATGGGATGGATGTAGATGGTGGTGATGCAGCGGTTGATGTTGAAGATTGATGCCTTAGCCTCCCGGATATGTGTAGGGCGAAGATGGATCCCCGGTGGACGAGTTCCCCCTCCAGATGCCTTCTGGATGTGAGGTTTCAACGATTTATTGTTGTTCTATATGTAGTCTCTCTGATCCAGTTGCACGGGGTAAAACTATTGGAGGAGGCGATGGTGGCGCCAACTATACGACGAGAACTATACAGTCAGAAAATTATTTCTGCCGTATAGTTGGTCGTTAAACCTTCTGGATGCCTCTTTCGCTTCAGGTTTTCTTCTGGTGTTATTGATATTTCCCAAATAAACAATTTACATTGTTTTTGACTCCTTTTCAACCTGATACAACTACTCCAAGAATTGTATCCATTGTATCCATCATTTGTCTCGATCCTGGGAAAAATAAACATAAAATGTGCGCGCGAACACCGTAAAATACCAAGATCCTACAACTACAGTGCAAAATAATAATATAAAACATGGTACAAATATGAACTCATAAGCTAGCGTCAAAGTAATAATAGAAAAATATAGTTGTAGACTAGTATGCTATCTGGTCAAGAATTGAAGGCTGAGAGTCACATCAACTGATCATCCATTACATAATTGCGTAGAACATTGGTAAATTTTTTCACTCAATTGAGATTTTGAATTTGGCTAGCGTACAAGTAATAATTCGAAAAAATGTACTCCCTCTATTTAGGAATAAACAAAATAGTCACATCAACTGATCATCAATAAAAACCATATTCGCATAAAAAAAATAATGTTGACACCCTCTGCGAAATTCTTTCGGCTGTATGTTTTTACCCTCGATTAAGATTTTGAATTTGGCTATAGTCCTAGTAACAAAAATTACGAGTGAACCCCAGCACCCAACCCAGCAATTTCACAATCGCCATTGGTTCTTAGTACGATAGGTCAAATGGAATTTCGCAGTATTCGAAAGATTAAACATGGGGCCCTCTCGATTTAGAATTTGAATTTGGTGACATTCGAAGTAATAACTACTCGTAGACTATACTGCCCTCTGTTCACGAATCCAAGGCCTTGTCACATCAATTGATCATCCATGACCTTTTCTCAAAGTAGCCTTTTTCTGGACAGATAGGTAGAAAGTTGGATACCATGATCTCAGATTCAAAAATATTAGGGGGGGGGGGAGGATTTGCCACTCGAGTACGATTTTGAATGTGACTAGTCCAAGTAATAAAATAGAAAAATTGTATGAGGTCTTTTTTGCATCTCGTTCTATTTATCACATCACGCGTATGAATATGGTGTGCAACAAAGGGCTAAGGCATTGTTTTGAGAACCTGAACCTTATGATCAATGATCCAGGACATCGACACTTGTAACATAATGTACTATATCATACTAGTACATATTGGTGCATCCATACATAACTAGTTTGATCGCATCCACACAAGAAAATTGCATCTAACACCAACATTTGTGGCATTTGTTGCACAAAACACAGAAATAATTTATTTTTTGCATCTAGCACAGTTTGTGGCTTAATTTTTTGCACCTAGCCCAAATAAACCACTTAACTTTTTGACATGTTGGTAAAATAAATTGTGGAGGATGCTATTTTTTACTACAATTCTACTTGTAACTATACTTTAAAAATATGGAAAAGCGTTTTAAGTATAAACGAATTATGAAAAATTGACAAGGATAAGTACACATGCATTCTACATACCGATAGAGTTTTGCTACATAACATGTTGCATTATATATAATTTGTATGATTTTTGAAAAACAAAATATTTTGATTTTTCTAAAAAAATATCATTGTTGCCTATGTGGCAAAAGGATTTTTTGGTGATATATTTGTTGTCAATTATTTACATTTTAGAATATTATGCTAGAAGAAAAACAGTGGGTCCAACTTCTCAGATAACGTGTTAATAGCATCTCTAATCCATCAAAAGGCTCCTTATCCTTTAGAGGAGCAAATATACTCCTCTAAATTTTGCCGCGGAACCGATCCCCAATAATTTAGAGGAGTAAATTTTTTTGAACAAAGTTTGTAAATTTGATCACATGAATACATGGAAACATGTCACATAAATATTGATAGTTCATATATATATATCGATAAATTAGTCATACATAGTGATATCATCATGCTAGTTTGCTAAATTCTCACATCGGCTCATACTTAATAAGATGAATAAGAGAGAAGCTCAATGTTTATACACCATTATTCATATTTGAAAGCTCCATTTATTCATAGATTTCCCGCATTGAAGTGTATTACTAGCAAAGTCCACCTATTCATGATCGATACTAATGACCTTGCATCTCCCCTAGTTCTTTCATTGAAATTGGCATGTATTTCTTCCAAAAATTATTGGAAAAGCTTGTTAGCTCCAACAATTGTTTGATGATGCCAAGCAAAGTACAAATCATTGTCATCATCCTCAGACCATGGAGCTTCTCTCTTCTTCACCTTGCTAAGAAGAATCATCTAGATTAGAAAATTGACGAGCTTTAAAGAAAAATGCTTCAACCTTGGAGCTTATCTCTTCCTCACCTCGTTCTGGTGGCAGCGGTATGGGAAGGTGCTGGTGTGGGTCAATGGCTGGCGCCAGTGTGGCTGCTGGTGCCAGTGCCGATGCCAGATCTAGAGCAAGTGGCGGTGCGGGTGCTCGTGGTGGCGCTCCTGTGAGCTCGTCCGGGGAGTTGCAACGACGTGTAGTCATGCCGGAAGGTGCTTGGCCTCGAGGATCTAGTCGTATCCCGACGAATCTCGGCCATGGTGCACTGAATTCGGCAAAGCTAGGTAGCGCATTTGTGGCCAGGTAAAATGGCTCGTGGCGGCCGATTGTGGCGATGTAGGCTATTAGGATAAGCATAGAGGGTAGTTGGCCGTCGGTGGAGGACATATCCGGCGAAGGGTGGCAGGGAGGGCAGCTAGCCGACAGCGGACGGGCGGGTGGGGGGGATAAAAAACAAAGAGTCGAGGTCGCAGTGGTGACTCCTATATTTATTCTCCTCTAAAACGACGATAGGGGTTCGGTGCGGCTTCGGTCGTTAGAGGAGTAAATTAACTCCTATGTTGCCGTTTTGGGGATGGGTTAGAGATGCTCTAACAAGGTTAAGATGTTTAGTTGGGCCAGATGCAAAAAATTAAACCACAAACCGTGCTAGCCACAAAAAAGGTATTGTTTTCTGTGCAACAAATTCCACAAAGACTGTTGTTAGATTCAATTTTATCCATCCACACATATATTAGTACACAACAATCCAACCTTGAAGCATATAAAGAACCAATATTAAGCAGGCTAGCAATCTACAGACCACACATTTAGGAATCATACTACTTCCATATTGGTGCATCCTGTTCACCAATAGTACCTCCACTCCAAAATTGATAATATAAGGATCATTAGCAAGCTAAAACAGCTTTGCTAAAAAGGGTTATATTTTGAAACAGAGGTAATACATTATAAGGTACCATACAAATTATAGACATGTCGCAACAAGGAAATGACCAAAGTTCATAACAAGTGCAGACTAGTGCACCAACAAAATACTTTCAGCTTCAGGTTCCATTTCACGACAAAGGGACTGACCTGAGCTGTTAGTGCTCAACCACAAATACTGAGCATCTTCATGACTTTCTTCTTATTTTCTATGGAGTGCTCCAGCCAAATTAAATTTCTTCTAACTTTGCGATCAAACGTTCATTGTATACACTTAGGGCAGATGATAAAGATTGTTCATCTTGGAGTTGTTGCTCTAGAACTTGAATATGCAAAGAAATGTCCTTGGAGTTGGACTTGAACTTGAACTTGGACTTTGACGAGCTTGCTGGGAACCTAGCATTACACATCCACATATTCTTGGCTATAGCACCGTGTTGTGGTACCTTGGAAAATAAATCCACACATTCTTTTGGAGTTTTTACTAAACAATCTTTCCCAGGATTTGCTAGCTCCTCTATAAATTCAGCTTGGAAAGTTTTCAGTTGATAGACATGTGTAAGAGAAGTGAAGTTACTACATAGAAACATGCAAACAGGTTTAACATGTGCATGAACTGCTATAATTGGCAGGGCTAATAACACATCTTACACTTTAGTAAAAGATCAATTTGTCATGTATATTTTTTATATCATTTAGTAATGACAACATATCTATTCGTCTAGCATCCCTCAAATTTATCCAGCAGAGTCAACTGTTTTTTGGATCCCCGTTAGACTTCGTCTGCATTTGGACGAGCAAAAATAAATTGCATCACATGGTGGAAACAGAGGATGAAAATATAAGATGCATACAGATTTCACAACATCAATTACCTACTTATTTAAAATATACAGTACAAAACAATAGGTCCTTACCAATTGGTAGAAGGTCCCAATTATGCTACGAGATCCTGTATGACTTAGTACTCGTACTTTATTATGGCTAGAACAATTCCTTTGAGGGATGGCCTACAAAATGAGACTTGTAAGACACATGCATAAATAGAAATTGACAATGTGATCTAGTCTCATAGTCTTCTCAAAGCATACGTCATTCTTTTGATCAAGCCAGTGATGGAGAAGATCATCCCAATGATCGTTAGTCATGTGATCCACATGAGATGTTCATGTAACATCCTTTAAACACTTGCCAGAGAAGTGTTGCTTCTTTAGCCAATGGCGCTGCTGGCGCAAACATGCAGAGAATATGCTTTTGAGAACAACCTTTACTTCCTCACTATTCTCATCGAACATGAAAAATCTCTGTAGACAATAATGAGGAGCATATAGAACAAACGGCAAGCTAACAAGACAAGGGACAAAGCAACGGAGTATGTCTAAGAGACAGATGACTTACATGTAACTTCTTCAGTAAACCTTCGAAATGCTCGGGGGTATTTCGGCGGTGTTTCCATGAAGGCAAGATGGGAATATCATTACTCACGAAAATGTCTGTGATCGATGCTATATAAGTAAATTCATGTGGATCCAGTGGCCTTCTGAATCCTGCTATAGATGTGATCGGATGTCTTGATTTAGTTATTTCAAGCATCTGCTCAAGATTTTTTCCCATCATTGACCCCCTTGTTAATCTTTGTCGTGGTGCAACTAAAACAATTATATCAAAATATCAATGTATACATATTACATATAAAATGGCATGCTACTACTAGTCTTTGAACACATAATTTTTTTGTGTGACGCTCCTTTGTAAGGGAGTATATGTGTTTATCAGTACTAAAGGTCGTTGGGAGATCATTACTAGTTCGTTGTTGAGAACCTGCTGTTGAAACTGGTTCTGCTGCCAATTCTTGCTGGGTAATCGGATTGGCTACTAGCGGCTGTGGGGATGCGTATTTTTTATTTCTAGTCGCTAGTGCAGCTGGACCAACTGGTGCAGGATTAGGACGAAACTTTTTATGCTGGTGTTTTGCATTATTGTCTTTTTTTTCCTGGTTGTCATTTCAACAGATTAAGTAGAGTCCGAGACCTTGTTCTGACTCCGTTTCATGCATTGGAAGCAAATAGCTTTTGAGATTTATCATGGAATCGTATGAAAAAAGAGCAAATTATTAGGAGTACTTGCAACAGTTGACAGCTCGAAAAGCAATGATTCCCATCACAACTCTAGTACAGTAATTACTTCTGCTATGAGTACTCTAACCATATGGCACCTTGAGTGCGAAGAAAATACATGAAGTTTCAATATAATCGACTAATGTCATCGGATTGATGACAAGTACGCCATGAGGGGGTCCTCGAGGCGTGCGGAAGAGAGGGGTGTGAGACATACGATATTCTGTGATGGTGAGCACACAAGTTTACCCAGGTTTGAATCCGCCGGCTTTGGACGGATCCTACTCCTACTAGAATCCAGTAATACGGCAGAGCTGGAATATGGGTTACAAGGGTTTCGCCTGTGCGACTTGAGATTGTAGACTATTGTGGGGTGCCCTAAAGGCTTGTCCTGGGATGGTTTATATATATATACGGCCTAGGTTTACAGGAGATACCTATCTGGCTATGACTAAGAGTCTATTACAGAGTACATCTTGAACTACAAGTAACACTACATGCCTATGTCTGTAAGTCTTCTAGGCCTTCCCGTAGCCGGACTGAACTCCGTCTCTTCTTCCTGACTGGGCCGCCTGTGAAGCATAGCTCGAACCCGAAGGGCCACCCTGGTCAGTGAGGCACAATGAGGATACCCAGAAAGTATATCCCCAACATCAGCCCCCGGAAGCCTCCAAGATCCAGAGTCAGATTTCACCATCGTCTAGCTTGATTCACCTTCGTCTTGCAGAATCTTGAAGGGTTCCTGAAACTTCAAAAGAAAGGATAGGATCTGAGTGTCAAAGGGAGTCGGATCTATGAGTACATTATTCAAGTTTCCAACCTGAAATTCAAACTTAAGCCAGAACTTGGCCTCTGACGTATCCTAACATCAGGCAAGGTCAAGTCACGTCACTGACAGACATTCCTGTCAGTACGACCGTTGGTGGGTCCGCCTTTTGCGGAACCGAGGCGTCATTTTAATGCATGCTCGGAGATCGGGGTGGCGTAATCCTCGCGAGGAGGTTACCCAGCTCCTTCCAAGATGCATGGCATAGTTACTATTTATTTTGCACAAATCTTGGCACAAGCAAAGGATATAAGGGGCCAAGATCTCTTCCTTCCTCTTCACCAGCACCAGTACTTTCTCCTTCATCTCGACGCTTCCTGCGAAAGAGCTTTTCTGCCTTCCCCAAATCCCACAGCGCCACATGATGACTGCGAGTGCACATATCGTTTGTAGCTAGTTTTGAAATAAATATATCGATCCCACATGGAGCAGGAGTCTGAAGTCTAATAACTCTTTGAACTAAATACTGAAATAGTAATTCTAAATAACGTTCTAAGTAACAAGATAAAATGCGAGTTTTATGTAAAAGATATTTTTGGGTTTTCAAATAAGAGAACAATAAGTAAACTAAAGTTGTTAGTAAATAAGAGCATGCAAGTATGATTACAAAAGTCTGCAAGATGATGGAAAGAGTTCTCAGGGAGTAGTGGATCCGCTGCTAGTAATTAGAAAGAGTGATCAAAATCATTATAACGAATAAGACCATTTATGATATGTGTGGGAGGACCTCCATATATAGACGAATAGCCAGCAACGGATGCACACATCATCCTCATAACCACAGCAAACAATAACCAACAACCATCGCGTTACCCCGCTATTAAGGGATTTCTCCCATGGCATGGACATGGTTTGATGAGTTCTCCTAGATTCCCCAAGTTAGTACGTAAAGAGTGACAACTACTTTATAGTCACAATAAGTGCTATCATCCTTCCATCTACCAACAAGTAATCCCCTTCAACAAGTCCCCGCAAGATACAAATATTAAGGAGGTGCACAACTCCCAACATCAAGATGAAGACAATTAACACAAACACATAATGAACAATATCACATAATAATCTTTATCTCAATTCAATCTCATACTAGGGTTTCTCCATCTCCCCAAGAACAAAGGAAACTACTCACACATGAAGGCAATAAATGTCATGGACAGAATATGGATGAAGTATGATGATACAATTGAAGTCAAGTGCAAATCCAAGATTCAATCTAGAATTACAACAAGTAACCAAAGGGGATAGGTGATGGAGATGTTGTCGATGAAGATGACGATGTAGATCGATGTGGAGGCCTTCAAGATCCTAGTCCCTTCTCCTCTTGTGTGGTGGTGGTGGTGTAGATCTGTCTGGAGGCGGCTATGGCAGAGGCACGACGACAGGGCTCCGCCGTGGTGGAGGATATGACTTGGTGGCTCTCTCTTGGGTCCTCCCTCCTTTATATAGGCCTTGAGGGTGCTCTAGGATTGCCCCAATACCGTCATATGACTTAGGGAAGGTTCTAGAGCTTTTCTGGGGTTAAATCCCATCGTTTGCGACCTTTTTGGCAACTATACGGGCGGTGCTATACGACCTGAAAAATAGCTCTGGCCGTATAGTTGCTCGTTAAACTCCTCCATACTATGCTCTGTTTGTTCCTTTTGCCTTTGTTTTATCCATAATCATCATCAACACCTACAGACATGTCATAGACAAGGAAAAGTGATAAAATTATACCTAAACTACTAAATGTGCAAAGCTCATATGAATGTAAACGAGAAATAGAAATCATGCATATAAGGCATAGCTATAGCTGGAAGAAATATGATATAAGATATGAATGGCAAAATTTACATGGCTAAAAGAGGTGGTATTTCACAGCCATCACCGCCCATCCTAGGTCACCGACACCCAGAAAATGGTTGAGGCCTCATCTTCTGCCACAGCGGCGACGACTCCTATGATGGAGAAAGAGAAGTTTCGTGGGGTCTGGATCCCCTACGTCCTCGATGACGTCAAGCTCTGCGTCATAGAGAAGGAAGGCCTCCTCCACACCGGTAACTGGTGGAGCAGCTTCAAACAAACCATCCCCACCCCAATGATGACGAGCGGGTGCACTTCGGCACCCACCTCGATAGAGGTTTGAGCTTTCCTCCCTCAGACTTCTTTTCCGAGGTCATAGATCATTATGGAGTGGACCTCCACCATCTCCCCCAAACTCTCTTTTAGAAATGAGAGGTTATGCCTCTTTGTGTGAGGGGTATCTCAGTATTAGGTCGAGTCTTATTCTTTTCCGGTATTACTTCCATACCTAGAGAAATTCCATCACCGTCGGTAATCCTTACATTCCCGGAACTCTTAGCTTTTCTGTTAGGAGAGAGCAAGTCTATCCTAGGATTAAGGCTAGTGAGTCGGTAAAACAGTGGTCGTCCACGTTCTTTTACCATAAGGACAGACCGGCTCCCTACAAAGCAACTGCTTTGCCGATTTTCGTTGATGGTGCCACCACACCCCAAGAGTCCTGGGACGCGGATCCTCCAGCTCTCACTGATGATTTGCTTCTTGCTAAAAGGCGGATCGAATATCCGATGAAGCAAGAGGGTCTAGAAGGATCCAACTTGATCCACTGCTGGCTGGCGCGCCGGATCCAGCCTCTTCAAAACCATGGTGATCGGCTCATGCATTCAATCACCAAGAGTAAGACAGACTCTCTCCGGATCTGCTCCATTCCTTACTTAGACAAGGACTATGAGTCCTAGATCAAATGGTTGATTAGGAAGCGGATCGAGAGAAAAATCCTAGAGCTGTCCTTAGACATGCATACGGTTGACGATCCCGTGACACCAGTAAGTTTTCCAGCAATCACTCAAATTATGTGTTCATCCATACATTGTTGTGTCTTTTTGAAATACTGAGATATTTCTTCTTTTTAGCTTGCTGATCTCCCCGAGTCTGAGCTTGCTCTTCTCGAGGGATATGCTCTTGAGTTATCTCAGGATGATGGAGAATTGGTTCCACTGCCGGAAGCTCTTACCCGAAAGCGTAAGACTCTGACAATGTCTATCGGCACAAAGGAAGTGCCCATTGTGAAGAGGTAACTTTCCTCACAAGGTTTCTGTATTTTATTTCTCATTCTTTCTGAAGTGTAATGATCTTTGTTCTATTACCTCCTCAGAGCTAAATATCTCACCAAGGGCAAGGGGAAAGGAGGCCCGTCAAAGCCCCTGTGCCAGTCAAAGTTAAATTTGAGTTCTCCTGCCACAGCGCCTCCGATTCCTGCCCCATAGCCTTCTACAATGCCGGAGATTACTCCATCTCCGTCTGTTGCGGAAGATCCGGCCCAGCCTTCTGAGCCAGCGAACCTTGGTTCACAGACCGACGTCACCATGGGTGACTTCGTAGTTGATAAGGGTGAACTTGTAAAGGGTAATGATCCTTAGGCAGAGGTTTTCGCCGATAACTTTCTCAGCAATTCAGGTATTGCCAAACTTAGCATTACTCGAAAAACTGCCGAAGAGATCCAAAGGCTGACTCAGCAATGTTTGGAGAGACGGAACATCACCGCCGAGGAAGAGGCGCAAGAAGCCGAGGACTTAAAGTACTCCGAGCTTCTTGAACAAGCTCGTCTTCACGATGAGAAGCTGAAGGCCGGCGTGCTTCCGCCACCGCTAATAATCCCGCTGACCCTCGCCGAGAAGGTTACCACTAAAGTGAACATGAGCCTAAGCAAGCTTACTCATGAACAACATGTAAGTCGGAACTCCAACTCACCTTTTTACTTTCTTTCATATCATATCCTCTAGCCCCCAAGAATGAAGTTGGATAGACAATCCGGATTTATGCTTTCATAGGCTGCCAAAGAATGAACTAGTATAGCCCCCAAGGCTCATGCTAATATTAGTTAAAATATTAGCCTGAGTCTTTAATAGACTTCTGACTCTGGGTATTATTCTTACTTACAGAAAGTTAATGCTTATAACCAGGAATTATTAAAGAATATTTGCAATAAGCGGAGAGAGATCAGAGCTCTCCGTATTGAAAATGCTCAATTGAAGATATCAAAGGATAAGGCCGAAGGTAATCATTTCAGTCCTTAACCTTGCTGTTTTCGCTTTCATAGTCGAATTACCTATTCAACTGTTGTCTTTGGTTTACAGAGCTGGTCAAACAGTCATGTAAAATGATTGAAGAGGCCGAGAACTTCAAGACCCTGGAGGTGGAGAACACCGACTTACGTCGGGAGCTGAATAAGCTTAAGGCGGAGCACGAGTGCAGCATTGCACAAGTCCTCGAATCCTCCTCCATGGCCACCAAAGAACATGATCGAAAGATTGCAATCCAGGATCAGAAAATCTCGGATCTCAATGATGAGTTATTCAGAGAAAAGGACATCACTCAAGCTCTCTAGGATGAACTCCAGAGTCTTCGAGCGAAGAAGACCAAAGTTAATGATGTCATCTTTGGTATGTTTCCTATCTTCTGACTTTTTATTCTTCCGACTCTAGGAGTTCGGATATTTTTTTGACATTTGATTTATATGTGCAGGTCCTTTGAACTTACTGGATTCTTCGTCCACCGAGTCTCGCACTAGCCGGCTTATAGAAGTCGGTGATTTCCTTCACAATTTCTGCCAATCATTGGAGGATATTGCTGAAGTTCTTAAAGTCCTGGACATGAATAAAATGTCCTCCTTTGAGGTGCAAGATAAGCTGAAGGAGATGCCCCAGCTCATCCAGGACTGGAACATTATGCGCGAACCGCAGCACAGAATGCCCTTACCATGGTTATGAGCCACCATGGAAGCATGGAGATCTGGCAAGTAACCAGGGGTTATTCGACTATGGATGATGATGGCAAGGAGCAAGATATCTAGGACATCATGGACTCCTGCGCTAGATATGGATGTCACGTGGTTGATCTGACCAGCTACGACACTCCATTTCTCACTCGCGTGGAGACGCCTCCTCCACGTCCTGAAGGAACATCTGAAGTTTCCGACGACGAGCAAACCGAATCAGATTTGCATGTCTCGGAAATATATCAAGTTTAAGGGGATGTCTCAAGTGAGCCCAAAGCTCCTACCTCTCCTCCTGCATCGTAGGGCATCAGAAAGACAATGTGTGATTCTGAAACAGTAGGATTGTAAATAAGTAGTGTAATACTTTTGCTAGTGCTAAGATTTGATGCTTCCATTTAGCACTTTTTGGCTTTATTTTGACGTGCCTGAAATGTTTACATAAGCACTTTTTGTTTTGCCTATACTTATCACTTATCTGTCTTTCCGCTTTATCCCTTTCGTGAGCCAGCCAACCTTCCACACGGAAACTCTGCTGAGCAACGGAGCTCAATTGCTAAACTAGTTTAAACTCGGAAACAGAGCCGGCCTCCAGTACGAACAATTCACTACTCGAAAAATGCCCGCATCCGGCAATTAAATAAAGAACCCAAGTATAGACTAGAAAATTTTGATTTATACCCAAAATTAGCACTTTTAGAATCGGAAACCTTAACCAGAACAAACATGAGCATAAAGTACTTTCAAGTATTCTGGGATTTTTGATTGTGACATGATCATTCGGAAATAAGATGGTAATATAAATCTTCTCAGAAAAAAATTGAGGCAACCAATACTTTATTTCTCATTGAACATGTACACATATATGATTACAAAGAAAGAAATTTTAAGAATAAAATGGACATAGCTGAGCAATATTCCACGGTCTGTCTAATTCTTCCGGGTCTGTACTGCCTCCAACTCTCTTTCTCTTCTTTATAGCAGGTCTTTCTTTGACTAGCCGCATATCAGTTAGATAGTAAGAACCATTGTGCAATACTTGGATAACTAAAAAGGGCCCTTCCCATACTAGGGAAAGTTTGTGCTTTCTTTTCTGCACAAGCCGGAGAACCAAATCGCCCTTATTGAATGACCGGTTTCTGACTCTTTGACTATAATACTTGCATAACTTCTTCTCATTGGCTGTTGATCTCATTTCAGCAACGACGCGAACTTGTTCGATTAAATCGAGATCATTTTGTTGAGATATTTTGGCATCCTCTTCGATATACGTAGCAACTCAGGGAGAAGTATGAATTAAATCACTAGGAAGAACTGCTTCTGCACCATAGAACTAGAAGAAAGGTATGTATTTGATTGACCTGTTCGGAGTTGTTCGCAAGCTCCATATTATAGACGGTAATTCATCTGCCCAAGCCGCCGTAGCACGACGAAGTGGTGCTTCGAGTCTTGATTTGAGTCCTTGTAAGATTAAACCATTCGCTCGTTCAACTTGTCCATTAGCTTGTGTATGTGCGACTAAAGCAATGCCAAGCCAGATATTCTGTTCATCACAGAATTCAACAAGTTCACCCATAGAAAAATTGCTCCCGTTGTCTGTGATAATGCTATGCGGATAATCGTATCGGATTATAACATCCTCGATAAATCTTCTGGCTGTTGCTCCATCACAACTTGGTACGGGTTTAGCCTCAATCCATTTTGTGAATTTATCCACCATCACTAAGAGGTGAGTAAATCCCCTTGGATCCCGTTTGAACAGTCCTACCATGTCAAGCCCCCAGACCGCAAAAGGACATGTTATAGGTATTGTTCGTAGCTGATCAGCCGGAACATGAGCTTGTTTGGCGTATTTTTGGCATCCTTTGCATGTCTTGACCAACCGTTCGGCATCTGTCTTGGCTATAAGCCAGAAAAATCCATGTCTGAAAGCTTTTCCCACTAAAGATTTGGCTGCAGCGTGATGACCGCGTTCGCCTTCGTGGATTTCCCTTAGGATTTCCACTCCTTCTTCCGGAGATACACAACGCTGAAAGACCCCAGACACACTCCGCTTATAGAGCTCACCACTTATTATTCTATAGGTTTTTTCTCGTCGGATGATCTGCCGGCTCAGAACCTCGTCTTTGGGTAATTTTCTGTCTACCAAGAAATCAAGGTAGGGTTGAGTATAGCTGGGAATTACAGCCAGAACAGCTACTAAAGGTGAGCCAGATTTAGTCGGATATTCCTCATCTACGCCTTTTATAGAGGGAACTTTGAGATGCTCTAAAAAAGCGCCATTCGGGACCTTTTTCCGTGCAGACCCTATATGATATAATGCACATGCTTCCTCATTTTATGTTCTAGGGATGTGTTAAACCTCAAACCCTTCGAACGATTTAGATAATTCATCCACGATAGTCCTATATGCTACCATGTGTTTGTTTGCATTACATATATCTGACACTTGTTGAGCAACAAGATCCAAATCTCCATAACACATAAGTCGTCGGATCCCAATATCGTTAGCAATCTGGATTCCATGAAGCAGTGCTTCATATTCGGCAATGTTGTTTGTTGCCGTGAAGTGGATCTGTAACACATAGAAAAGTTTATCTCCTTGGGGTGTTTTGAGCACCACGCCAGCCCCCGAGCGCTTTAGACCCGTCAAAATGCAAGGTCCAGTATTCCGACTCTGGGAGGGTCATATTTTTCGTTGTCCCTGTCCAGTCAGCGATAAAGTCAGCAATAATTTGGGATTTAATTGTTGTACGAGGTTTGTACTCAATGTCAAAAGCTGAAAGCTCTATGCCCCATTTTGTGACACATCATGTAGCATCGTTGTTGTTGATTGTATCTCTCATGTGAGCTGTGCTCACCATGGTAATTGGATGTTCCTGAAAGTAATGCCGTAACTTCCGAGATGCGAAGAACACACTATAAGCCAGGTTTTGATAGTGCGAGATTAGATCTTACAACTTTGAGTCTCTTGCGTGGGAAGAGGACCCAAGCGTTGTATATGGGTATATAGTAGGAGGATTATGGATCAATGACCGTCCTTTCGAACTCGATTGATTGCTAGCGGAGTATTGCAGAATCGTCGAGCATCCTGAGCTGCAGATGGTGTCACCTTATGGCGAGGATGGTACCACCCTCTATGATTACTACGACAGCTATCCATCAGATTGATGGATTGTGTGGGTCTGCTCCCGATGTATTCTCTTCAGATCAGTTCTTTATGTGTTCACTTTATTGAGTGAACATCTATGAATTTTGCAAGTTCTATGGTGCCCATGTAATACAATGGATGTTCTCCCAGTTCCGGTAGATCCTGTTTTATACCTCTTACAATTTCAATGTTTTTTCATGTGTGTGTAGTAATTCTGATATATGCTCAATTTGTAACAATCCCCAAACAACTTACAACTTCAAATTATAGAAGATTATTACAATCCTTAGTAAACTTGATAGTAATAAAATGAAGCATACAAGTTGAATTAGAGTCCAGACAACTAAACAAACACCATAACTGGTGTTACAGGAAATGTCTCTATGGAGCTTGCATCCCGAGACATGTAACAACTGGCTTCCCATGAGAGCTACAGATCAGATTATTAAGTATGTTCTGCATTAAAGCTTGCCCGTTTTTCAATTCACATAAGTCTTTGTGTGCTATGGTGATTACTGAATCTGTTTTGTTGGATTCTTGCTCAACAATATCACGGGCATCTTGGAGGGCAAGCTCAAATAATCTTTCGGCTGAAAAAAGAGGATCTGTCGAAGCGGTGTGCCATGAGCAATAAGTATTGTCACTGCTGCTGTGTGAATCAAAATCTAAACTTGGAGAAGTGGGTCTTTGTTCGGCATTCAAAGGGTCATTTGCAGGCTGAAACAAACACAAAACAAGTTATAACAGCATTACCATGCAATCACACCACCATGAATTTTAAATGTGTCAATGCAGTAATATATAAGGAAGCAATTAACAGTGATGGCTCATACATCTATTTCTTCTTGAATAAGTGGACCAGCTGGCGCCATGGAGCGATGCGAGCATGTGCTGATCTGTGAAATGACTGCTCTACTTGAAGAGGGCTAAGACTAAGACAAAAACAAGTTACTTAAACAACAGACTTGGGAAACAAACCAAAAGTTCATTTTGAATAACAATGCGAGCAACAACCAAAGTACCCGATGCAGACTGCTCAAACTAGAATGTGCGAAACATGAATAAAATGAATATTAAAACTAAGAAATTATGTTTCTCATATATAAACTAGCCAGAAACTACACAACAAAATCTGCCACTGATTTAATCATAGACAAAAAAAGAGTAACTCAGCCAACAAAAACACATCAATTGTGAGCCTCGAATATGCTAGCAAGATAATTTCAGACAAACAATGAATCAAGCAATCATACATTGAATTATTTATGAATATCCAGATAATTTCAACGCTTCGGCAGCGTGAGAAGAACAAACTAAACCATCAAGTTCCTCGTATTAAAATAGCCAGTTCATGTAACTATGATACACAGTAGATACAAGAGTGAGATGAACTGCACAGAGTTCCTTATGATACATGTGTGGATCTTATCGCTAGTGTGGCCTTGTTCTTATTATCAGACAACTCAGATGCAATACACCTGGCCTCTCCATATCTAGGAAATTGAACTAAGCACATGGAACAAAAGCAGACCATAGTGGGGCTAAAATGTTTGACGCTAATTTTTGGCAAAAAATATGAAAAAAAGAAAGACAAATGCTAAATTTAAGCAAACAAAAAATGTGGCAAGGACCAAACTTTGGGTGGGGGGCCTTATGGTAGGTGTTACAGGAGATCTACGGTGGCTCGTGTGGATGGGTGGAGTTTGTACTCCATTGTTGCTCCACTGCATAAAGGTAAGGCCAACTGTAGATACAAACATGTTCCAACATAATATACGTTGGCATGAAGTGAAACAAACGTGATGAGGTCTTATGAGATTATAGGAGCTATTAACTATATGATATTGTGTGCAAACTGAGGCTACTCCTTGCATAATAACAACAAGCAGTTTGAGCCGCAGGTTAAGAGGGATCAAATCGACAGTACATAATGGTCAAATAGTATGACGTGTGTAAACTTGTAGTATGTTAAGTGACTAATAATTCACAAAGAAATAGTACAGTACATAAAAACAGTTCAATGCGTGGAGTTTAAGCGTAACCACAACGGGTTAATTCAGTACATAACAAGTGTATATCAAGTAAAGAACATGTTAGTTAGGAAACTTAGCACGAATATAGTACATTGCCAGCAAACAAATCGCACAGGGAGATCTAGTTTTACCACGGTTGGGATAGCGTCTAGGCCTCCTCCGCATCCTCACGGGTCACGTCGAGGTCACCGAAGGTGCTACGGTCATAGTGGGTGTTGATGACGGGGAAGAAGATCTTGGGCGGGCGAGGATACGAGCAGAATGCTAGACCACGACGTCCGTGGAGCAGATCCTAGGCGGTCGTTGATGTGCTCAACGTGCCGGACAAGAGGGTTCGTTGAGCAGATATGTGTGAGGGTACGCCGGCTAAAGTGCAGCGGGGATGTTCCGGCCGGTGACGTATTCCTGGACGAGAGAGAGGGGGAGGGGGGTTAGGTACAACTAGCACTATACTGGGAAAATTATGAGTGAAGCCCCCCACCCACCGAATTTAATAGGGGTCGAATGGGAAAATTATGAGTGAAGCCCCCCACCCACCGAGTTTTGGGGCACGAACTAAGTCTAGATGTGCGGGATCATTTTCAAAAGGTGTTCAGAATTTTCATGATGCAAAATCTTAGCTAGAAGTCGAACCACTCATCAAAACTCTCTGTGGTTTCTGATATATTAATTAACCGCTCAATAGGTACCTCCAAAAGCTTTGTTCATAAAACTCTCAAAGAAACCTACAATTTATTACTTGTAGTTCATGTTTGACCTAATTTCAATAAATTCAAGAGAAATATATCGCACTTAGTTGTAGCTCAAGTTCGACCTAATTTCATTAAACTATCAAGACGCAAAATCTTAGCAAGAAGATGAACCTGTTGTCAGAACTCTCTTTTGGTTTATGATGGTATATTAATTGACCCCCCCCCCCCGCGCCCCCTCTGATGGGTACCTCTAAGAGCTTTTCCATAAAACTTTCAAAGCAACCTACATAGTTTACTTGTAGTAGTTCAAATTTTACCTATTACATTTTTTCCGCTTTACCTATTATAATTTTATATAGTGATGATATTCCAGATGTCAATTATCTGAGTCTCACGTGCAGGGCGCGTGCAATTTACTAGTATTTGTAGTTTCAAATTTGACCTAATTTCGATAAATCGACATAAAGTCATTCTAATGGGTAGAGTTAGCTGGGAATTTTGAAAACTCATAAAACATGGGAATCGTTGGTACACCATGCTGGTCCAATATATATGTATGTAAACTTGGCTTGTCGCATTTAGATCCAATATTCTTCGGACTTTTCTTTAGAAACAAGAACAACCTCGCTCGTATTCTTCACTTGGAAAATGTAGAATTGAATGTTCTTTCTTGATAGTTGGAAAATCACACTGACGACAATGTTTACTACAAGAAGATGCATCGATGATCTACCTATGAAAATACATTTAATTCAAGAGCAATCTATGGCGTTTACTTGTAGCTAGCTCAAGTTTGTCCTAATTTTGTTAAATTATCAATATGCAAAGTCTTAGCAAGAAGTTGAACTTATCGTCGAAACTCTCGGTGGTTTTTGATATATTTATTTTGAACCCTCGATGGGTACGTCCAAAAGCTTTTCATAAATCTATCAAAGCAAAACCTACAATTTACTTGTAGTTTCAAATTTGACCTAATTCCGAGATATCGACATAAAGTCATTCAAATGGGCGGGGTTAGCTAGGAAGCTTCAAAACCCATAAAACATGGGAATCGCAAGTACAACATGTTATCGATCCACTATATATATATATTTCCATCAACTTGTCTTGTGGCATCCACATCTAATATTCTTTGGACTTCTCTTTACGGAAAAGAACAACTAACCTCGCTCGTCTTCACTCGGAAAACATAGAATTGAATGTTCTTTCCTGGTAGTTAGACACTCACACCCACGACACTGCTTACTACGAAAAAATGCACCCATCTACGTCTAAAATGACATTTAATTCAAGAGCTATCTATCGCGCTTACTTGTAGCTCAAGTTTGACCTAATTTCGTTAAATTGTGAAGATGGAAAATCTTAGCAAGAAGTTGAACCTATAGTCAAAACTCTCATTGTTTTCAGATATATTAATTGTGACCCCTCGATGGGTACTCCCAAAAGATTTTTCGTAAAACTTTCAAAGCAACCTACAATTTACTTGTAGTTTCAAATTTGACCTAATTTGGATAAATCGACATATAGTCATTCAGTCAAATGGGCAGAGTTAGCTAGGAAGTTTATAAACTCATAAATAAAACATGGGAATCATTGGTACCACATGTTGGTCCACTATATATGTTTGTAAACTTGGCGTGGCATTCACATCAAATATTCTTCAGACTTCTTATGAAAAAGAACAACCTCACTCATCTTCACTTGGAAAATGTAGAATTGAATGTTCAGTCCTGATAGTTGGAAACACACATTGACGGCATTGTTTACTACAACAAGATGCAACGATCTACCTCTACAAATACATTAATTTCAACAGCAATCTATCGCGCTTAATTACTTGTAGCTCCGGTTTGACCTAATTTCATTAAATTGTCAAGATGAAAAATCTTAGCAAGAAGTTGACCCTATCGTCAAAACTCTCGGTGTTTTATGATATATTAATTGTGACCCATCGATGGGTACCTCCAAAAGTTTTTTTGTAAAACTTCCAAAGCAACCTATAATGTACTTGAAGTTTCAAATTTGACCTAATTTTGATAAATCGACATAAAGTCATTCGGTCAAATGGGCAGAGTTAGCTAGGAAGTTTGAAAACTCATAAAACATGGGAATCGTTGGTACAACATGTTGGTCCACTATATATGTCGGTAAAATTGGCTTATGGCATTCAGATCCAATATTTTTCGGACATTTCTTTACAGAAAAGAACAACCTCGCTCGTCATCACTCAAAAAAATTGAGAATTTAATGTTCTTTCCTGATAGTTGGAAAATCACACCGACGACACTATTTACTACAAGCAAATGCACCCATGTACCTCTGAAAAGTCATATATTTCAAGAGCAATCTATCGCGCTTACTTTATAGATCAAGTTTGACCCAATTTCATTAAATTGTGTCATGATGCAAAATCTTAGCATAAAGTCAAACCTAGTTGTCAAAACTCTCGGTTGTTTCTCATATATTGATTATGACCCCCCGATGGGTATATACCTCCAAAAGCTTTTTTATATACCTTTCAGAGCAACCTACGAATCTTGTAGTATATAGTTCAAATTTGACCTAATTTTGATTAATCGACATATAAAGTCATTCAAGTAGGCAAAGCGATAAGCTATAGGAAGTTTGAGAACTCAAAAAACATGGGAAATCATAAGTACAATATGTTGGTCCACTATATATGTGTGAAAACTTGGCTTGTGGCATTCAGATCCATATTCTTCGGACTTCCTTTATAGGAGAGAATAATCTCGATATCACTCAAAAAATTGAGAATGTTCTTTCCCGATAGTTGGAAAATCACACTGACAGTGTTTTTTTCTACAAGAAGATGCACCCATCTACCCTTGAAAAGACATTTAATTCAAGAGAAATCTATCGCGCTTACTTGCTTGTAGCTCAAGTTTGACATAATTTCGTTAAATAGTCAGGATGCAAAATCTTAGCAAGAGAAGTTGAAACTATTGTCAAAACTCTCGGTGGTTTCTGACATAATGATTGTGACCCCTTGATGGGTGCCCCCAAAAGCTTTTTCGTAGAACTTTCAAAGCAACCTACAATTTACTTGTAGTTTCAAATTTGACCTAATTTCGATAAATCGACATAAAGTTATTCAAATGGGCAGAGTTAGCTAGGAAGTCATTCAAATATCGACAAACATTTAATTCAAGAGCGATCTTTCGCGCTTACTTGTAGCTCAAGTTTGACCTAATTTTGTTAAACTATCAAGATGGAAAATCTTACCATGAAGTTGAACATGTCGTCAAAACTCTCGGTGGTTTATGATATATTAATTGTCCCCTGAATAGGTACTTTCAAAGCCACCTACAATTTACTTGTAGTTCAAATTCGACCTAAATTTGATAATTAATTGGCATAAAGTCATTAAAGTTAGCGGAGTTAGCTTGGAAGTTTGAAAGCTCATTAAACATGGGTATCATTGGTACAACATGTTGGTCCACTCTTTATATCTGAAAACTTGTCCTTTGGTATTCAGATCCATATTCTTCGTGGTTTCTTTACGTAAAAGAACAATCTCGTCATCACTAGAAAAATTGAGAATTAAATGCTCTTTCATGATAGTTGGAAACTAACACCGACGACATTGTTTACTAAATCACCCATCTACATCTAAAAATACATTTAATTCAATAGAAATCAATTGCCCTTACTTGTGTAGCAAATGTTTGACCTAATTTCGTTAAATTGGCAAAAAGTCACTAAAGTGTGCAAAGTTAGCCGGGAAGCTTGAAACACCCTATTTCTAAAAACTTTGGAATTATAAGAAATCATGTTCCACTTTGTCTGATAATCGGGGCAGTGTAATTATTTTTTAATTGTGGTAGGTCCCGTAGGAGTGAGGTGCTTTATTAGTTAACACGTGGTCGGTGGAAGTACAAGTTACATCAAGGACCTCATAAAAATGAAAATTACATCCAAGTCCACGCATTTAAAACACGATCCCTGAAACTAAGCAATGAAGTTTCTTTTGAGGTTTACGCGTATGCTAGATATTGTAGAGCCAAAATCTGTTCTGAAATAATAAATTTTACTACTAGTACGTATAGTAAACAAGAATCTATAAAACAGAGTGATCGTACTCTCTAGTATTGGAGTAGTAACTTGGATTGGTTTTTCACATATCTAAGTACTACTACAAATTATAATTTGTGAAAATAGTACCACTAATAAATGAAGTACTAGTTTGTCTGATTTGTTCTAAGATGTAGTAATACTACTATTACTAGTACTCCCTCTATCTAGGATTGTTAAGGCCATTTAAATTTGATAAGACTAAAAAAGTTAATTACAGGTTGGTGTAGAAGACATGCATGCATTCCCCGGTCTCTCCCATGCAGCACTGTACACCCTGCAGCAGGCCACAGTCTTTTCATCTCTCTCCAGGAGTAGATCTTCTTGCCTCTCACTCACCTGGATCTTCTTGCCTCAGTCTCTCCCTCCGCATGTACTGTACTGTCTAGTACAGTACAACGTGACACCTGCTTTATTACTCACCTGTGAACTTCCTGCAACCTTTTTGTTTTGAGGAAGCATGTACAACGTGTGGACACTGTCTAAGAAAAAAAGGCCAAGTGCAGCCGCCGTCGGTGCGCCGATGCCTAGCGTATTCCTGTACAATTGTACTAGTACAGTACGAAACTCAATCAGTATACTCTTTAGTATACCCACCCAACCCGGGTTTCTGGTCGGCGGGCACTACGTCAGCGAGCCGATCATCCCTCTGTAACCACTCCCACAAGTTCATGTACCGCGTCGGCAGATTCGATTGTGAGTCGGCTGCTATGGAGGTCGTCCAGTCTGAGGCGATGATTGAGTGCCCCTATGATGGATGCTTTAGCTTGGCCGCCTTCGACAAGTGTTGGGGGGATACCCCCGGGTAGGGTAACGCCGGGGTATAAGGGCCGAGTTAGCCAGGGTACGGCGTGGTCAAAGCAAGTGCTGACCGGGTGACCTCAAGGCAGGCCGGACTATGGTGTGACCCGGCCCATGGAGCATCTCTTTAACTATGGTCCGGCCGGCATAAATTATATGTCGGCCAGGTTTATCTATCTGTTTTGCAGTTGACTTGGTAAGCCGGATTAGCTATATGCTAGCCGGATTACCTTATGGCTTCCAAGAGAAGGAATCCCCCGCTGGTCAAAAGGTGGCTTTATTAGCTGTAGCATGAGCAAAGCAAAGTAAAGAGACCAGCGGGTCAGGGGTGACCAAGGTGACATGGGAAAAGCCAGATGACGTAGCCCGTGTCTGGTGACACCAAAAGACAAAGATTACGCTGTGGGTTACGTCCAAAGTCCGGACGAGCCGTTAAAGAGAATAAAGAAGCATCTGCTTTAGGCGAGGAGCATATTCGTATAAAATGTTGCCACGTGTGCCCTAGAATTGTAACCCAGGCTCCCCTATATAAGGAGCACCGGGGCCTCCATAGAAGGGGATCGATCATTCTCTCTGTCTAAGGTAGAACTCTAGGGCTAGTTGGTAGGGAGTAAGATACATTGTCTCCTTTTTACCGAGAGCCTCAAGAGCATTTCTAAACACCATTGATAGAGAAAATACAAGAACTTGTGTGCATGGAATCACCACGTTCTTCCTCCCTAGATTCCCCTAGCACTCATTGGCCCCATCTTTAGCCTATCCATGGCATCTGCCATGCCACCACCATGAAAGTAGGCGCCCACCGTGGGGTTAGCGGTGCTAGCAGGGGTGAAAATCCAGATGGGAAGATTCTCTAACACTGGCGAGCACGTCGTCTCCAGCTTGGTTTAGCGCTTCGGAGCGCCGGACTACGTCAGCGACAATGCAGGAAGCTTCAGCAAGCACCCTCCTCCGCGCAACGACGTCTTCATCAAGCTTGGCGCGCACAAGATCTACGTGGGCGTGGACGAGTCCTGCATTCATCCGCGGCACATCGTCGAGGGAGGCGAGCCACCTCTCAGCGCAGCTCGTGGAGTGTGTATCACTCGCCCCACTAGCAGTGTTGAGGTCCTAATGACCGTGCCTGACGCGGATCCAAACAAGGGCCCGGTGCCAGAGCCAGAGGTAACGCCAAGGCAGACCAGGTCTAGGTTTCCTCCGCTAGAAAGGCCAAAGAATGTGCTCCAACAAGCAATAGATAGCCTAGCGACGCCAATAGCACCTGTGGTAGATCCGGCTCAGGCACAAGCTGAGTTAGAGGAAACTAGGCGGAAAATGTTAGCTGGGGCAAAGAAGGTAGTAGAGCTACATCAATCTTTGAACATCACCTTGAGAGAATATGCTAAGGAAAACCACATAAATGGAGTGAAAATCCGAGGTAGGAACCTGATCACTGAGATTGACAAGGAATACGAGCCTAGGCCAGGTTAGACAGCCACGATAGTGACAAGAGGGCTGGATCGGTACAACACTCTAGCAAAGAACCTTAGGGCAGAAAATGCGGCCACATTCGAGTTGGAAGGTTTAACTAGAGAGGGCCGACAAAGGCAACAAGAGAGGGTGAATCACTTGCTGAGAGTTGCTTGCCAGCAAAATGAAGAAATGAACAAGGCCAACCCGGTGCCACCAGGAGCCTCACAGGTGGTACATTTGGCCAGGAATAACCCGACGAGATCCAGAGGAGCCGCGTCATCTCCAGGTCACAATCCTAGGAGGGAGGAAGTGGTAAACTCTAGAAGAAGAGACAAACAGATGATTCCTTATGATCCGGTAAGGGCTGGAAAAGGCAAAGCGGTGCAAGTTGATGAAGATCGGCACAATACGAGCCGAGGTGTGGCTGGCCGAGGTAACCGTGACCAATGCAATGCCGGTTAGAGAAATGCTACCAACTGCAATGCCAGACAGCATGATCCCGTGGGAACGGGGAAAAACATACCTCGGTCGCAGCAACAACGCGCATCCCGGCAAGAGGGGAGTGCAGGACAAGCAGTACAACAAAATGCTCGTCCGGATCAAGAAAGATACAATGATGGTTATTCGGCCATGATCAATGACGGATACCCCATACCGGATCGCCACATAATTGGGTCAAGATTGGGAGGCAGGAACTTGTATCCAGATGATGCTAGGCTAAAATTGGATAGGATTTATAGGTCGGAGCTAATTGAAGTATAAGGTCCACCGAGTCCAGCATGCTTTGGTCCCTGGATCATGAACGAGCCACCGGTGCGGAACTTTCAGCTGGCCAGAGGAACCCGAACTTACGATGGTAGTACTAGGCCAGAGGATTGGCTGATTGACTATGCCATAGCAGTCAAGATCACGACAGGAAATTTGAGATGGGCAGTAGGATATGTATCACAGATGCTGGAAGGACCATCGCGAGTTTGGCTGAACAATTTGCCACCAGGGAGTGTCAACTATTGGATGGATTTCCAGGAGCTATTCGTTAGCAACTTCTCAAGTACTTACAAGAGGCCCAACAGGCCATAGACCCATGCGTTGTGCTGGTAGAGACCAAATGAGCCAGACCGAGATTTCCTAACTCGGTGGTGCAATGTGCGAAACTCATGCGAGGGGGTAATTGAATCAGAAGCTATTGCGTGGTTCTCTCAGGGATGCATATATGGCAGTATGCTGTGGCAGAGGTTACAGCGAGACATGCCAATTACCTTGGCTAAAACAACCCGGATCGCAGATTCGTATGCCTTGGGAGATCCAACGCAACCTCGGCTAATGTCGAGTGAGGCAAACAAGAAATATTACGGCCGAGATGACTCCGGATCATCAAGGAGGAATGATTTTCGAGGAAAGATAAGGGATGAGCGCCCGGATTACCGGTATAACTCACAACAGGTAGCAGCGGTAGACCAGGATCAATCCGATGCCGGAGCCAGCCAATGCCAAAAAACTAGAGGGCAAAACTGGCAACAGAAAAACAAAGGGAAAAAACCTTGGACCCCGGAGCAGAACAAGCAATGGCATGAACAAAAGGATAGATCGAGGTATACTTTTGAGTCCATGCTGGATCAACCGTGCAAGTTCCAAACGCCAAGCCCGAATAGTCTGGCGAATCATACAACCCGGCAATGTGAATGGATGAGGAAGTTAGAGCAGGGAAGTTCGGGGAATGCTCAGGCACCTCGAAACGAAGCACCTAGAAAATGAGGCACCACGGCCACCATTACTCATAGGGGGGAATGGATAGCAACTGATGCTGCCACCACCTCCGCCAAGGTACAAGAATCTAGAAAGAAGGGACGCAGTACATCAAGTAGATAACAACCAGCAACAAGGGCCGGATTACCATGAGAATGAGGGACGAAACGAGTACAAGGAGAATCATCAAAGCTACTGTGTGTTTACCACGGAGGAAAATGACCGGAAAAGCTTGCAGCACCGGCACATGGAGGTAAACGCAGTAATGCCGGCAGTAGTGAGATATATGCCCTGGGCGGATCAAGAGATTACATGGAGTAATAAGGATCACCCAAAGATCATGCCAAGCCCGGGAACCTATGCTCTAGTCCTGGATTGGACGTTCATCGGGCCGAATCTCAATGTAAGGTTTTCCAAGGTATTGATTGATAATGGCAGTAGTATCAACATTATGTACAAGGATACCATGCACAAGTTGGGAATAACAGAGAACATGTTGCAAGCAACGAGGACCACCATTCATGGCATCGTACCAGGTATTTCCTGTGAGCCAATTGGTAAGGTCTAGGTTGACGTGTTATTCGGCACGAGGGACAATTGCCAGATTGAAAACTTGGAATTCGAAGTGGTGAATCTGGAGAGTGCTTATCACGCGTTACTCGGCAGGCCAACGCTGAACAAGTTCATGGTAAGTACCCACATCAGTTACCTTAAGATGAAGTTGCCCGGGCCAAGGGGCGTGATAACTGTATCAGGGGACTTTGGGCATTCGATCGAGTGCGCCTCAGCCGGATCTAACTTAGCCGAGTCACTCGTGATAGCTCAAGAAAAAAGGAAGATACTGGAAATGGCAACACTGGCTCAATCCACGCAACCACATATGCCAGCTCTGACCAACCCGCACGGGAGCGTATCATTCCAAGCGACTAAGGACATGAAGAAAGTGCCAATCGATGATCAGTTCCCATAGTGCACCGTGACCATTGGTGCCGGGTTAAGCAGCAAATAGGAAAGCAAGCTCGTCAACTTCCTCCGTGAGAATCAGGATATCTTTGCTTGGTCTACTCAGGATCTGCAAGGTGTACCGAGGGAGTTGGCTGAGCACTCATTAAACATAAGACCCGAGGCTAAGCCGGTAAAGCAACCTCTCCGGCGTTTCGCCGAAGACAGAAGGAAAGTCATTGGAGACGAAATAGTTAGGCTCCTAGCGGCCGGATTTATCATGGAAGTACTCTATTTGGATTGGCTCTCTAATCTGGTGCTTGTGGAGAAAAAGAAAGATGATCGGAACGTGGCTGTGGTATGGCGTATGTGCATTGATTACACGAACCTGAATAAGACGTGTCCCAAAGATCCATTTCCGCTCCCTAGGATAGATCAAGTCATAGACTCAATGGCCGGATGTGAGCTACTGTCATTCATTGATGCGTATTCTGGTTTCCACCAGATACCCCTAAATCCGGATGATAAAATAAAGACTGCATTTGTTACCCCGTACGGGGCTTATTGCTATCGCACTATGCCGTTTGGTTTACGTAATGCAGGAGCAACGTACCAACGATGCATGCAAAAATGCTTACATGATCAGATAGGTCGGAACGTGCAAGTTTATGTGGATGATGTGGTAATAAAAACCAAGGAAAGCGATACGCTCCTTGATGATATCTGGCAGACTTTCGCGAACTTGAGAAGGTTCCGAATGAAGCTGAACCCGGAGAAGTGCACCTTTGGCATGCCCGCCGGAAAATTACTTGGTTTTTTGGTGTCTAGCCGTGGCATTGAATCCAACCCGACGAAAATCTGGGCCATAGAAAGAAGGGAACTGCCAAAATGCCTTAACGATGTGCAGAAGTTCACTGGTTGCCTGGCATCATTAAGTCGGTTCGTATGTCGGTTGGGAGAGAAGGCCTTGCCCCTCTACCAACTAATGAAAAAGGCAGACAAATTCACATGGACGCCACAGGCGGACCTTGCATTTTGAGAGTTGAAAAAGATGTTATCTACCACACCAATCCTAGCAGCACCACTACCTAAGGAGCCAATGTTGCTCTATGTAGCCACAACCAACCGAGTTGTAAGTGAAGTAATCGTAGTGGAGCGTGAAGAGGAAGGAAATTCGGTGCAAAGGCCGGTGTACTATCTGAGCGAAGTATTGTTAGCCTCGAAACAGAACTACGCTCACTATCAGAAGATGGCGTACGACGTATATATGTCGGCCAAGAAAATCAAACACTATTTTGAGGAACACCCCATCAAGGCACCCATTTCGGAAATTATGAGTAACAAAGATGCAAGTGGCCGGATAGCAAAGTGGGCAATCGAGCTAGCTCCCTATGCACCACGATTTGAAAGAAGGGATGCTATCAAGTCACAAGCCGTGGCGGATTTCTTTGTGGACTGGGCCAAAATGCAATACGAGCCACCCCTGCCAGACTCCAATTACTGGCAAATGCACTTCGATGGATCTAAACTGAAAGATGGGTTGGGCGCCGGAGTAGTGCTTACCTTGCCCAAGAAGGATCCACTAAAATATGTCCTTCAAATCCATTTCAGTGCCTCGAATAATGTGGCGGAGTACGAAGCCTTGGTGCATGGTCTCAAAGTGGCGAAAGAAGTAGGGATACGTCGGATACAATGCTTTGGAGATTCTGATGTGGTGGTACAGCAAGTGTCTGGAAATTGGGATGCCTTGGATGCTAACATGGCCCTATACAGGTTCCATGTTCAAAAGATAAGCAAGTTTTTCGAGGGGTGTGAGTTCCATCACATACCTCGGATTGAAAACGAGGCGGCAGATACGCTGTCCAAGTTAGGCTCGACCCGGCAGCCAATCCCGCCAAATTTTGCTTTGGAGCACCTGAGAAAAACATCACACCCTCACCCGAATCAGATTCAATTTATATCCTGGCACTCTCCGGATCAGGAGCTGCACCTATGGAGATAGAGTGGGGAAGCACCTCAGCAAACCCGGGGACGGCCACAGCAAACCCGGGCACTGATCAGCCTGATTCTGCAGGAGTTATGTCGGTGGATGCGATGGAAATCGATGAGGAACCTTTTCCCGTCCGGACTGTACCAACTTGGGCCAAGCCAATCTTTGATTTCCTGAAAGAGGGAATCTTGCCAGATGATGAAATAATCTCAAGGAAAATCCAGAGAAGGGCAAAGGCCTATACAATTATCAACGCCGAACTATACAAAAGAAGTGTGACAACAGTATTGCAGCGGTATGTTGATCCGGTGGAAGGACTTGACATACTCCGGGATATTTACCAAGGGGAATGCGGCCACCATGCCTCCTCAAGAGCATTAGTGGCAAAAGCTTTTCGGCATGGATTTTATTGGCCCAGTGCTTTGGAGCAAGCAGAGGATTTGGTGAGAAAATGCAATGGTTGTCAAAGATACGCCACGAAAACTCATCTACCAATGTCGGAGCTGAAAACTATCCCCATTACCTGGCCATTTGCTGTATGGTGCCTAGATATGGTAGGGCCATTCAAGCCGGCCAAAGGAGGGGTGACCCATATCCTAGTCATGGTTGACAAATTCACCAAATGGATTGAGGTGAAACCAATTCGGAAATGTGATGGGGCAACATCAGTAAGATTCCTCAAGGATATAATCCTAAGATATGGCTATCCCCATAGCATCATAACTGATAATGGAACAAATTTCACTAAAGGAGCGTCTGTGAGATTCTACCGAGAAAGGAAGATCCGGTTAGATGTCACCTCAGTTGTCCACCCCGCATCGAACGGGCAAGTGGAAAGATCCAACGGACTGGTATTGTCCGGGATAAAACCCCGGCTCATAGAGCCGCTACAAAGATCAGCGGGGTGCTGGATAGAAGAACTACCAGCAGTACTGTGGAGCTTAAGAACAACTCCAAATCGATCAACCTACTATACACCATTTTTTCTGGTATATGGGGCAGAAGCTGTATTACCAGCCAACATAGAGCATGATTCGCCAAGAGTCACCAAATACACAGAAGCCCAAGTGCATGAAGCCCGGCAAAATGATGTTGATCTGCTGGAAGAAGCGAGAGAACTGACCTTGTCCAAATCCGCCATATATCAGCAAAAGCTCCGACGCTATCATAGCTGGAAAGTAAACCCCCGAGTCTTCCAGGAAGGTGATCTGGTACTCCGGCTAATACAACGCAGTGCTCGCATGCATAAGTTATCCCCTCCATGGGAAGGACCTTTCATTGTAAGCAAAGCCTTGTGCAATGACTCCTATTGTATTATTGATGCATAACCATCAGAAAAGAACAAGGCGGGTAGGTCCGGAGAGTAATCCAAACGACCGTGGAACGTAGCACTTCGTCCATTATACACCTAAGAGGTGAATGTATCTGATATAATCATATGTCGGTATGTATGTCGGCAATGGGCTTATCAATAAAAACTTGGCCACCCCGAGCAGAGACTCGGGGACTTCTATAATACTTGTCTCTTTTTTTCGTATTTTTGTGTCAGCTGGGTTAAGTCGCTTATATCTTAGTCGGATTAGTAATGTGTGAGCACCAAAAACCTAACTCTTCGACTTTGCTGCTGTCCAACAAGAATTGGCTTCATGGCAAGCAAGAGAACAAGTTTGGAATGGCAAAGCACATGAAAAATGACTAAGGGAAAGAACTTAAGCGGGCCGACATTGGTTTTTTTGACTAACCCTTAGTTTGTTTTGGTCACTAAAACGCTGGATCATTTTGAGCTAATCTCAAAGTTTCAAGTATTGTTAAGTGAATTTTTTGAACCTCGGACCCGTAAGTCGAAAAACCGAATCAAGGTAGACGCGAGCCGAGTCGAAAATTGGGGGAAGAAGAAAACAAAACTCGGGGACTTCGCCCACGGTAGTCCAGCAAAAAAACTTAGTTCAGAACATAAAATTGTAGCACAATGAAACTAAAGTATTTAGATACATTTACGGCCGGCATTCCAGGGATCTGATAAATATGACCAGTGTTTTCTAAGGAGCAGGAGCAGCAGACGAATCACCCGTCGATGAAGGAGGTACTTTGGAGTGTGGGGGAGGGGCGCTAGCCTCGGCTTCGTCCTCAGGGTTAACCTCGCCATCCTCCGGGTCTTCGGCCTCGTCGCCTAGTTCGGATCCCTCACTTTCACTCCCTTCCTCTTCATCTTTAGAAATAGCTTCTTCATCAACGACATCGAGATAACTCGGCCCCTCATTCCAAGCATGGCAGAAGGAGTACTGGATGAGCTTGTTGGCACAGGCTTTGCGGCACGGGATCCACTCCGGATCCTCGCACCACTTAGACCCGGTGCGCATGCGAGTGAGCAACCCAGATCAATTACTTCATACCATGAAAGAACAAATTTCAAGGCAATGTCGGCCCTAGCCCGTGCGGCAGATTCGCGCCACAGATGCATCTGCGTGTCACACTCCATTAATTTGGCTATGAAAGCCGAGCCTTTCTTTGGAATGGATTCACTGGGCCAGAGGGAGCTGAACATCCGCGTTGCCACCGAGATAATATCCGCGCCATGGTTCTTCACTACCTCAAGACGAGCGGTGAGGCTCGCAAGTAGATCCTCCATATTATATGGGATTGGCTCGGCACCAGGGGCATCGAGCATACCACGTTGTTCGCGGGACCGGGTTACGGCAGCGGCACCGAGCGTATCACTCTCTAGAAATTTTCCTGAAAGTGGGGAAGAAGAAACAGTGAACAAAAGCACCAAACCCGGAGGAAATAAAATCAAGCAAGGGCAGAAAACTCACGCACAATCTAAAAGAGGAGTCGCTGAAGCTCGGAATGAACGTCGGCGCTATGGGCCTAGAGTTTCTCGTATTCGGTGGTCACCGACGTAAGCTTGACGTCAGCTTCCTCCAATAGGCTCTTATCCTCGGAGATTTGCATGGTTAAACGCTCTTTCTCCTCGGTGAACTCCTGGTCGGCCTTCTCCAACTCGGACTCATGGATGCCCTTAAGCCTCTGAATTTCGGCATTCAGCCGAGTGATCTCCTAGTCCGGGAGTTGGAGCCAAGCTATCGCTTCATCCTTCTTCTTCAACTCAGCCTCGTGCTTCCCTACTTGTTCGAGGAAATGGCTCATCATTTCAGATATTGTGATGCTATCCTCGAGAGCAACTGCAACAGCATAATGATCCGGAGGACCCAAAATATAAGTGTCCACCGGATAAAGGAAGGAAAATACAACGATCATGGGGAGGGGATAAATTTACCTTTGATCTCAACAAGGTTTTTCCGCATGATTATGTTTTTAGCTTCAACCTCGGCTGCATGATTCGGACAACAAATTAATATGGATCCTAGGAAGTTCGAGTAAACGAATACGGAAGAGGAAGAAGGGAAAATTACCCCTCTTCTGGTACTCCACCAGGTGCTTACCATAACGCGCTCGAATGTCTTTATAGGAGTCCAACAGGCGCTGAAACTCAGCGGATCGGTGGTTAGTGGTAATCTGAAATAACCAAGGCAATGGCAAAGTTCAAAGGCAGAGTAAAAATGATTCGAAGTCTACAAGATCCGGGCCAACTGGAACTTATCCCGGCTCTAGGTGTGTGGATATTCAAACTCTACAAGATCCGGGCCAAGTGGAACTTAACCCGGCTCTAGGTATGTGGATATTCGAAGTCTACAAGATCCGGGCCAAGTGGAACTTAACCCGGCTCTAGGTGTGTGGATATTCGAACTCTACAAGATCCGGGCCAAGTGGAACTTAACCCGACTCTAGGTGTGTGGATATTCGAAGTCTACAAGATCCGGGCCAAGTGCAACTTAACCCGGCTCTAGGTATGTGGATATTCGAAGTCTATAAGGTCCGGGCCAAGTGGAACTTAACTCGGCTCTAGGTGTGTGGATATTCGAAGTCTACAAGATCCAGGCCAAGTGGAACTTAACCCGGATCTAGGTGTGTGGATATTCGAAGTCTACAAGATCCGGGCCAAGTGGAACTTAACCCGGCTCTAGGTCTGTGGATATTTGAAGTCTACAAGATCCGGGCAAAGTGGAACTTAACCCTGCTCTAGGTGTGTGGATATTCGAAGTCTACAAGATCCGGGCCAAGTGGAACTTATCCCGGCTCTAGGTATGTGGATATTCAAAGGCTATAAGATCCGGGCCAAGTGGAACTTAACGCGGCTCTAGGTGTGTGGATAATCGAAGTCTACAAGATCCGGGCCAAGTGGAACTTAACGTGGCTGTAGGTGTGTGGATATTCAAAGTGTATAAGATCCGGGCCAAGAGAACTAAACCTGGCTCTAACTATGTCAAAATTTGACGTCAGTACGAACAAAAACTAGATTCTATAAGGAGCATCCGACCGAATAACAAGTTATTCGGTCAGAGGCTCGGGGGCTAGGGGCTATATCTACAAGTGCTCAGTTATGCAAAACATCAACATCAGAGGAAAAGAGTTACCTCCATCATCCGGCCAGCTAAGGAAATAACCTTGGTAGCGGAGTTCATCTAGGCGCTGAACTCGGCTAGGCCAAACTTCTCCGGCAGATCATCTTGAGGGTCGATGAATTCTGCATTGTTCCAGTTCTTCACATACGCAAGGAGCAATGGACTGTAAGTTTCACCACTTGGAGAATAGTTCTCCACAAGGCCTTTCACGTGGGCCTCTCGCCTGGCGGATTGAGCTGCAACGGGGCTGGTATGCAGAACCAGCTCCTTGTTGCCCTCTAACCCAGAGGAGGTAGACCCGGATGAAGTTCCTATTGCTAACCTAGAAGCCTTCTTTATTTTGCCGGATGAAGGTGGAGGAGCTATTTGGAAGATATATGCGATTGAAGGAGTGGACCCGGAGGGAGCCGATGGGGTCTTCCTCTTGGGAGGCTTGGTGGAGGCCTTTGCTGCTGCTGTTGGTGCTGCTGCTTTTGGTGTTGCTGGTGCTGGTGCTGGTGCTGCTGTTGCTGCTGGTGGTGCTGGTGCTGGTTCTGCTATTGCCGCTGCTGGTGCTGGTGCTGTTGATGCTAGAAACACTGGGACAAAAGGACTTGTTGGGGGCGGCACCGATGAAACTGGTACCTCAAGACTTGGCGCTGAGGCCAAAGAACTAGGGAGATCCGGCATTGCCGTATCTAGAGCCGCCCCATTACGCCCCTCGCGGACATTGCCCTCCTCCTGGCGAGGTGGGCTCTGATTAGGCGCAACCGCGGAGCCCTCTTGAATAGGGCTCAGCGGGCGAGAATCGTTGTTGCGGGGGGGGGGAGGGGGGGGAGGGGAGGGAGAAGGGCTGCTCCGGAGCGGGCAGGCTATGCCGGAGCCGCTCTGAGGGATAACCCTAGGAGCTCTGAAAAGAAGAAAAGCACCAAGTCAAAAAAAAGAGAACCAATAAGAAACGAAGGCAAGCAAAGGAAAAATCCCCAAGTATCAATGCAAAAGGACTTACTCATCCGCGGTAGGAGGAGCCTGAGGTTTGGGCGCCCTCCGGACCGTGCTCTTGGCGGTCGGCTTAGACGAGGCTTTCACCCCGGATTTCTTATGCCTCTTCTTGGGCGGAGGCACCTCCGAAGATGCGGCCGAGGTAGCCACGCGCTTCTGGGAAGGAGTAGGGGACGAACCACCAGTGGCAACGGGAGGAACCTCGTGGACCTGACCGTCCGGGTTAGCTGAACATTCGGACATTACCAGATCCGCGTAAGAGATGGGAACCGGATCAACTACCTCCAAGACCTCAGCATCCGAGTCATCATTGTCAGGCCAATCCCTTAGAGAAGAGGCCTTACCAGCGCTGCGTTTGACGATGTCCGGGGTAGGCAGGAAGGCCTCCGGATTAGGCTCCTCCTCGTCCTCCTCAGTGCGGTCCGGCAACCACTTGCTCGCCAGCACCTCGCCATCCTCTAGTGGATGCTGGAGGAATCGCTAAGAACAAGGCAACAATTGACAAGTTACAAACGTGAAACGACATATAGAGAAGATTCGGAGAACAGGAAAAAGAAAATTCACCTTTGGAGGAGGGTTATCCCGGGTGAAGGGCTTAAGTCCCCACTCCCAATCCTCGGAGAACTCCTTCTCCACATTGAATATGGACTTAACCCAGCGGTAAACCGCCGAATTATCTAGCTCAATGGAAGAAGTACGGTGGGGGTCGAGAGGGCTGCTCAAGTAGCAGATCTTGTGGGCTTGCTTCTGATGGGGGGAGCCCCGGCTGCGGAGAAAAGTAATCATAATGTCCTCCCCCCGGAGATGCTCCTTGAGCAGCTCCTTGATCCGACGCTCCACTTGATTCGCCAGGGCCGTGGGTCGCTTCGGATTGCTCTCCCAACGCGAGGTATTAGGAGGGCCAAGCTTGAAGGGGAGGAGCCAAATCAAGTCCTTGCTGGAGGTGTTCTAGACATAGAAAAAAGTCCTGGCCCAGCCCTTGCAGGACTCGAGTCCGGTGACCCGGGGGAATACGGAGTTCTTCCGGGGAGAGGTGGAGGCTGCGCCACATTGGGTCAAATGTTTGTCCTCTGGGGCAAGCTCCTTGTCCGGAACTACGTCCCTCCCGAGACCAAAGAACTTGATCCAAAGTTCTTTGGTTGGCCAGAGGCCGATGTACCCCTAAATGCCATAAATTGAAAGTGGGGAGGCCGAAGCCGCGTTGAAAATGTGAAAGGAAAACAATGTATTCCCTAGAATTGGGGGAAGGAGAGATTTCACCGAAGGCGAGGCGGCAGGCGACGCCGGTGGGGATGCGGCGCATGGCACGAAGCCAGTCCAGATCCTCCTCACGGACGATGGAGCCATCCCAGCAGCCGCGCTCGTGGCCCTCTGCTCCTTCCTCCTGCTATGCCACCACCACTGCCTCCTCCTCTGTCATGGTGGATTCTAGATCTTCAAGAGAGAAATCGGTGTACAAATAACCAGAAGAGGGGAAACGGGAAGCGCAAGGCCCTGTGGTGGAAATCTTGAGTGGGAACTGCAGCTCTGGCACGAGATGCTACCTGAGCACGGTCGCAGTGGCGCTGGAGCAACAGGAAACTGGCAGCGGCAGCAAGGTTGCAGTGAGAGAGAAAGAGGCTAGGAGGCCCGGAGAAAATGGAGGAACTTCCTCTGAAATCACCCTAGGTCCTCTACTTAACAACACAGCACGCGTGTCATGGGATCTTTTGTGGTGGCCACGCCTCGCGCAACGGGTGTGTACGCGGCCAGAACAGCCAATCAGAGCGAGGCCACATAAAGGACCACAAGAGCAAATGATCCCATGAAGTGATGTTATGTTACGGTTAACGAGGCGCTGCAGTGAAGGGATGTTTACAACAGTTATTCCTGACATTGCGACAGTAACTGACCTATTAAATGCACGTGGCCCTTAAAATGAGGCAAAATGATGATTACCCCCCCACGTAGGATGTGGGGAAGCGTACAAGGGAAGGAAAGGTAACCCGGATAAGCGAGCAAGCGAACTGGCCAGCGAGGAATAACTCGGAATGAGCCAAGAGATCGCAAGATGATAAATTCCGAGTTACGAGGTAACTCGGCCAAAGAGGCAAAGATCCGGATATGGGAACCTGCTGTGACCTTAACAACTAAAAGTTGCTAAGACCGCACCAGCTTCAGGGACTAATGTTGGGGGGATACCCCCGGGTAGGGTAACGCCGGGGTATAAGGACCGAGTTAGCCGAGGTACGGCGCGGTCAAAACAAGTGTTGACCGGATCACCTCAAGGCAGGCCGGACTAGGGTGTGACCCGGCCCATGGAGCGTCTCCTTAACTATGGTCCGGCCGGCATAAATTATATGCCGGCCATGTTTATCTATCTGTTTTGCAGGTGACTTGGTAAGCCGGATTAGCTATATGCTAGCCGGATTATCTTGTGGCTTCCAAGAGAAGGAATCCTTCGCTGGTCAAAAGGTGGCTTTATTAGCTGTAGCATGAGCGAAGCAAAGTAAAGAGACCAGCAGGTCAGGGGCGACCAAGGTGACGCGGGCAAAGCCGGATGACATAGCCCGTGTCTGGTGATGGTGGAGGAGGAGGAGGAGGAGGTCGCCGGAGAGTGGAGAAGGAGGAGGGAGGAGAAGGGGAGAAGTGTGGAGGAGAGGAGGGGGGGGAGAGGAGGAGAAGTGTGGAGAGGAGGAGAAGTGGGGAGGGGAGAAGAAGTGGGGAGGGGGAGAAAAAGGAAAAAGGGGGGAGAAAGGGTGCTGGCGGGATTCAAATTTCGAATCCCGCCCAAGACTTCTGTGGCGCATATGGGGGAAATGCGCCACGGAAGTTTCTCCCCCTTTTTTATTTTTTTGTAGTAAATAATCTTCTACCCTAAATAACATTTTACTCTTTTCAAATTTGGGGATTCTGTAAAATTCAGAACGATCATAGGTCGTTGGATTCGAGTAGGGAATTTCGAGACGATCATTTTGATAGGTTAAAGATTTTTTTCCGACATCGTATGAAAAAGTTAGAGCCGTTTTACCGTGCCATGACCTATTTTTGCAAAATACATCGAAATTCATATTTTTCAATTTTGTCTAGATCTATACCCTAAAAGGCGATCCATGGGGGGGGGGGGTCTGTTTTTCTCCCCTATATGCTTGTTCTGTGGCTAACCTATATGCGCCACAGAAACAACACTTTCTGTGGCGCATATGGACATATGCGCCATAGAAGTTTCTCCTCCTTTTTTTGCTGCTTGGTCCCATCAACCTTCTGTGGCACATACGTCTATATGCGCCACAGAAGTTTGACACTTCAGTGGCGCACACAAAAATATGCGCCACAGAAATATGGACTTCTGTGGCGCATATTGGTTTCGTGCGCCACTGAAGTGCCAAACTTCTGTGGCGCATTGTTTCTAGTGCGCCACTGATATATATCTGTGGCGCATATTTTTACATATGCGCCACTGAATATCTTGTCTATCTATAACCTGTTTCCTAGTAGTGCAAGCTCGATGAGCACAAGATCGCATGCTCACACGACCCGTGCTCCTGCATTGATTCCGCCTGTGATTTCATTGCCTCGCCGTTAGGGCTCCTTCCCCACATGAAGGAGGCCCACATGGTCATAACCAGGGCCATCTACATCATCGCCTTCTTTTGCCTCATCCTGACTCCGCCACCAACAAGCACGAGGGGATTCACGCGCTTCCTCTACGGGGATGATGGTGCCGTGTTCGGCCTGACTATTAGCACGCTCGGCCCAACCACTGTCATGTCCTTGGTGTGCATCAGGCAGGATAGGTGCTTGTGGCTGTGGTACACGGTGAAACTATGTGCGCCTGGCCCGCCGGGGTCGGCGGACTAGTTGATGGTCGAGAGCCTTAATGTGGTAATCAAGCTGACAAGCAGGTCGTCACCGGCCAACTTCCCGTCCGAGAAGCTCAAGACGTACCCCGGGGTGCCGCCGCGGTTCCTGATGAAGGTTGGACAATCCACCCATGTATCTTTCTGGATTTGCATTGACAGAAAAAATGATCTTAAACTACGGCTGATGATCAAGACTGTAATGGTGTATTAGTAGATAAATAGTACTACTAGTAGTACTATTTTACTACTCCAGTTTACTAGTAGTAGTCGCATGTAGGTTCTCTTTTGGTACTAGGAAGGATGCATTTTGGATGTAATCTAAGTTTGATGCTAATGTAATTACAGAGTATTTAGTGGTTTAGTATGAATTTTATGTAATTGTTCACTTCTACGACATGGACCAGAGATAAACACACTAACCATTCTTACGATGCTTCGATTTTAGTCATCTAACTCAGTGATTATGGAATTTTATGCCCAAACTTGTCAATTCGACTTGATTTAAGTCTTGAACCAAGATTGCCGTCGAAATTGCGATGGCTGCCCTGGAATTTTGCCTAAATATCTAGAAAATAATATGGGCATCTACGACATCAACTCAATATTATTAGAATCATCACGAACCATGTTTTCATATTATATGCGTTTGATATTATGTAAGTTAGTATGTTTGCACATATATTTGGTCAAACTTTATAAATATTGACTTCAACAAAACCTAGTATGCGTATCTAGACAAAACCAAGTCAGTAACTACTATTTTAGGATGGAGGGAGTAATTATTTATGAGTAATCGTTTTTTTCAAAAAACATTACTGCTATGGCACGTGCCCACGACTAGAGCATAGACCAATGCATAATAATCACGCGACTATGCGGTGGCGATCTACTCCGTACTGGATTACCCTAGCGGAGGCGCACTAGTGGAGCACACGCTCGTGTCGTTCCTGGGTACGTAGTACTACTAGTCGATGCAAATAGGAGTACAAAAATACATAAATCTTGTTGCTCATCGTACTATTTTTTTCCTGTAAGGCAACCTAGACTTGACTACTACAGTACTATATTGGCACAACTTCTTCTTTTGGCGCTACAAGATGAATGTGGAACACTCTGTGTTAGTTAAAAAAACTCTATGTGTAACATTACTGTACTAGTACTTCTTGTACTCCCTAGTTTTTCGGACGTGCAGTAAAGTAGTGCAGTAAGTCTGTTTGACCAAGCTGCATGCAATGAGCATTGGTTTGACAGGACAATTCAGGTTTTTAGATATCCAAATTTCTACTCCAGCTCGATGGCTCAAGACACGAAGCAGCTAGTACTCCTCTATCCTCCGGCTGTCGCCCTGATCAAAATGAACAAGCAAAAGATTGTGTATCTTGGAAATTGCCATGGCCATTTATTACCTACAGAGCTTTATTTTGTTTCCTTCGAGGCACCTGCAAAGACTAATACTATACTAGTATAATACTAGTAAATAACATGCTACGGTTGGGCCCTACAGCTAGTACTAGACATAGACTATAGTAGCTACTCTCGTCAAAGTGAATTGTCCAAGAGGTGGAGTTCATTTTTTTTCTCCAAGAGATGGAGTTCCTTTTTCTCCAAGAGGTGGAGTTTCTTTATTTTCCTGAGAATTACTTTGCGTTCCCTGTGATTTAAACACATACTTGATCAAATTGCTATAGTTTCCTCTTCTTATGTTTTGAGAATCCTGCAAATCAAACGATTCCTGAGAGATGAACTTTTTTCTTGTACTGCCTTTGATGCGCAGGTTGCACTGCCTTTTGGTCTAGTACACGGTGCCTTTGGTTGCAATGCACTGCGCGGTGTCCAGGCAGTGTACTACGCACTGTCCAGGCAGTGCACCGTCCATGCACTGCCTGGTTCTTCTGTGTTGCACTGCCTTACTTCGCAGTGCATTGCGTGGTGTCCAAGCACGCACTTTTCAGGCAGTGCACCGTCCATGCACTGCCTTGTTGTTCTATGTTGCACTGCCTTAGTTCGCAGTGCACTACCTGGTGTCCAGACAGTGTACTATGCACTGTCCAGGCAGTGCACCGTCCATGCACAGCCTGGTTGTGCTATGTTGCACTCCCTTAGTTCGCAGTGCACTGCGCGGTGTCCAGGTAGTATACTACGCACTGTCCAGGCAGTGCGCCGTCCATGCACTGCCTTGTTGTTCTGTGTTGCACTGCCTTAGTTCGCAGTGCACTGCGTGGTGTCCAGGCAGTGTACTATGCACTGTCCAGGCAGTGCACTGTCCATGCACTGCCTTGTTGTTCTGTGTTGCACTGCCTTAGTTCGCAGTGCACTGCGCGGTGTCCAGGCAGTGCACCATCCATGCACTGCCTTGTTGTTCTGTGTTGCACTGCCTTAGTTCGCAGTGCACTGCGCGGTGTCCAGGCAGTGTACTGCCTCGTTGTACTGCCTTGCACTGCCTTCGGTCGTAGTGCCCTGCGCGGTGTTCAGGCAGTGCACCGTCCATACATTGCCTTGTTGTATTGCGTTGCACTGCCTAAGGTCGCAGTGCACTGCGCGATGTTCTTGGAGTGCACGGTGTACTGCGTTGCAGTGCTTGTGCACCGCCTTATTGCACTGCGTGGAACTGCCTTTCGTCGTGCGTACTGCATGAACATCTAGCCACGTGTCGGGCTGCCGTGTGGCCAAAAATACACGCGCTACCGTGCGTCCAGAAATACACGTGCTGCCGAGCGGCCGGAAATACACGCGGGTGAACTTCCACACGCCACGTGTCGAGCTGCCGTGCGGCCGAAAACGTGCGCGCTGCGGCCGAAACGCGCGCTTCCTGAAAAGCGCGCTCCCGCTAGACGTTCTCTAAGTAATTTGATTCATAGGATTGAGTTCTGTTAATAGTATTTCCTTGTCTTCTAGTACTAGTACATCCATGAAAAATATGGTATCTACTAGTAGTATTTACATGAGACTCAGATACTAGACATATGACATATCATAACTATATAGAATTATAATACTAGGTCAAGCTCAAAAAATTAGAAATTCGATTGACATCTATAAAGTATGGGTGCATATTTAGTTCTTGTATTTTCTATCATGTAGAGTTCAACGTTTATTAGGTACTAGTACCTGTAAATTTTGTTAACATGGTCTTGAGAAATGAAGGAGAACATTCTAGAATGATGGAGAAGTGTGTTTTGAGGATTGTGCATAGCGTTCATTGTGCTAGAGACTATCAATATAATCTTCAAGTAGATGCTAGAATGGAAAAGAAGATCCAAGGGTTGGGAATGTTGGGATTCGCAAGTCCTGATCCAATAGTGAATATTCAAAGTTATTCATACACTATATAGTGGTAAGATAAGATAAGATAAGATATTCAACCTCCTAGAAATAATCCTTGTTGGTTTTGCTTTGGTATATAAGACACTAAAATCTTGTAGGATCCAACCTTGTTTTTTCCCTATGAACTTTACATTCAAGATCCTATAGGATGATTTCCTATTTCATTTGATCCTATGAATCAAACCGTGTCTCTAGGATAATTTCCATAGCATATGCCCATTTCGAAAAGAATTAGAATTTCCATAGCATCTTCCTAGGTTGGCATTTTTTTACGCAATCAAACATCTTAAGTATAATCAAGATTTTTAAAATAGTACTGTATATCAACTTCTACAATGTCATATCAATATCAATATTATTTCCATGTTACATTTCCTTTCCCTTTGAAGGTCCTATCCTTATCCTGTCGCCACACGATGTGTTGTACCTGACACATGGGTTTGTTGAGGACGATGAGGAGAATGATCCTAGTAGGTGGTGGTTAGCAAGATCTGTCGGTGGTTCAAGACTTCTTCTAGTCTATACATATGGTGTCTTAGGCAATGCAATTGCCGATGATACTAGTGTTGTTAATTCTCGTCGCACCGTTCACACCTATCCTTCTGGGTTTGAGTGCATGATGTTCTCGATGGACACAAGCCAGTTAACTGCAGCTAACCGGTGGAAAAGGGTTACTGACCTTGGATCATATTCTCTTTTCCTTGGCGTGAACTATCCGATTATCATTGCAGTAGGCGATTCAAATGATCCACCAGGACTTCTGACGAGAAGGAACTGTATTTACACATCACACCAAGAAATTGGCTATGAGTACATGCCGCGTCCTGAAATTTGCCGCTTTAGTCTGAACGGTCACGCAACTATTGGTTTCCACACTAACACTCGGTGGACATGGTCGGAGACTCCATTTTGGTTCATCCCAAGCTTCTCAAAGGCCTTGGAGTGGAACGAGCCTACTCAAGGATAGCTCATTTGGTCTCGGCCTTCTATTGAACTCTTTCTTTTGGCTGGTTTTTAGCTGATGTACGAGTACTCAACATTTAGTTTTGCACCCGGCCCGGCTTGTAAAATACTCCGTATGACCAAAAACTCCTTTTGTACACTTGGTAGTTTCTCGAGTATGTATATTTCACCAAGCTTGTAAAACAACCTTATTAGGAGTACAGTTGTACTCTACTACTATTCCATACATAATTTCTTCCAGAATGTAGTATAATAGTAGTACTATTATTATTACTCCTTGCAGGTCCGTGGTTTTGTGTCGTTTTCACTGTAGTTTGGGTCCTGTAAGCCTAAGTTGGACGTGTTGGTAAGTACTTCGCACAGAAACTGCACGCGCTGGAAGGAACACGATGTTTCCAGTTTTACCAGTAAAAACATGTCGCTCATCATGGCATCGCCAGTGATTCGACAAGAAAATATTGTACGATGGTGTGCTAGTCTAGTTTTTTCTTCTTACGAACATGTACTGCTTGTCTACCTAGTAGTAGTAGTAGTAAAGGTCTACTAGTAGGAGTACTGTCGTTGTATTGGGAACGACAGTACCTAAGGAGGTTAGATAGAGGTGTGGGGACTAGCAGGGAAGCTATCGACGGCATCCGCAGGTGGGATTGGATACAAGCGAGCATAGCAGGACACAAGAAATACCCAGGTTCGGGGCCCTCGTGCTGAGGTAAAGCCCCTACTCCTGCCGGATCTGACTATGTGGAATACTCGAACTACAAGTGCTCCTCGAGCTGTATACGCTAGCTACTGCCTTAAATGCTGTATGACCAACCCTTTCTACTGAGGCCCTGCCTCTCCTTATATATGCAGAGAGGCAAAGGTCTCACTGGCTAGTCCGAATGGCGGGCCCCACATGCGCGTCCTAGCCGGCAAGTCATCTACAGTACCCAGTATGGCATGTCTTATCGGAGTACGAGCGGTATGGCTGTTGTAGGCACAGTGGACGCCATGCGAGCCTGTCGTCAGCATAGGCCACTGTTCCTGCATCATCCACGCAAAGTCTTCGGTATGGCCGGGTGGTTGCCAGTCTTGTCACCGTACAGGGTGTACCGTGCACTGATACGCACGTCGTCCTGTCTCACTGATTGGGTCCGGCTACGTCGCCGTATCCAGCTGCCTCCTGCTGATCTGGCTACCGGGTGGTAGCCGACCTGTCCTACCCTGTCCGGCTGCATCTAGTCAGCCGGACGCGATCCGACTGTCTTGTTTCTTATCCGGTTGGGGTACCTGGGGATCCTCCCCCTGACACTAGCCCCCAAGCGCGTGTGGATTCCGCCCTTAGGCAAAATGTGCGCGCGCTCCTTCTCGTTTTTGAATTTGTGTCTGGCTGAGCTTGGCGGTTGCGCTACCCGTGACGTCAGTGCTGATGCCGGCCACGCGCGCGCGCGCCATCATTGCTCTGCGGCGGGCAGTGTAACGTCCCGTCGCACGTCACCTCGGGAAACTGCTGTCCGGCGCTTCGGTTCCTACTCCAGGATCTTCTACGCATCCTGCCTCGGCACACCGGATCCTGGGCGGCGGTTGGGGTGTGGGTTGCCTAGATGCGCGCCACGTGGCCCCATCGACGGTTGACCTTCCGGTCCTTTAAAGGGATGCCGCGGGGGAGGTGGTTCCTTTCCTTCGCTCCCCCGCTGCAGTCTCCTTCTCTCTCGCGTGCTTCTGCGCTCTTGCCCTCTGCGCCGCCCGCTCGCCGTCGTCGATGCTACGGGCCACCGCCAACCTTCCGTTGCCGCTCCTCTCCATCAACCGGAAATGGCCGCCGACCGCGGGGCCTGGTGCGGCTCCTCCGTCACCGAAGATCAGATCGCGAAGTACCACGCCACCCGCGTTCTTCCATCGGAGGAGGAGGTGGCGGTGCGGTTGGCGCCGGTGGGAGAGGTGTCGCCGCACCCAGAGGAGGGGGAGCGCGTCATCTTCCTCTCCCATCTAGCACGCGGGTTCGCCCTTCCGGTGAACCCCTTCCTCTTGACGTTCCTTGCCTTCTTCGATCTTCGCCTCCACCACCTCGGTGCCAACGCAATCGGGACTTTGGCGCACTTCGTGGCGTTCTGCGAGAGCTATCTCGGGATCCAGCCAAATCTCAGGCTCTTCTGCCGGCTCTTCCGAGTCCGGCCGCAGGTGCAATTCACACAGGGGCCACTAGTCGTCTGCGGCGGCGCCTCCATATACTCCCGCTCGCAGACCGGCTACCCCAAATTCCTTCTTCACGATACGGTATGACTGTGGCAGCAGTCGTACTTTTACGTGAAGAACCTCACCAACATCGACCGGATCAATCTTCCGGCCTTCCAGGACGTGGAGTCTAGCCGGCAGAACTGGGACTTGAAGTTCCACAGCGACAAGGCAGAGACGGGTGAGTTGCTGAAGCGCATGCGCTCGCTCGTCTACTGCCGGCTGACCGGCCTAGACGTCACTCTCAGCTGGATGTCCTGGCTGATGATGCTGTTGCAGCAGCGAGCACACAAGATGTGCTACTACTCCGGCCGGCTGGACCCGACCCGGCTGTCGCGCCGTGATCCCCGCTACCACAACTTGAAGGAGTGGGTGTGGACGATCACCAAGGAGTGACTGCCGGAGAACTGGAAGTTCAGTCTGGCGCCTTATACCCGGGAGAACCGCGCGCCCTGGGTAAGCTCTTCTAACCGGATGCTCTTTTGGTGTTTCTTGTACTTGTTCCTTGTTTTCATTTGGCTGACCTCTTCTATTCGGCAGATGTTCCCTTGCATCATCCGCGAGGAGGGCGAGGCTCCCCTCTAGGAATTCACGGCCGACATGCCCGAGCCGCGCGCTCGGCGGTCTGGCGAGGAATCGGACGGGGACGGCGATGCCTTCCCTAGTCGGAATTACGAGCCGGCAGCCGACCCACACGCGGAGGTGCACGAGGAGGAGGCCGTGCCGACCATGGACCCAGGACGCGCTCCGTGACGGACGGCGAGGCAGGCGGGAGCGGCTCCAGTCGTTTCGGCTCCCGCCGGCCTGCGACGGAGGAGCCAGCTCCCAAGAGGAGCCAGTCCGGCGCCTTGCCGCCAAGCCATCTTGGTCGGAAGAAGGGGCCGCCCCCGGTTGTGCCGGGGTACATTCCTTCTCCCCACCTTTTTCTTCTTTTTCTGACTTTGGCTTATCTTGCCTTTGCCTTCTCCTTTTTCTCTTTAGCACACTGGTCTCCTTCGGAGCCACGAGCCCGGCACGAGCGCCGGCCGGGTCGCTGCCCCGGGCCCTGACTGCGCCAACCGACGCCCCTCCTTCTTCTGAGGCGCAGCCTTCGCCTCCCCGTCGGGCTGAGCCAGCCGCCTCCGCCCAACCGGAAGGCCCCCAGCCGGAAGCGGAGTCCTCCCAGCCTGAAGGCTCCTCCGTGGGCGCGCAGGGGGCTGCCGGCAAGGAGCTCGTCGTTGTTGGCGACGACAACTCCGATGAGGAGCCCGGGGAGGAATGGCGAACGGCGGTGGTTGCGGCGAAGGAGTCCTTGGCCGTCAACGCTGTGGACGATGACGCTTCCTCTGCCGCCTCGCTGTCGGACCTTGCCGCCACGCTCGAGCTGGTGGTGAAGGAGATCCGGCTGCTGGAGGCCATAGCCGACAGGAACCGGACGCTGGAGCAGAAGCTTGCTGCCGCCAACGGGACTTCCCAGAGTAAGTTCGCTTCACCCAGTTTGCTCTCTTTTTTGTTTTATTTTTTTATTTTTTTTACTGATAGCCGGAATTTCTGCAGCCATCCTCGTGTGCGCTCAGCGTGAGATGGATCGCTTGAAGAAAGCGAACGACCGGCTGAGCAAGTCCAATTCCACTTTGCGGCTGCAGAACAAGGATTGGCACGCGAGGGTGGATGGTCTAGAGGCCACCATCAAGGAGCATGACGCCTCGCTCGCTAGCCGGGCCGAAGCCTTCACCCTTCTCGAGGCCCAGAACAAGGAGCAAGAGAAGGAGATCAAACGGCTAGCTGTCAAGGAGAAGGCGCTGGTGGAGGAGCTGATGCAGGTCGGCCACATTGCCAAGGTGAGTTATTTTTCCTGTCTTCCTTTCTTTCCGGATCTGGTAGCCGGATCTGACTCGTCTTTTCTGACAGCCTTTTACCCCGACATAGACCTGCTGGCCTACAACCGGCTGCAGGAGAACTGGCCGGGAGCGCAGCCAACGGCCCAGGAGCTCGTCGTCCTTCTTGGCAAGGAAGCTGCCAAGCTCCATCAGGCGGCACGGGACGTCTTCTCCTTCGTGTCGCCGGAGGCTCCGGTTCCGGAGACGATGGCGCAGCTGGCTGCGAAGGTAGGGGAGGTGCCGGCTGCGGTGGACCGGCTGTGGGACTTGGCGGCGCGGGCCGCAGCGGAGATGGCTCTGGCCCTCATGCTCTTCTGGTATAAGGACGCCCGCGTCGAGAAGATCGACGGTGGCTTCCGTGCCGGAGCCGACCTTGCCGCCATCCGCCAAGCCCATCCGGAGCTCCGCATATCTGCCATCAAGATTGCCAACTACATGGATCCCGACGAGGTGCTCACGGAATTGGAGTCCGTCGGCACTCCTAACGTGGAGGGCCCGATGCCGCCGCCCGCAAGTGCTAGAACCGGATCAAGCTCCGCGCCTCCTCCGCTGCCTGAAGCTTCTGCTGGCAAGGGTCCTGCCGTCTAGTTATCGCCTCGGGATGCCGGGTGTATTTGTCTTGCTTCAGTTATGTGTGAATCTTGTCTGTCTGTAACGGTTGTCTCTGATGCCGGGTAACTTATGGGAGCTTCGCCTCCTTTCTGTTTGTTAATATTGACCTTGCTTGGATTTCCTTCAACTTGTGTGCTTCGAATTTTCTTTCAATACTTCGCTGGTTAACTTTATCCGGCTTACTTCGCCCGGCTACACACCTTTAGCCGGGGGAACTGCACCCACTGGGTGTAGCCCCCGAGATTCGCAGTAGCTGGCGTGGCCAGGTGCCTCGAATCTTCCTTCTTTCCCGATTCTTCTATCTTTATCCGACTAGACTCATCTCAGTCGGTTGCTTTCCCTGGCTGAACACATTCAAACGGGGGAACTAACATTCCAGTGGGGGCACGCGAGCGCACCTACTAGGTGTAGCCCCCGAGATTCGGAGTAGCTGGCGTAGCCAGGTGCTTTAGAATCTTCCTTGTCTTCTCTTGCTCTAGCCCTTGCCCTCACCTGGGCTCCAGACGACCGGCTAAACGCCTTTAGCCGGTTGGGAACTACAAGATTCCACTGGGGGCGCGCGAGCGCACCCAATGGGTGTAGCCCCCGATATTCGGAGCGCTTGATGAAGGCAAGGACTTCGAATCTTCTTTCCTTCCCCTGATTTCCGACTCGAGTAGTCGGACAAAATGTACATACGCATACACACATGTCCACATAGGTTAGTAGGTTAGTCTGCCAAATTGTAGACGGAAAACGGCTTGTTTTTTCGAAAACTAGCTTGTCCCTTTCTAGACACTTAGCCGCTTTCCCGTGCGCTCTGCTGTTTTCGCTGCGTCCTTGCCGGGCAGCCGGGTTGCGGTCTGCAGCCGGAATCGAAGGGAGCTGACAGTACATTGCACACGGTACTAATGGCTTAGCAGCTAGATTTGTTCGAGCTAGTTGCAGGGTCGGGACACCCGATCTATCGCGCCTCCTCGCCGTTTTTCGTGTGGGATGCCTTGGGCTTTTGCTCTTGCTAGTCGGACAGCCAGTTTGCGGTCTGTAGCTGAGACGAAGAGTGGGCCTCACACACTACTCAGCCGGTTTGTTGACTTAGCAGGCCGGGTCAGCCGACGAGCCCCCGGGTAGGGGTTGCCGGAGCCGGAAAATCGGAACCGGAAAACAGATGCATACACATTTCTAGCAAGGAGCCCCCGAGATTCTCGTTGGGGTCCGCATTTTCATTCATAGGGTATTCGGGATACATACACTGCCTGGTGACTAGGTGTAAAACGGGCGCAGCAGGGCCGCGTTCCAGGGACGCTTGGTCTCCTCGTCTGACTTGTCCATCTTGTTCCTACGCGGCTGCTGCGTGTCGATGAGGTAGTAGGAGTGGTTGGGCAGCGCCCGACTGATGATGAAGGGGCCCTTCCAGGGTGGTGATAGCTTGTGCATACCCTTCGCGTCTTGCACTAGCCGGAGAACCAGGTCGCCCTCGCGGAGAGCGACTGGGCGTATCCGGCTTGAATGGTAGCGACGTAGTCGCTGCTGGTACAGGGCTGATCTGGACAAGGCCAGCTCGCGGGCCTCCTCCAGGAGGTCCACTCCGTCCTCCCGCGCCTCCTGGTTGGCTTTTTCGTTGTAGAGGAGCTTGCGAGGGGAGTCGAACTCGATGTCGGCGGAGAGGACGGCTTCCGATCCATAGACTAGGAAGAATGGCGTGTAGCCGGTTGACCTATTCGGCGTGGTGCGGAGGCTCCACAGCACAGCCGGAATTTCTTCGATCCAACATCCGGGTGACTGCTCCAACGGCGTGATGAGACGTGGCTTGATGCCGGCTAGCACCAAGCCGTTTGCTCTTTCGACTTGCCCGTTGGATTGTGGGTGCGCAACAGAGGCGAGGTCCAGTCGGATGCCCTTGTTGCTGCAGAACCGGGCGAAGGCCCCCTTGGCGAAGTTCGTGCCGTTGTCGGTGATGATGCTGTTGGGGTAGCCCAAGCGGTTGATGATGTCGGTGAAGAAGGTATCAACCGTCGCTCCATCCAGCTTCCGGATAGGCTTGGCCTCGATCCAGTTCGTGAACTTGTCCACCGCCACCAGCAGGTGGGTCATGCCCGCGCATGCTCGCTTGAAAGGACCGACCATGTCGAGGCCACAAACCGCGAAGGGCCAGGTGATCTGTAACACCCCGTCCACTCCTGGTCCCGGGGATGTCACTCCTGGTAGCTTAATAGGATATCTAGACTGGCCCCACAGAACAACACTAGTCTTTTCTGTGCACTTTGTCCTCACTCGTGCGCACCCGGTTACCCACTTCCCAGTCGGTCACCCATCCTAGAATTGCTCTAGGCCCAGCACGCTTAACCTTAGAGTTCTTTTCGAATGAGCTTCCGGAAAAGAAGTTGCAACTTGTTGGTATGAGTATTCTATCAATACTATTAAGCCATGTGCCTGGTCTCACATGCACCCACCCTTTAGAAGATCGATGCCCTCATCGATCAAGCACACCCCAGGAACGTTCCCTCTTGGCACGCGTCTGTGCGTCAAGTGCCGGCACATGTGCCATGCCGTGTCCACTCCGGGCCACACGCGCCATCCTCCACATGTCCCGCCACTAACCCGCACACACCCGTTTAACCGCGAGGTCGGCTCTGATACCACTTTGTAACACCCCGTCCACTCCTGGTCCCGGGGATGTCACTCCTGGTAGCTTAATAGGATATCTAGACTGGCCCCACAGAACAACACTAGTCTTTTCTGCGCACTTTGTCCTCACTCGTGCGCACCCGGTTACCCACTTCCCGGTCGGTCACCCATCCTAGAATTGCTCTAGGCCCAGCACGCTTAACCTTTGAGTTCTTTTCGAATGAGCTTCCGGAAAAGAAGTTGCAACTTGTTGGTATGAGTATTCTATCAATACTATTAAGCCATGTGCCTGGTCTCACATGATCGGTATGGTCTTGAGTACCAAAGTTGGCATGTGCCTGAGCTGCCCGAAGCGTTGGCACCCGTTGCATGCACGGACCAGCTGCTCAGCGTCCTCGAGGGCGGTGGGACAATAGAAACCATGGCGGAATGCCTTGGCGACTATCGCCCTTGACGAAGCGTGGCGCCCGCACTCTCCTTGGTGGATATCTTTGAGTAGCCGGTAGCCCGTGTCCACATCGACACATCTTTGGAAGATACCAGATACGCCGCGCTTGTACAGCTCGCCGTTTATGATGGTGTATATGTGCTCGCGACGCCGGATTTGCCTGGCCTCCACCTCGTCATCCAGGAGTTCTCCATTGGCGATGTAGCTCATGAAGGGATATGCCCAGGATGGCACTTCTCAGATGGCGAGGACGCTCATGTCCTCTGGCTGATGGATGTCGGGGGGTCATCCGGATGGCGTACCCGGGAGGCAGCCCCCGAGCCACTAGGCGAGCCGGCAGCCCCCGGGTCTTGCGAGCCGGAAGGCACTGCCTGGTCGGAATTGGTGCTTCGAATCTTTTTCTTCTGCGGTTCTGACGGCTCTACTTCTGCTGTTCCGTCAGCCGGAACGCTTCCTGCCCATACGATGGAGTCTGATTCTAGTGATGGGTTGATGGATGGCTTGCACAGGTGCTCCAGGGAGACCCCTGGTGGGATAGCCTGCCTGGTGGATCCGATCTTGGAGAGCCCATCGGCTGCCTCGTTGTTGACGCGGGGGATGTGGTGAAATTCGCACCCATCGAAGGAGGCGCTGAGCTTCTGGATGTGGAACCGGTAGAGATCCATGTTTGCATCTCTGGCATCCCATTCTCCGGACACCTGCTGCACCACCAAGTCCGAATCACCGAAGCATAGGATCCGGTTGACACCGATCTCCTTGGCCAGCCGGAGCCCGTGCGCCAGTGCCTCGTATTCGGCTACGTTGTTGGAGGCTTTGAAGTGGATCCACAGTACGTACTCCAGCCGGTCTCCTTTGGGCGAGGTGAGCACGATGCCGGCTCCCAAGCCCCCGAGCATCTTCGAACCGTCGAAGTGCATCCACCAGTGGTCCGAATCCGAAACCGGTGGGAGATACTGGGTCTCGGCCCAGTCGACGAGGAAGTCCGCCAACGCCTGCGACTTGATCGTGAGCCGGGGCTCGTACTGGATGGAGTAGGCGGCGAGCTCGATGGCCCACTTGGCGACTCGGCCGGTGGCGTCCTTGTTGCCGATGATTTCCGAAAGGGGTGTAGTGCACACGACCTTAATCGGGTGCTCCTAGAAGTAGTGCTTGAGCTTCTTGCATGCCAGGTACACGCCGTAGCACATCTTCTGGTAGTGGGGGTAGTTCTGCTTGGAGAGGGAGAGGACCTCGCTGAGGTAGTAGACGGGTCTCTGAACCGGCTGAGCCTTGCCTTCCTCTAGGCGCTCCACCACCAGGACGACGCTGACGACCCGGCTGATGGCTGCTATATAGAGCAACATCGGCTCCTTGCTAGCCGGCGTGGCTAGAACCGGTGCTGTGGATAGCATGCACTTGAGGTCGTGAAATGCGGTGTCGGCTTGCGAAGTCCAGGAGAACTTGTCCGTCTTCTTCATCAGCTGGTACAACGGGAGTGCCTTCTCCCCCAGCCGGCTGACGAAGCGACTGAGGGAAGCCAGGCATCCGGTGAACTTATGGACCCCAAGCAGGTTCCTGGGCGGCTACATCCTCTCGATGGCCGCGATCTTCTCCGGATTCGCCTCGATACCTCGTTGTGATACGAGGAAACCGAGTAGCTGGCCGGACGGTACTTCGAAGACGCACTTCTCCGGGTTCAGCTTCATCCGGTACTGGCGGAGGTTGCCAAATGTTTCTCCTAGGTCCTCGAGGAGGGAGTGCTTCTCCTTGGTCTTGATGACCACATCATCCACGTAAGCGTGCACGTTTTGGCCTATCTGCGAGTGCAAGCATTTCTGCATACATCGCTGATAGGTGGCGCCTGTGTTCTTTAGGCCGAAAGGCATGGTTACATAGCAAAAAGCCCCGTAGGGGGTGATAAATGATGTCTTAATCTGATCAGCCGGGTTTAGCCGGATCTGATTATACCCGGAATAACAATCTAGAAAAGACAACAAATCATAGCCGACCGTGGAATCGATGACTTGATTGATACGGGGCAAGGCGAAGGGGTCTTTCGGGCACGCCTTATTCAGGCTAGTGTAGTCGATACACATGCGCCAGGTCTTGTTCTTCTTCAGCACCAGGACTGGGTTCGCCAACCAGTCCGGGTGGTACACTTCCATGATGAACCCGGCTGCAAGGAGCCGGGTGATCTCGTCACCGATTATCTTTCTCTTGTCCTCTGCGAACCGGCGCAGAGGTTGCTTGACCGGCTTGGCATCCGGACGCACGTGAAGCGAGTGCTCGGCGAACTCCCTTGCCACACCCGGCATGTCCTTGGGGGACCATGCGAAGATGTCCCGATTCTCACGGAGGAAGTCGACAAGCGCGCCTTCCTATTTGCTGTCCAAGCCGGCACCAATGGTGAAGAACTTAGTCAGATCGGAAGGGTCGAGCAGGATCCTCTTCGTCTCCTTTGCCGGCTGGAAGGATCCTTCTCCAGCCGGTTTGTTGCTAGCCGGAATGTCCTGCTGGGCCATGGCCACATGGCGCATGATCACACGCTTTTTTTCGGCTATGATGAGGGCCTCTGCTAGTTTGGAACCAGCCGAGGCGCACTCCATCGACCACCTGAAGCAGCCGGCGACGGTGATCACGCCGTGGGGTCCTAGCATCTTCGTCTTGAGGTAGGCGTAGTGGGGGATGGCCATGAACTTGGCGAGGGCGGGGCGCCCTAGGAGAGCATGGTAGGAGCTCATTAGATTAACCACCTCGAACCAGATTGGTTCACGGCGGAAGTTCTCCTCGGTCCCGAAGATGACGTCCAGCTGGATTTTCCCTAGCGGGGCGCAGGTTGGCCTCGGCAGTACGCCGTGGAACGTCGTGGTAGTCGGGCGCAGGTCGCTTTCGCGAATGCCTAGCTTCTCCAGCGAGGACTGGTAGAGGAGGTTGATGCTGCTGCCTCCGTCGATGAGAACACGCGAGAATCGGCAGATGCGCGCGTTGGAGACGATAAGAGGGTCGAGCACCATGGCGTAGCCCCCGAGAGTCGGTAGATGCTCAGGCTGATCCGCCTGGCTCCAGGTGATGGGGGCTTCCGACCAGTTAAGGTACTGGGGGACCAGAGAGACAATGGCATTGACCTCTTTGGAGCGTCGCCTGCGGCTGTGCTTGTCGTCGTGCTCCGTCTCGAAGATGTGGTAGGCGGCATGCGGCTGGGGGTAGCCATTGTTGTTGTTTCCGCCATTGCCGCCGTTACCATCATTGTCGGCTCCCCTAGCCGGTGGTGCAGGTCCACCCGATGGGGGAGGCAGGGGACAAGGCTGGTTGCCCTGGTCCTTTAGCTGGCGGGTCCAGCTGCAGTTCCGGGTGGTGTTCGTAGCCGGCTTGAAGGGACCGCTATGCCATTTGCACGGGCCATCAAACATCTGGTCGAAGGTGAGCCGTGGCTTCTGCCTTCTTGCCTCGTTAGCCGGTGCGTCGGGCGCGCCCTCCACAACATTGACCTACCGCGCGTGGTAGCGAGGCTTCTGCTGTCTGGCCTGGCAGTCCCCATGGAACCGGTTGTCGTTGCCGTGGTGCCTGGAGGATCTCGCTTCTCCAGCCGGATTGCTGGGTCGGTCGCGAGACGGCTCCATGGGAGTCGGACGCCCGTCCGCATTTACTCGGAGGGGCTCCTTCATGGCGGCATCCACCGTGGTGTACTAGTCTGCAACCGTCATGAGCTCCGCCATGGTTTTCGGCTCGTCACACAGTAGCCGGTGGCGAAGCATGGTGCCCTCTCGGCAACCCTCGATGAAGAAACTGATGGCTTGGCTCTCTAGGATGCCCTCGCAAGTGTTGCGCAGCTCCGTCCACTTGTCGAGGTACTCGCGGTCGGTCTCGCGGTTGCCCTGGATGCACAAGGCCAGGTCGCGCGGGCGCCCTGGGCGCTTGTACGTGCCGTTGAAGTTGCGGACGAACACCTTTTCAAAGTCAGGCCAGGCGTTGATGCTGTTGGGCGCGAGGCTATTGAGCCATGTCCTTGTCGACCCGGTTAGCATGAGGGGGACGTAGCGCACGGCTGTGCGCTTGTTCCCGTGGGCGATGCCGACTGTCGTAGCATAGTCGGTCAACCAGTCTTCCGGCTTCATGCTGCTGTCGTACTTGCGGGTGTCCCTGGGCAGGGAGAATTTATCCGGAAACGGCTCGTTCCAGATGCGGGGTCCGAAACAAACCGGGTCGGTCAAATCTTCCTCCTCCGTGACGCGCGCTTGAGCGAGGAGCTCGATGCGGTCGCGGGCATCCGGACAATCCGGGTTGGGCGCTCCCACCCGGCCCGATAGACGGGAATCGGCTGGTTTGGGCGCTCCGGCTGGCGGAGGGGAAGGTGGCGGGTTACTGTTCACCGTCTGCTCCTAGCGCGGCTGGCCCCTGTTGCCAGAGCTGCGACGCCTACTGCGGACCCTGGGCGGCTGAGGGGAGGACGCATGCTCGGTGTCGCGCGGCGCGCCCCTGCTGTTGGCACCGGCCTGCTCGTCCGCGACGTGGAGGAGCTCCTGCACGCGAGCGTGCTGGCGGGCTCGCTCCTCACCCTCCAGGCTAGGCAGTTCCTCTGCCGCGGCTCGCGCCGCGCGCAAGTTCTTGATGGGCGTGCTGTAGGTGGGCCGTGGGAGGGCAGGCGCGGGACCCGGTTCCCCGTCCTTTTCCATCCTACCGCCGAGCTCGCCGCCCCGACGCCGTACCTGGCCGCGCCGGCTCGGGTCCGCGGTAGCCGGAGTAAGGCCGTGCGCGCGGTCGTACTCGCGCCGAGTGATCTCGAGCTGCTTGCAGACTGCCGCCAGCTCCATGGCCTCATGGAGGAGGATCTGTCTCTCCATGCTAAAGTGGGCCTCTGCTTCCTCCGGGTTATCCCTGAGGTTAACCGGCGTCAGGAGCCAATCAATGGCATCCTCCACCGGGTTCCGGGGCTACGGGGGAGCGGAAGTTCCAACCTCGTCCGCGCCTCGCTCCCGCGGCTGGCGGGGATGGGAGCTGGAACCGGCCATCATGACCTCCACGCCGTGGGATGCGGCGGAGGCGCTGCCACCTAAGCGCGGCAGCTCCAAGACAGAGATGATTTCCCTAGGGAAGCGCTCCGGCACGGTGGCGAGTAGATGGGGAGATCGCCGAATAGCAGGACGGTGCCGTTCACCGGGAAGAAGGTTCCGGTGAAGCAGGAGGCGTTGTCAATGACGCAGTCAAACTTGCCAAGCGTGAGCACCAGCCCGGAGGCCACGCGCTCACAGGATGAAGTGCGGGGTCCCGTGCGGAACGTGACTCCGGTCGAAGCCATCTAGCCCCACTGTGGGCGCCAACAGTCATTGTATTGGGAACGGAAGTACCTGAGTAGGTTAGATAGAGGTGTGGGGACTAGCAGGGAAGCTATCGACGGTGTCCGTAGGCGGGATTGGATACAAGCGAGCGTAGCGGGACGCAAGAAGTACCCAGGTTCGGGGCCCTCGTGGTGAGGTAAAGCCCCTACTCCTGCCGGATCTGACTATGTGGAATACTCGAACTACAAGTGCTCCTCGAGCTGTATACGCTAGCTACTGCCTTAAATGCTGTATGACCAACCCTTTCTACTGAGGCCTTGCCTCTCCTTATATAGGCAGAGAGGCAAAGGTCTCACTGGCTAGTCCAACTGGCGGTCCCCACAGGCGGGTCCCAGCCGGCTAGTCATCTACAGTACCCAGTATGGCATGTCTTATCGGAGTACAAGCGGTATGGTTGTCATAGGCACAGTGGACGCCGTGCGAGCCTGTCATCAGCACAGGCCACTGTTCCTGCGTCATCCACGCAAAGTCTTCAGTATGGCCGGGTGGTTGCCAGTCTTGTCACCATACAGGGCGTACCGTGCACTGATACGCATGTCGTCCTGTCTCACTGATTGGGTCCGGCTACATCGCCGTATCCAGCTGCCTCCTGCTGATCCGGCTACCGGGTGGTAGCCAACCTGTCCTGCCCTATTCGGCTGCATCTGGTTAGCCGGACGCGATCCGACTATCTTGTTTCTTATCCAGTTGGGGTACCTGGGGATCCTCCCCCTGACAAGTACCAAAGAACTGAATGAAGCTAGCTGGAGTACTACTGTCAATAGCTGCCGCAGAAGAGAGAGGGAGGGAGTTTTGCACACGCCGGTGCACGTGGCAGCGCGTTCCTTCCGAGACAAGCTGGATTTAACTCCCTCACTGGCCTCCCCCATGCACACACAACCCCTTTTACTTAGTCCCTTCTTCCCATCCACTACCGCCCCCTGGCCTCTCGCTCCATATTGTTGCCGACCAGCTCCTCACCTCCGTTCTCTACAGGTGGCGGCGAGATCAGCGTGGCAACCTTCTGTAGAGCGGTGGAGCATCCTTCATCTCTGTCCCGCGGCATCTATGGTGGTTTGTGGAATACTAGAACACTCGTACCTATTCCCTTCATTTCATAATATAAGATGTCTTAGCTTATGTGAAACGAGTGTATCTAGATTCACTCCGAACTTACATGATAGAGTTGATGATGCGGTTAAATTTTTATTGTCAATTGCGCAGCATTGTCATGTGTAGAGTAGTTCTTATCTCGGGTAAGCATCCTTTTTTGTAGACTAGGATTGCATAGAACCTTGTTTCCTAGGCTAGATCCCATAACTAAGAACAATGGGGATCCGTTCGAAGGTGGTAGTTCGACAGCGCAAACTTTTGAACATTTGCATATATTTGTCAATCAACAGCATGTAATCAATATTACAACTTGCTGCAGAAGGAGATAGGGGAAGGAGCGAAAAAGAGGATTCTCTATGAAATAGGTTCCAATCCTATGACTTCTGCTATCCTAGATGACAAGGTAAATCAATAGAATGACATATGTTCTTGTCGTCCCGTGTAGATGCTTTCGCTGTAATCTCTGTTTATCTTGTAACCACAGAAGCACAAAGTTGAAGAAATGTAACACCCCAAAAATATTAATCAAGATTATCAAGTTCTAATCACCCAAGTTTAGGGTTAACAAAAACTTTTATTATTAAATTGAATATGAGTGTATGTGTGATTTTCATCAGTGTATGAATGAGTGCAATTGCCATGTTTGATTGCTACAAATGATAAGGAATGGTTTAAAGATGAATACTACATCATCTAGGCCATTTAAAAAAAATCAAAAGAAAAGAAATTCAAATTAGAACCATAAGATCAAATGGTCATTTTGACCAAAATTAACCACTAGACCACTTTGAGTGTTCCTAGTAAAAGATTTGTAATAGAAACATTTCCAATTCTTTTCACCCCTTGCAAGACCAAGTAAAAGTGAATCCAAGCCCACTTTACAAACTCACAGAAACTATCTTCAAATCTATTTAAAGGACCATTCAAAATTGAATCAAGTGTATGTACTAAGATCACCATTTTGCAAAACCCACTCAATTCACCTTGACTTTTCCAAGCAACCATGGACTACCAAGCATAAGATCAGAAGACTTCTCAAATTTCATTCAAAAAATATCAAACTTGAGTTCATGTGCCATTTGGTCGAGCACCTGGCAGACACAGAAAACCCTGGCCTAACTTATACTGTTTTGAGCAGTGATCACTCACCCCATTGTCCCCTCTTCACTCCCCTGGTCTCCCCCAAGACCCAGTAGCGCAAGACACGCACCCCCTTTCCCATTCCGCCAGTACAACACCGGCCGACCAAGAACAACTCGCCACAGCCAGCGCCACCCTCGTCCACGATGACAAGGAGACATGCCACCGTCCACCGCCACCCCCTGTCCAACCCTCGACCGCAGGTAGGGCGTGGACCACCTGAAAACCGCCACACCCATTTATCTGCTGCCATGTCGAGAGCGTGCCAGAGCGCCACAGCCGACCAGCGCACACACACCGTGCCTCGCCCTCTCCGCGCGTGCACAGACTCGTCGTGACCCTAGCTACTCCCAGACAGGCCCGTTCGCCGCCGTTTAGACCGTTGCCACTATGCGCCGTCTCAAACGCCACCGCTCCCACGCAGAACACCGCCCACGCCCGACCAATCTTTACCGCCCCTTGCCACGCCATTATGCGTGTGACGACTGCCCTGAAGCACCGCGTCAAACCCTATCCTCAGCCACGCCAATAGCTCGATGTACCGCCGCCGCTGGAGGAGCCAGACCATCCCGCTGGTGTATAAATAGAGGCCACCCTAGCCTCAATTTTCCACACCATCTCACTCCCTACTCCTCACAGAACCTCCTAGACCTCTCCCCGGAGCAAGGGGAGCACAAGCCCGCCGGAATTTAGCTGTAGTCCGCCGATGCAAAGGAAGAAGGAAGTCGTCGATTGGAGCCATCCCAGGAGCTACAGTGACCGCGCCTCGAACTGCCATCGATGACAACCCCATTCACCCCCATCACCGACCCTAGCTGGAGCCCTGGCAAGCCTCACATGACCCCCACCGCCACGTTAGGTTTTTTTTCTCGCCGGAGCTGTTCGATGTAGACGATGAATGTCAGTCGTTAGATCGTGTTCTAATTGTAGGGCTCAGATTGAATCATACCGTTTCGGGTAAGATGAGCCACTGACTAGTGGGACCCCCCCTGTCAGCAGCCCGCTGTGCCAGCGCAGTGCAGTTGGGCCGACCCGTTTACTTTCCCGCACAGAGCCTAGTGATTCAAATAGGTCTTTTCCATTTTAGTTAAAACCAGATTCTGTCAGTAGATTCAAAAATAAATTCAAGGAGATTCACTAAACCAAATTGCATGACTCAAATTTTGTTAGAAAGGTATTCAAATTATCTATCCAAGCCCGTTTGATTGAAACCTTTTGAAATTATAGATCACCTATTGTAAAAATGACAGGACAAAGACTTTTCCAACTTCAAACATTTTTCAAAAATCAACCATAAATGCTTTTGAGTTGATTCCAACTCTCAAAAATCACATTTGACAAGATCTATCTGAATATGCAAAAATATTTAGATTTACATGCGGTGATATTGGACTATTACCAACAGAATGCTATATGGGCATTTCTAGTCACTTTAATTGTATTAAAAAGTAATTTTAAACTTTATAAAATATGACCAACACTTTAAATCACATTCCCAAGTATTAGAATATGTTGTGATGACATGTGTTAACATGATCCCATATTTTAATTGGAGAATATTAAATCTTAAGTATTTTCAATGAGTAGAAATTATTTTTCCAAAATAAGACAAATAAGACTAGGTCTTTATTTCGTGTGATGATTGTGACGATGCTAGATCATCTAGTGTGAGCCTTTGTGTGCTACATAGAAGTAGTTGAGTATTTTTTGGTGATTTTGTACCTCGTATTCATTTATAGATGGTAGTACCGACCCAGGATACGAGGAGGAGTACTATGAAGAAGAAGAAAACTTCAACCACTACACTACTCAAGGCAAGCTAACACTTGCAAGCTAGAACTGTGCAACATAACTTATGCAAAATGCATTATGCATGCTTGGTTATGCAACCTTGATTATACCAATCCCTTACTTGCAAGCTTTATTCTTTTACTTTTACCCAAAGTTCTTTACCTTTAATTAGGGAATTGTGAGTATTTGAAAAATAGGATAGGTACCATAAAGAGTATAAAACTAGGCCTAAGTAGTTATACTTAGATGTCATCAAAAGGCATAGAACTATATTTGGATAGTTACACTTGATTAGCACCCCTCATTAGTGAATACCCTCAACTTTAGTGGCTAGTGCTAAGCATAAAAGTTGATCACTTTAGATGGGAATACTTTTTTGAAAATGATTATGAAAACCTTGGAATGATGATTCATTCTATTGAAATGTTTTGGCATGTGTTGAGAAACACAATGATTGATGATGAAAATGTTGAGGCATGAGCCTTGGCCCTTCTACAAAAACTGATGGTTGGGTTCGCATGCGATACCATTCCAATTTTACCGTACAACCACAACACCTAAATTGGGTAGGGCTTAACTGGAAGTTTATATGCCTTGTTATGGGTTCCCTTGCGGAAGAGGTTGAGCTGAGGATACCTCGTGAGTGTGAATGTCCACCTATGCAGTGCCCAGGATGGCAGACCGCCATGGATGGGAGGCGAAGCTCATAGGGGAGGTGCCTATACTAGGGTGTGTAATTGAAAGGTTATGATTGATTATAAGCATACTAAGTATGATGATTCAGGGTTATCCCTGACATATGTATCGAATTTTGTGGTGAAAGTGTACCACCTCTGCAGAGTGTCAAACTATTTGAATAGCCGCGTCCGTGGTCATGGACAGTTGGAGTGGCCATACTGTTCCGTTGTTAGATGTTTTCCAAAAATGACTTGTGAATTGAACTATGACTTTGACTTGACCACAACAGGATTGTGGACATGAAAACTAGATTCCACTTAGGAGGACTACTAGGAAGATGGACAGCAGGAGGTCTATGATAACTAGGATCATCTCCCATCGTCAGCATTGCCTGTGACTCTGAAGATGGAGCCCCTACTACGTTTATTTTCCACTACTTTGATTGTATTAAGACTGGATCATGAGATCCTTTATTTGTAAGACCTTTATTATGGTTTGTAATGGATGATGTACTGTGGTACCAATTCTGTTATCTCTCACAAAAATGGTAATCCTGGGATTACGATGTATGGCATAACAGGCATCTGGGATTAAAAATCCAGGTGTTGACAAGTTGGTATCAGAGCCATCCTGACGATAGGAGACCCTAGTTAGAATGGACGCTTGAAGCAAAAACTTAGTTTCTAAACAAAAGAAGTGAGTATTTATGAAAACCTATTCCCTCTATTATCCTTGATATTATTTCAAAAAAAATCATGTTCCTCAAAAATTCTTTCAAACCTACATAAAAAGTTGACACGCTTGATCACCTCACTAACTTGCTCACCCTAAATTCTTATAGATGGAGGTCTAGTATTGCAAGTTCTACCAGCTGGGCAACGGAGGCCACCTGATATTTGAGAGGGATCTAGATGCACAGTCAGAGTATCTGGAGCACCTGCACCCGGAGTTCTTCGGGGCCCAACTCAATGATCATGTAGGAGGAGATCTACAATGGCAGATAGTTGTAGATATCAGAGGCAAGATGGAAGCACCTACTTCGGAGAAGATCCAATTCAGCTTGAGGGAGAACGACTGGCTAGATGGATTAGCCAGGGCTTTGCATGAAGCTCTTTCCCGTCTATGTGGGAAAAATATCAACCAAATCCAGGGAACTCGCATTGCTCACTATGCAAGGTGTGATTCTATAGGCATGCCCTTGGAGATGCCAGGACACCCGGAGCTGAAGCATCAGGTGGATAATCTTGACTTCATGTTGTATGATAGACAGAAGGAGTTGGACAACGTCCGTGCCTACACCAACCACAACCATGCCATTGCAGTCAAGAAGAACCAGACCCTCGCCATCCTCGCCAAGGAGCGCCAATCACTTCATCGTCAGCATGATAAGAAGGATTGCACCATCGATCGTCTTCACAAGAAGGTGGCCACTCTCGAGAAGACCATCCATGAACAGGAAATCCATCTTGAAGCAAAGGACGAGGAAGGTGAAGATATCCAAGGGGATCTCTACTCTTACCTCAGTGATGACGACGACTACCTGGAGGATGATGCCATGGAGTTTCACACTAATGATGATGATTCCGCGTTCATTGATGATGATTAGATGCACTTGACCACTACCGTAGGAGTGAGTTGTACCGGTCCCACTGTATCGTAGTTTCATAGAATGGTTCCTAAAACCATATGTTTTCTATTTGTGCTGTGGTGTGTGTTTGTATTGTGTGTTTTGAAGGAATGAATGAGAGGAAGTTGTTAGTTTGCAAAACCCAAGTCAAACTCAAAGTTTACAACTTTTGAAACAAAACCATGAACCTTGGAGATTTCCCTCTTATCTCATTATCTATCTCAATCTTCAGATGACTCGTGGAAACCCCGGAGGAAGCAGTTCATCTCAGGACCCAATGCTGCAGATTCTACAAATCTTATTTTCTGACCGTGAAGCTAGTAGAGCCGAACTCCAAGCCAACTTAGCCACCCTTCAACAGATAGCTCGGATGGCCCACAATAATCAAGGCCACGGAAACGAGGATAACCATGGATCCAATTCAAGAACTTTCAGAATACCAACCCACCTATATTTAGTAAGTCTGAGGATCCCTTAGATGCTGATGACTGGTTGCAAACCATGGAGAACAACTTGGAGGTCGCAGGAGTGAAGCCAATGAGAAAGTACTTTTCGCCACCCATTATCTGGCAGGTGATGCAAGAGCCTGGTGGAATAGCACCCGTACCATGAACGAAGGTCAGATGATTACTTGGGAAGCATTCAAGATCAAGTTCAGCCGGACCCATGTCCCCAAGGTTTGGTCACTAGGATGAGGGATGAGTTCAGGGAGTTGAAGCAAGGGAGAATGACTGTGGTGGAGTACCGTGACAAATTCTTATCTTTAGCTAGGTATGCCCCTAATGAGATTAGCACCGAAGAAAAGAAGAAGGAAAGGTTCCTAAATGGGTTACATGATGAGATGCAGACAGTGTTAGTCAACATCCATTTTGCAGATCTAGAAGAACTTGGGGACTCTTCCATTCAGATGGAAGGAAAGATAAACCAAGCCAATGACAACCACAAGCGTCGCATGATGCACTAGCCTGGATCCCACCATACCCAAAAGTATCGCCCCAACCCGTCTGCAGGATATGCCCCAAGAAACAATAGACCCCCTATGTCCCGTCCAAACTATCCCAATCATAGCGGAGGAAATCTAAAGTCTAGAGGAAACAACAACAACAACCCCAACAACTCCAATAACTTCAATCGTGCACCGCCCAAGTCCAACAACAACAACATCAATACTTCCCAAGGACTGGAACCAATGCTATGCCTATCGCAGGACAAGAGAAGTCCCAGATTACTTGCTTTGAATGCCGAGTCAAGGGTCACTACTCCAACGAGTGCCCCAAGAACCTTGCAGCAACCACCAATGTGAATTCACCCGCTCAGCAGCAACGTTGTGTTCAGCCTGGATGGAGATTTTCCCTAGGGAACTCGCTCAACCGCAACAGCCGTCTGTTCCACATGAATGCTGAAGAAGCTCAGGAAGCGCTAGATGTCATGTCGGGTATGTTTTCTGTTAACTCAGTACTTGCAAGAGTGTTGTCTGATTCTAGAGCATCGCACTCGTTTGTTATAGAAGAATTTGCATGCACTAGTAAGATTAAACCAACAAAACTGAAGCATGTTATGATAATTCAAATACCTAGTTCAACCACCAAAGCTAGAAAAATTTGCAAGGATGTACCTATCAGAATCCATGGAATAGATTTTTATGCAAACCTAATAGTACTTGGAACCAAAGGTTTGGAAGTAGTACTAGGAATGGATTGGATGTCGAAACATAAAGGATTAATCGACTGTGCCAAGAAAGCCATAACCATGACCAGTAGCACTAGAGTATCAGTACAACATGTATCTCAAAGACTTTCCCCCGTCAATTCAAATGCAACAAGAGTCTAGCCCAACCAACCCTAGACGAAGTCAGAGTAGTCTGCGAATACCCCGACGTGTTCCCAGATGAATTGCCTGGTATGCCCCCAGATCGAGATATCGAGTTCATCATTGAACTAATTCGTAGAACTGGACCCACAGCTCAGAGACCTTATAGTATGAACCCATATGAATTAGTGGAGCTGAAGAAACAACTTGATGCTATGCTGGAGAAAGGTCTGATTCAACCAAGCGCATCGCCATGGAGATCACCTGTTTTGTTTGTGGATAAGAAAGATGGAGGTAACTGTTTGTGCACGGATTACTAGAAGCTGAATGATGTCACCATCAAGAACAAGTACCCACTACCGAAGATAGAAGATCTGTTTGACCAGTTGACCGGTGCCAGAGTGTTTTCTAAGATTGATCTTAGAACTGGTTATCATCAACTCAAGATTCATGCAACGGATATCCCAAAGACCGCCTTTACCACCAGATATGGATTGTATGAGTACACTGTCATGTCTTTTGGATTAACCAATGCCCCCGCTTATTTCATGAATATCATGAATAAGATTTTTATGAACTTCCTAGATAAGTTTGTTGTTGTTTTTATCGATGATATTCTGATCTATTCCAAGTCAGAAGAAGACCATGAGCGACACCTGAGAACCATCCTTGAAACCCTCAGAGAACATCAGTTGTATGCCAAGTTTAGCAAATGTAAGTTCTGGTTGAAGGAAGTAGGATTCCTAGGACATATTGTGTCAGCAGGAGGAGTCACTGTCGATCCCGCCAAGATCAAAGATGTTGAAGAATGGAAAGCCCCAACCACTCAAACCCAAGTTCGTGCCTTTCTCGGATTAGTGGGATATTACCTCAAGTTTGTTGAAGGATTTTCGAGCATCGCAAGACTGATGACCCAATTGTTGAAGAAAGATAAGAAGTTTGAATGGACAGACAAATGTGAAGCAAGAAGAGATTGATTTCAGCCCCAATTCTAATTATGCAAGATATCAAGAAGACTTTTGATGTGTATTGCGATGCATCCAAGATTGGTCTCGGATGTGTGTTGATGCAAGAGGGCAAGGTTATAGCATATATATCTAGAAAACTGAAGCAACATGAGCAAAACTACCCTACCCATGACCTTGAACTAGCAGCCATAGTTTTAGCTTTGAAGACATGGCGTCATTACCTTATGGGTAACCGCTGTGAGATTTATTTGGATCACAAGAGTCTGAAGTATATTTTCACCCAGAAGAAGCTGAATATGAGGCAAATGAGATGGATAGAGTTAATCAAGGATTATGACCTTGACATTCACTATCACCCCGGCATAGCCAATGTGGTAGCGGATGCTCTTAGAAGATTGCCATGTAGATTAAACACCATGATTAAGGAAGCCTAGCCAAGTTTGCATGCAGACTTGGAGCAGTTTAGAACGGAGCTAGTTAGCAAAGGATTTTTAGCTAGCATAGAACTTCAGCCCACTTTGATCAGTCAGATCAAGGAACTTCAGAAAGGAAATGCAAGTATCGACGGAATCAAGCATCATATCGGTACAAGGAAAGTACCCGGATTCACCAAAGATGAAGAAGGAGTTTTGTGGTACAAAGGACATATCTGTGTGCCAGCAGATTCCGAGTTGAAACAAGTCATCATGCAGGAAGCTCATGATACTCTTTATTCTATCCATCCCAGAGGAACGAAGATGTATCAGGATTTGAAGGAGCAATTTTGGTGACACAAGATGAAAAGAGAAATCGGAATCTACATAGCCAAGTGTGATATCTGTCAGAGAGTTAAAGCGGAACATCAGTGACCCGCAGGACTTTTCCAACCATTGTAGATTCCAGAAAGGAAATGGGATTCTATCGGAATGGATTTCATCACCGGTTTGCCTACATCTAGTAGGAGAAATGACTCTATTTGGGTCATAGCTGATAGACTGTCCAAGGTAGCCCATTTTATACCTGTCAAGACCACCTACAAGAATTCGAAGCTAGCAGAGTTGTACATTCCTAGAATCATCAGTTTGCATGGAACCCTTAAGACCACAGTGTCGGATCGAGGAACCCAGTTTACCTCAAGATTTTGGCAGAAAGTCCAAGAAGGATTAGGAACCAAGTTGAACTTTAGCACATCTTATCTCCCGCAGACCGATGGACAAACTGAAAGAGTCAACCAAATCTTAGAAGATATGTTGAGAGCTTGTGTTCTACAATATGGATCAAAATGGGAAGATTGTCTGCCTTTCGCAAAATTCTCATATAACAACAATAGTTATCAAGCCATTTTGCAAATGGCCCCATTGAATTTATGTATGGAAGGAAGTGTCGTACCCCCTGAATTAGTCGCAAGTAGGAGAGAGTAAGATTTTTGGACCCGATATCCTACGAGAAGCTAAAGAGAAGGTTCACAAAGTCCGTGAGCACCTCAAGACCGCCCAATATAGACATAAGAGTTATGCTGACAAGAGACGTCAAGACCTGACCTTCAATGTCGGAGATTTTGTGTATCTCAAAGTATCACCCTTGAAAGGAACGCAAATTTTTGTTTGAAAGGGAAGTTAGCCCCCAGATATATTAGACCCTTCAAGATTTTTGTTTGAAAATTCCTAGAAGTTCCGGAGAATACCAAAGTGTTCAAGAACATCGATCACCGAGCCATATATATCAATGAGGATCTGACATATCGTGAAGTACCCATTCGTATTTTGGAAGAAGCCTTCAAAACCACTAGGACCCGGAGTATCAAGTTTCTCAAGATCTAGTGGAGTAACCATACTGAAGAAGAAGCTACTTGGGAGCGAGAAGATTACATTAGGACTGAGTTCCCAAATCTCTTTAGTTCCTAGTTTTTTCTTAAATCTTGGGACGAGATTTTGTTTAAGGAGGGAAGGTTTTTAACGCCCTGATACATTGCAAATGTATCTATAATTTTTGATGTTCCATGCTTGGTTTTATCTACTTTCTTATGTTTGGTCCACACTTTTGAGTACTTTTCATATGATTTCTTGAACTAACCTATTAACAAGAGCCATAGTGCCAGCTGCCTGTTTTCTGCTGTTTTTGGTTCCAGGAAGTCAGAAAATAAATATTCTCGGAATTGGACGAGACAAAAGCCAAAGTCAGTATTTTACCGAGGGACACACAGAGCCAGAATATGAGACGGAGAAGGGCCAAAGGGCGGCCACACCACCTGGCCGCGCGGTCAGGCTTGGCCCATGCCAGGGGGTGGTGTGGCTAGCCCAGGCACCCCCTTGGCCTCTTGTTCCGCCTATAAGATGCCTCCGATATTGAAACCCTAAGTACCCGATCAAAAATCCACGAAAGAGTTTGTAGCCGCCGTCGTCCCTGTCCCTAGATCGGGAGGGATCTGAAGCTCTTCCCGGCACTCTGCCGGAGAGGGGAATTCACCCTGGAGGCCTTCGTCATCATCATGCAAGCCTCTGGTGTGATGCGTGAGTAGTTCATCTCTAGATTACGGGTCCATGTAGTAGCTAGATGGCTGGTTCTCCACCTTTGTGCTATCATGTTTAGATCTCGTGAGCTCCGTTCATGATCAAGATCATCTATTTGTAATTCTGCATGTTGTGTTTGCGGGGATCCGATGGATATTGAGATGCTATTTCAGCTTGATTACTGATTCTATCATGTCTTTGTTATTTGTGATCTTGCATGCTTTCCGTTGTTAGTAGCTATCTTGGCCAAGTAGATGCTAGCAACTCCAAGAGTTAGTATTTATGCTCGATAGTGGGTTCATGCCTCTGGTAATCTGGGGAAGTGACATAAATCTCTAAGGACCTAGATGTGTTTTTGCTACTAGGGAGAAAACAACAATCCTTTGTTCATAGAACAATCGTATTGTTTACTTTACACGCAATTTGTAATGCAATAATCTGTTGCTTGCAACTTAATACTGGAGGGGGTTCGGATGATAACCTGAAGGTGGATTATTAGTCACAGATGCAGTTGGATGGCGGTCTATGTATAATGTTGTAATGCCCAATCGAATCTCAAAGGAGTCAAGATGATTACTATATGCTTGTATGCTCTCTCGATGTTTGTAAATTGCCCCGCTGTAATTTGTTCACCCAGCATGTTATCTATCTTAAGGAGAGCCACCTCTAGTGAACTATGGACCCTGGTCCTTTCTTTTACATTCAATCTATAGTCAAACTGTTTACTGCTTTGTGTTTAGTTTCTGCAAACTATTACTTTCTTCCATTCGATACGTTTAATCCTTTGTTTTCAGCAAAACCGGTGAGATTGACAACCTCATCGCAAGTTGGGGGCAAAGTTATGTGGTTGTGTTGTGGAGGTATCCATGTTGCTACTAGCACCGGTAGTGCGCCCTGCCAAGTCTCAGCTAGCAACACCTTTGGGGTGTTTCCTTGCTCCTACTGGATTGATAACCTTGGTTTCGTACTGAGGGAAAACTTGCTGCTGTGCTCATCATACCTTCCTCTTGGGGTTCCCCCACAAGCTCGATATATTTTGTACCATCAAGCTCTTTTTCTGGCGCTGTTGCCGGGGAGTCAAGGACATCTTCACAAGGGGAGTCCCACATAACCAATCTCTTTACTTTGTTATTTTGTTTTGCTTAGTTTACTTTTGTTTTGTTTGCTTGTTTCTTTATCAAAAATACAAAAAAATTAGTTCCTACTATAGTTGTTATTTTCGTTGGTCTGTTCTTGTCTTGCTTTATCATGCTTTCTATCAATGGTTGGTTTCTTTGAAACTAAATCTTATTGGCAAGTTGGGTTCACTGAAGAACAAAAATATTATTATAAGGAACACCGCTTGTCACAAAAAGGGAAACACTTATGGGAACAAATTGATAAATTGTATACAATTTCTATAAACGTGTGGTCTACTTATAATGTTACTTATTGCTTTGAAAAATCTTGTTGCTGTAGGAGGTATAAACACCTCCCTTTTCAATGTGAGTATAGTGATAATGTTACCATATCTTCTTATGTTAAAGGAAATTATGACTTTTATGATGTGGAACAAATTGAAGAATTTATTGCTTGGAAGGGTGCATTTGAACTTGCTAGTTTGCTTGAAATATACTAATGATTCACCTTATAAATATGAGGTTTATGATATACTTAAATTTTGCTTTGATAATTACAAGGTAGAAAATGGCTATATTCTTGAATAACTTAATAAATGCTCTCCGCCAATGGAAGAGACTAATGCCTTGCAGGATCCTATGGAAGAAGAAATTGCTGAAACTGGAAGCTCATTGGATGAAAAAGAGGAGGAGAGTGATGATAAAGAGGAGGACGAATGGATCTACCCATCTCTACCTTCTAATGAGAGTAACTCTTTACCCCTTACATTATTCGAGTCAAGATAAGAAGGCAAAATTCTTTGGAGTAAAGTCGCCTGGAAGAAAGAATAGGAATTAATCTAGCTATAGTATAGATAGAGTGTTGATTGTCCCCCATGCTTACCAAAGGAGGACGAATGTCATGTTCTTGAGGATTATTTTGAAAATGTTTACAATAAAGCTCTAGTGTTTGTAGATCATGAAATGCATGCTTTATGTGATAGTTATATTGTTGAGTTTATTCATGAGGCTACTGAAAATTATTATGAGAGAGGAAAATATGGTTATAAAAGGTTTCATGGTACTGAAACACCTCTCTATGTGCTGAAAGTTTTGAAGTTACTCTCGTTTTATCTTCCTATGCCTGTCACTTTGTTCTTTGTAAATTTATTTGCATACAAGATTCCTATGCATAGGAAGTGGGTTGGACTTAAATGTGTTTTGAATTTGCTTCTTGATGCTCTCTTTTACTCCAATTCATATTTCTTATGTGAGCAGCTTCTCAAACTATTATGCCTAACTTAAAGTCGTTAAAGAAAAGTACTTATTGGGAGATAACCCAAAAGTTTTAGATGAGTCTTCGAAGTTATTACTTCTGTAATAACTGCTCCTTATCCTTTTTTGCTTTTTGTGCCAAGAATAACCTCTAATGAGAGAGAAGTAGTGATTGGGAAAGTTGCTGTCCCGAAACAGATTTATGTGCTTCACCGTAAAAATTCGATTGAACTCTCTGTACGTCCTTTTGAGGCATTACTTTTTGTGCTTCTAACCCAGGTTGTTATCTAACTTTCGTTAGTTCAACACTTTTTGATTTAAGCAACAGAAGGTCTTCCAAAAAATTCGTCTTTACCTGCTGGTCTGTTTTGACAGATTTCTACCATTTTCTGCATTTGCTTCTTGTTGGTTCCTTTTTGAGTTCTTTTGGGGAATTGAGATTTTTGAGGGTAGTGCTACAGTACCTTGTGTTTTAATAGAAGTTTTATTGGTGTTAGAACTGAACCTAAAGACTTATTATCTTGAGTGCACTAATGTTGCTAATAAAGATTGTGTGAAGTTTTGTATGAAGGAAAAATTTCAGGTGTATGGAAGGAACGAGTAATGAGATGAAGGATGGACTAAAGCTCAAGCTTGGGGATGCCATGCGTCTCACCCCTAGAAATATCCAAGAAGTACACGCGTCAAATCTTGGGAATGCCCAAGGCATCCCCTCTTCATCAATAAAAATCCTAGGTTTCTTCCAAACGCTTCATTTCTATTGTTTCATGCATAGTTGTGTTGTTCTTGGAGCGTCCTCTTTTTCGTTTTTGTTTTGGTTTTTCGTTTGCTTGGTTTCCTTAGTTTGCTGAATAAATTTGTTGGACCCCCTCTTTCATACATTGGTTTTCAAATAGTTTGGTTTGGATTGGAAAAGAGTAGGAAAGCTCATGCTTAAGTGGTAAAGAGAGCTTGTTTTTGACTGCGGCCTATGCTTTGTCATGCCATGCTTGATATTGTTTTGGCTTTATGCTTAGTATTCTTTGCTGTAGAATGACTTGTTATAAACAATTAAGATTGCTTAATGTGCTTTAGATGAATTATGTGTTGTTTTAGTATATTAAAGCATAGTATTGTGGTATTCTCCTTTGATGCTTTATTTGGGTTGACTTGGCGCATGCTCACACCATGATATGACTATCCCAAGTCACCATAAGCCTATATGATCCTTTAGTTTTCAAATTGTAGTATCACTTTATGCTTTGATCAATGATGTTTTGTCGCTCTGCATGATTATGGCCATTATTGCTCTCTTAGTTTCTCGCTCCCAGTCTTTTGCTAGCCTCTGTAACCAAGTATGAGTTCCACTCATGCATCCAACTCCTAAAACCAAGTTATTCCAAAGATTCCACCATACCTACCTACGAGCTTATGCTATTCCAAGTATATTCATGTTTTTGTTTACCTTACAAATTAAACTTGTTATGAGAAAACTAGTGATTAAAGCTCTGACAAACTTGATGGCACACTTTACTTTTCTTGCCCTTAATAAACTTGAACCATTGTGGCGTCTGTGTTGTATATGCTTGCACTTATTTGTTGGGGATTAGCAGAACCATGCTGTCATGGGGAACGCTTTCAACATTGCACTTGTACTTTGTACCTAGTTGATATCATGCTCTTTTGTCTATGGATGTCGTCGGTGTGAAATGAAAGGGGAGCTTGTAAGTCCATGGAGTTATGTATATGTGTTAGAGAAACGCCTGGGCCGCTGGTCTAATCCATGCTGACATGATGGAAGCCTGCATCGTAACCATAATGAGCTGTCTATGAAGCATTCTTCTTATAAAAAAGAGTCAGATATTGAGAAAAAAGGGAAAGGAAAAAAAGAGATTATGAAAAGAGGAAAGAGAGAAAAAAGCACCACATTCCCATGGTAAATAAGATGATTGCTGAGATGCTCGTTGTCTGCTTGCCTTGTCATTTTGATATGGGGATTCTTCTATATCATCGGGCAAGGGGTACCCCGTCGGCGGTTCTCTATGATACACATGTACTTACGATGACAAGAACTTACAGGTGACTAAACTTGAGTAGCATGAGGAGCGTCCCTCGTATTCAAGGGACATGAGATTTTGAACTTATACTTCGTCAAGCATATTCTCCATAGTTTGTTCACTTTAACCTTAATCACTTCAAGATGTTTATGATAGGGGCAATGAGACCTAAAAGCTATTAAGTACCATACTTTTTGGAAGCTCTTTAGGAGACCTAAATCCCTACTTCCTTCTATGAAGGCCTCTCTTCCACTTATATATTGAGTCTCCACCTTCTACCTTTATGCACCTACTTTGAGAGCATAGTGGCCAATCTTAGTTCTATGTGCATTGTCCCAAGACTAGTTGATTGATGCATAACTTGATATTGCCTATTTTAAACTATTTGTATCTAGTCACTCTTTTGAACTTTGAAGGTGTCCTATGCATTTATATTTGCTACTGTATGAGGGACAAGATGAATGCTACTTTGCTATGTTTTGTTTATGTGAAACAAACAAATGTCTTGCAAAGCATTGTTATTCATGAATCTTTTGTTTGTGCCTTTTTCATGTTGCAACATAGTTTCTTTGTCTTATTGCTAGAACTTTGTATTTCATGTTATGATTGAAGTACTATGATCCCAACTTTGAATGTTTTACAAATACATTTATCAAGTTTATGATGGTGCATGTCACCTAAAAATTATTCTTTCTTTTTATCACTTACCTACTCGAGGACGAGCAGGAGTTAAGCTTGGGGATGTTGATACATTGCAAATGTATCTATAATTTTTGATGTTCCATGCTTGGTTTTATCTATGTTCTTATGTTTTGTCCACACTTTGGAGTACTTTTCATATGATTTCTTGGACTAACCTATTAACAAGAGCTACAGTGCCAGCTGCCTGTTTTCTGCTGTTTTTGGTTCCAGGAACTCAGAAAATGAATATTCTCGGAATTGGACGGGACAAAAACCAAAGTCAGTATTTTACCGAGGGACACACGGAGCCAGAATACGAGACGGAGAAGGGCCAGAGGGCGGCCACACCACCTGGCCGCGCGGCCAGGCTTGGCCCACGCTAGGGGGTGGTGTGGCTAGCCCAGGCACCCCCTCGGCCTCTCCTTCCGCCTATAAGATGCCTTCGATACAGAAACCCTAAGTACCCGATCAAAAATCCATGAAAGAGTCTGTAGCCGCCGTCGTCTCAATCCCTAGATTGGGAGGGATCTGAAGCTCTTCCCGGCACTCTGCCGGAGAGGGGAATTCACCTTGGAGTCCTTCTTCATCATCACGCAAGCCTCCGGTGTGATGCGTGAGTAGTTCATCTCTGGACTACGGGTCCATGTAGTAGCTAGATGGCTGGTTCTCCTCCTTTGTGCTATGATGTTTAGATCTGTTGAGCTCCGTTCATGATCAAGATCATCTATTTGTAATTCTGCATGTTGTGTTTGCGGGGATCCGATGGATATTGAGATGCTATTTCAGATTGATTATTGATTCTGTCATGTCTTTGTTATTTGTGATCTTGCATGCTTTCTGTTGTTAGTAGCTATCTTGGCCTAGTAGATGCTAGCAACTCCAAGAGTTAGTATTTATGCTCGATAGTGGGTTCATGCCTCTAGTAATCTGGGGAAGTGACAGAAATCTCTAAGGTACTAGATGTGCTGTTGCTACTAGGGAGAAAACTACAATCCTTTGTTCATAGAACAATCGTATGGTTTACTTACACACAATTTCTAATGCAATAATCTGTTGCTTACAACTTAATACCGGAGGGGGTTCGGATGATAACCTGAAGGTGGATTATTAGTCATAGATGCAGTTGGATGGTGGTCTATGTATAATGTTGTAATGCCCAATCGAATCTCAAAGGAGTCAAGATGATTAGTATATGCGTGTATGCTTTCTCAATGTTTGTCAATTGCCCCGCTGTAATTTGTTCACCCAGCATGTTATCTACCTTAAGGAGAGCCACCTCTAGTGAACTATGGACCCCGGTCCTTTATTTTACATTCAATCTACAATCAATATTTTTACTGCTTTGTGTTTACTTTCCGCAAACTATTACTTTCTTCCATTCGATACGTTTAATCCTTTGTTTTCAGCAAAACCGGTGAGATAGACAACCTCATCGCAAGTTGGGGGCAAAGTTCTGTGGTTGTGTTGTGCAGGTCTCCATGTTGCTACTAGCACCGGTAGTGCACCCTGCCAAGGCTCAGCTAGCAACACCTTTGGGGTGTTTCCTTGCTCCTACTGGTTTGATAGCCTTGGTTTCGTACTGAGGGAAAACTTGTTGCTGTGCTCATCATACCTTCCTCTTGGGGTTCCCAACGAGCTCGATATATTTTGTACCGTCAAGCTCTTTTTCTGGCGCCGTTGCTAGGGAGAAAAGGACATCTTCACAAGGGGATTCCCTCATAACCAATCTCTTTACTTTGTTATTTTTGATTTGCTTAGTTTACTTTTGTTTTGTTTGCTTGTTTCTTTATCAAAAATACAAAAAAATTAGTTCCTACTATAGTTGTTATTTTCTTTGGTCTGTTATTGTCTTGCTTTATCCTGCTTTCTATCAATGGTTGGTTTCTTTGAAAATGAATCTTATTGGCAAGGTGGGTTCACAGAAGAACAAAAATATTATTATAAGGAACACCGCTTGTTACAAAAAGGGAAACACTTATGGGAACAAATTGATAAATTGTATACAATTTCTATAAACGTGTGCTCTACTTATAATGTTACTTATTGCTTTGATAAATCTTGTTGCTGTAGGAGGTATAAACACCTCTCTTTTCAATGTGAGTATAATGATAATGTTACCATATCTTCTTATGTTAAAGGAAATTATGACTTTTATGATGTGGAACAAATTGAAGAATTTATTGCTTGGAAGGGTGCATTTGAACTTGCTAGTTTGCTTGAAAATACTGATGATTCACCTTATAAATATGAGGTTTATGATATATTTAATTTGGCTTTGATAATTACAAGGTAGAAAATGGCTATATTCTTGAATAACTTAATAAATGCTCTCCGCCAATGGAAGAGACTCATGCCTTGCAGGAGCCTATAGAAGAAGAAATTGCTGAAACTGGAAGCTCATTGGATGAAAAAGAGGAGTAGAGTGATGATCAAGAGGAGGACGAATGGATCTACCCATCTATACCTTCTAATGAGAATAACTCTTTACCCCTTACATTATTTGATTGCCCCCCATGCTTACCAAAGGAGGACGAATATCATGTTCCTAAGGATTCTTTTGAAAATGTTTACAATAAAGGTCTAGTGTTTGTAGATCATGAAAAGCATGCTTTATGTGATAGTTATATTGTTGAGTTTATTCATGAGGCTACTGAAAATTATTATGAGAGAGGAAAATATGGTTGTAAAAGTTTTCATGGTACTGAAACACCTCTCTATGTGCTGAAAGTTTTGAAGTTACTCTCGTTTTATCTTCATATGCTTGTCACTTTGTTCTTTGTGAATTTATTTGCATACAAGATTCCTATGCATAGGAAGTGGGTTAGAATTAAATGTGTTTTGAATTTGCTTCTTGATGCTCTATTTTACTTCAATTCATATTTCTTATGTGAGCATCTTCTCAAACTATTATTCCTCACTTAAAGTCGTTAAAGAAAAGTACTTATTGGGAGATAACCCAAAAGTTTTAGATGAGTCTTGGAAGTTATTACTTCTGTAATAACTGCTCCTTATCCTTTTTTGCTTTTTGTGCCAAGAATAATCTCTAATGAGAGAGAAGTAATGATTGGGAAAGTTGTTGTCCCGAAACAGATTTCGATGCTTCACCGTAAAAATTCGTGTAAACTCTTCTGTAATATTTTCGATGCTTCACAGATTTCGATGATTTTTTGTGCTTTTGACCCAGGTTGTTATCTAACTTTCGTTAGTTCAACACTTTTCGATTTGAGCAACATAAGGTCTTCCAAAAAATTCGTCTTTACCTGCTGGTCTGTTTTGATAGATTTCTACAATTTTCTGCATTTGCTTCTTGGTGGTTCCTTTTTGAGTTCTTTTGGGGAATTGAGCTTTTTGAGGGAAGTGTACAGTACCTTATGTTTTAATAGAAGTTTTATTGGTGTTAGAACTGAACCTAAAGACTTATTATCTTGAGTTCACTAATGTTGCTAATAAAGATTGTGTGAAGTTTTGTATGAAGGAAAAATTTCAGGTGTATGGAAGGAACGAGTAATGAGATGAAGGATGCACTAAAGCTCAAGCTTGGGGATGCCACGCGTGTCACCCAAGAAATATCCAAGAAGTACAAGCGTCAAAGTTTGGGGATTCCCAAGGCATCCCCTCTTCATCAATAAAAATCCCAGGTTTCTTCCAAACGCTTCATTTTTATTGTTTCATGCACAATTGTGTTGTTCTTGGAGCGTCTTCTTTTTCGTTTTCATTTTGCTTTTTCGTTTTCTTAGTTTGCTGAATAAATTGGTTGGACCCCCTCTTTCATACATTGGTTTTCAAATAGTTTGGTTTGGATTGGAAAAGAGTAGGAAAGCTAATGCTTAAGTGGTAAAGAGAGCTTGTTTTTGACTGTGGCCTATGCTTTGTCATGCCATGCTCGATATTGTTTTGGCTTTATGCTTAGTATTCTTTGCTGTAGCATGACTTGTTATAAACAATTGAGATTGCTTAATGTGCTTTGGATGAATCATGCATTGTTTTAGTATATTAAAGCATAATATTGTGGTATTCTCCTTTGATGCTTTATTTGGGTTGACTTGGCGCATGCTCACACCATGTTATGACTGTCCCAAGTCACCATAAGCCTTTATGATCCTTTAGTTTTCAAATTGTAGTATCATTTTATGCTTTGATCCATGATGTTTTGTCATACTAAGGGAAAACTTCCTGCTGTGCTCATCATACCTTCCTCTTGGGGTTCCCCAACAAGCTCGATATATTGGGCCATCACGCCCCAAAAGTATTAATCAAGATTATCAAGTTCTAATCACCCAAGTTTAGGGTTAACAAAAACTTTTATTATTAAATTGAATATGAGTGTATGTGTGATTTTCATGAGTGTATGAATGAGTGCAATTTCCATGTTTGATTGCTACAAATGATAAGGAATGGTTTAAAGATGAATAATACATCATCTAGGCCATTTAAAAACAAAATCAAAAGAAAAGAAATTCAAATAAGAACCATATGATCAAATGGTCATTTTGACCAAAATTAATCACAATACCACCTTGAGTCTTCCTAGTAAAATATTTCTAATAGAAACATTTCCAATTCTTTTCACCGCTTGCTAGACCAAGTAAAAGTGAATCCAATCCCACTTTACAAATTATTTTCAAATCTATTTAAAGGACCATTCAAAATTGAATCAAGTGTATGTACTAAGATCACCATTTTGCAAAAACCACTCAACTCAATTCACCTTGACTTTTCCAAGCAACCATGGACTACCAAGCATAAGATCAGAACACTCACCAAATTTCATTCAAAAATTTCAAACTTGAGTTGATGCGGCCATTTGGTTGAGCACCCGGCAGACACAGAAAACCCTGGCCTAACTTATACTGTTTTGAGTAGTGATCACTCACCCCATTGTCCCCTCTTCACTCCCCTGGTCTTCCCCAACACCAAGCAGTGCAAGACACGCACCCACCTTTGTTGTTGTGCCAGTGCAGCGCCGCTCGAAGCTTGCCGCACCAGCCGACCAAGAAAAACTCGCCACAGCCAGCGCCACCCTCGTCCATGATGTCTAGGAGACAGCCCACCGTCCACTGCCACCCCCTGTCGAACTCTCAACCGCAGGGAAGCCATGGACCACCTGAAAACTGCCGCGCTCATTTCTCTGCTGCCATGCCGAGAGCGTGCAAGAGCGTCACAGACAACCAGCGCACACACACCGCGCATCGCCCTCTCTGCGCGTGCACACACTCTCCATGACCCTAGCTACTCCCCAGACATGCCTGTTCTCCACCGCGTAGACCGTAGCCACTGTGCACAGTCTCAAATGCCGCCACTCCCACGCAGAACACCGCACGCACCCGACCAATATCAACCTCCCCTTGCCACGCCATTAAGCGTGTGACGACCACCCTGAAGCACCGCGTCGAACCCTACCCTCAGCCACGCCAATAGCTCGCTGTACCGCTGTCGTCGGAGGAGCTAGACCATCCCGCACTATCCCCTTCGCCGATGTATAAATAGAGGACACCCAGCCTCAATTCTCCACACCATCTTACTCCCCACTCCTCATACAACCTCTCACACCTCTCCTCAGAGCAAGGCGAGCACCAGCCTGCCGGAATTTAGCCGGAGTCCACCGCTGCAGAGGAAGAAGGAAGCCGTCGATTGGAGCCATCCCAGGAGCTACCGTGACCGCGCTTCGAACCACCATCGACGACAACCACATTCGCCCCATCGCCTACCCTAGCTAGAGCCCTGGTGAGCCTCACACCACCCCCACCGCCACATTAGATTTAGTTTCTCGCCGGAGCTGTTTGACGTAGACAATGAATGTCAGCCGTTAGATCGTGTTCTAATCGTATGGCTCAGACTGAAACGTACCGTTTCGGGTTAGATGAGCCACTGACTAGTGGGACCCCCTGTCAGCAGCCCGCTGCGCCAGTGTAGTGCAGTTGGGCTGGCCTGTTTACTTTCCCGCGCAAAGCCCAGTGACTCAAATAGTTCTTTTCCATTTTAGTTAAAACCAGATTCAGTTAGTAGATTCAAAATCAATTCAAGCAGATTCACTGAACCAAATTACATGATTCCAATTTTGTTAGAAAGGTATTCAAATTATCTATCCAATCCTGTTGGATTCAAACCATTTGAAATTATAGATCACCTATAGTAAAAATGACAAGACAAAGACTTTTCCAACTTCAAACATTTTTTAAAAATCAACCATAAATTCTTTTGAGTTGATTCCAACTCTCAAAAATCACATTTGACAAGATCTATATGAATATGAAAAATATTTAGATTTACATGCAGTGATCTTGGACTAGTACCAAAAGAATGCTATATGGGCATTTCTAGTCACTTTAATTGTATTAAAAAGTAATTTTAAACTTTATAAAATATGACCAACACTTTAAATCACATTCCCAAGTAACAGAATATATGGTGATGACATGTGTCAACATGATACCATATTTTAATTGGAGAATATTAAATCTTAGGTATTTTCAATGAGTAGAAATTACTTTTCCAAAATAAGATAAATAAGACTAGGTCTTTATTTCATGTGATGATTGTGATGATGCTAGATCATCTAGTGTGAGCCTTTGTGTGCTACATAGAAGTAGTTAAGTATTGTTTGGTGAGTGTGTACCTCGTATTCATTTATAGACGCTAGTACCGACCCAGGATACGAGGAGGAGGAGTACTACGAAGAAGAAGAAGAAGAAAACTTTAACCACTGCACTCCTCAAGGCAAGCTAACACTTGCAAGCTAGAACTATGCAAGATGCATTATGCATTCTTGGTTATGCAACCTTGATTATACCAATCCCAAGTTTTACTTGCAAGCTTTATTCTTTTACTTTTACCCAAAGTTCTTTACCTTTAATTAGTGAATTGTCAGTATTGGAAAAATAGGATAGGTACCATAAAGAGTATAAAACTAGGCCTAAGTAGTTATACTTAGATGTCATCAAAAGGCATAAAACTATATTTGGATAGTTACACTTGATTAGCACTCCTCATTAGTGAATACCCTCAACTTTAGTGGCTAGTGGTAAGCATAAAAGTTGATCACTTTAGATGGGAATACTTGGTGAAAATGATTATGAAAACCTTGGAATGATGATTCATTCTATTGAAATGTTTTGACATGTGTTGAGAAACACAATGACTGATGATGAAAATGTTGAGGCATGAGCCTTGGCCCTTTTACAAAACTGATGGTTGGGTTTGGATGCGATACCATTCCAATTTTACCATAGAAACACAATACCTGAACTTGGAAGGGCTTAACTGGAAGTTTATATGCCTTAGTATGGGTTCCCTTGCGAAATAGTTTGAGATGAGGCTACCTCGTGAATGTGAATGTCCACCTATGCAGTGCCCAGGATGGTAGATGGCCATGGCTGGGAGGCCAAGCTCATAGGGGAGGTTCCTATACTAGGGTGTGTAATTGAAAGGTTATGATTGATTATCCGCATACTAAGTATGACGATTCAGGGTTATCTCTGACGGATGTATCGAATTCGTAGTGAAAGTGTACCACCTATGCAGAGTGTCAAACTATTTGAATAGCCGCGTCCATGGTCATGGACAGTTAGAGTGGCCATACTGTTCCGTTGTTAGATGTTTTCCAAAAATGACTTGTGAATTGAACTATGACTTTGACTTGACCACAACAGGATTGTGGACATGAAAACTAGATTCCCACTTAGGTGATGTAGAACATTAAATTAGTTTTCTTTACTTCTAAACTCAATATGAGATAAACCTAGCTTTTGCAAATAAACCTAGAGCTTAAGATTCCTACTAGAACTAACTTAGTTGTTAGTGAAAGTTTGCGAGTACTGAAAGAGTACTCATGGCTTTGTACCTGGCTATTCCCGTGGCCAGACTATGAGAAGGACTACCAGGAAGATGGGCAGCAGGAGGTCTATGACAACTAGGATCATCTCCCATCGTCAACATTGCCTGTGACTCTGAAGATGGAGCCCCTACTACGTTTATTTTCAGCTACTTTGATTGTATTAAGACTGGATCATGAGATCCTTTATTTGTAAGACCTTTATTATGGTTTGTAATGGATGATGTACTGTGGTACTAATTCTATTATGTCTCGCAAAAAATGGTAATCCTGGGATTGCGATGTATGGCATAACAGGCATCTGGGATTAAAAATCAGGGTGTTGACAAGAAGACTCCCAGTTTCCTGATGACGGAGAACAAAATGGATGTTAGATCGCTACACCTAAGACGCCTCATTGTTTACCTTCTGTGGAGACTGATGCAGTTGCAGCTGCAGCTGGTACTGATGAGCCTGCACCTGCCATCGTCATGTCAGATGCTGGAGGTGGTGGATTGGTTTTACCATCCATGGAGACTTGTGCGACTGGAGCTAGCAGTGAAGACCCTTTAGAGGACATTGTTGTGCTCGATAGTTCACCTATTGTGGGGACTCATGCTACCGGTGCTGGCACTGCTATTGGTGCTGCTGATCCTGCTCCCAAAATTATCGTGCCACCTGAAGGAGGCGGTGATTTGGGTTTACAATCTGTAGAAATTGTTGCACCTGAAGGTGGTGAACTATGATGCAGAGCTTTCTTTCTTATGATTTGTATGCTTTTCTCTGGAACCTGTATTATGGAGCAACCTTGCTCATTTCTTACACTTTTGCCTGTTGAACTGTAGTGTAGAACTGGAACTACTCCTAGTATGTAATCATATTCGGATGCTTAAGTATTATCGATGATAAACCAATGCTAGCTGAGATGCACGAGAATTGGCCTCTGCCACTTACAGGCGTGGTCCCTGGCTCATCTCCTTTTCACATGCACGGTGAAACGATGGTTATGTTCCTTTTCTTGCAATGCCATTATGCTTGTGTTATTGATCTGGCAATTTTATGCTGATTTTGTCAACCAATCCGCATTTATGTCTCTACATACAAACATATTTGTTCACATGACTTGTACAGAAAATAGTATCTTCTTTGCATCGACTAACACAAGGAGACATGCAAATATTTATTTATTTTTGAAACAAGGCAAATGATATGCCATTTTCATTGATAGAGAGGAACATGCAATTCAATTAAACTACGATAACTACTCGTACAAGTCATAGAATGGTAGGGATTGCCATAGGAAATCATCACCTCCAGCATCTTGTTCTACAGAAGGCATTATTACGAGATCCACAACCTTCTTTTCCTTGGGACAACAATGTCAAGTGCAGGATTTCGAATCTAAACACAATCTAGTGCAGGTTCATTAGGACAACCTCTAGTTGCGGCAGTCTCCACAGAAGGTACATCAGCGCTATGACAGACACCATTGGAATTGCAAGCTGAAGCTATTGTTATACTCCTATCAAGACCACAGATAAGGTCCAGAAATTCAAGCTCCGAAATCTAGCGTTACAAAATAGACAAGAGGTTACCCCATCTAAACAATTCATAGAAAATTCACAGTGCAATTTGAGTGTCTTATATGATCCTTAGACCTTAGTCCATCCGGTCATTTTATTGGTGGAACAAAATTTGCTGGTACTTTTATTTCTACAAAGAACCTACAAAACATAGCCAAGTCAGACATTTGAATATATCAAACTTTTCTACAGTCTTATATGTGAAGATATCTTTGCATAACACACACTTATCAAACTGTCTACGGATATCTTCCCGCTCCATGGAAATGCGAAGTCGATGTTCTATAGGGTACATCCATCTATATTGTACTGTACCTCTAGGTACTTCCTCGTTAGGTACATCAACAGCCAAATGCTCCATCATATCAAAAAAGGATGGGGAATATATTAGGTCAAAAGCTTGCACATGATCTCTGCCAAGTCCTTTTTAAGATGTTTTCGAACTCTTCTATCCAGAGCTTTAATATAGATTTATCTAAAGAATGTACCTGCCCAAATCTGCAAGCACCTTGTAAATCTAGATGGTCACAAGCTTTAACTATTTCCAGTAGAGGTGGAGAACAAACCAACGCCAAGAAGAATGCCCAGTGCCCGAATCTAGCAGGTGAAGCGTGGGGATCGCCTAGCTGACTGCCGGTCAGTGCGTCTCGTGAAGAACGGCACGACTAATGGTGGTAGGCCAGCACTGTTGATAGAAAGGCATGGAGAAGTTTTTTTAAGCCATGGAGAAGTTTGCGGCCTGGTTCTAATCCGGTGCATCCCCCATAAGAACGGCGCAAAATTTGAAGAGATGGGGGTTGGTCGCTCGATTGAGGGTATGTCGTGGTGGTTTCACGGCAGATGCTATGGATAGGCTAAAGGTGGGGACTAAATGCACTAGGGGAATCCAGGGAGGGATAGTGTGGTGATTCCACACACAGTTGCTTTATATTCGATTCACTTCCGCAGTTTACAAGTGCTCCTTGAGCTGTATTGGGGAGAGGAGGAAGAAGAACTCTCTTACTCTCACCACTAGCTAGCCCTCAAGAACACACTAGTAACCACCACTCACTAGAGATCAACCCCTTCTATAGAGGCCCTAGCCCTCCTTATATAGGGGTAACTAGGTCTCCAATTAGGGCATATGCGGAGGCTTATTCCAAGGAATATGCCTCTTCCCAAAATAGTAAGCCGACCGGGTCACTTTTGCCTAGCGTCATCCATGCAGAGGCTACGTGAGCCTCTGCGGTGCCCGCGTCATCCGACACAGGCATCGTCACCTTTGTTGGCCACGCCTCCGTGGTCCTAGCCTCTGTCCGCTTCGCTCACGCTCTGCGTACAGTGGTCACCCTTTGACCAGTGAGATACCTTCCTTCTCTTACAAGCTTGATATGACCTGGATCGTACCTAGTTGATCCGGCCACACCTATACCTGCATATAAGTTAGATACATCTTACCGACATACGACATAAGTTGGTTGAGACACAGTTAGGTGGACGTCCCCTGCTCCGGGTTACTCCGTGATTCGGCCCGCCTTGAGGTGACTTGGCCATCACTTGCTTTGACCTTGCCGTACCTCGGCTAATTTGGCCTTTATACCCCAGCGTGACCCTACCCGTGGGTATCCCCCCAACATTAGTCCCCGAAGCTGGTGCGGTCTTAGCTGCCTTAGCCGCTAAGGCCACATCAGGTTCAATTTTACCGAGCCTCTTGCTCCTTTTCCGAGTTACCTCATAGTCCGGATTTGATAGGTTTATTTTCCCTTGGCACATTTCGCGTTTTCACTCGCTGGCCGGGTCACCTCATACTCATCCGGGTCATTCTTCCTTCTCTTGTACGCTTCCCCACGTGGAGGCTAATCATTACTTTGCCTCATTTTAAGGGCCTGCGACAGTAACCGCCGCAGTTATTGTCAGATTTTACTGTAGCACACGTCACATCGTGCCTACCTCCTCGTTAACTGTATCATAGCGTCGCGTCGTGGGATCCGCTACGCCCTGTGGCCATTCCTGTGGCTCGTCGCTGATTGGTCGATCCGGGTCATACACGGCCACACCGTGTGGCCCGTCTGCACAGCACGATCCCACTACCTCTCTAGGGCGTGGATAAATAGGGGAGGGGCGCGCCCCTTGGGTCTTTTCCCCATTCTCGCGCCCCTCTGCCTCTTCTTCTCCTTCTTCCCCACGACAGAGCCGCCGCCACTGCACCTGCGTAGCTGCGCCGCCGCCGTACCGTTTCCTCGCGCACTTGCGCCGCTGCCACCTCCGCGCATCTCCTCCGCCACAGGTCCTCGCTAGTCCAGGCCACTGCCCCTACCGCCGCTAGCGCCAGTGAGGACAGTGACCTTGAGATGACAGAGGAGGAGCTCACCGTTGCGGAGCAGGAAATGGAGGAGGACGCGGGGAACGCTGATCGCGGTGCATGGGCTGGGTCCTAGGTTTTCCAGGACGATCTCGACTGGCTATATCGCACCAGGCGCATCCCGGAGGGAGTCATTGCCCGCCTTGCCGCCGCGGAGCTTGCCCCCTCACCCAATCCGGGTGAGTATGTGGTGTTCCTTTCCCACTTCCAGCGCGGGTTTGGGCTCCCTGTCAGCGACTGGCTCAACACGTATGAGCTTCAGCCGCACCATCTTCTGGCTAACGCCAGCACTTCCCTCTCTGCTTTTGCTTCCACCATTGAGGGTTACGCCGGATTATGGCCCACTAAGGAGCTCTGGATCCGGTTCTTTGGCCTCCGCCGGAACGTGATTCCGAATATAGAGCTTAACCCAGAGGATAAGCAGCTCACGCAGTTCGGCGCAGCTTCTATCTCGCCTCGGAAACAGTCTATCTTCCCCCGAGTCACGAGGCTTTACTCCTGCAAGGGCTGCTCCCCTACGCTCCGGTCCTCCTAATCCGGATCTATGGGACAAGGTCCCCAAGAAGCCCACTGTCCTGGCGAACCAGGTCAATAAACGGTTCCGGGAGCTGAAGGATCAGGGATTGCGCAACGAGGACGCAATGATCACCTTCGTCCGCAACCGGATCTCCCTCCTCCAGAAACGTACGCACAAACTCTGCCACATGAGCTGGGGCCGTGGCCCCAACCGGACCTCCTCATTTGAGTTGAGCAACACCGAGATCTACCGCCGGGTCAAGGCCCTCTTCACCACCAACAAGCACTTCTCTGCTGAGATCGAACACTTCTGCCGAGATAGGCTTCCTCCCGCGGTATGTCTCGTGCCCCAAACTCTTTCCGAGTTGAATTATATGTCGTACTTTGTTGCGGATTTGATCCCTTTGCCATTTCTTTCCCTTAGATGTTTCTACAACAAACTATTGAGGATGGCACCGAGCCTTCTCTTAAATGGGCGCCTGACCGAGGCGTCTCGGATGAGGAGGAACCAGATCAGGAGATGTTCCTGCCTATGGCTGACATGACCAAGCGACTCACCGGTAAACTCTCTTCCATTAGAGATTGGCCTGACGATGAAGATGATTCGGACATTGAGGTGATGGAGACATTTGACGTTGTCCCCCTTTCTTACGCTTTTCCGGCATCAGCTAACCCCGGTGGGCAGATCCATGAAGATCCTCCCCTTGCCACGGGTGAGCCTGTCCCGGTCGCACCGAAGAAAAGGGGGGCCAGCTAAAAGGCGAAAGAAGTCCATGGACAAAGCTGCCACCAAACCTACAACCAAGGCCATAACCCAGAGGGCTCGGAAGCCCAAGGAGCCTTTGACCTCGGATGAGTAAGTTACTTCCCCCTTGCTATTCACTTGTTCTTCCTTTGTTATAGTTTCTCATCATTCATGATTTGATTCGGCAGGGCCGCGGTGGAGGTCCCTCAGAGTGGATCCGACATTGCCTCGCCGCTCCAACATAGCCCTTCTCCCCCTCGTGGCGACGATTCACACCCGTTGAGCCCCATTCAGGAGGGCTCAGCGGCTGCTTCGGGTTCTAGCCCACCTCGTCAAGAGGAGGGTAACCCCGGAACAGGGGGAAACAGCTCTGCCGAGGCTGCAGTTGCTCCTTCTTTGGCACAGCCGCAACCAGCCACCACCGAAGCTCCTTCAGCACCCCGCCGACATGGAAATCAGTACCAGCATCAGCTCCAGCACCAGCAGCAACAGCAAAGGCACCAGCAACAGCGCCAAGCCCTTCCGCCTCGTCCGAGTCTTCCCAGACTCGGCGAGAAGGCACCAGCAGCACCAAGGCAAGCACTAAGCCAGCTCACAAGGGCAAATCTGCCGCAACAACTTCCACCTCACAGCAGCAACCCAAAGGCAAAAAAGCTCCTGACGCCACCAGGGCAGCGTCAATCAAAGCTGGACAGCGTACACTTGCGTCCATGCTCCCAAAAAGACTCCACCGCTGAAGGACACCCCTGCCGAGCCAGCTGATGCGCAACTCGTTTTGCACACCAACCCCGCCATTGCCTAGGTTGAGAGGAGGGAAGCCCATGCTAAGGGTCTAGTTGCACCCCACATGCTCAGCGGCGAACGATATCCTCCGACCTTGATCGAGTTTGTAAATAACTAGAACAAGACGGAGGTCGCCCATAATGATGATCTCCCGGAGAAATTCGGGCCCGCCGAGTTTGCTGCCCAAATGAATACCGTTGCCAAGGCAATTAACCTTGCAGGTTGGATGATGGAGGTAGGTTACTTCGCCTTTTCCTTAGCATGTAGCAGATATTAGTGATATAGTCCTTAGTCCCCGAGCCTCTGGGGGAGTAACTTGTTACTCAGCCGGATGCTCCTTAAAGAACTAACATAGCTCCTTAATAACTTCGAATATGCACACACCTAGAGCCGGGTTAAGTTCCACTTGGCCCGGATTTCGCACACTTCGAATATGCACACACCTAGAGCCGGGTTAAGTTCCACTTGGCCCGGATTTTGTACACTTCGAATATGCACACACCTAGAGGCGGGTTAAGTTCCACTTGGCCCGGATTTTGTACACTTCGAATATGCACACACCTAGAGTCGGGTTAAGTTCCACTTGGCCCGGATTTTGTACACTTCGAATATGCACACACCTAGAGCCGGGTTAAGTTCCACTTGGCCCAGATTTTGTACACTTCGAATATGCACACACCTAGAGCCGGGTTAAGTTCCACTTGGCCCGGATTTTGTACACTTCGAATATGCACACACCTAGAGCCTGGTTAAGTTCCACTTGGCCCGGATTTTGTACACTTCGAGTATGCACAAGACTAAGCTATCCTTTTTTACTCTTTTGAGGTGACCACCAATCGTCGGAGCGCTGAGTTTCATCGTCTCTTGGACCCTCACAAGATGCTGCGTGCAAAGCATACTACACTTCTCACCGAATACAAGAAAAGGGGTAAGTTTTCTCCTTGGTATTTTTTGCATTTTTCTTTGTCTTTTTCCGCCGAACTAATCCGTCATTCGGATTTCACAGCTGAAGTGGAGGCCAAGAACATCATCATGAGGAAGAACTTGGAGCAGATAAAGGGTAAGTCATTTTTGCTTAATCTTCCTCCGTGCTCTATCTTCTTTTCCCCTTGGCTCGGCAAATATTCATACCTCGGCTCTGCCGGGTCAACAAACTATTTCAGCCTCTCTTGGAGATAGTGTGCCCGTGCCTGATATGATGCTGCATTTTCTCGAACAAGCAGGGTGGCACCAAGCTCAACTCAAGAAGAAGGATGACGTGCTTGCCCTCCTCCGGACCAAAGACGAAGAAATTACCAAGCTCAAGGCAGATATGAAGAAGCTCAAGGCGCAACACAAGTACGAACTGGAGAGAGCAGGCCAAGACTTTACTGAAGAATAAGAGCGCCTCAACCTCCAGATCGCCAAGGACCAAGAACTGCTTAAAGAAGCCAACATTAAGCTTGAGTTGGTGAACACTGAACTTGCGCAACTCCGGAAAAGGCGTGATGACTATACTAAGGAGCTGACCCGGATCCACAGCCACATTTCTCGTAAGTTCTTTTCCTTCAGCCGGCATGAATCTCTCTGGGTTGCTTTACGTGTCTTTTCCTTACTTGGTTCACTTGTCTTGTTTTCAGACAAATTTTCGGAGGGCAATGCCATTGCAACCACTACTGTTACCAAGTTCCGCCAGCAGAGGGGTACCCCAATTTCTCTTGGTGCTGGAGAAATTCCTTATGAGATGGAGGACCTGCTGGTCAGCTTGTCTTCTCGCGTCGAAACTGTGAAGAATTATGGCAAGGACATTCTTGATGTGGCAATCCAGATCTTCAATGCCTTTTGGCCTGATGAAGATACTCCAGAAGGGACCGCAGCTCTCATCGCCAAGTTAATGGAATGTGAAACCCGGCTTGACCTTTGGAGGGAATCTACTGGACGCGCCGGGGCTGAAATCGTTCTCCACTACGTGCTCACGTGGTATGAGAAGATCGGCCTCAACGTCCTTGCGCGCATGCGCACCAGATCCATGTGGTCCAACGATCCGGAGTGGATAGCTCGGCGCAAGTGCGCCCATAGCCTTATTGAATATGCCCCCATTCATCAATGGAATGAGGGTCCAAGCTTCCTTGGCGCCGCGGACGACGAAAATGCCGAAGATGATTCGGGTGAGGACGAAGGGGACGAAGCCTCGGACGTCGAGGAAGGCGAAGATGATGTTGAAGCTGAGGCTTGAGCTGCACCTACTGGCACCAAATTACCTCCCCCTGCTGCTCCTTGAGCGAAAACACTTTAAAGTTTATTAGATCCCCGGTATGCCGGGTGCAATTGTATTAAGCACATAAGTTATATTTCGCTACTAAGTTTTTATGCCGGATTAACTTGGGCGTAGTTCCCGAGTTTCATTTTCTTGTTTCTCTAATTTCTTGGCTCGGCTCGTGTCCACCTTGGTTCGGTTTTATGACATACGAGTCCGAGTTTCAAAATTTTACTTAACAATACTTGGAAAATTTAGGATTAGCTCAAAATAATTCAGCGTAGTAAATTTAAAGTAAGAATAAGGTTAGTCCGAATAACAAACATCGGCTCGATTAAGTTTCTCTCCTTAGTCGTTTTTCATGTGCTACGCAATTCCAAACTCGTTCTCTTGCTTGCCATGAAGCCAAATCTTGTTGGACAGAACCAAATCAAAGACTTAGGTTTTTGGTGCTCACACACTACTAATCCGGCTTAGGTAGAAGCAACTTACGACAGTCGACATATAAATAATAAATACAGAAGAAAACCAATATTTTGAAGGCCGGCCCCGAGTTACTGCTCGAGGTCCCAAGATTTCATTGATAAGCTCATTGCCGACATACATACCGACATATGAGAGATTCAGATACATACACTTCTCTGCTAAGTGTAGAAAGTACGAAGTAGAGCTACATTCCATGGATCCTTAGATTCCTCGCCGGACCTGTCCGCCTTGTTCTTCTCCTATGGTTTTGCATCGATAAGATAATAAGAATCATTGTGCAATGCTTTGCTTACAATGAATGGCCCTTCCCATGGGGGGGATAACTTATGCATGCTAGCAGTACGTTGTACCAACCGGAGTACCAGATCACCTTCCCGGAAAATTCGTCGGTTTACTTTCCGGCTATGATAGCGTCGGAGATTTTGCTGATATATGGCGGATCTGGACAATGCCAATTCTCTCGCTTCTTCTAGCAGATCAACATCATTTTGCCGGGCTTCTTGAACTTTGGCTTCTGTGTATTGAGTGACTCTAGACGAATCATGCTCTATGTCGGCTGGTAATATAGCTTCTGCCCCATATACCAGAAAGAATGGCGTATAGCCTGTTGATCGATTCAGAGTTCTTCTTAAACTCCACAATACCGCTGGGAGTTCTTCTATCCAGCACCCCGCTCATCTTTGCAGCGGCTCAATGAGCCGGGGTTTTATTCCGGATAACACTAATCCGTTGGATCTCTCCACTTGCCCGTTCGATGCGGGGTGGGTTACCGAGGCAACGTCCAGCCAGATCTTCTTATCTCGGCAGAAACGTGCAAATGCTCCTTCAGCAAAATTTGTGCCATTATCCATTATGGTACTGTGAGGATAACCGTATCTCAAGATGATATCTTTGAGGAATGTCACGGCAGTAGCTCCATCACATTTTCTTATCAGCTTTACCTCAATCCATTTCGTAAATTTTTCAACCATGACCAAGATGTGGGTCATGTTCCCTCTTGCTGGTTTGAAGGGGCCAACCATATCCAAACACCAGACGACAAATGGCCAAGTAACTGGTATGGTCTTGATCTCCGACATTGGCATATGTGTCTTTGTCGCATATCTTTGACAGCCATTGCACTTTCTTACCAGATCCTCTGCTTGTTCCAAGGCACTTGGCCAGTAAAACCCGTGACGGAAAGCTTTTTCTACCAAGGCTCTAGATGAGGCATGGTGCCCACATTCCCCTTGGTGTATATCCCGGAGGATGTCAAGCCCTTCTTCCGGGTCAACACATCGTTGGAGGACATTTGTCACACTTCTCTTGTATAGCTCGGAACTGACGATTGTATATGCTTTTTCCCTCCTCTGAGTTTGCCTGGAAAGCACCTCCTCACTGGGCAAAGTTCCATCTTTTAGGAATTGAAATATAGGTAGTGCCCAAGCTGGTATAGCTCGTACAGGGAACACATCCTCATCAATTTCCATTTGATCCACCGGCATAACTTCAGCCGGATTACACTGTGCAGTCCCCGGGTTTTGCGAAGCAGTCCTCGTGTTTGCCGAGGTAGTCCCCGGGTTTCGCGAACCACCTCCCGCGTCAATGTCCATGGGCACAGCCTCCGATTACGGATTTGCCGGGATATAAATTGACTCGGATTCTGGGGATGGCCTGATAGAGGGTTTTCTGAGGTGCTCTAGCGCTACACCTAGTGGGATTGCTTGCCGGGTTGATCCAAGCTTCGACAATATGTCGGCAGCTTCATTTTCCACCCGAGGTATATGATAAAATTCGTATCCCCCAAAGTACCCTGATATCTTCTGCATGTGAAATTTATACAGTGCCATGTTTGCATCCAAAGCATCCCATTGTCCGGAGACTTGCTGGACTACAAGATCCGAGTCACCAAAGCACTGGATCCGACGTATTCCAATTTCTTTTGCCACTTTGAACCCATGCACAAGTGCCTCATATTCTGCAACATTGTTTGGAGCAGTGAAGTGGATTTGCAGCACGTAGTTCAGCTGATCTTTCTTGGGTGAGGTTAGCACCACTCCGGCGCCTAACCCGGTTTTTGTTTTTGACCCGCCAAAATGCATTCTCCAGTAGTTCGGATCTAGCAATGGTGGCTCATATTGTACTTCGGCCCAATCCACGAAAAAGTCAGCTATCGCCTGAGACTTGATCGCTTCTCTTCTGTCATATGGTGGCACATAAGGAGCTAACTCAATTGCCCATTTTGCAATCCTGCCACTTGCATCCTTGTTGCTCATTATCTCGGATATGGGGGCTTCACATATTACCTTGATTGGGTGCTCTTCGAAATAGTGCTTCAGCTTCTTAGCTGCCATATACACACCATATGCTACCTTCTGATAATGAGGATAGTACTGCTTTGATGTGGATAATACCTCGCTTAGGTAATATACTGGCCTTTGCACTGACTTACCCTCTTCACCGCGCTCTACCACAATTACTGCACTTACAACTCGGTTGGTTGCGGCTATATAGAGAAACATTGGCTCCTTTGATAGTGGAGAAGCTAACACTGGTGAAGTGGCTAACATCCTCTTTAACTGGATAAATGCTTCATTGGCCTGCGGCGTCCAAATGAACTTGTCCGACTTTTTCATGAATTGATAGAGAGGCCGTGCCTTTTCTCCCAACCGACATACAAACCGACTTAAGGATGCCAGGCAACCAGTGAACTTATGGACATCGTTAAGACACTTTGGCAGTTCCGTTCACTCTCTGGCCTGGATTTTAGTTGGATTGACTTCAATACCTCGGCTGGAGCGAGAAATCCGAGTAATTTTCTAGCCGGGACACCGAAGGTGCATTTCTCCAGGTTAAGCTTCATTCGGAACCTCCTCAGGTTCGCGAATGTCTGCCTGATATCGTCAAGGAGCGTTTTGATTTCCTTGGTCTTTATCCCAACATCATCCACATACACCTGCACATTTTGACCAATTTGGTCATGCAAACATTTTTGCATACATCTTTGGTACGTTGCCCCTACATTACGCAAACCAAAAGGCATGGTGCGATAACAATAAGCCCCATACGGGGTGATAAACGTAGTCCTTATTTGATCACTTGGGTTTAGAGGTATCTGGTGGAAACCAGAATATGCATCAATGAACGACAATAACTCACACCCAGCAGTAGAATCTATGACTTGGTCTATCCTTGGCAGTGGGAATGGATCTTTTGGACATGCCTATTTAGGTTTGTGTAATCGATACACATACGCCAAACCACTGCCACGTTCGGATCGTCTTTCTTCTTCTCCACCAGCACCGGATTAGACAGCCAATCCGGGTAAAGCACTTCCATGATAAATCCAGCAGCCAACAACCGAGCTATCTCATCTCCTATGACCTTTCTCCTGTCTTCGGTGAAGCGACGGAGAGGTTGCTTCACCGGCTTTTCTCTGGGTCTCACATTCAGAGAGTGCTCGGCCAACTCCCTCGGAACACCTTGCAAGTCCTGTGTGGACCAAGCAAAAATATCCCGATTCTCACGGAGGAAGTTGACGAGCTCGCTTTCCTATTTGTCATTTAACCCGGCACCAATCGTTACGGTGCACTCTGGGAACATGTCATCAATAGGCACTTTCTTGGTATCTTTTGTCGCTTGGAATGAGACACTACCATGCGGGTTACTCAGCGCTGGCATATACTGCTGCGCGGATTGAGCCAATGCCGCAACCTCCTGGATTTTTCTCTTCTCCTGCGCGATCACGAGTGACTCGACCAGGTTAGATCCGGCAGACACGCACTCAATGGAACGTCGGAAATCCCCAACTATGGTAATTACACCATTTGGCCCGTGCAACTTCATCTTTAGGTAACTGATGTGACAACTTGCCATGAATTTGTTCAGGGCAGGCCTACCGAGTAACGCGTGATACGCACTTTCCAAATTGACAACTTCGAATTCCAAATTCTCAGTTCGGCAGTTATATCTCGTACCAACATGTCAACCTGGACCTTGCCAATGGGTTCATAAGAAATGCCTAGCACAATGCCATGGAAAGTTGTCCTTGAAGCTTGGAGCATGTTCTCTGAGATGCCCAACTTGCGCATCGTGTCCACATACATGATGTTGATGCTACTGCCATTATCAATTAGCACCTTTGAGAACCTCACATTGATGTTAGGCCCAATGAATGTTGGATCCAACACCAGCGCATACGAACCCGGACTAGGAATAAGCTTCGGATGATCTTTGATGCTCCAGGTAATCTCCTGATCCGACCAAGGCATATATCTCGTCACGGTCGGCATTACTGCATTGACCTCCATATGTCGGCGCTGCAAGCTCTTTCTGTCTGTCTCTTCCGTGGTGAACACACAGTAACTCTGATGATGCTCTTTGTACTCATTCCTCCCCTTGTTTCCGGGGTACCTCTGATCCGGTTGATTTTGGTTCTCCACCTGATGCACTGCATCCCTTCTCTCATGGTTGTCATACCTTGGCGGAGGGGGAGACAACATTAACTGTTGCGTGTTCGCTCTAGAGAGCAATTGCTGCTGGGGTAACTCCTGCCGAGGTTGATCATTCCGAGGTGCCTGAGCATTCCTCGAACCACTTTGTTCTATCTTTCGCATCCATTCACATTGCCTGGTTGTGTGACCCGCTGGGTTACTCGGATTTGGCGTGTGGAATTTACACGGCTGATCTAGCATTGCCTCATAGGTATACCTCGGACGGTCCTTCTTTTCCTGCCACTGTTTCTTCAGTTCTGGCGTCCAAGTTTTATTGCCATCATTTCTTGGTGTCCATTGTTGTCCTCCAGTTTTCTGACACTGGTTGCTTCCTGCACCAGGTTGATGTTGATTCACAGTAGGAACCTGTTGCGAACTATACCGGTAATCTGGTCTGTCATCTCTTCTTTTACCTCGGTAATCATTTCTCCGGGATGACCCGGCCCCATCTCGCTGATAATACTCCTCGCTTGACTCGTTTGTCATGAGCCAAGGCTGCATCGGATCACCCAAGGCATATGAATCAACAATCCAGATCATTTCTACCAATGTGGTTGGCATATCTCTCTGCAACCTTTGCCATAACATGGTTGCATATCTGCACCCTTGCGCAAACCAAGATATGGCCCGTGACTCAATCACACCCTCACATGAGTTTCGCATTGTGCACCAGCAGGTCAGGAATTCCCGGTCTGTCTCATTCGGTCTCTGCTTGCACATTGCTAGGGTCTGTGGCCTGTTGGGCCTCTGATACGTACTTGAGAAATTGCTAACGAACATCTCCTCAAAATCGGTCCAACAATTAATGCTTCCGGGTGGCAAATTGTTTAGCCATACCCTCGCTAGCCCCTCCAGCATCTAGGGTACATATCTCACAGCCCATCTCAAGTTGCTTGTGGCAATTTTTACAGCAGTTGCATAGTTAATCAACCAATCTTCCGGCTTAGTACTGTTGTCATACGTCTTAGTGCCTCTAGGTAACTGGAAGTTAGGTACCGGAGGTTCCTTCATGATCCAGGGCCCAAAACATGCTGGACCTGGAGGACCTTGACACTCAATTTGCTCCGACCTATACAGCCGATCCAGTTTTAACCTGGCGTCATCAGGCATCAAGTTCCTGCTTCCCAATCTTTATCCTATCACGTGATAGTCCGGCCTGGGATATCCAGCGTTCACCATTTCCGAATCACCATCATTGTACCTATCTTGCTCCTGTGGAGCTACTCTCTGTTGCATACCTTTGCCGGCACTACGCTCTTGCCGTGGTATGTTCCGATGTTGCGGTAGCCCCGCTCCTACCGAATTACGCTGTCCAACATTGCCGTTTACAGCGTTCCCTTGACCGGCATTGCCTTGGTCGCGGTTACCTCGGCCAGCTTCACCCCGGCTTACACTTCATCGATCCTCATTTCTCTGTACTTCTTTTCCTTTCCCTGCCCTTGCTGGGTCATATGGGACTATCTGCTTATTCCTCCTGGCCGAGGTTACTACCTCTTCTCTCCTAGGACCACCATGAGGAGACGATGCAGCTAGAGCGGATTTCTCCGGGTTACCCACCACTGAATGAACGATCTTGGAGGCCCCAGCTCTCTCTGGGTTAGCCCTGAGCAATTCCTCATTTTGCCTGTTCATGATCCGAACCAACTCATTGACCCTATCTTGCTGTCTCTGACGGGCTTCACCCGTCAGACCTTCTAACTCGGATGCAGCTGCATCTGCTGCTCTGAGGTTCTTTGCCGGGGTACTATACTTCGGCAGCCCCACGGACAGACAGTTTTCTGACTCCTCAATCCTAGTACCACCCTCTTTATTCATTTCACTCATGAGGTTTCTCCCCTTCACTTTTACAGCATCTACCTTATTTGCCTTTGCGTATTCCCGTAGTGTCACGTTCAACGACTGCTGAGCTGCGGCTATCTTTTTCGCTCCCTCTAGTATTTTTTGCATAGTCTCCACTAGCTCGGCCTGTGCCTGAGCCAGATCTACTGCTGCTTCTACTGGGTTTGCCAGGCTATCCATTGCCTGCTGTAGCAGATTTTCTGGCCTTTCTAGAGGAGGACGTCTACTTTTCCTCGGTGCCTTAGGCGTTACCTCTGGATCTGGTGCTAGATCTTTGCTTGCGCCAATGCCAGGCACGGTCATCATCACCTCAGTGCGGTTCGGGGAGCAAGTGATACGCGCCCCGCGAGCCATGCTAAGGGGTGGCTCACCTCCTTCGACGACGTGCCGCGGGTGAACGCACGACACATCGATAGCAACGCAGATCTTGTGCGCGCCGAGCTTGACGAAGAGGCCGTTGCGCGGAAAAGGACGCTTGCCGAAGCAGCCAGCATTGTCGTTGACGAAGTCCAACGCTCCAAAGCGCTGAATGAGCTCGGAGACGATGCGTTCGCCGGTGCCGATGAAGTTTCCCGTACGGATCTTCACCCCTGCTAGCGCCGCTAGCCCCACGGTGGGCGCCAACTGTCGTGATGGTGTCACGGCAGATGCCATGGATAGGCTAAATGTGGGGGACTAAATGCACTAGGGGAATCCAGGGAGGGATAGTGTGGTGATTCCACACACAATTGCTTTGTATTCGATTCACTTCCGCAGTTTACAAGTGCTCCTTGAGCTGTATTAGGGAGAGGAGGAAGAAGAACTCTCTTACTCCAACCACTAGCTAGCCCTCAAGAACACACTAGTAACCACCACTCACTAGGGATCAACCCCTTCTATAGAGGCCCTAGCCCTCCTTATATAGGGGTAACTAGGTCTCCAATTAGGGCATACGTGGAGGCATATTCTAAGGAATATGCTTATTCCCAAAATAGTAAGCCGACCGGGTCACTTTTGCCCAGCGTCATCCATGCAGAGGCTACGTGAGCCTCTGTGGTGCCCACGTCATCTGACACAGGCATCGTCACCTTTGTCGGCCACGCCTCAGTGGTCCTGGCCTCTGTCCGCTTCTCTCATGCTCTGCGTATAGTGGTCACCCTTTGACCAGCGAGATACCTTCCTTCTCTTACAAGCTTGATATAACCTGGATCGTACCTAGTTGATCCGGCCACACCTGTACCTGCATATATGTTAGATACATCTTACCAACATACGGCATAAGTCGGTTGATACCTAGTTAGGTGGACGTCCCCTGGTCTAGGTTACTCTGTGATTCGGCATGCCTTGAGGTGACTTGGGCAGCACTTGCTTTGACCTTGTCGTACCTCGGCTAATTTGGCCTTTATACCCCGGCGTGACCCTACCCAGGGTATCCCCCAACAGGGTAGGCTTAGGAAAGTTTGGGGTCTCGGCAAAAAGTTTTCGCGGGCGCGGGTTGTTTCTCCACCATTTTCACAGAAATATTTGTGAATATTTTATTGGATTTGTCAATTCTCAGGAGTCACCTCTCTCTCCATTAGATTTACCTCGCGATTCGTGCAACGTGAGGGTTACACATTTGTTGCAATAGCTTGTAACTGGGAATTTAATGAGTTGCGACTACTAGGTTACAACTGAGTATTAGCACAATTAGTAGGGTGACGTCAGCTCCTTAACATCACAAGTTCTCAGGCGCCTAGGATCTAGACGCTCATATTTTATACCTTTTGTTCCTTGTTGACGGGTTTGTTTCGAATCTGGCCAAGCTCTAGCACGTACCTTGGGATTTTAACTATCGAGTCCAAGAAATTAGCCCATCCGGCCTCATTATAGCCCAAGACCTTCTAACTCGGCCATGTTTTGGGTCATTCAGCCGCACAAATAGCCTAGTTAGATTGGGCGAGCGCCCATAAAAAATATCCTATCAATCCCTGCTTGACCCATTTTTCTTCAATTCGGCCCTTTTTGGGCACCGTCCGCCCACCTCTAAAAAAAACTCCGCCTATCCATATTTTTAAGTACTACCTACTACATTATTTGTACTTAACATTTTTTAGTTGAGTTGCTAGCAATCACATGTAGAAGATAGACAACAATTTTTTAAGAAGGAAAATAAATAAGTTATATATGATGTTAGTATACATTTTTTACGTTTTATAAAAGCATAACAATTTTCGTGTGTAGTGGCAAGGCATGCAGTTTATCTATAGCAATAATTTTGTACTGAAAGGCTGACATTTCCAACCCACCTGCTTGCAGCTAGCGCCCATCAACCTTACCATTCAAGAGATCAAGTTTAACAAGCGCGTTTAATGAGTACTTATACAACAGTCACGACCATAAAAAATAAGACCAAGATCGACATGTTTCTTGTCGAGAGAGGCTGACACGTGGGCCCCAACAGCAAGACCATACACGCCTGCCGCATGAAACAACATTACCAAGGTCAAACCGGCGGATGTGACCAAAAAAATATCTAACATACACATGTTTCCTCTAGATAGGCGGCTGACATGTGGACCCAGCAGTGAGACATTATACAGGTGCTGTATCGAGCAACGTTGCCAAGTTCCAAACGGGGAGGCGGGAGAGAAAAAAAAAGTCTAGCATGCACACATTTCCTGCACAGAGGAGGGTGACATGTCAGGCCCACCAGCCTATATAAACGGCTGAAGCAGCGAGCCACACTATCAAGTTCGGAACACGAAGGCACGACAAAGGGTATAAAATCCATCATACACACGTTTCTTCTAATGAGAGGATGATATGTGGGGCCCAGCAGCGTGATTAAACGGTATATGCATCGAACAACGCTATCAAGTTTGAAACAGGGTAGCGCGAGCGAAGGTAAAGAAATCCATCATACACACATTTCTTCTAATGAGAGGATGACATGTGGGGCTCAGGAGGTTGGTTAAACAGTAGATGCGTCAAGCAGCGCTATCAACTTTGTAACGGGGTAGCGCCAGTAAAGCAAAAAATTCCACCATACACACATTTCTTCTAATGAGAGGATGACATGTGGGTCCTAGGAGGTTGATTAAACGGTAGATGCATCGAGCAACGCTATCAACTTCGGAACAGGGTAGCGCGAGCGAAGGAAAAAATTCCATCATACACACGATCCTTCTAATGAGAGGCTTACATGTGGGACCTAGCAGCCTGACTAAACAGCAGATGCCTTGATCAACGTTATCGAGTTCAAATCAGGGAGGCGTGACCGAAAAGTATGGTCCGCTAGAGACACTGATGTACGGGACCCACATGCCTCAAAAGACTTCGGCGACTCAACATCGCGCGAGGAAACGAAAATCTTTCTTCTGCCACACGCTGGCCAAGGTTCCTCCATGTTTTTAGTAGATCTATTGTAGTAGAGGGTCGCGAAACCGGAAACAAAAAAGTTTTCCATCAGCCATGACCGAGCCGAGAATTTTTTCATAGAAGACCCACCTTCTACGACGACCGTCGGACCAAGTCGTTGCAGATGGAAACTTTTCTTGTAGTGATTGCATGCATAGTTGCACAAGTGTGACATAACTTGTGCATCATCATAGAATCGAGTTGAGTATGCATGTGTTTGGGCATGCATGTAGAGATATCATTCTGGTTTTGGAAAAGAAGAGTGTACATTTATGCAATGTGGTCATGTGGATCAATGACTCTAGCGGATATATATATATATATATATATCAATGTGTGGTTTTGGAAAAGAAAACACATCATGCAATGTCTCTCTAGGGGATCCATGTGTGTCAAATTAAACCATGCATTGTCACAGAGACCAAAAACACATAGGAAAACAGCTTCCACATATTGCATTGTTGCACCTGTAGTGACAGAAGTTTCATCATAGAATCCACTAGAGTATGTGTGTGGTCATGCATGTAGATCATTGTGGTTTTGGAAAAGAGCACATGCAATGTAGTCACATGGACCAATGACTCTAGTGGATACCAATGACTCTAGGAAGAGAACACACATGCAACTAATTAATGACTCTAGTGGATAGCAATGACTCTAGGAAGAGAACACACATGCAATTAATTAATGACTCTAGCAGCTAGGGGATCCATGTGTCAAACCATGCATGGTCTCACAGAGACCAAAAAACACATAGGAAATTAAAGCAGCTTCACATGCATTGCATGTTGCACCAGTGTGTGTGTGATAGAAGTTGCATCACAGAATCCACTTGAGTATGTGTGTGTGGTCATGTAGATATATCAATGTGTGGTTTTGGAAAAGAACACATGCAATGTGGTCACATGTGTGGATCAATGACATCTAGTGTGGATATCATGAATGTGGTTTAGGAAAAGAACACATGTAATGACTCTAGGGGTTCCATGTGCATCACAAAGACCAAAACATAGGAAAAGCAGCTTCCACATTAATTGCATGTTGCACCAGTGTGACAGAAGTTGCATCTCACAGAGTGTGTGTGGTCATGTAGATATCAATGTGTTATTGGAAAAGAACACATGCAATGTGGTCATGTGGATCTATCAACAATGACTCTGGTGGATATCAATGTGTGGGTTAGGAAAAGAACACATGCAAAATATAATGACTCTAGGAGATCGATGTGTCAAACTAGCATGGTCATAGAGACCAAAAACACATAGGAATGAATTAAAATAGCTTCCACATTGCATGCATGGTTTGCACCAGTGTGTCATAAGATAGAAGTTGCATCACAGAATCCACTAGAGTATGTGTGTGGTCATCATGCATTATGTAGATATATCATTAAGTTTTTGGAAAAGAACACATGCAATGTGTGGATCAATGATGGTGACTAGTAGATATATATCTCAATGTGTGTGCTTTATTAGAAAAAGAACACATGCAATGAGTACTCCAGGGGATCCATATGTGTCAACACATAGGAAAGCAACTTCCACATTGTATGCTGCACCAGTGTGAGAGAAGTTGCATTAGAATCCACTGGAGTATATGCATGTGTATGGTGATGCATATGTAGATATCATATATTATGGTTTTAGAAAAGAGAGAACACATGCAATATTAATGTGGGCATGTGGATCAATGACTATAGTGGATGTATATGCGCCACAGAATATGGAAAACCAGACCCCCCCCCCCTCCCATGGATCACTTTTCAGTTTTGTAAGAAATAAAAAACATGATAGAAACTTCAAAAAAATAATTCCTTTGAGTTGTAGTTACATTTTAGGGTATAGATCTAGACAAAATTGAAAAACATGAATTTCAATGTATTTTGCAAAAGTAGGTCATGGCATGGTAAAACGGCTATAACTTTTGCATACAACGTCGAAAAAAATCTTTAACCTATCAAAATGATCATCTCGAAATTTGCTACTCGATTTCAACCACCTACATGAATGAGTACTCCAGGGGATCCATATGTGTAAAACACATAGGAAAGCAGATTCCACATTGCATGTTGACATAAGTTGCATCATCACAAAATCCACTGAAGTATGGATGTGTGTGGTCATGCATGTATAGATATATATCATCGTGGTTTTAATTTGGAAAAGAACAGATGCAATGTGGTCATGTTGATCAATGACTCTAGTGTATATATATAGGAAAAGAACACACATCAGGCAATCTAGGGGATCCATGTGTCAAATTAAACCATGGTCACAGGGACCAAAAACACATATGAAATAAAGCAGCTTCCACATTGCATGTTGCACTAGTGTGACAGAAGTTGCATGCATCATAGAATAATCCACTGGAGTATGTGTGTGGTCATGCATGTAGATATTGTAGTTTTGGAAAAGAACACACATGGAATGTGGTCATGTGTATGATGACTCTAGTGGATATATCAATGTGGTTTAGGAAGAGAACACACATGCAACTAATGACTCTGGGGATCCATGCATGTGTCAAACCACATATGGTCTCACAGAGACCAAAAACACATAGAAAAAGTTGCATCAGAAAATCCACTAAAGTTGCCTAGATGATACCTATCTCAATTTTTGTACGTATTCTAGAAACACATGCAAGATGTGGAGGGATTCAGACGCTCGGATGCTCGGTTTTCAATGAAACAATAGACCATGGGCCCCACAGACAATCTACCCCCTAGATTATTTCTCAAGATGAGGGTTGAACAATGGATTTTTATCCTTATTTATTTTGGTTAGTTTTAGGTGCAATACCAAAGTTGGAGCCCAAGAAGATGCTGGATCATGCACATATCGATATATGTGAGAGACCATGCTCACCAGGGGCCTAGATAATGCCTATCACACTTTTGTACATATATCATATAGGAAAACACATACATGCATGCAAGTTCTTCCAACGCTTAGATCCCAAACTAGTCTATACATCCCAAAATATATACTACGTACAAAAAATAAACTATAAACTAATCTAGTTCAAACCCATAATTTATCACCAACACTTGTTGTCATCCTTGACATGCTTCCCCTTCAACTGCTTGTTGTCGCCACCATTCCAAGATCCCTGCTCATCCTGATACCACTTTCTGTCCTCCTCGTGCTTCTTCTCCTGGGCTAGCTTGCAACTAAGACATAGCTGTGTCGCGAAAAACCCCGCCTTAACCACCCCGTCTTTCATGGGAATGAGCTTACTGTACAACTCGTACGCCATGTAGGCGTCTCTGGGTGCATACTCGAGGTGCACCTGGCTCATCGGCTTCCACTCCTAGTAGTCGTGCTTGCTTCATTTCAATTTCTTCAGTTTTGCATAGGATCTGTCGATAATTTCCATTGCCAGATCATCCATGCCATCCTTCGCTAGGTATGGTTTGATCCTGTACAGATTTTGGATGTCGATGTGGTACCCTGTTGTCTACGCACTTCTATTCTTGTAGACAGTTGTTGGGCCTCCAAGTGCAGAGGTTTGTAGAACAACAACAAGTTTTCCCTTAAGTGGATGACCCAAGGTTTATCGAACTCAGGGAGGAAGTGGTCAAAGGTATTCCCTCTCAAGCAACCCTGCAATCAAGATACAAGAAGTCTCTTGTGTCCCCAACACACCCAATACACTTGTCAGGTGTATAGGTGCACTAGTTCAGTGAAGAGATAGTGAAATACAAGTGGTATAGATAATTATAAGTGGCAACAACGCCAGAAAATTGCTTGATGGCATGGAAGCGAGTAAAGGCAAACTGAGATAAAGATGGAAGCAAGCAAACATGTAACAGATCTAGTTGCAAACGAATTTCAATGCTTAGAAACAAGGCCTAGGGATCATACTTTCACTAGTGAACACTCTCATATAAATATCTTCTCTTTATGATACTACTCTTAACTACTCTCCAATTGGACACTCTAATCATTGGTATGGCTATAACAACACTCCTCAAAGTTCGCTTTCCGCATCTAGATAACCCCACACTGTCACCTTGAGCACTAGATGGTTCCAACAAACACCACAATTTCATAAAGACATCCAACTCCAAATATAACTCATAACAAGTATTTGTAATCTCTAGCCTAAGTGCCACCATGGTGTGCACACTGTCAACTTCACACACATGGGGAGAGCAGAGATCTATTAAAGCACTTGAGTATCAAGGTGGATCTACTTGATTACAAAGCTCATGATCACAATATGATCATGCATAGAGAGAGAGAGATGAACACATAGCTACTGGTAGAACCCTTAGCCTTGAGAGAGAACTACTCCCTCCTCATCATGGGAATCAGAAACGGCGATGGAGATGGCGGTAGAGATCGATGGAGATGGCTCTGGGGGCACTTCCTTGTCCCAGCAAGGTGCCGAAACAGAGACTTTCTGTCCCCTGAATCTCCCCTTCGGTGGCCGTGTGGCTACGGAACTTTTCGTGTATTTCTGATTGACGATTTAGGGTTTTTGCATCGGGAGGATTTTATAGGCGAAGGGGCAAGGTCGATGGCTGGCCAGGGGGCCCACACCATGCCCTGGCACGGCTAGGGGGGAGGGGCGCGCCCAGGGGTGGTTTGTCCACCCTATGGCCCCTCTCCGTCTCGTCTTCTAGCTCCGTGAGTCTTCCGGTAAAATATCGACTTTGGCTTTTGTCCGGTCCAATTCCGAGAATATTGATTTTCTGACTTTCCTGGAACCAAAAACAGCAGAGAACAGGCAACTGGCACCGTGGCATCTTGTTAATAGGTTAGTCCAAGAAAGTGTATGAAAAGTACTCTAAAGTGTGGACAAAACATAAGAAAGTAGATAAAACCAAGCATGGAACATCAAAAATTATGGATACGTTAGCAACGTATCATACCCATGTGGGCTTTTTATCAACGCACGAGAAAGCATAATTGTGTTATTAGTGATATCCACGCTAGTGAAAGTTATCCCTTTCCTACACAAGAAGTTGACCAAAGCTAGACAATGCTTCTTAGTTGTTTTACTCTTGCGGTTAGAAGGTTTTAGGGATGTAAGGGAACAAGGGACGCAAGGGTACCTGTAGGGATGAATTATGTGTTTGAACTAAATACCTGCAGAAGTGGTAAACGAGGACCTCCTCATGTATGGTGATTTGCATGACGGCGATCTCTTGTGGAGGATTTTTCACTTATCTGCAAGGGTGTACTCTAAGTCTAGCCCCACGAACTTGTACTTCTCTTTCTCAAGAAATTGCTCATACCCGGCGAGAGTTTTCTCCACAGTTGCTTCATCATTTGTGTATACCATTGTCAAAGTCGTGGTGCCATGGGTAGGGACAAAGTGGGTCTCTGTTGTGCGTTTCCCATCGTCCATGCCTGCAAGGAAATGGGTGAAAGGAAATGCCTACAAGGAAATGCCAGCGAGGAAGAATAAGAAGAACCAACGGTTCCACAATGGAGGAATGAGCGAGGAAGAGGAAGAAGAAGAGTGCAGGAATAACTGTAGAGATCATGGATACGTGGTAATAATGAATAACTGCATCTTTGGTTCGAGAACTCACCGTGGTTACGTGGAGATTGTGGCAGTGCCGCCGGTTCAACAAGTGGGGTCGGTTCCTGTGAGAATATGGAATTAGTTGTGCAAACATAATGAAGTCGATACAACCCACGAAATTCGGACAAAAGAGATTTGCAAGTTTAACATACAACAACACAAAAGTTTCTGAGCATGCATTCTTGAAATTTAAATTTTGATGATTTATTCATAAGTTCTGAGCTACAACCGACATCATAGAGCCAACACTCTCGTCTTCGTCCTCCTCCTACTGCTCGTTGCTATCGTCTTCCGCATCCTCATGTTCCTCTACTGGACTGGTGACCACCTCAATAATCAGCTTGATATAGTGCCTCATCACCTTGACCTAGACGACGAGCAGATCATCAAGGCAAATTCTTATTTTAGAACAGAATTCAGTCAAGGGGTCAGTGAACTCAAAGCAGTCGTCATATACTTCCGATATGCGATATCGCCCCAAGATTTTGATGCCTTTGTCACAACTATTCTTCATGCATATAGAATAGAACCCTTTCTTTGGGATTTGGTATTCCCTTGTGCATCTCCAAGGAATTTAGTTAACTAGCCACCCTCATAAATTTACAAAATAAGAAGGAAAAACATAGGAAAAAGTGATTAACTAACCATCTGATGAAGATCATCTTCATTCTGCACCTAGTGCACCAAGAACTGAGGGATCTCAAAGACCTCATCTTCATCCAGGTCTCTTACAAACTCCTTGTAGAATGCCCAAGATATGGAATTCATTTCAGAGCAACTGACATTACATGGGTGCTGAAATATGGATTTATCTAGTGTCACCTTGCAACAATCTTTGGTCTTATAACACCCTAATCAGGCATATGAAATTGAAGAAGGTTTGTGTGTAAGGAACATATATAATTAAGAAACTAGTCATGTGTATAAGAAAAAAAACCAATTCATTGCAAAGAAGTCAACACATACACTGGTCTTGATCAACCCAAGGTTTGACAACATTATCAGCATTTGACACTTCAACAATAAAGCACCTGTCTACTCTATCGTATGCGAATGTGAGAACATCATTCTGTTCAATGTTATAAGATGCACAGAACCCCCTCCAATATGGCCCACATAATGCTACCGACCTCCCAAAATTCACACCATACAACACATAGAAGTAGTATTCATCAATTGTTCTGTTTTGATCATGGCGGTCAATCTGAGCAAGGATCCATGTCAGATGTGGACCAAGAGCGAATTGTCGTATACGCTCATCAAAACAACAAGGAATACCCTGCATAAATTTGTGAAACAGAAAAGACCCATAAGATCATGAACATAAAGCAATTTATATGTAAATTTAATATAAGATATGTATATGAAAATCGAGAATACTTACAAATCCCTCTGCAAAAAGGGCGTCACCCTCATTCTAAAATACATCACATGGTCTATGATTCCACTCCCAGACTAGGCAGGTTGCTACTAACATGTCACACATTTGTTTTGAGCCATATTCCTTTTGTTCTGAACATAAATAATAAAAAATATCAGGAAAACAAATGATATGATGTTACTAATATCATCTCTGAACACTACTACTAGGGTAAAAATATGTAAATGGTATGATGTTACTAATATCACTACTACTAGTGTAATTAAAAAATATCAAAACTAAACTGTAAATTTGCAGCAATGATCTTTTGAGGAAAAACTACATTATCCAAGCTAGGAAAATTATGGGATTTATACCGAAGCTAGGAATATTAATGATAATTACGTTGTACTTTATCTAGTATATATATATACTACTAACTACAAATAGTATTTTATATGTGCAGAAATACAACTAGTTAGTCTGCAGTTCTACATAGATAATCCTACAAAAATACAACTAATGATGTGCATACTGTACTAATCTGCAGTTGTGCATACACATACTGAAGATTATTATTAATAAAATATCAACACAAATTGTACCAACAAAAAAATTTGTAGAAATTCAACCCAACAAAATCTGCAATAAATTTTTTGCACATCCTAGATTTACTCAAGAGATTCGATGAAGCAATCTTAGATAAAACTCTACGGATTCAATGAAGCAATCATAGAGAAAATGGTACAGATTCGATGAAGAATAAGTACTATTTATGCAGCTCTGAAAACCCTACAGATTCATCAAGCTGCTGCTGCTGAAGAACTTTGTCGTCGGTTATAGTCGGGTGAAGGGGATTCTTACCTCTGCTCTAGAGCCTCGCCATCAGTTATTCCACGGCAGATTGCATCCCTCACTCTACCGTCACCGTGCACACCCGTGGATGCTACAACTCCCCTGCATTCGCTTAGAAAACGCGTGAGATCGGGCGGCATGCCGCACACCTATACGTGAAGGAAGCTCTTCGAGGATTGGAGAATATATAAGTCCTGCACCTGCTTTCGGTGAAAGCTCGTCGAAGAGGAGCTCGCCAGAGGTAGCTATGGGGCATGCTCTGTCTCTCTCTCTAGAAGACCTGCACCTATCTTGTCCACTCTCTCTCTACGTGCCTCTTCGGTTCTGACAAAATGGAGCCAAAATAAAGTCCAAAGAAAATCTATAAAATGGAAACCCCCAGGTCTCGAACACGCAACCAAGAGGTCCCTAACCGGTGGACCCACCAACGGTGAACCCCATGTGTCAGCTAGACAAGTGAAGATTCTTTTGCTAACTTGTGGGACCCACCTCTTTGCCACCCACGCACTCACCTGAACTCCACTCGGGAGATCTGACAATGAGACTATATCTGAGGCTCTACCTTTCAGGAAACATTGACCCTCTATCAACGGAGGCCGCATCATAGATGCATCAGTGTTCGATCATATCAGAGGTAAAAGGAAAGTTGTTTAAGAGGAGGAAGTTGACAGTGAGCCTGAAGTAGACAACACCATTGACGAGTACTGTAGTGACAAAGCAGATGAAGTACAAGATGATACAGATAAAGAGTAGTTCCAACTTATGGTGGTGGAGTGCTGGATGCTTTATGTTGCATGTTTGAACTGATAGATGTGTGCATGTTTGTGTTGAACTGATGATCGTGTGTGCATGCTTTGTGGTGCATACCTGTGTTGGATGCTTTGTGTTGCATGCTTGAACTAATGGTTGTGTGCATGCCTGTGTTGCATGCTTTGTGTTGAACTAATGGTTGTGTGTATACCTTTGAAGTGATCAATATGATTGTCCTTTAGTTCATGGAATTAATAGTTATTCATTGGGAGAATTAGCCAAAAAATTATCATGTTATTCTGTCTGTCAAACTTGGCTGAACAGAAGCTCTTTTGTGGTAGAAAAATTGTATTGTTATTCACTCCGCGTGGGACCCATTTGTCATCCTACCAGATGATGCCAGTGTGAACCAAAACCGCTCACGCATGGGACCCACCTGTCATAGCATCTAGAAAAAACCCTCTCCCCTCCATGCCACTCCCAAATCCCACACCACTTCCCCCAAATCTGCACTAGAGAAAACCCTCTCCCCTCCCTGCCGACGACCAAATCCCGATGACAACGGTGGCAGCGGAGGCTGCAAATTGACGTGTAAGTGCTCCTCAACCTAGCGCCCTTTCACCGCGTCAACTCTTTGTTAACTGGCCCACGATTTTGTCGCCTCTCGTTCTAGTTCGACGCATCACCTCCTTGTTCTAGGACACCGTGTCGATGTTGCTATTTAATTAGTTCTAGTTTGATGCATCGCCTCCTTGTTCTATGGCAGCGCGTATGTACTCACAATCTAGTGCTCCGCGCGTCGATGTTGCTGCTTACGGTAAAGGCTCAATCTAGTTCACTAGAAGCGCCCTTTAGTTTACTCACTGAATTTGAGTCTCATAAAAATCACTATTTAGAATTGTATTCTAACTTAATTCTTGTATTAATCTTTTGGAAGGTACGATAAAGGCCAGGGAGATACATGAGTAGGTTCTAAAATTGATGCTACTGGTACTACTACTGTATATGGCATAAAAACTAAACATTCTAATTAGCGCAATGTCTAATTCATGCAACAAAGGATGTTGTTGTCATCGATGTCTCATCTGATGATGATGTGAAGAAACCTGTTGTTGTAGTTTTTCGCAAGATGAAAGCTAAGATAGCAAGGCGAAGAGCTAAAGCTTATACGAAAAGATTTTGAGTAGTCGAGAAACCAAGGATCCTTATTCGTAGAGGTGTGGCATTATATTGGCTAAGTACATGTTTTGCTACATTTATATGCAGATACAGATTATTACTTTCTAATATTTTCTTTCTACGTCCAAGTATGATGGGGGTTGAGGAATTCAATGACCACTGCGTGTTTGGAAACAATTTTGAATTGACTTCTGACCAAGTTGCTTCCCTCAAAGTGATAGTTAAACGACACAAGCCATCTATACCATACTATGTGTGGAAGATGAAAAAGTCAAATGTCATCCATGGGAAGGTCAAGATGGTTAAAATTTAAAATCTCAATATTTAAATTTTATTATGCACAGTGAACTCTAGCCAACAACTAATATAATTCTTCTCCTATAGTATGTTTCAGCTAGCTACAGTTGTTCCCACCTCAACCGCTATCACCCAAAGGTGTTACCACTCGCATGCTCTTACAAGACCAATTTTGAGCATGTTAACCTCTTCCAAGGAATGAATGATGTTGCCTAGATGACAAGATGCTGGTCTAATGTTATTGAACTCGCTTGAATCAGGGAGGGGAATGTGTGCATCTTCACCTTTTTAAATGAGGAGCTACATGGCTTCATTGGTTTTGTTAATGTTCTGTAGTGAGGCCAAAAAGTATCTTGTTTATGCTGGTGTTGGATGAACCATTAATGTAATATGTTGTCAGTGAACTTGTAGGGCTAAGGAACTTGTTGTGAACCTAGTGCTCTACATGCTAAGTAATATTATCTCCATATGCTATGTATATATTTGGTTGATTGTGTTCATGTTGTTGCTATTCTACGTACTCGTAAATGATGATCTAAAATTATGCTCTATTCTCTTTTTCTATAGTTGTGTGAAATGTACAATATGTATCAACCGCATCGATACATATATATTGTGTTGATTGTCTATTTTCGAATTACTTCATTTCCTATGATTGAGAGCTCATATGTAATATACAGAATAAAGTTGTAGATCCGCACAAAACCAATGGACATGTGCATCTGTTGCAAGTTAGTTCTGCAAAAGATTGGTCGACGATTCAACTTCGTCTACCTGCACAAAATGCTTTTCTATTATTTAATTTCTATCAAACGCACTAATAGCTCGGGACGGCGGAAAATATCATGTTGCAGCGTCAAACCCAGCACTACCATGAGATACACTACAGTCAACAGCAAGCTGACATGTGGGGTTGAAGTACGGAGGAGAAGGTCGATGGAAAAAAAAAGTAGAACATGTGTCGTGATGAAATCCACGACGAATTTGGCACCAGACAAAATGGCAAAATGAGCTTCAGGACCTGAGACGAATTCTACAATGAATTTGCCACGACAAAAACAAGGAACGTCATGGATAACCAGGCTAGAGGGGCTTGGAGCTTGTTGTGACGAAACGTTCTGGAACGTCAGGAATCCGTGCTGTTTTTAGGTCGCGTCATAAAAAAATGTCACGGATCGTCTAGATTCTTGTAGTGTTGAAAACCCAAAAAAATCAGTTACTTGTTATTTGTGTTCATTACTTAAAAATTGCCAAAAATATATGAGCCATGACTCAAAAGAGATTAGGGGAGTATGTTACTCCCACTTATGATTTTATTTCTGCACCTATCACTCAGCCTGCTGTTGATGCGGAAACATATGAAATAAAGCCTAATCTTTTAAGTTTGGTTCAACAAAACCAATTTGGGGGCTTATCTGCTAAGATTCAGGTTTGCACTTAAACATTTTCAATTAAATTTGCGACATGATGCATATTAAAGATGTAGATCCAAATGTTGTTAACTTAAGTTTGTTTCCTTACTCTCTTAGAGGAAAGGCTAAGGATTGGTTGCTAGCTCTACCAAAGGGCAATATTAAATCTTGGGAGGAATGTACTAATTTGTTTATGACTAAATTTTTCCCCCAGCTAAAACTATGTAGCTAAGATCCAGCATTATAAGCTTTAGACAAGAATACCATGTGCCACTAGCGCTTGCATGGAAAAGGATGAAAGAAACCGTAATGAAATGTCCTAGTCATGGGATGGAAGAATGGCTTATATTACATTTGTTTTATAATGGTCTTAATACCATGTCTAAGTCTATGCTAGATACTGCAGCATGAGGAACAATCATGGGAAAGAAAGTGAGTGTTGCAAAGAAATTACTTGATGATATACAAAATAATCATGCCCAATGGCATGTGGAAAGAACCTCGAAGAGAGTAAGTTCAATTATCGTGGTACATAATGAAGAGCTTATATCTAAGGTAGATGAGCTGCTTAGCTTAGTAAAAGGTAAAGAAGATACCCAAGTTAATGCTATCACTACCAATATTAATGATGTCAATTTTATAGCTCGCACTCCTTTTAATATTTCATGGAAAAATCATTATGCTTCTAATGTTCAAAAACATTATCCCGCAGGAGCTCCTTACAACAATTATGATAATACTAATGGAGAAAATTATGGCAATCTCTCGCTTGAGAAAACTGTTAAAACCTTTATACAAGCTCAACCGAGAAAAATAACATGCTTATTAAAATCACGGAGAACCATGAAAGTAGTATAGGAAAATTATCTAACCAGGTCGTTGCAATTAGAAATGATGTGCATGCTCTACAGGAAAGGACAAAGACCATGGAGGGTCAGCTGGGTAAAGTAGCTAAGAGCCAAGCTCTCACACTAGCAAAGTTTGCTGGTAAACCCGAGCCAAATCCGGTAGAAGACCTCAAGATGATGAGTGTAGTAACCCATGAAGAGAAACCGGAAGAGCTGGATTATAGCAACGCACTGACACCAAAATATACCGTGGACGATCTACTAAAGATGATCACCATGAAGAATCCTGGTAAAGAACAAGGTAATGATGCTATGTACCAACAATTTAGACAACAAATAGCATATAAAGTTCGCGAGTTAGAGATGGAGTATAAAGTACTAGCTGATAAGCTTCCTACTAAGCTAGATGATATATTTGAGCCCATTATTAAAGTTAAGTTGGCAGTCAATGAGATATCTGCACTTTGTGATCTTGGTGCGAGTGTCTCAACAATTTCCAAAAGCTTATTTGACAAACTAAACTTGGGGCCATTTTCACTATAGGATTGAGAGTCCATCTAATAGATTCAACTTATAAACAAGTTGTTGGGATAAAAGAAAATATTATTGTTGAAATGAAAGGTATTCCTGCTCTCATTGATCTTGTTATTATGGACATGCATGAAGATCCCATAGCACCTATAATTTTAGGTAGGCCATTCCTAAGTACTATTAAGGCTTTAATTAATTTACATGAGGGGAACGTTAGAATAGGGCTACCATCTAGAGATCCTTTTATAGTCCACTTCCCTAGGAAAAAGAAGGCCAATCCTAATGATGATGATGGTATAATTACTTTAAAAGCGAACTATTTTGGAGTGGGCATTCCACTTCTTAAACCTATATGATTGCCAGGTCAGGTTAATTGGCCTTAACTAGAAGCGCTTCATGGGAGGCAACCCATGTGAAATAAAGTTTTTACTTTTGTGTTAGTCTTGTTTTGTTTTGTTTTGTTTTTGTTTCTAATAAAGAATGTTCAAGAAGACCATTGGAGAGAGAAGTAGTAATAAGGTAATCCTCGATCTTTTATTTTACTAACACATGGCCTAAGTAGTATTGCTGATTCTTTATGTAGTATATTTGATGTTATTTTGTCCTTTGATAAGATGTGCAAAGGCGCACCGAGCTTCTAATCAAAAAATTGAGTTTTGTAGCTCACAGGATGTTTAACGACCTGTGGTACGGCCGGAACGGACTGTACCGTGCGCTCGTACCACATCGAACCATGGGAAGATAGTCATTCTGATTATTGTTGCAAGAAACATTGCTCTTAGCGACCACTGGTACATTCGGATGTGCCCATACCGCGCGCCCGTACCATACCCTCGAGCAAACCATCAGATTTCAAGCGAGGATACAGAATGGATAAAGACCAGTAGTACGGGCGCGCGCGCCCGTATCGAGTGCAACACCATAAGGGAGTCGTCGCCCCAAGGTATGTCACCCGGTACGGGCGGGCTCTGGCCGTACCGCCTGCCCATACCATGTACGCGGCCGCCTTAACCAGCCCGAGGAGGTAACCTAAAAATCCCCAAAATAAATCTTTCTCTTTCTTCTTCCTCCAAACTCCAAACCATCTCCATCGGATCTTCAAATTTACTTAATCTCTATCAGATTCCTCGCACTCAATCGATCTATGGTATGATTCTCCTCCTATCCTTAACTTATTTGTACAAAAGCTTCACTCAATCTTTCATCATTGTCAATCTAGACTTAGGTCTTGTTCTTGATTCAATCTTGATATTGAGCATGTTTAGTATTCTTTTAGAGGATTTTATTTTGTAATTAGTGTAGAGAATCACTTATGCTTTGTTTCTATTGGACAAAAAAAATTATTAACAATTTTATTTACTTTATCTTATGATTTTTAGATGAACATGAGGAGTCGCACACGTGAGATGGCTGTAGAGTCCTCCGCACCACCCGTTGATCCCAGAGTCATTTGGTATCCAGTTCACCAAGGAGTGTTAGCTGACTCGTTTCAATCACCTCAAGCTCCGAGAAATCAAGTCCACAAGGTGGGCGTGTCCTTATATCCTCAACCAACTCCGAATTCATGATGATTTCGATTTACATTGCAACAATGTTGGTTTGTATGACTTTGTATTTCAGGATGTTGCCACGTATCGCCGCTTGACGCTTGAGTTCTTCATTACTTTGACTCATATAGTGGACCCTTACGATTGTATCGAGGAACAAAGGCCCGGAGTTGATCGCATCAAATTCCTCCTTATGAACTGTGAGTAAACCCTAACACTCGACCAATGGGCTCAATGTTTTGGGTTTGCCAACAACACCACCAATGTGTGCACAACTACTTTTGTTTTAAATCCTTCCCCTTTACAGTACTTTAATTTCATGAAAATTCGCGGAAACATGCCCATGGGGAACCAAATTGATCATCGTGTTATTCACTATTTATTTTATGTTATTGCTAACACTTTCCAGGCACGTGGTGAGTTTATTAGAGTTAATGAGGAGGACATGTTGATCCTTGCAAAGGCTGCTATTATTAATTGTAACTTAAAACCAAATTTGGTCGCTCTTCTTGTGTTTTACCTTAAGCATCAAGCTCTTCAATCTCGAGGACCCATATGCGGAGGGGACTTATGACCATTCTTGCACGCGCACTTCAAATCAACCTAGGTAACATCCAGCCATTGATAGGAAGTCACCGTCTCAGTCTCCCTACTCTAAGAGCATGTGGTCTGGTTTCTAAAACTCATGGTAGATACTTCCTCGATATACCTGGAGCAGGTCACTTGATCTCGTCTCCTTTTCCTAAAGGTTTATTCTCTATCGAGGATGGACTTTTGTGTTTTGATGCGTAGGTTGAGCCTAATCTACCCCAACAAGAAATACCCATGGGAGGAGGAGAAGATGAAGAAGTAGAATAAGGAGAACCCAGACAAGACGAACAACCACCAAACTACTATACCACCTATGAAGACATCTATGCACTCGAAGGACATATTCAAAACATGAACAATCTCTCCATCAACCTTTGATATGCTATTGCAAGCCTCGCCACCTAGTTCAATGATTGGAGCAGCCAACGGAACATGGGAAACTATCCACCTCCACCACAATGAGCAACAAAAGGGCTTGCAAAAGCCTGAGCTTGGGGATGTGTTCCCTCGGCAAATTTATTTGTGAATAATGAGGTTGTACTCCAGCTCCTTGAGAGCTTTGAAACACTTGTGTTGGCTTGTTCCAACACTTTGCTTTTTAAGTTTTCTTTCGTTTTTAGTTTGCTTTTGTTTTCGTTTGTTTCTCTTTTCTTAAAACCCTTGCTTGGTCGCAAGTTCTTTTCTATTCTTTAATCCCTATCCTTGAAAATACAAAAAGATTTTTCTGTTCTTCCTTTTCGTAAATGTGGATTCTCACTTTACCTCTTTGCTTTAATATTATTATGAGAATAATTGTGTTTGAGTTTTGAAGGAACACATCCCTATAAGGAACAGGACCATGGAGTCACTTTTGATAGGTATGTCCTATGTCTCTCTCTTTTGAAGTTTGAGTTATTTATCTTAGTTGGTTGATTTGCTAAGATGCCATGCTTGTGGGAGTAATTTAATATGGTTAGACTAAAGCTTTTTATTAGTATGATGATTAGTTGTTGACGCTCTTTCTATAGTTCTTTTAGCTAACCGAGTCTTGCCTTAGAAATAATATTGCTAAACAAGTATAATAAGAAAAGGTCTGAAATTTATGACTTGTTTGACGAATGATTGTCTTGAGAGTATACCCTTGAAGATACTTAACCTCGTAGATATTTTGATAGTCTTGACGGCACTCATGAAAGGAGTTGTTTGATTGAAATAAAGTCTAGTGGTAACTATGATGCATGCCAAAGCTAACATTGTGGATCAAACAGCGGTACTAGCTAAAAAAAAAGAAAGAAGAGAGATAATTCTATGTCTCTAATGCACACCTTTGGGATACCAACAACTCCGCTAGGTTTTGAACAATCTATGGTATAACCCCGGATTTCATCTATGAGTTGATGACATGAGTGCCATACGTGTCAATATATGGGCAAAAGTATTGGTACTCTCAAAGGTTGTGTAAACACTTGCAAAATAAACAGCTAGCGATCCTTGAAAGAATATAAAGAAAAATATATCTATGAGGATCCACATAACAAGTCCTTGGCATGGTCTCATTAGTACTCTACGATTTTTTCTTGAAAAACAATGATTGGATTAGAAGTGTTCTTGATATACTTGATTTATTGATGTGGGTGTAAATAAGACACTTCGCTGTTATGCTACTTAGGACATGAAACTCTCTTACTCAATTATGCTATTGAAACATCCTAGTGTTCCTTGGCAAGCAGACAGTTAACTAGAAGAATTGGATTGATTTCTACACTTCTAGTTATTTATACTTATATTAAACTTTACTTTGATTATCTTGACTTACCAAACCTTGTATAGTACTCTTGTCATCTCTCTAACTTTGATAAGCCTCGCAAATGAATGAAGCGCTAAGCACATATGACTACCAACTGTAAGAGAATTCTTATTCTCGTTTTTTCAAGTTTAAATGTTGAATTCCTTATAGTTCTTTTTGTTTCTTCTTGCTTGAGGGCGATCAAGGTTTGAAGTTTGGGGAAGTTGATGGCTCCAAAATTATTCATCTTCCACTGCATTTAAACATTTTTTTGGTCAAGCAATTGACAAGAAACTCTAAATCCTTGCCACTAATGACTAATAATTGAAAAGATATGCAAAACCTTTCATTTAATTGTGTTATGTAGGAAATCACAGTTTTAATGCGAAATCAGGACTCATAATGAATGTTTTTGAGGAAGTCCACACGGCCAAGTAATTGGGGAGTCATTCCCAGGCGTCAGTATGCTTAACAACCACTGGTAGGGGTACAGCCCTCCCACACTGTCCGCCCGTACCAGGTGGCGTTGGCCTCGTATCATCAAACCCTACGACTTTCATGAAGATGCCTATATATTTTGAGGCTCTAGCCGCCGGCCAGAGAGCCGCCATTCTCAGATTACATCACACCACCGAAGGAGATCCACACCATTGTTCCTCCACTTTTCATCACTTCCAACATCCATCCCCTCCACTAGATATAGTCATTGCTTTGTACTTTAGATCTCCTTGTGATTTGGCGACCATTGTAAGAATATTTTATTTCAATCTAAGTATTTGTGCGATGTTTTCTATCTGCGATCTATTTGTTATGAATGAGTATTCCTCACGGGATGCGGGTTGAGGAGAAACCTCGTAGTGATTATGTGCATCTAATTCATGGGAGTATTGTATTTTGTTTGCAATTGAGATTTTTTATCTTTTGTTTCTTTGTCTCTTGTCTTGATCTGTGGACTTGTAGGCATCCAAGATCCCATAGATTGATAAATGCTTGAGGTGAGATACTTGGCTAGCGGCAATATCATAGGAACCCTAGTGACAGAAAGGGTAGCACGCTCTTTGCTTAGCGACCCATTCGGGATCACAACAACATCACCACTTAAATCTTTGATCTGTGTTTTGCACTTGATAATTGTTTCTAGCCCATTGCTCCGGTGTACACTCGGTTGGATTAAAATACTATTGCTATGCCCGCTACATCTCGGGGGCTCTAGTATATTAGGATGTGTTTCCCACAAGAGATTATCTCTGTTCAAACATTACACATGACTATGCTTATTATTATCTTTTATCCCATATGATGTGCAACTGCAGGTGGATCTTCAACCCTGGCCTATCTCCATCCATTAATTCAACCCATTATAAAAGTAAAATAGATTGGTCCGGTAAAGTAAGGTAAAATAAACAAACAAAGTCTTGTAGATGTGTCCTTTTTATTTCCTTTTAGCATTGCTTTCCAAGGTTCGATTAAACCTAGGTCTTCTAGGGAAAAAGCTATTATACTACATCCATGAATCTAGATCAAACGTATCAACCACATAATGGAGTATTTTCTTAAAAACATGGGTAGACAGAGTTTTTTATTTTAAGAGGTGGAGAGAAATACCCAAAAGGCCGAACTAAAAAGAGTTTGTCTATTCTACATAGGCTACCCTTCGTGGGTTGTACTCCATAGGCTATGCTCCATGGGCTTCATTCTCAATTTCACTAGGATGTGCTCAGCAGTCCCCTAACCCCTAAAAGGCAGAATTAATATGTTCTTGGATATGCTCCATGGGCTCCTTTCTCAAATTTCACTTGGCTGTGGTCAATAGTCCCCTGACCCCGAAAAGACCGAATTAAAATGTTATGGGCTAAAGAGGGGCCGAATGAGGTAAATTTCTTCTCCTGATTAATAAAAATTACATTGTGATGTGCTCAGCCAGATTTGAAACAAAGAACTTAGAGAGGGAGGAAAAGCGATAATTCTTTTTGGTAGATATTCTTGTCAAAATTCAACTGTACAGAATAAGATGGAAAAATTATCAACAGATTTAAAGGTCATATTCAGGAGCACTTGACCAATTAAGCAGCATTTCAAAAGGGACCAATTCAGCAATATAAACAGTGAAATACAGTAGCAGTACTGAGAGAACCAGTTCTAGCTCTAGAAAACACGTCACACGATCAATTTGCCCTTTTCACCAAACACACTCGACCATTGGAGCAAGAAAAACAAATGATCAAGTCTGCTTTGAGTACCTTGTTCTCACATCAATGCTTGTGTGACCTCCGTATGCAACCCAAAATGCCCAAGTCTCTTCTAGATTGTGACAAGGCCACGTTTCAAAAAAAAGACTATCTAATTCCCTTGATTTAAACAAGAACCAATACATTAGTATTAGTTCCACAAAATGCTTTAGTAATAGCAATGATAGAACATTTGACAGATTTAGTAGCTTTCCTGCTTGAAATTCAGTAGTAGCACAAAGAGAATCAGTTCTTGTTCTAGCTAAAAAGCCCTTGGCGCATGATCAATTTGGCTTGTTCTCCGAAGAGACTTGATCATTGGAGCAAGAAAAACTGACGATCAAGTCTGCTTCTGTGCGAATACCTCCTCCTTATGTCAATCTCTGTTTGACCGCCCATATGCAACCCAAACTGCCCGAGACTCATCTAGATAATTGTGACAATGCTAAGTTTCAAAATAAAAGGAAGACAATCAGATGCACTTCATCTAAACAAGTACTAGTACATCACAGTTTGTTCTAAAAAATATTGTACTAATAGTAATGACAGAGCATTTGACATATTCAGTAGCATTTGAAAGATCCAGCAATACAAAATAAGATCGTAAAAATATCAGATAGATTCCTGGTTCCTATTCAGCAGCACATGACAGAGTGACCGGTTGGTAGTACAGAGAGAGTGGCCAAAAGAATTGACAGATTTAGCAATGCGAACATTTAAATTCTTCGATGTAGCAAGGCCGGATTAAAAAGGAAAGCGAGACCATATTCTGCACTCGACCGGTCGATCTGAACAAGTAGAGAACAAAACTTTTGATAGGTTCAGTGGCATTTGAAAGAAGCAGGAGTACATAATAAGAAACTAAATCGACAGAATCCTAGTTCACATTCAGCAGCACTTGGACATATTCATCAGCATTTCAAAGTGACCGATTCAGTTTGCCCTTTTCTCCGAACACTCGATCATTGGAGAAAGCAAAACTAGTGATCAAGTATTCTTTTCTGTGCATGCATCCTTCTCACATTAATGCCTATGTGACATGGGTATACCCTACAGGTACTCAAGCTTGGTATATACGGCCTGAATACGTAGAGGCCCACGATGTCGTCAAGGCCCAAATGAAGAACTCGAGTAACCTATGGACTCTCGATTGCTTGAAGAACAAGAAGAAGCTAAAGATAGAAAGTTAAAAGGGGAAAACCCTAACATGTAACCGACTCGACCTGCTACCCAAGACCTAGCCTATCTATATAAAGGATAGGAGGGGGCGGCGAGGAGGACACACGCAATCCTAGTTTCCACAACTCTCACCAGATTGCATCTGACCATTGTAACTTTTGACTCCTTCGATAATTCCACGAGCAGACAAGCAGGAGTAGGGACCTCTATGAGGCCTGAACCTGGGTAAATCTTCGAGTCCCCTGTGTGCTTGTTTGCTAGCAGATAGATGTCTCCAGCGCTCCCTCCTTCTCCAAAACCCAAGTCCATAACAATGGGCATTGATGAGTTAAACCCTCGTTAATTGGCGTCATCTGTGGGAATTGGGAGTGATGATGTTGCGCCTTCTTCGGCCCCATCAACCGCGATCTACAACTCCACAACAGCAGAGATTCGCCAGCTCTTCGGCGCATTCGACTTCACTGTTCAGACGCCAGCCACTTGCCCGGCCTTCGAGTCCGTGGGCGACGGAATCAGCCTAGCGATCGGGAGCTTCCGCTTCCAAGTTTGTTATGATGGGCACGCTTCGCATGCCCGACCAGCCGACGGTGCCATCGATTGCCCCAGCATCGTGGTTCCCTCCATCGATCGGCACACTCAGTGAGCTCAACGCCCCGACAATAGTCGAGAACACGGTCAGCGACAGTAGTTGCGAATCCGATCTGAGCGATTTGGCAACTAAAGATGGGGCCTACGGCTCCGGATCTGAGAGCTGCGGGAGCAGCAGCTTCCCCAATCACTTCATGTGCTCCTTCATCAACGCAGGTGACACCTCCGCCAACCGCGACAACACGGGAAACCATGGCAACGAAACTGACCCGCCCAATGGCGGCAATGGCGACAACGGTGGCAATGGTGGCAATCGCACCCCTGTCAACAATGGAGGAGCAATCGAACCTCCAACCATAACAAACGAGCAAACTGGCGAGCGCGTCGCGATCAGGCTCAACGAACAACAGTGGGCTCGCTACCGCGAGGCCTTACGAGGCAACCCTCTACCCTTCAGATCTCCGCAAGAACTGCTAATGGGCTACCACTGGCTCTTGAAGGAAGAATTCAAGCGCCAAGTGCAAACAATCGCGCAACTCAAGGCGCGTAAAAAGGCGGCAGACGAGATGAGCCTTCGACGTGTCAGGCTCTCCTCCCACGGAGGATCCTCCTCAAAGGGCAACAAGTACCCTCGCAAACAAGAGGCAATCTCGGATGGCTCATCTCACTGAGCAAGAACGCATAGAAGCTGCAAAGGTCCTCGACTTCAGGTCTATGACAGTCGACACACGGGGCAACGTAGTCCCCAAGACGCCGCAGGCTGCGGTGACAACAGCCACCATGTACCTCCTCAACAACCATCCGCCAGCTGGAGATCCCCGAGCCGCCATGCACCGATCTACGATCACGGGCTTGGGACTAGTCGAAGCTGACCTTCACAAGGAACCAACACCAGAGCCGAAAAAAGGCAAAGCGCTAGCAAAGCGCTACTCCTCGCCCTCATCCGGCGACGACAGTCACGACCTTTCTCGACGCCGCCGCTCACGGCGACAAGACCATGACTATGATGCGCGCGATGAACTCACGCAGCGCAAGATCGACAAATCAAGGGCGCGACGTGGTCGGTCAACTGAATCGGAAGAGGAAGATGTGGAGCTCTATGGCGCCAGATGCTTCAACAGGTCCATTAGGCAAAAGCGAATGCCCAACATGTTTAAACTCCCGTCGGAGAACCCGAAGTTTGACGGCCTACAGGACCCAAAGATCTGGCTCTATCTGCGCCCCCATACCACCTGGGGTATTTCTCGAGCGCATCTGCGAACGCTCCATCAACCCAAAGGCAGAAGAGAAGAAAACAAGCGCAGCAACGGACTCGGGGGCTACGCCACCCAATGAGCCAATGGCACTCGACGACCCGGAGCTAGATACAGGACTCGAAGGACCAATGAGCGTCATGATGATCGAATCATCCTAGACTCAGCCATACATCACGTACCTCCTCAGCAAAAGGCTACCGGACGATCCGACTGATGCACGGCACATCGCGCGGCGATCCAAGGCATTCGCTGTTATCAACGGCGAACTATACAAGTGCAGCATCACAGGAGTACTCCAGCGATGCGTCTCCACGGCCGATGGATGAACTGTTCTCCTCGACATACATGAGGGAACCTGCGGACACAACGCTGGCAGTCGCTCCCTCGTGGCCAAAGCTCTATGAGCCGGGTTCTACTGGCCTATGGCCATGCGCGACGCCAAGGACATCGTGCAGAAATACAACGCGTGCCAGCGATTCGCAGACAAGCCACATGCACCTGGCACAAAGCTCTGGCCAATTCCATTGGCCTGGCCCTTCGTGCAATGGGGACTCAACATGGTCGGCAAACTCCCCAAGTCCTCGCGAGGAGGCTACGTCTACCTCCTGGTCGCAGTCGACAAGTTCACCAAGTGGATAGAGGCCATGCCAGTGACCAATCAATCAGGGCACAACGCAGTCAAGTTCTTCGAGTCCATCGTCTTCCGCTTCGGAGTGCCACATAGCATCATCACAGACAATGGAACGAACTTTACATCCAAGCAGTTCCAAGAATTCTGCGAGAAACTAAGGATCAACATCAACTACGCCTCAGTAGCGCATCCACAGACCAACGGTCAGGTCGAAAAGGCGAATGGGCTCATCTGCGGCGGCATCAAGAAGCGACTACTCCGGCCACTCGAACAAGCCGCGGGTTGCTGGCCAGACGAACTACAATCAGTATTCTGGAGCCTACGCACAACTCCAAACAGTGCTACAGGCTACACCCCGTTCTTTATGGTGCACGGGGCCGAAGCGGTGCTACCCGCCAAGGTACGGTACAAAGCACCGTGCGTGGTCGCTTATAGTGATCAGGAGTCAACCCTTGCACTCGAAGACTCCGTCGACCTCCTTGACGAGGCAAGGGAAATCGCCGCAGAAAGATCAACGATCTACCAGCAGAACCTGCGCAACTACCATAGTAGGAGGCTACACTCCAGATCCTTCGTCGAAGGCGACCTGGTCCTGCGACTAAAGCAACAAGGACATCTCAAGCTCGAGTCCCACTAGGAGGGACCATACGTGATTACAGAAGTAATCCAGGTGGCACCAATTGCCTTCAAGATTTAGAGACAGGAGTCGGATACTCCAACCCCTGGAACGTCGCGCAGCTGCGATGCTTCTACCCTTAGTCGTTTTTACTTTTACATTGCAAATAAGGCCACTCAGCCAAGGCTACTTAGACACACATTGTACTTCGTACTGTCTCACGAATAAATAAAGCTAAGTGCCCCAAAACTCTGTGTTCTCCTTTATTTTTCCGCAACTTATCCACTCGGGGGCTGCGCCACCCTGTACACATCTGTTCTACGAACTAAAACTTGATATCCCGAGTAGCTGGCACATCAATCGAAACCCTTGACACACATCAACCCAGTTGCAACGCAACTGACAGGTTGACAAGGGACTGAGATAAGCACATGGACAGGCTAACGAAAAGGAGTCGCATAGTGGAACGCACTCACAAAACATACATGCTAACAAGCTCTTTATACATCATCAACAATCAATTATGCACATCATTACATACGAACTATACAACACTGGTACACTTATGTGCAGGATACAAATTAAACTACTATTGCAACAAGAGAACGATTGGTTTGCTCCTTGAAGAAGTCAACGATCGCCTCCACTGGGCGATCCACTGCCTAATAGTCAGGCTCCTTGTAGAAGTCAACGATCCACCACCTGATAGTGAGGATCTGAAGCTCTTCCCGACACCCTACCGGAGAGGGGTGTTCACCCTGGAGGGCTTCTTCATCATCATGCAAGCCTCCGGTGTGATGCGTGAGTAGTTCATCTCTGGACTACGGGTCCATGTAGTAGCTAGATGGCTGGTTCTCCTCATTTGTGCTGTCATGTTTAGATCTTGTGAGCTCCGTTCATGATCAAGATCATCTTTTTGTAATTCTGCATGTTGTGTTTGCGGGGATCCGATGGATATTGAGATGCTATTTCAGATTCATTATTGATTCTATCATGTGTTTGTTATTTGTGATCTCGCATGATTTCAATTGTTTGTAGCTACCTTGGCCAAGTAGATGCTAGCAAATCCAAGAGTTAGTATTTATGCTCGACAGTGGGTTCATGCCTCTGGTAATCTGGGGAAGTGACAGAAATCTCTAAGGTACTAGATATACTATTGCTACTTGGGAGAAAACAACAATTATTTGTTCTTAGAACAATCATATTGTTTACTTTACACACAATTCATAATGCAATAATCTGTTGCTTGCAACTTAATACTGGAGGGGGTTCGGATGATAACCTGAAGGTGGATTATTAGTCATAGATACAGTTGGATGGCGGTCTATGTATAATGTTTGTATGCTTAAATGAGTAATGCCCAATCGAATCTTAAATGAGTCAAGATGATTAGTATATGCTTGTATGCTTTCTCGATGTTTGTCAATTGCCCCACTGTAATTTGTTCACCCAACATGTTATCTATCTTAAGGAGAGCCACCTCTAGTGAACTATGGACCCTGGTCCTTTCTTTTACCATCAATCTACAATCAACTGTTTACTGCTTTGTGTTTACTTTCTGCAAACTATTACTTCCTTCCATTCGATACGTTTAATCCTTTGTTTTCAGCAAAACCGGTGAGATTGACAACCTCATCACAAGTTGGGGGCAAAGTTCTGTGGTTGTGTTGTGCAGGTCTCCACGTTGCTACTAGCACGGGTAGTGCGCCCTGCCAAGGCTCAGCTAGCAACACCTTTGCGGTGTTTCCTTGCTCCTACTGGATTGATAACCTTGGTCTCATACTGAGGGAAAACTTGTTGCTCTGCTCATCATACCTTCCTCTTGGGGTTCCCCAACGAGCTCGATATATTTTGGGCCATCAAGCTCTTTTTCTGGCACCGTTGCCGGGGAGTCAAGGACATCTTCACAAGGGGATTCCATCATAACTAATCTCTTTACTTTGTTATTTTTGTTTTTCTTAGTTTACTTATGTTTTGTTTGCTTGTTTCATTATCAAAAACACAAAAAAATTAGTTTTACAAGTTTGCTTTCTTTATTAAAAACATAAAAAAATTAAGTCTTTCTATAGTTGTCACCTCTTTCTTAGCACCCCATTTTGATCCCTAAATTCACCCTGAAAGACCTTTCAATAGGTTGTGGTTCAATAATTGGCAAATATAATATTGAAGTATTCTTTAATCATGTTAGTAAGAATGAGGATATTGAGGATAGATCCCTTGCAGAACTTGCTCCAAACTATGAGATCGCTGCAACTTCTTTAGTTCACATGTTGGAAGCTCGGTTTGTTAACCTTAACCCCTTAATGCAAGTAATGTTTCTTAAACTTAAAGAATTTGATGACCCTGAAAAGAGAGATTTTATTCTTGAAACTTTGCTTAAGGAATTCTATGATGTTGCCAAGGAAGCTAGAAAAGTCTTTGAACGTTTTAATATGGTAGGCTCATGCATAGATGTTATTGGTACACGAGAAAAGATGGACAAAAGTGAACCTAATGGGGAGGAACCTAAGATACCGATACCTTTTAAACTCATAGCAATGCATGAAGCCATAGAAAAGAATCTTGATTGGATCATTCCTGAAAACCCTTTTGATGAAAATAGTGAACCCAAGAGCATTGAGAGAGGATCCTCTAGTATTTGGACGATATACCTTGCCTTGTTGAAGATATTTCTGGTATTGATCTTAATGCTTCTTCATTTGAGAACACTTGATTCTTTTTCTTGCTTCTTATGCCTAACTTAAAGGTGTTAAAGAAAAGTACTTATTGGGAGATAACCCAAAAGTTTTAGATGAGTCTTGGAATTTATTACTTTAGTAATAACCACACCTTATCCATTTTATTTGCTTTTTGTGACAAGAGTAACCTCTAATGAGAGAGAATTAATGATTGGCAAAGTTGCTGTCCCAAAACAGATTTCTGTGCTTCGCCGAAAAATTCATGTAAAATCTCTGTACGTCCTTTTGAGGCATGATTTTTTGTGCTTCTACCCCAGGTTGTTATCTAACTTTCGTTAGCTCAACATTTTTTTGATTTGAGCAATAGAAGGTCTTCGAAAAAATTCGTCATTTTCTGCATTTGCTTCTTGTTGGTTCCTTTTTGAGTTCTTTTGGGGGATTGAGATTTTTGAGGGAAGTTCTATAGTAGCTTGTGTTTTAATGGAAGTTTTATTGGTGTTAGAACTGAACCTAGAGACTTATAATCTTGAGTGCACTAATGTTGCTAATAAAGATTGTGTGAAGTTTTGTATGAAGGAAAAATTTCAGGTGTATGGAAGGAACAAATAATGAGATGAAGGAGGGACTAAAGCTCAAGCTTGGCGATGCCACGCGTGTCACCCCAAGAAATATCCAAGAAGTACAAGCGTCAAAGCTTTTGGATGCCCAAGGCATCCCCTCTTCATCAATAAAAATCCCAGGTTTCTTCTAAACGCTTCATTTTTATTGTTTCATGCACAATTGTGTTGTTCTTGGAGCGTCTTCTTTTTCATTTTCGTTTTGGTTTTTTGTTTGCTTGGTTTGCTTAGTTCGCTGAATAAATTGGTTGGACCCCTCTTTCATACATTGGATTTCAAATAGTTTGGTTTGGATTAGAAAAGAGTAGGAATGCTCATGCTTAAGTGGTAAAGAGAGCTTGTTTTTGACTGTGGCCTATGCTTTATCATGCCATGCTCGATATTGTTTTGGCTTTATGCTTAGTATTCTTGGTTGTAGCATGACTTGTTATAAACAATTGAGATTGCTTAATGTGCTTTGGATGAATCATGCGTCGTTTTAGCATATTAAAACATAGTATTGTGGTATTCTCCTTTGATGCTTTATTTGGGTTGACTTGGCGCATGCTCACACCATGTTATGACTATCCCAAGTCACCATAAGCCTCTATGATCCTTTAGTTCTCAACTTGTAGTATCACTTTATGTTTTGATCAATGATGTTTTGTCGCTCTGCATGGTTATGGCCATTATTGCTCTCTTAGTTTTTCGCTCCCAGTCTTTTGCTAGCCTCTGTGACCAAGTATGAGTTCCACTCATGCATCCAACTCCTAAAACCAAGTTATTCCAAAGAGTCCACCATACCTACCTACTAGCTTATGCTATTCCAAGTATATTCATGTTTTTGTTTACCTTCCAAATTAAACTTGTTATGAAAAAACTAGTGATAGCTCTCACGAACTTGATGGCACACTTTACTTTTCTTGCCCTTAATAAACTTGAACCATTGTTTCGTATATGTTGTATATGCTGGCACTTATTTGTTGGGGATTAGCAGAACCATGTTGTCATGGGGAACGCTTTCAACATTGCACTTGTACTTTGTACCTAGTTGATATCATGCTCTTTTGTCTATGGATGTCGTCAGTGTGAAATGAAAGGGGAGATTTTAAGTCCATGGAGTTATGTATATGTGTTAGAGAAACGCCTGGGCCTGTCATGGTGGTGTGACGGCAGATGCCATGGATAGGCTAAAGGTGGGGACAATATGCACTAGAGGAATCCAGGGAGGGATAGTGTGGTGATTCCACACACAGTTGCTTTGTAGTCAAATGTTTACCAAGGTTACAATTGCTCCTTGAGCCTTATTGGGGAGAGGAGGAAGAAGGAACTCTCTTACTCTCACCACTAACTAGCTCTCAGGAACCTAGAACCAAACAAGTAAAACTCAACCCACCAGAGATCAACCCCTTCTAAAGAGGCCCTAGCCCTCCTTATATAGGGGTGGCTAGGTCTCTAATTAGGGCATACGTGGAGGCATATTCCAAGGAGTATGCCTCTTCCCAAAATAGTAAACCGACTGGCTCACTTTTCCCCGTCGTAAGCCATGCAGAGGCTACGTGAGCCTCTGTGGCGCCAGCGTCATCCGACACAGGCAACGTCACCTTTGTCGGCCACACCTCAGTGGTCCTAGCCTCTATCCGCTTTGCTCATGCTCCTGCGTACAGTGACCTCCTTTTGACCAGCGGGATACCTTCCTTCTCTTGCAAGCCTGATATAACCTGGATCGTGCGTGGTTAATCCGGCCACACTTGTTCCTGCATACAAGTTAGATATATCCTGCCGGCATACGACATAGGTCGGCCGGGACTCAGTTAGGCGGACATCCTCCAGTCCGGGTTACCCCGTGATTCAGCCTGCCTTGAGGTGACTCGGCCAACACTTTCTTTGACCTTGCCGTACCTCGGCTAACTCGGCCTTTATACCCCGGCGTGACCCTACCCGGGGGTATCCCCCCATCATTAGTCCGCGAAGCTGGTGCGGTCTTAGCAGCTCCAGCCGCTAAGGCCACGACAGGTTCCATTTTTCCGAATCTTTTGCTCCTTTTTCCGAATTATCTCATAGTCCGGATTCCATAGGCTAACTTTCCCTTGGCACATTCCGAGTTTTCAGTAGATGGACGGGTCATCCTTTGGTTATCTGGGTTATTCTTCCTTCTCTTGTACGCTATCCCACGTGGAGGGTAATCATAATCTTGCCTCATTTTAAGGGCCTGCGCCAGTAACTGCCGCAGTTAATGTCAGATGTTACTGTTGCACACGTCACATCGTGTCTGTCTCCTCGTTAACTGTATCATAACGTCACGTCGTGGGATCCGCTGCGCCCTGTGGCCCTTCCTGTGGCTCGTCGCTGATTGGCTGATCTGGATTATACACGGCCACACTGTGTGGCCCTTCCGCACTGCACGATCCCACTACCCCGCTGGGGCGTGGTTAAATAGGGGAGGGGCACGCCCGTTGGGACATTTCCCCATTCTCGCGCCCCTCTGCCTCTTCTTCTTCTTCCCAGCGACAACGCCACCACCGCCACACCTGCTTAGCAGCGCCGCTGCTGCACCGTTCCCCGTGCACCAGCATCCCCGCCACTCCCGCGCACCTCCTCTGCCACGGGTTGACACCAGTCCAAGGCACTGCCCCCACCACCGATAGGGCCAGTGAGGACAGCGATCTAGACATGACAGAAGAGGAGCTCACCGTCGCGGAACAGGAGATGGAGGAGGATGCGGAGAACGCCGAGCATAGCACCTGGGCTGGGTCCTAGGTATGCCAGGACGACCTCGACTGGCTCTACCGCATGCGCCATATCCCGGAAGGCATCATTGCCCGTCTCGCCACTGAGGAGCTCGCTCCCTCACCCCATCCGGGTGAGTTCGTAGTATTTCTCTCCCACTTCCAGCGCGGATTTGGGCTCCCCGTTAGCGATTTCTTCCAAGATTGGCTCAACACCTACGAGCTTCAACCACACCACCTTCCGGCGAACGCCATCACTTCCCTTTCTTGCTTTGCCTCCACCATAGAGGGGTATGTCAGATTGTGGCCCACGAAGGAGCTCTGGATCCGGGTTTTCGGTCTGCGCTGGAACGTGATTCCGAATAAAGAGCTTGACCCGAAGGACAAACAACTCACGCAGTTCGGCGCTGCCTCTATTTCTCCTTGGAAACAGTCCGTCTTTCCCCGGGTCACGGTGCTTGATTCTTGCAAGGGTTGGGCTCGAACCTTCCTTTATGTTACAAATAGCACGAAGGAAGATCTGATCCGGCTGCGCCCCTACGCTTCGGGTCCTCCTAATCCGGATCTATGGGACCAGATCTCCAAGAAACCCACGGTCCTGGCGAACCAAGTCAACAAACGGTTTCAGGAACTGAAAGACGCCAAAATGCGCAACGAGGATGCGATGATCACTTTCGTCCGCAACCGGATCTCCCCTCTCCAGAAACACACACACAAGCTGTGCCATATGAGCTGGCGGCTTGACCCCAACCGGACTTCCTCCTTTCAGCTGAGCAATACCAAGATATTTCGGCGGGTCAAGGCCCTTTTCACCACTGACAATAACTTCTCCGCTGATTGGGAGTGGGGAGTTGAACATTTCTGCCGAGACAGGCTTTCTCATGTGGTAATTCTCGTGCTCCAGTTTCTTCCGGAGTTATATTCTATGTTGGAGTATGTTGTTTATCTGATCTCTTTGTATTTCTCTCTCAGCTGTTTCTTCAGCAAACTCTTGAAGATGGCGCTGAGCCTTCGCTCAAATGGGCGAAGGATCGAGATGCCCCGGACAAGGAGGAGCCGGATCAGGAAATTTTCCTGCCACTCCCCGATGTGACCAAGCGACATACCGGTAAATTCTCTTCCATTAGAGATTGGCCTGACAATGAAGATGATTCCGACGCTGAGGTGATGGAAGCATTTGACGTTGTCCCCCTTTCTTACGCCTATCCGGCATCAGTTAACCCGGGTGGGCAGATTCATGAAGATCCTCCTCTCGCCGCGGGCGAGCCTATCCCGGTTACGTCCAAGAAAAGGGGAGCTGCTTCTGCTTCATCTTCCGGGCCTCCCAAGCCAACCAAGAGGCAAAATACGTCCGTAGACAAAGTCGCCACCAAGCCTACAACTAAGGCCATAACTCGGAGGGCTCGGAAGCCCAAGGAGCCATTGACCTCGGATGAGTAAGTTATTTTTTCTCTCTGTGGTAACTTATTATTCGTCATTTGATTTGGCAGGGCTGCGGTGGAAGTCCCTCGGAGTAGATCAAGCATAGCTTCGCCCCTCCGGCATAGCCCTTCTCCCCCTCGTGGCGACGATTCACGCCTGTTGAGCCCCATTCAGGAGGGTTCAGCGGCTGCTCCGGGTTCTAGCCCTCCTCGTCAAGAGGACGGCAACCTCGGAGCAGGGGGAAGTGGTTCTGCCAAGGTTGCTCCCAGCTCCTCTTCGGCTCAGCCGCATCCAGGCACCATCGAAGTACCTACAGCACCCCCACCAAGATCAACACCAGCGTCAGCACCAGCGCCAGCATCACAAGTACCAGCAACACCAACTCTTTCCGCCTCGTCCGAGTCTTCCTAGACTCGGCGAGAAGACATATCCAGCACCAAGGCTAGCGCCAAGGATGCGCCCAAGGCTGTGCCCAAGGGCAAATCCACAGCCAAAACCTCAAATTATCAGCAGCCTCCCAAGGGCAAGAAATCTTCTGACACCGCCAGGGTAGCAACTATCGAGGCTGGACAGCGCACGCTCGTGTCCATGCTTCCGCAGAAGACCCCACCAAAGAAAGACACCTTTGCCGGGTCAGCTGATGTGCAACTTGTCTTGCACACCAGCCCCACTGTTGCACAAGTTGAGAGAAGGGAGGCCCACGCCAAGGGTTTGGTCGCGCCCCACATGCTTAGCGAAGAACGCTATCCTCCGGCCTTGATCGAGTTTGTTAAGAGCTGGAACAAGGCGGAGTTCGTCCATAACGACGATCTCCCGGAGAAATTTGGGCCTGCGGAGTTTGCTGCGTAGATGAACACAGCCGCCAAGGCTATAAACCTTGCGGGTCGGATGATGGAGGTACACTACTTCATCTTTTCTTTAACATGTACTAGTGCTTAGTTATATAACCATTAGTCCCCGAGCCTCCGGGGGAGTAACTTGTTACTGGCCCGGATGCTCCTTAGAGAATTAGTGTAGCTCCTTAGTAACTTCGAATATGCACACACCTAGAGACGGGTTAAGTTCCGCTTGGCTCAGATTTTGTATGCTTCGAATATGCACAGACCAAGAGACGGGTTAAGTTCGACTTGGCCCGGATTTTGTACACTTCGAATATGCACACACCTAGAGCCGGGTTAAGTTCCACTTGGCCCAGATTTTGTATGCTTCGAATATGCACACACCTAGAGCCGGGTTAAGTTCCACTTGGCCCGGATTTTGTACACTTCGAATATGCACACACCTAGAGCCAGGTTAAGTTCCACTTGGCCCGGATTTTGTACACTTCGAATATGCACACACCTAGAGCCAGGTTAAGTTCCACTTGGCCCGGATTTTGTACACTTTGAATATGCACACACGTAGAGCCAGGTTAAGTTCCACTTGGCCTGGATTTTGTACACTTCGAATATGCACACACCTAGAGCCGGGTTAAGTTCCACTTGGCCTGGATTTTGTACACTTCGAATATGTACACACCTAGAGCCGGGTTAATTTCCACTTGGCCGGGATTTTGTACACTTCGAATATGCACACACCTAGAGCCGGGTTAAGTTCCACTTGGCCTGGATTTTGTACACTTCGAATATGCACACACCTAGAGCCGAGTTAAGTTCCACTTGGCCTAGATTTTGTATGCTTTGAATATGGAAATGCCTAAGCTATTCTTGCTCTTTTCAGGTGACTACCAATCACCGGAGCGCTGAGTTTCAGCGTCTCTTGGACACACATAAGGCGCTGCGCTCGAAGCATTCTACGCTCCTTGCGGAGTTTGAGAAACGGGGTAAGTTTTCTCCTTGGCTTTTTCCACCTTAATTTGTTTTTCCTTCCATAACAATTCATCATTCGGATTGCACAGCTAGAGTAGAAGCTGAGAACACCATCATGCGGAAGAACCTAGATCAGATAAAAGGTAAGTCTGCTTCACCTAGTCTCCTTCTGCGCCATCTCTCCTTTTCTTCTTGGCTTGGCAGATATTCATACCTCGGCTATGCCGGGTCAACAAACTATTTCAGCATCTCTTGGAGATAGTGTGCTCGTGCCTGATATGATGCTGCATTTTCTCGAACAAGCAGGGTAGCATCAGGCCAAACTCAAGAAGAAGGATGATGAGCTTGCCCTCCTCCAGACCAAGGATGATGAGATTGCCAAGCTCAAGGCAGAAATGAAGAAGCTCAAGGCGCTCCACAAATACGAGATGGATAAAGCTAGCCAAGGTTTTACTGAAGAGCGAGAACGCCTCAACCTCCAAATTGCCAAAGATCAAGAACTGCTGAAGGAGGCCGACATTAAGCTTGAGTCGGCAAATACTGAACTTGTGCAACTTCGGAAAAGGCGTGCCGGCATGAATCTCTCCGGTCAACCTCCTTCACCTATTTCACTTGTCTTGTCTTTCCAGACAAATTTCCGGAGGGTGATGCCATTGCATCCAGTGCCGTTACCAAGTTCCGCCATCAGAGAGGTACTCCATCTTGTCCTGGCACCATTCCTCTTGATCTGGAGGATCTGATAGTCAGCTTGTCCTCTAGAGTTGAAATCATGAGGAATTACGGCAAGGATATCCTAGATGCAGCAGTCTGGGTCTTCAATGCCCTTTGGCCTGGTGAAGACACTCCGGAGGGTTCCGCTGCTCTAATCAACAAGTTAATGGAGTGCAAGACCCAGCTTGACATTTGGAGGGAATCCGCCGACGTGCCGGAGCTGAGACCGCTCTCCACTACGTGCTCACATGGTATGAGAAAATAAATCTCAATCTTCTCAAGCGCATGTGCACCAGATCAAGGTGGTCCAATTACCCGGATTGGATAGCTCGGCGCAAAGCTTGCGCCCATAACCTCATTCAGTATGCCCACATCCATCAATGGAACGAAGGACCAAGCTTCCTTGATGCTGTGGACGACGAATACGTCGAAGATGGTTCGGGCGAAGATGATGAGGGTGAAGCCTCGGACTTCGAAGAAGATGAAGATAATGTTGAAGCCGAGGCCGGAGTTCCGCCTGCTGGTGCCGAGTTACCTCCTCCTGTTGCTCCTTGATAACAAACACTTTGAATATTATCAGATCCCCGGTATGCCGGGTGCAAATGTATTAAGCACAATGATCATATTTTTCTACTAATTTGCTCGTGCTGGATTAACTTGGGCGTAGTCCCTGAGTTTCATTTTCTTGTTTCTCCAATTTCTTGGCTCAGCTCGTGTCTACCTTGGTTCGGTTTTATGACTTACGAGTCCGAGTTTCAAAAATTGACTTAACAACACTTAGAACCTTTTAGGACTAGCTCAAAATAATTCAACATAGCAAAAACAAGGTGAGCATAAGGTTAGTCCAAATAACAAATGTCGACTCGATTACGCTCTATTCCTTAGTCGTTTTTCATGTGCTACGCAATTCCAAACTTGTTCTCTTGCTTGCCATGAAGCCAAATCTTGTTGGAAATCAGCAAGTCGAAGAGTTAGTTTTTTGGTGCTCACACACTACTAATCCGGCTTAGGCATAAGCAACTTAAACCAGCCGACATAAAAATTATAACAAGTATAGAAGACAACAAATTTTATTAAGGCAGTCCCCGAGTTACTGCTTGAGGTGCCACCACTTCATTGATAAGCTCATTGCCGGCATACATACCGACTTATGAGAGACTCGGATACACACACTTCTTTGCTAAGTGTAGAACGGACGAAGTAGAGCTACATTCCATGGACGCTTAGATTCCTCGCCGGACCTGTCCTCCTTGTTCTTCTCCTGCGGTTTTGCATCGATAAGATAATAAGAGTCATTGTGCAATGCTTTGCTCACAATGAATGTCCCTTCCCATGGGGGGATAACTTGTGCATGCCAGCAGTACGTTGTACCAACCGGAGTACCAGATCACCTTCCCGGAAAATCCAGGGTTTACTTTCCAGCTATGATAGCGTCAGAGATTTTGCTGATATATGGAGGATCTGGACAATGCCAATTCTCTCGCTTCTTCCAGCAGATCAACATCATTTTGCCGGGCTTCTTGCACTTCGGCTTCTGTGTATTGGGTGACCTAGGCAAATCATGCCCTATGTCGGCTGGTAATACAGCTTCTTCCCCATATACTAGAAAGAATGGCGTATAGCCTGTTGATCGATTCGGAGTTGTTCTTAAACTCTACAGTACCGCTGGTAGTTCTTCTATCCAGCACCCCGCTGATCTTTGCAGCGGCTCAATGAGCCGGGGTTTTATCCCACATAATACTAATCCGTTGGATCTGTCCACTTGTCCGTTCGGTGCGGGGTGGGCTACCGAGGCAACATCCAGCCGGATCTTCTTATCCCGGCAGAATCGCGCAAAAGCTCCTTCAGCGAAATTTGTGCCATTATCTGTTATGATACCGTGAGGATAACCGTATCTCAAGATGATATCTTTGAGGAATGTCACGGCGGTAGCTCCATCAGATTTTCTTATTAGCTTCACCTCAATCCATTTTGTAAACTTTTCAACCATGACCCAGATGTGGGTCATGTTCCCTCTTGCTGGTTTAAACGGGCCAACCATATCCAAACACCATACGGCAAATGGCCAGGTAATTGGTATGGTCTTGAGCTCCGACATGGGCATATGTGTCTTGGTAGCATATCTTTGACAACCATTACACTTTCTTACTAGATCCTCTGATTGTTCCAAGGCACTTGGCCAGTAAAATCCATGACGGAAAGCTTTTGCTACCAAGGCTCTAGACGAGGCGTGATGCCCACATTCCCCTTGATGTATATCTCGGAGGATGTCAAGCCCTTCTTCCGGGTCAACACATCGTTGGAGAACGTTTGTCACACTTCTCTTGTATAGCTTGGAATTGATGATCGTGTATGCTTTGCCCTCCTCTGAGTTTGCCTGGAAAGCACCTCCTCACCGCGCAAAGTTCCATCTTTCAGGAATTGAAATATGGGCAGTGCCCAAGATGGTATAGCTCGCACTAGAAACACATCCTCATCAATTTCCATCTGATCCACCGGCATAACCTCAACCGGATCACGCTGCGCAGTCCCCAGGTCTTGCGAAGGAGTCCTCTGGAATGCCAAGGCAGTCCCCGGGTTTTGTGAACCATTTCCCACATCAATGTCCATGGGCACAACTTTCGACTCCAGATTTGCCAGGATATAAATTGACTCGGATTCTGGGGATGGCCTGATAGACGGTTTTTTGAGGTGCTCTAGCGCTACCCCTGGCGGGATTGCTTGTCGGGTTTATCCGAGCTTCGACATTACGTCGGAAGCCTCATTTTCCGCCCGAGGTACTTGATGAAATTCGCATCCCTCAAAGTATCCAGATATCTTCTGCACATGAAATATGTACAATGCCATATTTGCATCCAAAACGTCCCATTTTCCGGAGACTTGCTGGACTACGAGATCCGAGTCACCGAAGCATTGGATCCGACGTATTCCAACTTCTTTTTCCACTTTGAGCCCATGCACAAGTGCTTCATATTCTGCAACATTGTTTGATGCTGCGAAGTGGATCTGTAGCACGTATTTGAGCTGGTCCTTCTTGGGCGAGGTAAGCACAACTCCGGCGCCTAACCCTTTTTTTTGTTTTTGAATCGTCAAAATGCATTCTCCAGTAGTTCGGATCTGGCAATGGTGGCTCATATTGCACCTCGGCTCAATCCACAAAAAAGTCGGCCGTAGCCTGAGACTTGATTGCTTCTCTCCTGTCATATTGTGGCGCATAAGGGGCTAGCTCAATTGCCCATTTTGCAATCCGGCCACTTGCATCCTTATTGCTCATTATCTCGGATATGGGGGCTTCACATATTACTTTGATGGGGTGCTCTCCAAAATAGTGCTTCAGCTTTTTAGCCACCATATACACTCCATATGCCATCTTCTGATAATGGGGATAGTTTTGTTTCGAAGCTGATAATACCTCGCTCATATAATATACTAGCCTTTGCACTGACTTGCCCTCCTCGTCATGCTCTACCACAATTACTACACTTACAACTCGGTTAGTTGCGGCTATATAGAGCAACATTGGCTCCTTTGATAGTGGAGAGGTTAACACTGGTGTAGTGGCTAACATTTTCTTTGGCCTGCATCGTCCAAATGAACTTATCCGACTTTTTCATGAGTTGATAGAAAGGCAGTGCCTTTTCTCCCAACCGACATACAAACCGACTTAAGGATGCCAGGAAACCAGTGAACTTCTGGACATCATTAAGGCACTTCGGCAGTTCCATTCCGTCTATGGCTCGGATTTTAGTTGGATTAACTTCGATACCTCGGCTAGAGATAAGAAATCCGAGTAATTTTCCAGCCGGGACACCGAAGGTACATTTCTCCGGGTTGAGCTTCAATCGGAATCTTCTCAGGTTCGAGAACGTTTGCCTGATATCGTCAAGGAGCGTTTTGCTTTCCTTGGTCTTTATAACAACATCATCCACATATACCTGCACATTTTGACCAATTTGGTCATGCAAATACTTTTGCATACATCTCTGGTATGTTGCCCCTGCATTACGTAAACCAAAAGGCATGGTGCGATAGCAATAAGTCCCATACGGGGTGATAAACGTAGTCTTTATTTGATCACTTGGGTTCAGAGGTATCTGTTGGAAACCAGAATATGCATCAATGAATGACAATAATTCACACCTAGTAGTAGAATCTATGACTTGGTCTATCCTTGGCAGTAGCAATGGATCTTTCGGACACGCCTTATTCAGATTCGTGTAATCGATGCACATACGCCAAACCACTGCCACGTTTGGATCATCTTTCTTCTTCTCTACCAGCACCAGATTAGATAGCCAATCCGGGTAAAGCACTTCCATGATAAATCTAGCTGCTAGGAGCCGAGCTATCTCATCTCTAATGACCTTTCTCTTGTCTCTGGCGAAGCGGCGGAGATGTTGCTTCACCGGCTTTGCTCCGGGTCTCACATTCAAAGAGTGCTCGGCCAACTCCCTCGGAACACCTTGCAAGTCCTGTGTGGACCAAGCAAAAATATCCCGATTCTCACGGATGAAGTTGACGAGCTCGCTTTCCTATTTTTCATTTAACCCGGCACCAATTGTTACGGTGCGCTCTGGGAACATATCATCAACAGGCACTTTCTTGGTATCCTTTGTCGCTTGAAATGAGACACTACCATGTGGGTTACTCAGCGCCGGCATATATTGCTGCGCGGATTGAGCCAATGCTGCCACCTCCTAGATTTTTATCTTCTCTTACGCAATCACGAGTGACTCGGCCAGGTTAGACCCGGCTGACGTGCATTCGATGGAACACCGGAAATCACCAGTTATGGTAATCACACCATTTGGCCCGGGCAACTTCACCTTCAAGTAACTAATGTGAGTACTTGCCATGAACTTGTTCAGGGCTGGCCTGCCAAGCAACGCGTGATATGCGCTCTCCAAATTCACAACTTCGAACTCCAAATTCTCAGTCCGGCTGTTATCTCTCGTGCCAAACAACACGTCAACTCGGACCTTGCCAATGGGTTCACACGAAATTCCTAGCACAATGCCATGGAAAGTTATCCTTGTAGCTTGGAGCATGTTCTCCGAGATACCCAACTTGCGCATCGTGTCTACATACATGATATTGATGCTACTGCCATTGTCAATCAGCACCTTTGAGAACCTTACATTGATGTTTGGCCCAATGAATGGTGGATCCAGTACCGACGCATATGAACCAGGGCTTGACATAAGCTTGGCATGATCTTTGATGCTCTCGGTAATTTCCTGATCTGACCAAGGCATATACCTTGTCACCGCCGGCATTACCGCATTGACTTCCATATGTCGGCGCTGCAAGATCTTTCTATCTGTCTCTTCTGTGGTGAACACACAGTAACTCTGGTGATGCTCGCTGTACTCATTTCTCCCCTCATTCCCGGGGTACCTTTTATCTGGTTGATGCTGGTTTTCCACCTGATGCACTGCATCCCTTCTCTCATGGTTTTCATACCACGGCGGAGGTGGTGGCAAGATTAACAGTTGCGTGTTCGCTCCGGAGAGCAATTGTTGCCGGGGTAACTCCTGCCCAGGTTGATCATTCCGAGGTGCCTGAGCATTCCCCGAACCACTTTGTTCTATCTTCCTCATCCACTGACACTGCCAAGTTGTGTGACCAGCTGGGTTACTAGGATTTGGCGTGTGAAATTCACACGGCTGATCCAGCATTGCCTCATAAGTATACCTCGGCCTGTCCTTCTTCTCCTTCCACTATCTTTTTTGTTCGGGCGTCCAATTTTTCTTGCCATCACTCCTTGGTGTCCATTGCTGCCCTCTAGTTTTCTGACATTGATTGCTTCCTACTCCGGGTTGATCTTGATTCACAGCGGCAACTTGTTGCAAATTGTACCGGTAATCCGGTCTTTCATCTCTTCTCTTACCCCGGTAATCATTCCGCCGGGATGAACCGGTTCCATCTCGCTGATAGTACTCCTCGCTTGACTCGTTGGATATGAGCCTAGGCTGAGTTGGATCACCCAAGGTATATGAATCAGCAATCCGGATTGTCTCTGCCAATGTAGTTGGCATATCCCTTTGCAACCTTTTCCATAGCATGCTTGCATATCTACAACCTTGCGCAAACCAAGCTATGGCCTATGACTCAATCACACCCTCACATGAGTTTCGCACAGTGCACCATCAGGTTAAGAATTCCTAGTATGTCTCATTCGGTCTCTGCTTGCACATTGCTAGGGTCTGTGGTCTGTTGGGCCTCTGATACGTGCTTGAGAAATTACTGACAAACATTTCCTCAAAATCAATCCAACAGTTAATACTTCCGGGTGGCAAATTGTTTAGCCATACCCTTGCTGGTCTCTCCAGCATCTGAGGTACATATCTCACAGCCCATCTCAAGTTGCCTGTAGCAATTTTTACCGTTGTTGCATAGTTAATTATCCTCTGGCTTTGTGCTGCCATCATATGTCTTAGTGCCTCTAGGTAACTGGAAGTTAGGTACCGGAGGCTCCTTCATGATCCGAGGCCCAAAACACGCTGGACCCGGAGGACCTTGACACTCAATTTGCTCCGACCTATAAAGCCGATCCAATTTTAACCTGGCGCCGTCAGGCATCAAGTTCCTGCTTCCCAATCTTGACCCTATCACGTGATAGTCTGGCCTGGGATACCCAGCGTTCACCATCTCTGAATTACCATCTTTATATCTATCTTTCTCTTGTGGAGCTGCTCTCTGTTGCATACCTTGGCCGACACTACGCTCTTGCTATGGTATATTCCGCTGCTGCGGTTGTCCTGCACCCGCCGGGTTGCGCTGTCCGGCATTGCTGTTCACTACGTTCCCTTGACCGGCATTGCCTTGGTCGCGGTTACCTCGGCCAGCTTCACCTCGGCTCACACTTCGTTGATCCGCATTTCCTTGCACTGCTTTTCCTTTCCCTGCCCGTGCCGGGTCATATGGGACTATCTGTTTGTTCCTCCTGGCTGAGGTTACTACCTCTTCTCTCCTAGGACCACCATGAGGAGATGATGCAGCTCCAGCAGATTTCTACGGGTTACCTACTGCCGAATAAACGATCTTGGAGGACCCACCTCTTTCCGGGTTAGCCCTGAGCAACTCCTCATTCTGTCTTTTTGCGATCCGAACTAACTCATTGACCCTTTCCTGCTGTCTCTGCCGGGCTTCACCCGTCAAACCCTCTAACTCGGATGCAGCCGCATCTGCTACTCTAAGGTTCTTTGCCGGGGTACTGTACTTCGGCAGCCCCACGGACAAACAATTCTCTGATTCCTCAATTCTAGTATCACCCTCTTTGTTCATTTCACTCATGAGGTTTCTCCCCTTCACTTTTACAGCATCAACCTTATTTGCCTTTGCGTACTCACGCAGTGTCATGTTCAACGACTGCTGAGCCGCGGCTATCTTTTTTGCACCCTCTAGTATTTTCTACCTAGTTTCCTCTAACTCGGCCTGTGCCTGAGCTGGATCTACCACTGCTGCTACGGGGCTTGCCAAGCTATCTATTGCCTGCTGCAGCACATTCTCTAGCCTCTCTAGCGGAGGACCTCTACTTTTCCTCGGTGCCTTGGGTGTTACCTCCGGATCTGGTGCTGGTTTCTTGCTCGCTCCAGCGCCAGGTGCAGCCATCATCACCTCGGCATGGTCAGGGGAGCGAGTGATACGCGCCCTACGAGCCGCACTAAGGGGTGGCTCGCCTCCCTCGACGACGTGCTGCGGGTGAATGCACGACACATCGACAATGACGTAGATCTTGTGCGTGCCAAGCTTGACGAATAGGATGTTGTGCGGGAGAGGTTACTTGCCGAAGCAGCCAGCGTTGTCGCTGACGAAGTCCAGCGCTCCAAACCGCTGAACAAGCCCGGAGACGATGTGTTCGCCGGTGCTGATGAGGTTTCCCGTCCGGATCTTCACTCCTGCTAGCGCCGCTAGCCCCACGGTGGGCGCCAACTATCGTGGTGGTGTCACGGCAGATGCCATGGATAGGCTAAACGTGGGGACAATATGCACTAGAGGAATCCAGGGAGGGATAGTGTGGTGATTCCACACACAGTTGCTTTGTAATCAATGGTTTCCCAAGGTTACAATTGCTCCTTGAGCCGTACTGGGGAGAGGAGGAAGAAGGAACTCTCTTACTCTCACCACTAACTAGCTCTCAGGAACCTAGAACCAAACAAGTAAAACTCAACCCACCAGAGATCAATGCCTTCTAAGAGGCCCTAGCAATCCTCATATAGCGGTGGCTAGGTCGCCAATTAGGGCATACGTGGAGGCATATTCCAAGGAATATGCCTCTTCCCAAAATAGTAAACTGACCGGGTCACTTTTCCCCATCGTAAGCCATGCAGAGGCTACGTGAGCCTCTGTGGTGCCAGCGTCATCCGACACAGGCAACGTCACCTTTGTCGGCCACGCCTCGGTGGTCCTAGCCTCTGTCCGCTTCGCTCACGCTCCTGCGTACAGTGACCTCCTTTTGACCAGCGAGATACCTTCCTTCTCTTGCAAGCCTGATATAACCCGGATCGTGCCTGGTTAATCCGGCCACACCTGTTCCTGCATACAAGTTAGATATATCCTGTCGGCATACGACATAGGTCGGCTGGGACTGAGCTGGCGGACATCCTCTAGTCTGAGTTATCCCATGATTCGTCCTACCTTGAGGTGACTCGGCCAGCACTTGCTTTGACCTTGCCGTACCTCGGCTAACTCGGCCTTTATACCCCGACGTGAACAAACTAGTGATATCTCTCACGAACTAGATGGCACACTTTACTTTTCTTGCTCTTAATAAACTTGAACCGTTGTGTCATCTATGTTGTATATGCTTGCACTTATTTGTTAGGGATTAGCAGAACCATGCTGTCATGGGGAACGCTTTCAACATTGCACTTGTACTTTGTACCTAGTTGATATCATGCTCTTTTGTCTATGGATGTCGTCGGTGTGAAATGAAAGGGGAGATTTTAAGTCCATGGGGTTATGTATATGTGTTAGAGAAACGCCTGGGCCGCTGGTCTAATCCATGCTGACATGGTGGAAACCTACAGCGTAACCATAATGAGCTGTCTATGAAGCATTCTTTTTATAAAAAAAGAGTCCGGTATTGAGAAGAAAAAAGAGAAAAGAAAAAAAGAGATTATGAAAAGAGGAAAGAAAGAAAAAAGCACCATATTCTCATGGTAAATAAGAAGATTGCTGAGATGCTCGTTATCTGCTTGCCTTGTCATTTTGATATGGGGATTCTTCCGTATCATCGGGCAAGGGGTACCCCGTTGGCGGTTCTCTATGATACACATGTAATTACGATGACAAGAACTTACTGGTGACTAAACTTGAGTAGCATGAGGAGCGGCCCTCATATTCAAGGGACATGAGATTTCCAACTTATACTTCATAGGGCATATACTCCATAGTTTGTTCACTTTAACCTTAATCACTTCAAGATGCTTATGATAGGGGCAATGAGAGCTGAAAGCTATTAAGTACCATAATTTTTGGAAGCTCTTTATGAGACTTGAATCCCTACTTCCTTCTATGAAGGATTTTCTTCCACTTATATATTGAGTCTCCACCTTCTACCTTTATGCACCTACTTTGAGAGCATAGTGGCCATTCTTAGTTCTGTGTGCATTGTCCCAAGACTAGTTGATTGATCGATAACTTGATATTGCCTGTTTTAAACTATTTGTATCTAGTCACTCTTATAAACTTTGAAGGTGTCCTATGCATTTATATTTGCTACTCTATGAGGGACAAGATGAATGCTACTTTGTTATGTTTTCCTTATGTGAAACAAACAAACGTCTTGCAAAGCATTGTTATTCATGAATCTTTTGTTTATGCCTTTTTCATGTTGCAACATAGTTTCTTTGTCTTATTGCTAGAACTTTGTCTTTCATGTTATGATTGAAGTACTATGATCCCAACTTTGAAAGTTTTACAAATACTTTGATCAAGTTTATGATGGTGCATGTCACCTCAAAATTATTCTTTCTTTTTGTCACTTACCTACTCGAGGACGAGCAGGAGTTAAGCTTGGGGATGTTGATACATTGCAAATGTATCTATAATTTTTGATGTTCCATGCTTGGTTTTATCTACTTTCTTATGTTTTGTCCACACTTTGGAGTACTTTTCATATGATTTCTTGGACTAACCTATTAACAAGAGCCAAAGTGCCAGCTGCCTGTTTTCTGCTGTTTTTGGTTCCAGGAAGTTAGAAAATGAATATTCTCGGAATTGGACGGGACAAAAGCCAAAGTCAGTATTTTACCAAGGGACACACGGAGCCAGAATACGAGACGGAGAAGGGCCAGAGGGCGGCCACACCACCTGGCCATGTGGCCAGGCTTGGCCCACGCCAAGGATGGTCTGGCCAGCCCAGGCACCCCTTCGGCCTCTCCTTCCACCTATAAGATGCCTCTGATATAGAAACCCTAAGTACCCGACCAAATTTCACGAAAGAGTCTGTAGCCGTCGTCGTCTCTGTCCCTAGATCGGGAGGGATCTGAAGCTCTTCCCGGCACCCTGCCGGAGAGGGGAATTCACCCTCGAGGCCTTCTTCATCATCATGCAAGCCTCCGATGTGATGCGTGAGTAGTTCATCTTTGGACTACGGGTCCATGTAGTAGCTAGATGGCTGGTTCTCCTCCTTTGTGCTATCATGTTTAGATCTTGTGAGCTCCGTTCATGATCAAGAGCATTTATTTGTAATTCTGCATGTTGTGTTTACGGGGATCCGATGGATATTAAGATGCTATTTCAGATAGATTATTGATTCTACCATGTCTTTGTTATTTGTGATCTTGCATGCTTTCTGTTGTTAGTAGCTATCTTGGCCAAGTAGATGCTAGCAACTCCAAGAGTTAGTATTTATGCTCGATAGTGGGTTCATGCCTCTGGTAATCTGGGAAGTGACAGAAATCTCTAAGGTACTAGATGTGCTGTTGCTACTAGGGAGAAAATAACAATCCTTTGTTCTTAGAACAATCGTATTGTTTACTTTACACGCAATTCGTAATGCAATAATCTGTTGCTTGCAACTTAATACTGGAGGGGGTTCGGATGATAACCTGAAGGTGGATTATTAGTCATAGATGTAGTTGGATGGCGGTCTATGTATAATGTTGTAATGCCCAATCGAATCTCAAAGGAGTCAAGATGATTAGTATATGCTTGTATGCTTTCTCGATGTTTGTCAATTGCCCCGCTGTAATTTGTTCAGCCAACATGTTATCTATCTTAAGGAGAGCCACCTCTAGTGAACTATGGACCCTGGTCCTTTGTTTTACCATCAATCTACAATCAACTGTTTACGGCTTTGTGTTTACTTTCTATAAACTATTACTTCCTTCCATTCGATACGTTTAATCCTTTGTTTTCAGGAAAACTGGTGAGATTGACAACCTCATCGCAAGTTGGGGGCAAAGTTCTGTGGTTGTGTTGTGCAGGTCTTCACGTTGCTACTGACGTCGGTAGTGTGCCCTGCCAAAGTCCAGCTAGCAAAACCTTTGGGGTGTTTCCTTGCTCCTACTAGATTGGTAACCTTGGTTTCATAACTGAGGGAAAACTTGCTTCTGTGCTCATCATACCTTCCTCTTGGGGTTCCCCAACGAGCTCGATATATTTTGGGCCATCAAAGACCATCTACTGCACTTGATCTAAACAACTAGTAGTACATCAGTATTAGTTCTATAAAATGCCAAGTTCCAAAAGAAAAGCAAGACAATCTGCTGCACTTGATCTATACAACTACAAGTACATCAAAGTTAGTTCTACAAAATATTGTATTGTATGTACTAATAGTAACAACAAAACATTTGACAAATTTAGTAGCATTTAAATGATTCAGCAGTATAGAATAAGATCGAAAAAATATCGACAAATTCCTAGTTCATATTCAATAGCACTTGATACATTCCCAATTCATATTCAGCAGCACTTGACTGATTCAGCATCATTTCAAACTGACCGAATTAGTAGTACGTAGACAATAATTTACAGATTCAGCAATGAACACATTGAAATTCAATAGATGTAGCAAGGCCTGATTCAAAAGGAAAGCAAGACCATATTCTGCACTTCATCGGTCGATCTGAATAAGTGTCATTACATAGTTCTTATTGCAAAATAGATTAGCAGAGGAAGAACTCCATAGAAAATACTAAGAACTACCTTAAGCTAGGAACCACATCTCCCAAAATGATAAGTACCAGTACATACAGTAGGTATTACTACAAAATACATTAGTAGTAGTTGAACTCCATAAAAATACTCTTAAGAACAACTACTAAGAATAGGTAGTAAGTCCTTCTAGCAATTCAAATACTCTAGCTCACATTAAGATGTGTTTATCTCACTCATGAATCATGTTAATGCAAAGACAATATTCTAGGGTGAACACCGATGGTCGATGAGCGACCAAGTGCGACATCCGCACCGGTAGGAGACACTACAGCTCCTCATACGGGATGCCGTCTAGTGACGCGGTGCTCTACGGCATGCATAGCCTGGAATTTTTTATCCTTCTCCCCTCAATCACAGTTGACGACCAAAACTTCACCATGTACCTCGGTGACAAGCAAGCCGTTGACCTTACGCATGTCAAATAGCACCACGAACACAGTACCATCATCCTTGGATCTTTTCCCGATGATATCTACTATTTGCAGGCATGTTGCTGGCAGAGGCTTACAGGTGTACCTGCGTGTTTTGCCGTAGCGGAAACTGTGCACCCTCATCGAGTGAGTTTCACTGAGGTGGGGGAGGAGTGCTACCGGCGAGGCGGCGAACATGCAACCATCCTCCATGTAGTTGCAAGGGCCGTGCACACACGCGATCTTGTGGTTGTGGATCTAACGGTAGGTGACCAATGTCCCACAACCTTTGTTGGGGCATCTGCTACCTTTTCCGCTGGTGACTCGAAGGTTCAACTCCTTAGAGCATGTGGCCAGACGGATGGTGCTGGTAGTGTCCGTACGCATAGCGATCTCGTCGAAGACATCGGCGCCGACCTTGCTCCATCTATCGTACCGCCGATTGGGCCCTGAACCTTCCATCGCGTCCCGATGGTTTGGGGGCGAGGGCGGATCAATCTTTGAGTGTTGGGAGGTTTTGGAGGAGAGGGGTCGTGGCCTGGAAGGAGTAATGCCGTAGGCGAGATGGCAAGGAAAATGAGTGAAGCACATGCTGGAGACGATACCAAATGTTGTCGGAGATGGGTAAGATGGTATGGCTCTTTGAACGAGGAGTTTTTTGCATGTTCCTTCGTCGGTCTTCTGCTGTAGGGTGCCTCTGCATCAAGGAGACTTTAATTAGCTAGCTACTCTAGCACGCCAATGCTGTCTAGTAGCATCAAGGAAACTTTAATTAGCTAGCTAGTCTAGCACGTCAATGTTGTCTAGTAAAATTCCATATCATCATTATATAAAATTATAATAGGTAAAGCTGAGAAAATAATTATAATTTTGAGCCGCTTCCATAAAGTATCGAGTGTATATTTGGTTCTTAAACTTGTGCATAACGCTCATTGTGCTAAAGTCCATCAATAAAATCTCCTGCTTCATCCATTTCAAAATATAAGATGGTTTAGCTCTTGTGAAAAAAATGTATCTAGACATCTTTTACTACACACTAAAAGTACGGTGTAGGTTTGGAGTGAACGACACACAAATAGTCGTCTAGATACATTCGTTCGCAGAAGTTATAACATTGTATATTATGGAACAGAGCGAGTAGATGCTAGAATGGAAAAGAAGATTCGAGGGTTAGCAATATTGAAAGTTAATTGTACACTATATAGTGGTAAGATAAGATAAGATAAATCTCTAAAAAATGTGGTCTCGTCACATTAGCTTAACCAAAGAGTAGTGCATGAGGCTAGAATTGTTGAAGGCAAGGTTGTTTACATAGAGTATGACCCTTACGCAAGCATTGAGGTGATTGTTCCTTAAAGTATATGGCACGTGGTATATAACATGTTGTTGATGCTAAAATTTCCATAATTTCTAAAAGGAACTCTAGAATCAGCGGACTAAAGTGCATTATGCTAAAGGTCCAAAAAATATAGTCAAGTTCATACGAGTAACTAAACATAGTATCGATACAAGGACATGTTTCAAAGGAGAGAGACCAAAAAGTTGAAAGCTGATGAATTCAGAGAACCAAACAAAATAAACATTTCAACAAGGTAGAGAAATATTTCTCTAATTGTAGTACCAAATATTACATATGGAATTGCATCAGTACGTACTGTGGCAACATGTCTTGTTTCTTAGTTAAGCATGAGGCCGGTTCCAATCGAGGCTGTTCGCGAAGGTTGGTACGAAGCAAAGCGGATGCTTCACCGTTCCTGTCTAGAAGCGAGGGTTACTAATTCCCTCCAAGATATTGATTTCAGAAGTAACACCACGGTCTTTACCACTTAGACTGAAGTGGCATAATTCAGGCTGCCACTCTTTGGAAATCCATGCTGTAGTTGGTAAGATGTAGTCATAGTTGCTTCTCGTCAGATAACCTAAGGTAAGATCTGCACCACCTATGGGCATGATAATCGGATAGTTCACTCCAAGGAAAAGAGAATATGATCCAAGGTTAACAATCATTTCCCATGGATTAGCTTGATCAACCTGACCAGTGTTCATTGAGAATACCAAGCAGCCAAATTCGGAAGTATAAGTGGAGTAGTGCGACCGCAGTGTACAACACGAGGATGAGAAGCACTAGTACGATGGAGGCAATGACAAGTAAGACAATAGGAATCATAAGAAGCACCAAGCATATATATATGAAGAAGTCTAGATCCATCTGTAGATCTTGCTAACCACCAAAAACCAAAAAAATAGTCATGCTCATCTCTAGTAGCATTAAGAAATGAATTCACCAACTCATCTACGATAGCTGTTAGCGCCAAGACCAGTACATGACCTTGAAAAAGGTAGCAGAATGCATTAACTTATGATTCCAGCAGCATGATATAATGAATCCTACTAAAAGAATTCCTTCCAATTGAACCGTACGCAAAGTAGCTGCAACATAGAAAAAACAACTACGTCCTACAATCGTACAAAGGAAACAAAGCATTATATAATAGGGAAATTTCCAAAAGAAGGAACTCATCTTTTTTTGAACGAGACGGACAACTTTTGGCTCATTTTATTTAAAATGGAAAGAGAATTGACCGGTTCATTTGCAGGAGAACTTGCCGAAAACCTGTGCAAATGCAGAAACATAGGATAGGAAAGACACAGAATTTTTACATTTGCATGTCCATTTATACTCATGTAGGATTGCGGTGTGTTGGATTACATTGCAGGGAAAACACATTGAATGGATTCTTTTCAGGAGCTTCAAGTATATCTTAAATTCCTATCAAATGAATTTAAAGACTTCTAGAAAAATCTACTTTGCATAATTCAATCCGATGAATCAAACGACTGTTATAAGAAAAAACCCTACGGAAATCCTATGATTCATACAGTTCATAGAGTCTAAAATAACTACTCGTATTTTCATTTAAACGAAACACTTCCTACGTCAATTCAGTAAAATAGCTTGGGAACATGAGTAATTAAGCCAGTACACTACATATGAAGGAATAATTTACCAGGATTCAGAGGATCCCAAACAGGAACATTGCCATACAGAGCTATGGCGAACACCAGTCCCTCGTGGGTAATTCCATCATTATAACTGTAAGGGCTCAGGATGTGGTTAGGAAGTGGAAGAACTATCCATCCATCATCACTGCCTTGAAGGATGGAAATTCTGACGTTGAATACTGCAACAAGCAAGAAATCTTTATATCTCCCAACAGCTATGGGAACTTGGCAAATAGCAATCTTCTGCATTACAACTAGAAGATCATTATCCAACAAGAATATGGTTAGTTGGTCGTTTGATTGGAACGACAATGTTGGAGAGGAGTCTTGCGACGAGTGTACACGTTGTGAAGCTCCAACATGCCTCTGAAGCCATCCGTGGCAATCCAATCTCCATTGGTGCCTACCCACTGCCTAGAAGTATAGCCTGGTACCATAGCGTTGGAGGAGAACCTGTCTAGCAGCGACATCTTGCACGGGAGGCCATCAATTTTGAAGTAATGCAAGAAATCTAGCGGTCTCTTCATTGGGGGAATGAAGAACACATCGGAGGCGAAATGGCATTGAAGCATCCAGAGTTGCACTAGCTTTTGCAGATTCAAGAAAAGATTTGGACAAACCGATTAGGTTGGCGGTGGTGATGACGTCGCATCGTGTTATGAGTTCTTCAAAGGGGCCTTCGGTAAACACGTCGTGAAAAAGCCTAAGAATCATGCTCACTGTTCTTGCTCACTGACGCCATCGCAAGGCAGTGTGTATATTTCATTGATTACGATTTTAGAAGAGAGGGGAATTGATGGTGGAACTGCTTGAGCGAGCCACATAAGAGAATACGAAAGCGGAATATGGCGGCAGCGATGGCACGTGGTATGGAAGGGGAAGACATCGAGAAGAGAATACGCCCTGGAGGGGTGAGGGAAAATCTGGATTAATCAACACAAGTGTGCGCTCCTCAGCTGCATTTCGAGGAGATAGTGACCCGCTGACTCCCTACTCCCTAGTACAAGTAGACGTCTAGATGGTCGGAGTAGTTAATTTAGAGGATAATGTGACTGGCCTGACTCCCTAGTACTAGACGCCTAGGGTACGGGTCATACTGTAATTCGGAAATCCGAGCTCTATTTTTATTTTATTTGCATGGACGTGCTCTGTATTTTTTTTCACGGAACAAGATCTGTATTAATGAAGTTATGGGTAAAATTTATAGAAAGGACTAGAAGAAAACAAGGAGACACAACTAGGTCCCACAAAATTACAACAAGCACCCTACAAGGATTCATCGGAACATGATCCAGTCCCTGTAAGAACGAGCTCTGTATTCGCTTTGTTTACTCCATGCCCATGGAAAGCTAGGCTGGCAAGGAGCTACACTTTTAGTCCTGCTTCTTTCATCTGGGGTGCAAATTAGTCGCACATCTTGTAAATGGGGCAAAAGTAGCACCACACCTTGCACCCCTAGCGCAGTTTAGTCTATTTCAAACGAATTTGATGAAATTTGAATGAACTGAGCGAATTTGACCGTGCTGAGTTATCCTTACTAGGAAGTTTTGTGGGTTAGTCCATACTAGTAAATTGCACCTACCTTGCGCGTCAGACTCAAATAATATAAGTATGACATATCATCACTATTAAATTATATTAGGTAAAGGTTGAAAAATAATTATACTTCTGAGCCAGATCCATAAAGTATTGGGTGTATATCTGGTTCTTGTGCTTTATATAATGTAAATTTCAACCTTTATTAGCTACTTTAGGAACATGTGTTTCAGGTTTGTGCATAAATTTCACTGTGCTAAAGACTATCAATAGAACCTTCTAGATCCCATAATGGAAAAGAAGATACAACTGCTAGCAATGTTGGGATTTGACAATCTTGATTCAACGGTTAGTGTTCAAAGTTCTTAGTACACTATATAGTTGTAAGATGCAAGATAAGATAAGATAAGATAAGTGAGGCGAAGGTAATTTATGGACCCACACAAGGCATTGTTGTTTACAGAAAAGCCCATGTGCTAAAGCTAAAATCATGGGAATTTGACATGATATGTGAACATCCTATGTCCATGTGTTGATCCAACGTACTTCACAATGCTCACATTGAATTGTCACATATAAAACAATTGATGCATATGGATTATGAAGTGTATAAGAAAATAATCAAATTTGGTAAGATTTCAGCTAACTGGACGATGCAATATTGAGTGAAATGCACACATGTGCAGTTTTAGTTAACTTGAGCATTGCAAAGGACATTTCTAGCCAATCTAAAATGACATCAATCTACGCAACAATGTGTACATGAACTTTGAAAAGCAATAGAAGTCGTGGAAGGACACCACTTATAGGCTATTATTATTTTACTGTCTCAATCACAAAAATGCGCGTTCAGGACAGCTAAACATGTACGAATTTGGTCAAATATGCTCAAATTTGTTTCAAATGGACTGATTTGCACCAGGGATGCATGTGTTGGATTGATTTTGTCCACTTTGCAAGATATGGGACTAATTTGTACCCCGAGTGCGAGAAGTGGGACTAAAACTATATTTACCTCGATCTTTGGCAAGAAACAAGTTATACAGATCCTCTAACTTTTAGAGTAGAAGAAAAGTTAGAGAAGCTATAGGACCCTAACTTTCCTTCTTCTAAACAATACAATTAAAGCCTAAATATTGTAAAATTAATTTGTACTACCTCCATCCTAGATATGGGACCAAGTTTTTAGAGAAAAATATTAATATTTACAATACAAAATTCATATTGTTTGATACATCATGAAACATATTTTCACATGGTATCTATATAATATCATACGTAGCAGTTCTTAGTAAAAAAATAAATGTTTGGTTAAACTTTTCGTAGCTTAACTTTTAAAAAAAACTTTAAAGCTCTAGGATGGAGGGAGTATAATGCAAATCTATGTTACTCCCTCCATACCAGTTTATTGGGTTAACATATAGTTTTTTCTAAAATTTTGGTCAAACTTTCCGTAGCTTGACTTTTCAAAAATAAACATAAGCTTTGGGATGGAGGTAGTATGTAGGTACGTAGCCCATTAAACATGTATGGAAGTAGTATGTAGTATTGAGTTACTATTACGTACAGGCTAAATTACGGTGTAATAAAATTTAGTCTCAGTTTTTTATGTCTATAGCAATTAGATATAATAATTAATTACAGATTATAATGAGGTAATTAAGCTATAGGACACCGCCTTTCCTTCTTTCTTTTTCTAACATTAGAGTAGCCAATTGCGTAATGTATACTACACTGTACTGCAGAAGTAGCACATGTTCAAACTTACAAAGTTTCAGTTTGATGAAATGTTGGATGCATTGAGCTTTATAAAGGCCGGGTGAAACCAACAATAGCAAAAGGATTGAAAGGAGGAAAAAAAATTGTATCGTCCCAACCGATGTTATGAGTACCAAGAACCAATGCCTCACATCATCTCTTCTCGAGAAACAAGAGTCATCGTCGGGGCAATCTTAAGCCAAGAAGACGAGGCATGAACCACATGGACACACGTCTATTGAACTTTTCGGCCCTCCGATTGTAGGTTCTGGTGCTAACCGGTTAGAAACAGGTAGACGATTCCAATCCACCGGCATATAGCTAGTCTCTGAAACTTAGGCGATCAGAATCAGTGTACCCATGAAGCCTAACCTCACGAATGGCATGTGCTTGGTGTGAGGGTCATGCATCACACCATTATTCACAAACACAATAAGGGGATGATTCAGACCTAGAAAGAGAGAAACATGTTGGAGATGGCTTTGAACCCACTCTGGCTGAGGAAGGTTGTGGTGGTAGCTGCTATTGTGTTGGGCTACTACCCTTTGGAAGATATGGCACCGAAGCAATGGATACACTTTGAATGTCCTACCTTGGTGACTAATCTTCTCCTTGGAAGTGGTTCGCTTGCCTCGGATGTGTATCCACATCAGTATTGGCCTGAAATAAGCTAGGAACCAGCACGGGCGAGAATCTATGTAACCACAATCTAGGTCGTCGACATTATCGTTTGGCATAGTGTGCTCATCCTCGTCTATTATTGGGGCATGCACACCTTCATAGAATCTGTATCAACACATGTCCAGTCCACACAACAGACAACAAATATGTATTGTAGTCAATAGCTCATGCTGCCCTAAACACAGTAACCGACGCAAGGAAAAAAGAGAGAGCAGTAACTACAGTTCGGTACTAAACTAATCGTATTTGAAGGGACTGCCACCATGTAAAAACAGGTCCATCATTCGATATAGTGAAGATAATCGCATCAACCCACATATCGTCCACATAGCTTCTCGGGGAAAGATTACTATGCTTAAGTACACTACATGTATCGTCCCCTAAAAATGGCTCCATGTCTAGGATGGCAATGAACTTATCGAACACCGCGATGAGATTGTACAACCACTTGTTGTAGCGGGTGGACATCTGAGGTTCACTACCAATTAATATGTATCTTAAGTAGCCTGGTAATGGCCTTTCAATATGAAAAGAAACCTACATGTGTAACCTAAAATCTGGCAGTTTTGAGTGACGAGACCTGAATGATGGTGTTATTATAGAAATTCACCAAATGAGTACTAATGATTTTCTAGGACCAGGATGACTAGCGAGATTAATCACATGGATACCCAATTGCAGCTAAAACCAGCTTAATAATCGTAGCCCGATTTTGGGACGATGATGGGGCTTGCATAGAAGGGCGGTCTAGCGGTATCATGTTGGCATCAATCACTCCCTTCTCAGTAATAGCAGGAGCTATGGAATAAGATGGGCAATAGTTCAGAAGGGAAGGATAATTATAGGGAAAATAGAGTGGCTTATGAAGAGCAACCCGTTCGAGGGAAAGGTACAGATCTGGGATGGCCTCAGAGAAATGGGACATGCTAACAGGATCGGATCGACTAGCGATTACATGGAGAGCATCATCATCTAACTTCGATCAGTTGCGGACAGGGTTGTCTCGACCAGCTCCCGCCATGGTGGATCCACCATCACACCAGTGATGTGTTTTGGGAGGAGGTACTTTGAGGGCACGGCAAGGCTAAACCTAGTTGCTGGTGAGAGTTGCGAGGGGGACTAGGGGCTTCGAGTTTGTTTGGAAAGGGCAGCCCTATGAGTGATGGAGGTGGAGTAGTCCGAGCGGGTGGGCGGGCGGCATCGCGATATGGGAGGAAGGCGGTCAGTGACCCACCGTACGCTGGACCTCACGCGTTAGTAAATCCAGATCGATGAATATTGTATACGTAATGGAGCACTCCATACTACTCCACCATGGGGAACCCAAACCACCATGGAAAATCGGAGAATATCTAGAGCCCTGTTCATATTCTACTCTAGGAGCAATAACTGACACAGGTCTGGTAGCATGCATTGAGTACGGGTGCACTATAACACGACGTGTCTAGTCTCTGCTCAGAATTCACTCCACTCTGCTCTGTGTTCTATCGAATCTTTGCATGCCGTACCTTGCATGTATATTTGTGTTATACCTGCACCAGTGTGCAAATGGTAAAACACCACACCCACACACACGCAAGAACAATACACCTATTGTTTCATTGTGCAGCATTGCTTTGAAGCTATAGCTAAGAGAATATTTGTGTAACTAGACATGAGTCTTAACGCTGCACAATATGAGAGTCTAGCAAAAAGGTTCTCAGAGCATCTCCAAGAGGCTTCCTATATTTTCCCATAATTGCTATTTTAGCAATTTGTCTCAAAAACACTACTACAGCAGCATCGCTAAAAGTGGTCCCCTACCAAAAATATATATAGGAAGCTGAGTATTTTTGGCCTCCCACTTGGTATAGTATTTGCCAATCCAATATACCACTTTCTATCCTATCCTAAACTATACCAATCTGGTTTTAGTGGTCCCCTTCCTCCCCTTTGACCCATTGACAAGTGGGACCAACCTTGTAGACCATTTGTAATGTATGAGTGTATGCTGCATAGTGTACGTTCCTGCGAGTGCGCGTGCACACGTTCCAGTGTGTGCTGCATATGCTATCGTTTGTGTGGCCATGTGTACATGTATTTGTACATGTCCGTGTACACGTGTGTTGTGTGCGGCTATGTACATGTATATGTGTAACTATTTGCATGTGTGTGACGTGTGAGTGGCCAAGTATTTGCAGGCGTGTACATATACATGACTTGTTTTAGTATGAGTATATGTATGCGAGAGAGTTGTGCTACAAACATATACATATATATGTGCTATTGTGTTATATGTATGACATACTTGCCCCACCCGTTAGCTCTTATCTTATCATTATATAGTGGACGAATAACTTCGAATATTGACTGTTGGATCAAGACTCGCGAATCCCAACTGTTACAGTCGTTGGATCTTCTTTTCTATTCTAGCATCTAGAAGATTCTATTGATAGTTTTCATCACAATGAATGTTATGCACAAAACTCAAAACACAATTCTCCATCATTCTAGAATCTTCTCCCTCGTTTCCCTAGACCATGTTACCAAAACTTTCAAATTTTAGATAGCTAATAATCATTGACTTTACATGATATAAAAAGTACAAGAACAAAATATACACCCATACTTTATAGATGTTGATCAAATTTATATAGTTTTTGCTTTACCTATTATAATTTTATATAGTGATGACATGTCAGACGTCTACTATATCAGTCTCATGTGTAGGGCACATGGAACTTACCAGTATTATAGGAAGGCTAGCAAAAGTAGGATTTTTTGGGATTGCAGAACCATCTCTTTCCTCTTCCTATAGCTAGTTTTTAGTAATCCAAAATAACAATGATGTTGGAGATGCTCTCATGACTAAGGGCATCCACAATGTGCAAAAAAGCACACCTTAAGGCCTATGTGGCACTCCCTAAGATTCACCTTATACGTTGTGAACAAAATAAAAATGTCTTTAAGCCATGTACTAGACTTAGGCCATCCATAATGTATCTTATCTTATCTTACTGTACAAATAACTTTGAATATTGACCGTTGGATCAAGACTCACCAATCCCAACATTTATAGCCATTGTATCTTCTTTTCCACTCTAGCATCTAGAAGATTCTATTGATAGTCTTCATCACTAGATTCTAGAATGGAAAAGTAGACCCAAGGGCTGGTGCTGGCTCGTGGTTGATGTCGAGCTCGTTGGGGACCCCAAGAGGAAGGTATGATGAGCACAGAAGTAAGTTTCCCTCGGTTATGAAACCAAGGTTATTGAACCAGCAGGAGCAAGGAAACACCCCAAATGTGTTGCTAGATGAGCCTTGGCAGGGCGCACTACCAGTGCTAGTAGCAACATGGAGACCTCCACAACACAACCACAGAACTTTGTCCCCAACTTGCGATGAGGTTGTCAATCTCACCGGTTTTGCTAAAAACAAAGGATTAAATGTATCGAATGGAAGAAAGTAATTGTTTGCAGAAAGTAAACACAAAGCAGTAAACAGTTTGATTGTAGATTGAATGTAAAAGAAAGGACCGGGGTCCATAGTTCACTAGAGGTGGCTCTTCTTAAGATAGATAACATGCTGGGTGAACAAATTATAGCGGGGCAATTGACAAACATCAAGAAAGCATACAAGCATATCTAATCATCTTGACTCCTTTGAGACTTAATTGGGCATTACAACATTATACATAGACCACCATCCAACTGCATCTATGACTAATAATCCACCTTCAGGTTATCATCCGAACCCCCTCCAGTATTAAGTTGCAAGCAACAGATTATTGCTTTAAGAATTGCGTGTAATGTAAACAATACGATTGTTCTATGAACAAAGGATTGTTGTTTTCTCCCACTATCGAGCATAAATACTAACTATTGGAGTTGCTAGCATCTACTTGGCCAAGATAGCTACTAACAACGGAAAGCATGCAAGATCACAAATAACAAAGACATGATAGAATCAATAATCAATCTGAAATAGCATCTCAATATCCATCGGATCCCTGCAAACACAACATGCAGAATTACAAATAGATGATCTTGATCATGAACGGAGCTCACAAGATCTAGACATGAAAGAACAAAGGAGGAGAACCAGTCATCTAGCTACTACATGGACCCGTAGTCTAGAGATGAACTACTCACGCATCACACTGGAAGCTTGCATGATGATGAAGAAGGCCTCCAGGGTGAATTCCCCTCTACGGTAGGGTGTCGGGAAGAGCTCCAGATCCCTCACGATCTAGGGATGGAGACGACGGCGGCTACAGACTCTTTCGTGGATTTTTGATCGGGTACTTAGGGTTTTGGTCCCGAAGGCAATATATAGGCGAACGGAGAGGCCGAGGGGGTGCTGGGGTCAGCCAGACAACCCCCTGGTGCGGGCCAGGCCTGGCCGCGCGGCCAGGTGGTGTGGCCAGGCCCCAGCCCCTCTCCGTATTGTATTCTGGCTCCCGATGTCTTCCGGTAAAATAGCGACTTTGGCTTTTGTCCCGTCCAATTCCGAGAATATTCATTTTCTGACTTCCTGGAACCAAAAACAGCAGAAAACAGGCAGTTGGCACTGTAGCTCTTGTTAATAGGTTAGTCCAAGAAATCATATGAAAAGTACTCCAAAGTGTGGACAAAACACAAGAAAGTAGATAAAACCAAGCATGGAACATCAAAAATTATAGATACATTTGCAATGTGGGATTCGCGAGTTCTGATCCAACCGATCAATATTCAAAGTTATTCGGAAAAAATATAGTGGTAAGATAAGATAAAAAAGACTATCAATAGTATCTACTAGATGCAAAAATGGAAATGAAGATCCAACTAGTTGGCAATGTTGGGATTCGCGAGTCTTGCTCCAACGGTCAATATTATAAATTATTCGTACACTATATAGTGGGTAAGATAATATACTATCCATAGGATATCGTCTAGTAGATGCTAGCTAGAATAGACTAGTATAAGGCACGTGCCACACATGGATATACTGTATGAAATGTGATTTAGCAAATATTAAGTTGTTATTATTAACCAATAGTCTTGTTTGAGAAAAAAGCCATCCATTAAGTCCACTAGTAAAAGGTATATGCCACACACGTATACTGTATGAAATGTGATTTAACAAATATTAAGTTGTTATTAACCAATAGTCTTGTTAGATAAAAAGGCATAAATTAAATCTATTAATAATAACTATCTACACACAATGAGAATACAACCTACTGTGCTATGATTTTTTTTGGGGGAGGGGGTTACATGGTGGAATCTACTCTAGGTACTGTTCAACACGAATCCAACTGCTCTGAACTATTGATCTAACAACCCAATGGTCAGGATTGATGCTATGGATCCAATTCAAAACTGCTCCATCATAGTAGTAGAGATTAATAATAACTATCCACACATATTGAGAATACAACCTATGGTTCTATGAAATTTTTGGGAGGGGTGACATGATGGTTCTATAACATGGTGGAGTTCGCTCTAGGTATGTACTAGCTGTTCAACACGAATCTAGCTACTCTGAACCATTGGATCTAACAGCCCAATGATTAGGATTGGTGTTATGGATCCAATTCAAAACTGTTCGATTATAGTAGTAGATAAAAGAAGATCACACTGTATAGTTTATGATACAAATAACTTTGAACTTTGACCGTTGGATCTAGACTCGTGAATCCCAATATTCATAATTAACTGTTGGATCTTCTATCCATTCTACTCCCTCCATCTAGAAATATATGGCATTTTAGCTTTGTGAAATGACCTATACACTAAAAGACATCTATATACATTCGTTTCACAAAGCTAAAATGTCTTATATTTCTGAACGAGGGAGTAGCATCTAAAATACTCTATTTTTTAGTATTCAGCATAATGAATGCTAGCAAAAATCTCAAACCACATTTTTCAATAATTCTAGAATATTTTTTGTCATTTCTCTAGAGCACTTCGAGTATTAGGTAGGAGTAGCTAGGTTGATTTCTACATGATATAGTACAAAGTAGAAGAACCAAATATACACCCAATACTTTATAGACGTGGCTCAAAATTAGAATTATTTTTTAAGCTCCACCTATTATAATTATAATTTTATACTCTCGTGCAAGGCACCTTCAACTTTATAGTGGATGTCGAGACCATGCTGGGGGTGACAACTGCTTATGGCTGTCTCTTTAATTTCTGTGTCAAGTATTGTGTCTGAATGGAAATGGGTTTTTACTCGCGTGGAGACGAAGAGGCCACCTCTCACGGACTTGACCTTCTTCCTCCTCCTCTTCGTGACTATAGCTCTTCCCTGCTAGATTGCTTTGCCTGTTTTCATTCCCTTTTGCTCTGCTACGTCACCCGCATGACCAGGAACAAGTCCCGCCACAGAAGGGCTTGTGCCGCGATGGCGAAGCTGGTGGAAGAGAAGAAGTCGGCTTGCTGTTCTGCCATTATGTTGCTACCGGTACCAAGCGATGCAACGATCAAAGGGTCCCAGTCGAATCCCTCGGCTGTAGGCGAGAGATCTTCAACTCCAGGTTCTTCAATGACGCTGCAGCCAGGGATAGATACCTACAGGTAAATCTCCATGCTTGTGGAACTTTCCATCTCTTTGATCGTTTCTTGATTCGCTCATTTACCTAAAAAAGTCACATTCTTCCTCAATGGTGTTTTTAGGTCGGGTGGTCTTCGAATTCCGTCAGCACTCCTGCCTACATAATCATCTTCACCGTCATCGATGGAGACCGATACCTTTAGGTAAATCTTTGTGCTTGGGCAACTTTCCATGCTTTGACTGTTTCTTGATTCGCTCATTTCCCTACTAGTTCATTTTTTTCTCAATGTTGTTTTAGGTCAGGCAAACTTCGCATTCCCTTGGCACTCCTGCCTACAGAATCATCTTCACTGTCGCCGATGGAGGCTGATCGGTACAGCCACAAGGTAAGAAATCATTTAAATTGTGATTCCATGTCTCTCTTCCTTCATAGTTCTCTGGGTACACTTCTGAATTTACGCTCCTTGTTCATCTAACAGAATATTGGCTTTGAGATCGAGTTTTGGTGAAAAAGGTGATGGGCGGTTTCTATATCAAGACAGCGAACAGAAGCACCCTCGTCAAGGAGTGCACTAGACTTTACTCCAAACTCGCCGCTGACAAGGTCGGGCTTAACTTCCTCAGGAATCTTGCCATGAAATACTTGATTGAGCGTGATGAGCTGAAGCGACGGAACATCAGCATGGTGGAGATGCTGGGCATAAGCTTCGAATAGATCCAGGACCTCGAGGACCAGAAGGATAAACTCTTGGCCAAGCTGGCAAAGCTGAAGCATGAAACTGTAGTCAATCTCTATCAATGAGCCGGCACGTGGAAGACCTTAGTAAGTACTTCATCTGTTTTCACAATATAAGCCTATTTATAGAGTTATGGAACAGAGGGACTAGTTCATGATCGCATATATAGATTACAAAATGGCCGCAGTAAATTGAAAAACCTTTATTAGTAGTATAAATGTATGATCGTGTACTTGCTGGTAAAGTATTTGGTTATTTGGTGAATGTGACATTCATCACCAGCACAATGTTGCTAGAGCCAATTTTGGGTGTGATTATATTTCCTATTGTACTATAATTTGTTATTATCGCTTCCGTTCCAAGCGGTAGCTACCTTGCCGTTATTGTCATGATGCATCTCACCAACTTCACTTGCTCAAAGCCTCCATTCTTCTTTACTCAAAAAAATAGAGCCTCCATTCTTCCGCCATCTTCATTTTTGGTCCTGCTGATGGTAGTGGCAGTGGTATACCATTGATGGTGACTTTATATCAGGACCCCAACATTGTCTCTGTACAGCTGCAGTGTAGTATAATCATTGCGCCAAAGCTTACAAGGGAAGGAAGAGGTAACTGCTGGGTATCCCTCCTGAACATATGCGTCTATTAATTTACACTCTACACAATTTATACATTGAAGGGATAACCACTTTTATAGCCATTTAAAAGTGTTTCACGTGATTTTGTCAAATTAATTCGACCGTTAACTACATGTGTGCTATAATTTGGTCGACAAAATTAGAAAACACTATTTAGTTATTTAGTAGTATGTAGATTATTTCAAATTGACTAACTTATGATATCTATTTTGATAGGAAGGGAGTAGTATTATATGTTAGCCAAGATTTATTTTAATAATTCATCCATTTGATATGAATTTGCAGGCCTGTAATTTTGTCTACGAAAGAAAACAACATAGTTTATGATGGTTAATATTTAACAATAAATTAAGAATTTTACATGGAAGTTGTCCGCTCGTTGGACTGCAAGTAAAACTCTTACAGACATGTCCTCTATTGTGCATAGTGTCAGCCTGGTGGGATAATTCTCTCTTGAGGAGAGAGGCCTACACACTAAAAGGTGTATAGATACATTTGTTTCACAAAAGCTAAAACATCTTATATTTTGGAATAGAGGGAGTACATATGATCTAATAAAGAGGGGAGAGAGGTACATATATGAATAAAAAATGTCAGTTGCTAGAACAAGATGATGAATGAATATTCTATCAATGGTCTTCCCGACAATTTGTCACCCTGTTATAGAAAAATGAAATAAATCTATGAAAAATGAAAAAATACGCATGTATTAATTTTTATGTGACAACGATTGTGCCCCTTGTGCCCTGTCACACACCCAGAAATTATGTGGAAGTTCTTCGACTGACTCAACTGTAGCGAGTCTGCCACAAAAATAAAAAGGAAACTCTAGAAAAAGGAAATGATGTCGTGAAACTAGGTCGAACTTTCTTATCTTACCACTCTATAGTGTACAGATATCTTTGAAGGTTAACCGTTGGATGAAGGCTGGTAAATCGCAACATATCTAACTGCTGGATCTTTACCATTCTAGCATCTAGAAGATTCAAATGGATAGTCTTTAGCACAATGAACGTTATGCTAAAACTTGAAAACACAATTCTCCGCCATTCTAGAATCTTCTCTATCATTTCTCTAAGCATGTAATAAAAATTTCTAAGTATTATTATGTACCAAGAACGAAGTATACACCCAATAATTTATGGATATGATGTGGCTCAAAATTCTAATAGTCTTTTGAGCTTTACCTATTATTATTTTATAAGTGATGACATGTCATAGTTCCCATCTCATAGCTAGAGATGACATGATAGTCTTTTATTTGAGTCTCACCTTTGTTTTTTTGAAATGGGGATAGCCCGGTCTCTGCACCCAAAGGATGCACACATCCCTTTTATTAAAAACCAAGTATTGAGTACAAGAAGTATTAGACCTCGTTTGATTCATAGGGTAGGAAAAGTATAGGAACATGAAAAACATAGGATTCAGATATCATGCCAAACTAAATCATACAGGAAGAGGAATTATGTTTGATGTAGCAAAGAAAATTTTCCATGATGTTTGATCTAATGTTTCCTTCCTATAGGAATTTCACTACAAGATTCCTATAGGATGTGTTCCTATGGATCAAACAACTAACATAGGAAAAATTCCGATAGGATTCAAATCCTACACAATTCCTATGCAAGTCCTATAAATCAAACACGTTACAGTTTACAGATTAGATAAGATTGATACAAACACCAACCATCTGAACAAAGCTAAACGTCTCACAAGAGAACACACATCTCACGTGCAAATTATTATGCAAATACTTACTTCAAGAACATATTTTGACTGTAAATTTGGTCAATAATATATAATTATATTTAATAAAAATTGTACCATTTTATTTATATTCGAAAGACGATTCCAATGATACAATTTTTGCAACATATATTTAATAAATTGTTGACCAAATTTATGGTCAAATTATTTCTTGCAGTACGTATTTGCCTAATAAACCGGAATAGAGGTAATATACTACATACTATTTTTTTTGAAAAGAGGAGTATATAACTAGAGTAGGAGTGCTTGAAGGAGAGGTCGTGCTCGGGACTGCGCATAGCTTTTCGCAGTAGGGACTCCACGGAATCTGCACCTGGTAAAGGCTGCTTGTGCATTCATACCACCCATTGCATTTGATGCACTTCCTCTAGCTAGTCTCCTAGATAGTATAGTAATAATCATAGAGTAGAGATTGCCAAATGTTTTGGTAGGTTCATCTCGTTCTAAAGTGAGATCACCAAATTTTCCATTAAATTGACGATGTTTTCTTTGAACTACCCATCTCCATGCTATTCAAAAGTTTCGAACCTACCACCAGCGCCCTTGTGATACATATAAAACATGTTGTATCCACATCTCTCACTCGACCTTAGAGACGGAGAATCTTCCACGAATATGGCCTCGCACCGCCGTCCCTCCCCACCACCATAGCCTCCTCACTAGGTACCGTTGTGACCAAAGGCACCACTCCCTTCTTTAGCAAGATGGAGCGGCTTCCCCACACCGATGACCACCACGCCGGAGCATGCACAACATTACCGGCAAACGACGCCCCCCCACGTTCGACCGCACCAACGCGAAGCGTAAAATCGTCTCCTTCACATATGAAGGTTGTTGCACACTTTATGCTTCCTTTCGTTATGCACTTGATTACTATCAAAAGTACATCGTTGCTTGTTGTAGAATACTGCATTCTTGCTCATATACTCGATCATTATTACTTAAGTTTGCTAGAGTCTTCATTACCATTGTTATGAAGCTCCTATGACATCTATGGAATATTTCCTAAAATGATTCTAGTTGGGGCGTAATGGTTTATAGATAGCACAGATGGTATACGTCAACTCTAGCTGACGTCTTGAGTCAAATTAGTATGCCATGGCTCCTTGATTAGAGTATAACCAGGCGGGCATCGAGTTCCCTTCATCTAAGAAAATCAGTTTGATTCGATATATTCAGTTTTTTTTTAAAACTTTACACCCTGCTAGTTATGTTACCAATATTATAGTCAAGCCTACATGTTAGTTGTTGGGGATATACTTTCTGGGTGTCCTCACTATGCCTCACTAACCAGGGTGGCCCACTTCGGGTTAGAGCTTTGCTTCACAGGCGGCCCAGTCAGGGAGAAGAGACGGAGTCTAGTCCAGCCATAGGAAGGCCTAGAAGACTTACCGACATAGGCCTGTAGTGTTACTTGTAGTTCAAAATGTACTCTGTAACCGACTCTTAGTCATAGCCGGTTATGTCTCTCCTATAAACCCTAGGCCAGATATCTATATAAGCCGTCCTAGGACAAGCCTTTAGGGCACCCCACAATAGTCTACAATCTCAACTCGCACAGGCGAAACCCTTGTAACCCATATTCCGACTCTGCCGTATTACTGGATTGCTAGCAGGAGTAGGATTCGTCCAAAGCCGGCGGATTCGAACCAGGGTAAACTTGTGTGCTCACCGTCCCAGAATACTGTATGTCTCACACCCCTCTCTTCTGCACGCCTCGAGGACCCCCTCATGGCGTACTTGTCATCAATCCGACGACAGTTGGCGCCCACCATTGGGCAAGTGAGCTTCAGATCTGCGTTCCAAGCAGAATCTGCAAGAATCAGAATCGGCGAGACAATCGCTGTCGGCCGCATCCTCTACACAGCGATGTCCCTCTCATCATTCTCGACGAGACCTGGATTCCAGCTAGGGAGGCCGTGAGTGCCTACACCATCATGTCTTTTGGTGAGATCGATGTTTGCATCGGTTTTGTTGAACCTACCCCTGCAACCCCAGCGATGATGATAGAGGCAGAAGAAGTTTCTGGGTCCACTTTGTCCGCGGAGGCGGCAGAGTTCTGGATCTCAGAAAACTGTAATCCCACCCAGCCCACACCTATCGCGGAGATAGTGGAGAAAGCTGAGCCTAAAGCAGATCTTGTGGTGCAAGTCGAATCTGGAGCAGATATCCCTAGGAAGGCCCAATCCCAGATTGATCTGCCCGTCGAGGTCAAAATCCAGGAGGAGCAAGACAATAACTTTGGTTCCGCCTCTGGCAACGCTGGAACAGATCAACCGTTCCTAAGGCAAGGCACATAATGCTGCAAGGCACAACGTGGATGAGGTTCTCGAGACCATCAGACGTTTCGAGGAAGCCCACGAGGAAAGCCGCAACTACCTCAGGACGCGTGCGTCGCACTTTGTCGGATATGTTGGGTCCAGATCCGGCTCTGCCGATGCTGGAGACAATAAAGACTTGGTGCTGGAGACGATCAGAACTAACACCGACTTACCGACATCTTCAGATGATTCAATTACGTCAGCGGATTTCTGAAAGTTCTCCGTGGAATATGAAGAGGAGTTCAACTCCAAAGCTGCAGAATAAGGAGAATCCATGGACGAAGGATGCGGAGAAAACTCTCCCAAAGCGCAGGATGACATGGATCTCAGAGACAATCGCGGCGTCCAGATGTCCGAAAGTACCGATTAGAGCTTGACTCCGGCAAACGGACCCAAAGCCGTCTTTACTACCGGCGCTGCTAAGAAGGCAAACAGGAGGAACAAGAAGAAGACTCCGGCAAAAGACCCTCCCGCAGAGGAAGTAGTTGCCAAAGAATACGAAGAAGACTCGGATGGAGATCTAATCCTAGACGAGCCAAAGGAAACTTTGGTCGATGGATACGTGGTTACCGCTGGTACCTGTAAACTCATCGATGCTGCGTTAACTACGCCAATCCCTACTGCTGCAGAGCTCACAACTGCAGAATTGGAAGAAAGGGCCCAAGCCCTAGAAGCGCGTCGTCAGGTACTCCTAGATGAGGCTAACAACCTTATGGAGGAGAAGAAGCGGATTGCATCTGCAGGGCAGTTCAACTCCCTACAGCATCAGAAGACCCGAAACGGCCCCGTGCGGGTGAAAAAAAACCCAGAAGTCCACAAGACCCTCTTTGAGGGAGATGACGCCATCAAGGGAAAACCTCGGTTGGATAGCAAGGGATATCTGGTGTAGGGAATGCCAGTGGAAAACATTGTTGGAACTCGAGATATCCTGGCGAATAACCCAAACCCAGATCAAGTTCGGTTGGGCGTAAAGCTACTTACCAAGGGTCTAGAGCAACAAAAGGCTGCGAATCCGGAAGCAGAAAACTGGTCTCCAAGTCCGACCAATGTTGCATAGATCCGAATTGGGATGATATTAGGCCCCGATGGGGGGATTGTTTGTTTGCGGCCCGAAAGTTCATGGGTGAACGCATGGCAGTACCCAAGTTCCCTGTAATTGCCGCGTTCTGTAAAGTTGGGATACCAACTACTGAGAGGGGACATTTCGAGGAAAACTCATCTCACCCCTGCCAAATTCAAACATTCTGTTAAACTGCCCCGTGAAGTAGACGGTCAGGACCCACATGTCGGTCATCTGTCCATGACGTGAGCGCCAATGCGGCAACCTCTTAGGCAAATCGAGGAACTAAGTGGATTGGATGCGTTGACCAATTTCACAAATCCATTCCCTCCTTTCCCCTAGCACCGGCAGCGTCGAAATCCACCTTCCAGGTAGAACGATCCATTCGGAAATTTGACTTCCAGCGCCCAGTTGCTACACCCAGTCGCTGATCCCGATCTCCAATGGCGCATGCCATAGCCGCCGTTGCGAGGCTCTAGCCCGCCTCCGCTGTCGACGAGCCGAGCATCTCGGAGGATGGCAAATCCTACTACCAAAGGAGAAGAAGTTCTGGCTACATGCGGGTGAGCTACCCTTCTCTTTGCTATTCGCACTAATTATAACTGCTAGCTGGCTACTGAACCTAAAATTGTTTGTTAGCCCAACGCTGACAAACATATTTTGTCCACAGTTTTCTATCAAGTGGGATCTCCACGGATCACCCTAACCTGGTTATGGTAGTCCTCTTCAGGTACGTATCTAAATCAGCAAGGGTGAAGGGCAAGTGGTGGACACCATTGTATCACGATGGAAGAAGCGCCTGCGCAGATCTGCACTATATCTGGTACGGTTGCTGCTCTACGTAATCATGATGAAATATGGCCGAAGCAGACTGCAAAGTTCAGCTTCATGGATGAACGTGGCATCATGGTTCCTCTAACGTGTGACCGTCACCTAATTGGGTTGATGAAAAGGTATGCTTCGGCTTGCATGTTTTAGCTGAATTGTGATGTGCTGGATGTGGAAGTTGCTACAACTGGGAGTCCCCCTTCTATTATTGGACAGGGTGGTCACTCGAACCCAATTAGCTCCTGGTAAGCAAAAGTCTCTTAGGGTTCGCATGTTTGTGCTGAATTGTAATTTTTGTTTTATTTACTCTGTAGATATTGGGCAGTTATGCAACAGTCTTCTTTCTTTGATAGGAAGCGCCGCAAGGTTAGAAAAATGACTGCCAGGTCAGTCATTTTGCTGCCCGGAGAAAATAAAAACGAGTGGAAAGATGATGCTGGATACAATTCTGGTGCTGATTGTCCCGGCGATGCAGAGTACGTGAAGCTAAGAAAATTGGCAACGAGGAAGAGGAAGAAGGCAGGAAATGAAGAAGCCAGTGGACGTGAAGGCTTGGCACCCAGGATGCGGAAGAAGGCTGCTGGCAATGAAGATGCATAGTAATGTGTTGAACTAGAACCTATATATGTAATTCGGTTAAATTCTGGAGCTCTGGTGTGGAACTTTGCTGGGCGAAACAATCTACCCACGTTCTCTGAGTAAAATGTACCGCGACTTAGGGTTTGGAAATGCATGAGTCAGTAGTTGAATCCGAAATTGTGATTGTGCCACTACTATCTGAAAACATGCAGCATCGGTTCCACGATTGCTGAGGGTAGGATGTCTCCAAATTCGATGGAATGTAAGTGACACAGAAATAAAAAAATTTAAGTTGTTACACTCCACGAAGCAGAAAACTTATTTCATCTACTACACAACGACATGGCAACATAAACAGTAATGGCAACCTATAATTCCCAGATGAGGAGGAAATCGGTACCACTTTCTAGCCTAATATCGAGCTTGTCTATCTCACCGCCTCCCTGCTCCTGCATCCCCTGCATCTGGCGAAGCTCCCGGATCTCCAGTAACTGGGTGTACGTGCTTCCACTTTATAAATTGTGGTTGTGCCATTTGCACGTGGCACAATCCACGTAGACTACGTTTAAACAAACCAACAATGTGAGAAGACCACCATGATCAGACAAAAGGAAGTAATGGAGGGTTAAGACAGATTAACGGCGACCAATTTTATCCTCCCAGGACTCTGGGACCACTAGTTCAGACCGCTAGGTCAACAACTACTACTATTACAACTTAAAAAGGCACCGAGCTCAAGCTAAATAGAACTAGTTATCACACATCTCCTTGATCTTCCAAATCTTAGCCCAATGCGCATCTTCCTGCGAGAGCAAGGATCGAATCGTCTACTCCTTCCTTTTAGCATCTTCCTTGCACAGCTTCAATTGTTTCTCTGTAGTTTTCCTCATGCACTTTTCAATACTCGTATAGTTGTGAACTGCAGGACTTTGGCCTGGTGAAGATCATTCCTTGCTTGAGTCAGTTCTTGCTCTACTTTAGCCTTCACGGCCAACACGACGTCCCTCTCCTTCTCGACTTTGCGAACCTGGTCTTGCACCCTCCTGAGATCTCGGTTAAGCTTGGTCATTTCAACTGGGTCTCATAGCTTCATCTCAACACTGTCAAGAAGTGAGCTGACTACGGATTCTTTCAACTGAACAGTCATATCCCATAGTTTGTCCAGCGTTTTCTGCATCGATTTGAGCCACTCTAGATCTACCCATTTGACAACACCGCAACTTCTTCCTTGCATCATTACACGATGTTCTTGACACCATAAAAATGTCTTTCCTGCGTTTCGTCCTTTGATCGCTACAAATTTAGCGGGCACATATCCATGTTTACATAGCAGAGGACTGTCTTCATCCGCTAAACCATGATAGTCAGAGTCATACATCGTCTGGTTGGCCGAACAGATCATACACACATGAGTAAATAGAGTAGATCTAGCTCAATATAGATAACTATCCACAAATGATAGAGATAGAGATGAGATGACTCACATCTAAATCACCATCCCTGTCGTCACGATGCATTTCCTCGTCGTTGCTGCTTGAACCCATGGCGAGAGAGAGATAGGGGGGGCGGGATGGGGTGGCTGACGGAGAGATAGCTGGAGGCGCCGTCGGCTTGCGGCTACGGCAGGATGGGAGAGAAGTAGGGAAAGTGGCTTCGAGGGGAAGGAAGAGAAGTACGGGGTGGAAGAGAAGTAATAGGGACGTGACACTGGCATATGGCCCACTGAACTCGTGAGTTGTGACACTCGCAAAAGGGGATCGCCTGGTATTGCCAGTTTGTCCAGAGCAAGCGGGCAGCAAGCGTGGCCAACCATACCGCAGAACAGCCTACTCATGAATCGCTCTCATGAAGACCATCCCAATCGTCTAAGCACCCCAATCGAACGGTATGTAACAATCGGCATGCAGAACAACTGTGTTAGGGCGTGCCTTCTAGAAGACTCAGTCTAACGGCCACCATTGGGGGGCTAAGGTTAGGGCTCTCCTAAGGTTAGGATCTATATGTGGTTTATGAGAAGAATACACATGCAATGACACTGGTGATATTGGGTTTATGAAAAGAACACACATGCAATGACTCTAACTGTGGATTGTGAAAATAACATGCAATCCAATGACACTGTTGTATACATGTGTGGTTTGCGAAAGAACAGACCTTCACTGACTCTAGTTATGCTTCATGGAAAGAATACACATGGAATGACTCTGGTGGATCCATATGTGGTTTGTGAGAAGAACACACATGCAATGGCACTGGTGGATCAATATGTGGTTTGTGAGAAGAACAGACATGCAATGACTGTGATGGATCCATATGTGGTTTGTGGAAAGAACACACATGCAATGACTCTAGTTGTAGTTTGTGAAAATAACACACATGTAATGACTCTAGTGGATCCTTATGTGGTTTGTGAGAAGAATAGACATGCATGGACTCTAGCTGTGGTTCATGAAAAGAACATACATGCAATAACACTGGTGGATCCATATGTGGTTTGTGACAAGAACACACATGCGATGACACTAGTTGTGGTTCATGAAAAGAACACACATCCAATGACACTGGTGGATCCATGTGGTTCATGGAAAGAACACACATGCAATGACTCTCGTGGATCCATATGTGGTTTGTGAGAAGAACACACATGCAATGGCACTGGTGCATGAATATGTGGTTTATGAGAAGAACACATCCAATGAAACTGGTGGATCCATATGTGGTTTGTGAAAAGAACACACATGCAATGATACTGGGCGTGGTTCATGAAAAGAACACACATGCAATGACACTTGTGGATCCATATGTGGTTTCTAAAAAGAACACACATGCAATGACACTAGGTGTGGTTCATGAAAAGAGCACACATCCAATAACACTGGTGGATCCATATGTGTTTTGTGAAAAGAACAGACATGTAATGAACTATGGTGGATCCATATGTGGTTTATGAGAAGAACACACATCCAATGACACTGGTGGATCCATGTGTGGTTTGTGAAAGAACAGACATGCACTGACTCTAGGTGTGGTTCAGGAAAAGAACACACATCCAATGACACTGGTGGATCCGTATGTGGTTTGTGAAAAGAACACACATGCAATGACTCTAGCCGTGCTTTGTGAAAAGAACACACATGCAATCACACTGGTGGATCCATATGTGGTTTGTGAGAATAACATACAAGCAATGACTCTAGCTGTGGTTTGTGAAAAGAACACACATGCAATGACTCTAGCTATGGTTTGTGAAAAGAACACACATGCAATGACACTGGTGCATCCATATGTGGTTTGTGAGAAGAACACACATGCAATGACACTGGGTGTGGTTCATGAAAAGAACAGACATGCAATGACACTGGTGGATCTATACGTGGTTTCTGAAAAGAACACACATGCAATGACACTGGGTGTGGTTCATGAAAAGAACACACATCCAATAACATTGGTGGATCCATATGTGGTTTGTCAAAAGAACACACATGCAATGACTCTAGCTGTGGCTTGTGAAAAGAACACACATGCAATGACTCCAGGTGTGGTTCATGAAAAGAACACACGTCATCTGACACTGGTGGATCCATATGTGGTTTGTGAGAAGAACACACATTCAATGACACTGGTGGATCCATATGTGGTTTGTGAAAAGAACACACATGCGATGAAACTGGGTGTGGTCCATGAAAAGAACACACATCCAATGACACTAGTGGATCCATATGTGATTTGTGAAAAGAACACAGATGCAATGACTCTACCTGTGGTTTGTGAAACGAACACACATGCAATGACTCTAGTGGATCCTTATGTGGTTTGTGAAAAGAACATACATGCAATGAACTCTGGGGGATCCCTATGTGGTTTTCGAGAAGAACACACAGCCAATGACACTGGTGGATCCATGTGTGGTTTGTGAAAGAACAGACATGCACTAACTATAGGTGTGGTTCATGAAAAGAACACACATCCAATGACACTGGTGGATCCATATGTGGTTTGTGAAAAGAACACACATGTATGACTCTAGTTGTGGTTTGTGAAAAGAATACACATACAATCACACTGGTGGATACATATGTGGTTTGTGAGAAGAACGTACATGCAATGACTCTAGCTGTGGTTTGTGAAAAGAACACATATGCAATGACTCTAGCTGTGGTTTGTGAAAAGAACACACATGCAATGACACTGGTGGATATGTATTTGGTTTGTGTGAAGAACACACATGCAATGACACTGGGTGTGGTTCATGAAAAGAACACACATGCAATGACACTGGTGGATCCATATGTGGTTTGTGAAAAGAACACACACAATGACACTGGGTGTGGTTCATGAAAAGAACACATATCCAATGATACTGGTGGATCCATATGTGGTTTGTGAAAAGAACACACATGCAATGACTCTAGTTGTGGCTTGTTAAAAGAACACACATTCAATGACTCTGGGTGTGGTTCATGAAAAGAACACACATCCAATGACACTGGTGGATCCATATGTGGTTTGTGAAAACAACGCACATGCAATGACTCTAGCTATGGTTAATGAAAAGAACACACATGCATTGTCACTAGTGGATACATATGTGGTTCATGGAAAGAACACACATGCAATGACACTGGTGGATCCGTATGTGGTATGTGAGAAGAACATACATGCAATGGCACTGGTTGATCAATATGTGGTTTGTGAGAAGAACACAATGGCAATGAAACTCGTGGATCCATATGAGGTTTGTGAAAAGAACACACATGCAATGACACTGGGTGTGGTTCATGAAAAGAACACACATGAAATGACACTAGTGGATCCATATTTGGTTTGTGAAATGAACACACATCCAATGAGACTTGTGGATCTATATGTGGTTTTTGGAAAGAACAGACATGCAATGAACACTGATGTATCCATATGTGGTTTGTGAGAATAACACACATACAATGACACTGGTGGATCCATGTTTGATTAGTGAAAGAACAGACATGCACCGACTTTATGTGTGGTTCCTGAAAAGAACACACGTCCATGACACTAATGGATCCATATGTGGTTTGTGAAAAGAACACACATGCAATTACTGTAGCTATGGTTTGTGAAAAGAACACACATGCAATCACACTGGTGGATCCATATGTGGTTTGTGAGAAGAACAGACATGCAATGACTCTAGCTATGGTTTATGAGAAGAACACACATGCAGTGACAATGGTGGATCCATATGTGGTTAGTGAGAAGAACAGCCATCCGATGACTCTAGCTGTAGTTAATGAAAAGAATAGACATGCAATGACACTGGTGGATCCATATGTGGTTTGTGAAAAGAACACACATGCAATGCACTGGGTGTGGTTCATGAAAAAAACACACATCCAATGACACTAGTGGATCCATATGTGGTTTATAAAAAGAACACACATGCTATGACTCTAGCTATGGTTTGTGAAAAGAACACACATGCAATGACTCTGGGTGTGGTTCATGAAAAGAATACACATCCAATGACACTGGTTGATCCATATGTGGTTTGTGAAAAGAACACACATTCAATGACTCTAGCTATGGTTGATGAAAAGACCACACATGCAATGACACTGGTGGATCCATGTGGTTTGTGAAAAGAATAGACATGCAATCACTCTAGATATGGTTCATGAAAAGAGCATACATGGAATGACATTGGTGGATCCATATGTGGTTCATGGAAAGAACACACATGCAATGACTCTGGTGGAACCATATGCGGTATGTGAGAAGAACACACAAGGAATGGCACTGGTGGATCAATATTTGGTTTGTGAGAAGAACACCTGCAATGACACTGGTGGATCCATATGTGGTTTGTGAAAATAACACACATCAAATGATACTGGGTGTGGTTCATGAAAAGAACACACATGCAATGACACTAGTGGATCCATATGTGTTTTTTGAGAAGAAAACACATGCAATGAAACTGGATGTGGTTCATGAAAAGAACACACATCCGATGACACTGGTGGATCCATATGTGGTTTGTGAAAAGAACACACATGTAATGAACTCTAGTGGATCCATATGTGGTTTGTGAAAAGAACACACATGTAATGAACTCTTGTGGATCCATATGTGCTTTGTGAGAAGAACACACATCCAATGACACTGGTGGATCCATGTGTGGTTTGTGAAAGAATATACATGCACTGACTCTAGGTGTGGTTCATGAAAAGAACACACATCCAATGACACTGGTGGATCCATATGTGGTTTGTGAAAAGAACACACATGCAATGACTCTAGCTGTGGTTTGTGAAAAGAACACACATGCAATCCACTGGTGGATCCGTATGTGGTTTGTGAGAAGAACAAACATGCAATGATGCTAGCTATGGTTTGGGAGAAGAACACACATGCAATGACACTGGTGGATCCTTATGTGGTTTGTGAAAAGAACACACATGCATGGACTCTAGCTGTGGTTAATTAAAAGAACAGACATGGAATGACACTGGTGGATCCATATGTGGTTTGTGAAAAGAACACACATGCAATGAGACAGGGTGTGGTTCATGATAAGAACACACATCCAATGACACTAGTGGATCCATATGTGGTTTGTGAAAAGAACACACATGCAATGACTCTAGCTATGGTTTGTGAAAAGAACACACATGCAATGACTCTGGGTGTGGTTCATCAAAAGAACACACATCCAATGATACTGATGGATCCATATGTGGTTTGTGAAAAGAACACACATGAAGGGACTCTACCTGAGTTAATGAAAAGAACAGACATGCAATGACACTAGTGGATCCATATGTGGTTTGTTTAAAGAACACACATGCAATGACACTGGGTGTGGTTCATGAAAAGAACAGACATCCAATGACACTAGTGGATCCATATGTGGTTTGTGAAAAGAACACACATGCAATGACTCTAGCTATCGCTTGTGAAAAGAACACACATGCAATGACTCTGCGTCTGCTTCATGAAAAGAATACACATCCAATGACACTAGTGGATCCATATGTGGTTTGCGAAAAGAACACACACTCAATGACTCTAGCTATGGTTGATGAAAAGAACACACATGCAATGACACTGGTGGATCCATGTGGTTTGTGAAAATAATAGACATGCAATGACTCTAGATATGGTTCATGAAATGAACACACATGACATTGGTGGATCCATATGTGGTTCATGGAAAGAACACACATGCAATGACTCTGGTGGATCCATATGCGGTATGTGAGAAGAACACACATGGAATGGCACTGGTGGATCAATATTTGGTTTGTGAGAAGAACACATGCAATGACACTGGTGGATCCATATGTGGTTTGTGAAAATAACACACATGCAACGATACTGGGTGTGGTTTATGAAAAGAACACACATGGAATGACACTAGTGGATCCATATGTGCTTTGTGAAAAAAACACACATGCAATGACACTGGATGTGGTTCATGAAAAGAACACACATCCATGACACTGGTGGATCCATATGTGGTTTGTGAAAAGAAGACACATGCAATGAACTCTGGTGGATCCATATGTGGTTTTTGAGAAGAACACACATCCAATGACACTCGTGGATCCATGTGTGGTTTGTAAAAGAACAGAAATGCACTGACTCAAGGTATGGTTCATGAAAAGAACAGACATCCAATGACATTGGTGGATCCATATGTGGTTTGTGAAAAGAACACAGATCCAATGACTCTAGCTGTGGTTTGTGAAAGGAACACACATGCAATCACACTGGTGGATCCATATGTGGTTTGTGAGAAGAACAGACATGCAATGACTCTAGCTATGGTTTGTGAGAAGAACACACATGCAATGACACTGGTGGATCCTTATGTGGTTTGTGATAAGAACATACACCCAATGACTCTAGCTGTGGTTAATGAAAAGAACAGACATGCAATGACACTGGTGGATCCAGATGTGGTTTGTGAAAATAACACACATGCAATGACACTGGGTGTGGTTCATGAAAAGACCACACATCCAATGACACTGGTGGATCCATATGTGGGTTGTGAAAAGAACACACATGCAATGACTCTAGCTATGGTTTGTGAAAAGAACACACACGCAATGACTCTGGGTGTGGTTCATGAAAAGAACACACATCCAATGACACTCGTGGATCCATATGTGGTTTGTGAAGAGAACACACATGCAAGGACTCTAGCTGTGGTTAATGAAACGAACACACATGCAATGACACTAGTGGATCCATACGTGGTTTGTGAAAACAACACACATGCAATGAGACAGTGTGTGGTTCCTGAAAAGAACACACATCCAATGACACTGGTGGATCCATATGTGGTTTGTGAAAAGAACACACATGCAATGACTCTAGCTATGGTTTGTGAAAACAACACACATGCAATCACACTGGTGGATCCATATGCGGTTTGTGAGAAGAATAAACATGCATGCCTCTAGATGTGGTTCGGGAAAAGAAAACACATCAATGACTCTAGCTGTGGTTTGTGAAAAGAACACACATGTAATGAAACTGGGTGTGGTTCATGAAAAGAACAAATATGGAATGACACTGGTGGATCCATATGTGGTTTGTGAAAATAACACATATGCAATGACACTGGTGGATCCATATGTGGTATGTGGAGAGAATACACATGCAATGAACTCTGGTGTATCCATATGTGGTTTGTGAGAAGAACACACATCCAATGACACTGGTGGATCCATGTGTGGTTTGTGAAAGAACAAACATGCACTGACTCTAGGTGTGGTTCGTGAAAAGAACACACATCAATGACACTAGTGGATCCATATGTGGTTTGTGAAAAGAACACACATGCAATGACTCTAGCTGTGGTTTGTCAAAAGAACACACATGCAATCACACTTGTGGATCCATATGTGGTTTGTGAGAAGAACGGACATGCAATGACTCTATCTATGGTTTGTGAGAAGAACACTCCAGCAATGACACTGGTGGATCCTTAAGTGGTTTGTGAGAAGAACAGACATCCAATGACTCTAGTTGTGGTTAATGAAAAGAATAGACATGCAATGACACTAGTGGATCCATATGTGGTTTGTGAAAAGAACACACATGCAATGACACTGGGTGTATTTCATGAAAAGCACACACATCTAATGACATTGGTGGATCCATATGTGGTTTGTGAAAAGAACACACAAGCAATCACTCTAGCTATGGTTTGTGAAAAGAAGACACATGCAATGACTCTGGGTGTGGTTCATGAAACAAACACACATCCAATGACACTGATGAATACATATGTGGTTTGTGAAAAGAACACACATGCAGGGACTCTAGCTATGGTTAATGAAAAGAACAGACATGCAATGACACTAGTGGATCCATATGTGGTTTGTGACAAGAACACACATGCAATGACACTTGGTGTGGTTCATGAAAAGAACACACACCCAATGACACTGGTGGATCCATGTGTGGTTTGTGAAAGAACAGACATGCACTAACTATAGGTGTGGTTCATGAAAAGAACACACATCCAATGACACTGGTGGATCCATATGTGGTTTGTGAAAAGAACACACATGCAATGACTCTAGCTGTGGTTTGTGAAAACAACACACATGCAATCACACTGGTGGATCCATATGCGGTTTGTGAGAAGAACAAACATGCATGCCTCTAGATGTGGTTTGTGAAAAGAACACACATGTAATGAAACTGGGTGTGGTTCATGAAAAGAACAAATATGGAATGACACTGGTGGATCCATATGTGGTTTTTGAGAAGAACACACATGCAATCACACTGGTGGATCCATATGTGGTATGTGGAAAGAATACACATGCAATGAACTCTGGTGGATCCATATGTGGTTTGTGAGAAGAACACACATCCAATGACACTGGTGGATCCATGTGTGGTTTGTGAAAGAACAAACATGCACTGACTCTAGGTGTGGTTCATGAAAAGAACACACATCCAATGACACTAGTGGATCCATATGTGGTTTGTGAAAAGAACACACATGCAATGACTCTAGCTGTGGTTTGTCAAAAGAACACACATGCAATCACACTTGTGGATCCATATGTGGTTTGTGAGAAGAACGGACATGCAATGACTCTATCTATGGTTTGTGAGAAGAACACTCCAACAATGACACTGGCGGATCCTTAAGTGGTTTGTGAGAAGAACAAACATCCAGTGACTCTAGATGTGGTTAATGAAAAGAATAGACATGCAATGACACTGGTGGATACATATGTGGTTTGTGAAAAGAACACACATGCAATGACACTGGGTGTGTTTCATGAAAAGCACACACATCTAATGACATTGGTGGATCCATATGTGGTTTGTGAAAAGAACACACATGCAATGACTCTAGCTATGGTTTGTGAAAAGAACACACATGTAGTGACTCTGGGTGTGGTTCATGAAAAGAACACACATCCAATCACACTGATGAATCCATATGTGGTTTGTGAAAAGAACACACATGCAGGGACTCTAGCTATGGTTAATGAAAAGAACAGACATGCAATGACACTAGTGGATCCATATGTGGTTTGTGACAAGAACACACATGCAATGACACTTGGTGTGGTTCATGAAAAGAACAGACATCCAATGACACTGGTGGATCCATATGTGCTTTGTGAAAAGAACACACATGCAATGACTCTAGCTATGGTTTGTGAAAAGAACATACATGCAATGACTGTGGTTGTGGTTCATGAAAAGAACACACATCCAATGACACTGATGAATCCATATGTGGATTGTGAAAAGAACACACATGCAGGGACTCTAGCTATGGTTAATGAAAAGAACAGACATGCAATGACACTAGTGGATCCATATGTGGTTTGTGACAAGAACACACATGCAATGACACTTGGTGTGGTTCATGAAAAGAACACACAGCCAATGACACTGGTGGATCCATATGTGGTTTGTGAAAAGAACACACATGCAATAACCCTAGCTATGGCTTGTGAAAAGAACACACATGCAATGACTTTGGGTGTGGTTCATGAAAAGAATACACATCCAATGACACTGGTCGATCCATATGTGGCTTTTGAAAAGAACACACACTCAATGACTCTAGCTATGGTTGATGAAAAGAACACACATGGAATGACATTGGTGGATCCATATGGTTTGTGAAAAGAATAGACATGCAATGACTCTAGACATGGTTCATCAAAAGAACACACATGCAATGACATTGGTGGATCCATATGTGGTTCATGGAAAGAACACACATGCAATGACTCTGGTGGATCCATATGTGGTATGTGACAAGACACACATGGAATGGCACTGGTGGATCAATATTTGGTTTGTGAGAAGAACACATGGAATGACACTGGTGGATCCATATGTGGTTTATGAAAATAACACACATGCAATGATACTAGGTGTGGTTCATGAAAATAACGCACATGCAATGACACTAATGGATCCATATGTGGTATGTGGAAAGAATACACATGCAATGAACTTTGGTGGATCCATATGTGGTTTGTGAGAAGAACATGTTTGGGTTCTGCATATAAAAACAATAAATTTTATCCTACGCCCCTGAACCTGTGAAGCTGCCAGGACCTATTTATTAGTAATACAGTAATGGGAGGGGCTTTTCGTGAACTCTGGTGCATCCATATGTGGTTTGTGAGAAGAACACACATCCAATGACACTGGTGGATCCATGTGTGGTTTGTCAAAGAACAAACATGCACTGACTCTAGGTGTGGTTCATGAAAATAACACACATCCAATGACACTACTGGATCCATATGTGGTTTGTGAAAAGAACACACATGTAATGACTCTAGATGTGGATTGTCAAAAGAACACACATGCAATCACACTTGTGGATCCATATGTGGTTTGTGAGAAGAACAGGCATGCAATGACTCTATCTATGGTTTGTGCGAAGAACACACATGCAATGACACAGGTGGATCCTTATGTGGTTTGTGAGAAGAACAGACATCCAATGACTCTAGCTGTGGTTAATGAAAAGAATAGACATGCAATGACACTGGTGGATCCATATGTGGTTTGTGAACTGAACACACATGCAATGACACTGGGTGTGGTTCATTAAAGAACACACATCCAATGACACCGATGGATCCATATGTGGTTTGTGAAAAGAACACACATGCAGGGATTCTAGCTGTGGTTAATGAAAAGAACAGACATGCAATGACACTAGTGGATCCATATGTGGTTTGTGAAAAGAACACACATGCAATGACACTTCGTGTGGTTCATGAAAATAACACACATCCAATGACACTGGTGGATCCATATGTGGTTTGTGAAAAGAACACACATGCAATGACTCTAGCTATGGCTTGTGAAAAGAACACACATGTAGTGACTCTGGGTGTGGTTCATGAAAAGAATACACATCCAATGACACTAGTGGATCCATATGTGGCTTGTGAAAAGAACACACACTCAATGACTCTAGCTATGGTTGATGAAAAGAACACACATGCAATGACATTGGTGGATCCATATGGTTTGTGAAAAGAATAGACATGCAATGACTATAGACATGGTTCATCAAAAGAACACACATGCAATGACATTGGTGGATCCATATGTGGTTCATGGAAAGAACGCACATGCAATGACTCTAGTGGATCCATATGTGGTATCTGAGAAGACACACATGGAATGGCACTGGTGGATCAATATTTGGTTTGTGAGAAGAACACATGGAATGTCACTAGTGGATCCATATGTGGTTTATGAAAATAACACACATGCAATGATACTAGGTGTGGTTCATGAAAATAACGCACATGCAATGACACTAATGGATCCATATGTGGTATCTGGAAAGAATACACATGCAATGAACTCTAGTGCATCCATATGTGGTTTGTGATAAGAACACACATCCAATGACACTGGTGGATCCATGTGTGGTTTGTCAAAGAACAAACATGCACTGACTCTAGGTGTGGTTCATGAAAAGAACAGACATCCAAAGACACTAGTGGATCCATATGTGGTTTGTGAAAAGAACACACATGCAATGACTCTAGCTGTGGTTTGTGAAAACAACACACATGCAATCACACTGGTGGATCCATATGCGGTTTGTGAGAAGAACAAAGATGCATGCCTCTAGATGTGGTTTGTGAAAAGAAAACACATGCAATGACTCTAGATGTGGTTTGTGAAAATAACAGACATGTAATGACACTGGGTGTGGTTCATGAAAAGAACAAATATGCAATGACACTGGTGGATCCATATGTGGTTTGTGAGAAGAACATACATCCAATGACACTGGTGGATCCATGTGTGGTTTGTGAAAGAACAAACATGCACTGACTCTAGGTGTGGTTCATGAAAAGAACACACATCCAATGACACTAGTGGATCCATATGTGGTTTGTGAAAAGAACACACATGCAATGACTCTAGCTGCGGTTTGTCAAAAGAACACACATGCAATCACACTTGTGGATCCATTTGTGGTTTGTGAGAAGCACGGATATGCAATGACTCTATCTATGGTTTGTGAGAAGAACACTCCAACAATGACACTGGTGGATCCTTAAGTGGTTTGTTAGAAGAACAGACATCCAATGACTCTAGCTGTGGTTAATGAAAAGAATAGACATGCAATGACACTGGTGGATCCATATGTGGTTTGTGAAAAGAACACACATGCAATGACACTGGGTGTGTTTCATGAAAAGCACACACATCCAATGACACTGGTGGATCCATATGTGGTTTGTGAAAAGAACACACATGCAATGACTCTAGCTATGGTTTGTGAAAAGAACACACATGCAATTACTCTGGGTGTTGTTCATGAAAAGAACACACATCCAATGACACTGATGAATCCATATGTGGTTTGTGAAAAGAACACACATGCAGGGACTCTAGCTATGGTTAATGAAAAGAACAGACATGCAATGATACTAGTGGATCCATATGTGCACTACTAGTTAACAGCCTATAGATAGACAAGATATTCAGTGGCGCATATGAGAAATCATGCGCCATAGACAAAGTTCAGTGGTGCACTAGAAACCATGCGCCACAGAAGATGGGAAGTTCTGTGGCGCATTTTCCACAATATGCGCCACAGAAGTTTGGTGGGACCCGCCAGCCGGGGTGGGTTGATGCAAGTTCTGTGGCGCATAGCGAGATATGTGCCACAGAAGTTGCCTCTTCTGTGGCGCATATTTTCTTATGCGCCACAGAACAAGGAGGGGGCCCCACCACGGAATCTAATTCACCCAAGTTTTGTGGCGCATGTTGGGATATGCGCCACAGATGTGTTTCACTTCTGTGGCGCATATCCCAACATGCGCCACATAACTTGGAGGTGGGCCCCACAGAGGGAATCTAATTCACCCACTTATGTGGCGCATATGGACTTATGCGCCACATAAGATTCAGCATCTATGGCACATTTCCTCCATATGAGCCACAGATGAGGGCGTCCAGATCCTTGTTAAAAAGGTGACAAAAGCTAGCTCTTATCTATCCACCACCACCCATTTCACATCTCTACCTCCTCCCAACTCGTCTTCCTCCTCCCTCACACCCTATCTTGCCCATAGTTTCTCCATTTTCTTGTAACTAAACATACTTTAATCCATAGATTGGTAAGTGGAAGCTTCACTCCAACTTCTAGATCTAAAAGTTCCTTACTTTTCTCTCTCCCATATCTATTTGTTTACTAATTTCCTCTCCACCAACTTGTAGATCTATTTGTCCACACTCTCTCATCGCGCGGTCTCGTCTCGCTATTATTGTGTCTACTAGGTGAGTACTTGGCCATGTGAACATGTAGGTGAAGGTTGTAGCGCGGGCGGTGTGTGTGTGCGATCCATGGCGAGACGATGCTTGTGTGGTGCATGAATCTTTGCAATGGGAGGAAGTTTTTTGTTGCTTGCTTGTTGGTGTCCCGGCCGGTGTGGTTGCATGGATGTTTGCCGAAATGTTGATTCATTTCCATTTCGGCAAATTTTTGCACTACCCATATGTCCTAATTTTAGGAAAGGTCATGCTGAATTTTTTCCGGCTAGCATTCATGCATGTGTGTGTTCATATGGTGTGGTTCTCACCTATACTCTCTGTTTTGACCGCTCAGGCAACCATGGTCCTCACGCTGAGCGAAGGTCGAATTGGTAGGTACAAGAAAGGCGCGAAGGAGGACATGGTTCCGAACAACAAGACCATGATAAGATGTCCATGTCAAACATGCAAACTGCAGCGCTGGATCGACCCAGAATCTAGACAATTGGAGGGTCACCTACTCAGGCGCGGTTTCATGCGCGACCTCAATGAGGCGCCAGCAGGACATGGTGGTGGTCACGAAGACGTGGGCGGGCGAGAAGATGAAGAGTCTACCGGGCATGATCATCATGATGAAGGAGATGCTAGCGGGGATGATCATCATGACGAAGGAGATGCCGGCGGGCATGATCAGCATGGAGAAGGAGATGGCGACGAGCATGATCATGATCATGAAGAAGGAGAAGACGCGAACACACAGACACTGCTAACTTCGGTCTTGTAGGACCCTCATGTTCAAGAACTTCTCCTCAAGGAGACGAGCAACGACAAAGCTGCAGCCAGAGAGAAAGCCAAGCTGACCCAAATGGAGGTAGCCGGGATGACTCCATTGTATCCTGGGTGTCGCCCCGATGATACACATTTGAGTGTAACGCTCAAGGCTTTGGAGATGAAGGCCGAACACAAATGGACCGATGTGAGCTTCAACGTGAACATGGAATACTGGCACGACCGACTTCCTAAGAGGAACACATTGCCAACAAGTATCGAGGAGGCCAAGAAAATCGTGTGTCCTCTCGACCTACCACAGATTAAATACCACGCATGCATCAATGATTGTGCACTTTATCGGAACGAGTACGCGGATAGAACCACATGTCCGGTGTATGGCCAAGGACGGTACAATAGGGGAACAAGAAAGTTCCTCGAAAAGTGGTATGGTAGTTTCCTATCACCCCCCGTCTGCAGCGATATTTCGTAGATCCTAAGGAAGCAAAGCTCATGCAATGGCACGCGGAAAGAGAGAAACCCGAAGATGATCCAGAGAAGGGTAATATCCTGACACACCCTTGAGACGCTAGCCAGTGGAATGCATTAGACATCGAGTTTGAAGAGTTCGGGGGAGATGCAAGGAACGTCAGGCTGGGTATGAGCACCGATGGACTCAATCCTTTTGGAAACCAGAGTAGCACGCATAGCATGTGGCCCATGTTTGTATGGCCGTACAATCTCCCCCCGTGGCTATGCACGAAGCAAAGGTATGTACAAATGAGCATTCTTATTCAGGGGCCGAAACAACCAGGTATTGATATGCATCTGTATCTCGGGCTATTGAGAGAGGAGTTAGCCAGCTTGTGGGAGACGCCGGCCCGTACGTGGGACGCCTATACTAAAGAATATTTCCATCTAAGAGCTGTGTTGCTCACGACTATGCAGGACTATCCTGGTTATGCATATGTACCGGCCCAGGTGAACCACGGACACAATGCATGCGTCAAGTGCATGGATGACACACCGCATCTCCAGCTACCAAGGGTTCTCAGGTCTTCGAAAACCGTGTATCAATACTCGAAAGTGGCTCCGCATGGATCACCCGTGGAGAAAACATGGTGACCTGTTCAATGGTAAGGACGAGCTCGAAAGAGCCCCGCGTCCGAGGAGCAGCGAAGAAATCGAGGAGCTTTTGAATAATTGGGTAGATTGCCCTGCGATTGGAAAAAACGACCGAGGACAAAGCCACTGCTGGGTGTATGGAAAGCAAGGTCTGTTTTCTGGGACCTGCCGTATTGGAAGGTCCTTCACACTCCCCATAGCATCGATGTAATGCGCATCACGAAGAACGTTACCGAGAGTCTGCTTGGCACTCTACTAAACATGCCGGAGAGGTCCAAGGATGGGCCGAAAGCAAGAAAGGACCTTAAATTGCTTGGCATGAAGAAAGATCTTCAGTACCCTGATAGTGATGATGATGATGATGATGATCAGACGGAAGGGACTCAAGGTCGCCGCAAAAGAGTTAAGAAGAATGAGGTGGTGCTTCGCGCTACCTGCTTCACTCTGAGTCTAGAGGAGCTCGAGCAGTTTTTCAGGTGCCTCTTAGGAGTGAAAGTTCCTCACGGTTACTCGGGGAAGATAAGCAGATATCTGGACGTGGCGAAGAAGAGGTTGAGCGGTATGAAGTATCACGACTGTCACGTGCTGATGATGCAGATACTCCCTGTTGCGATTCGTGGGATAATGGACGAGCATGTCCGTGAGACGTTGTTTGGCCTCTGTAACTTTCTCGACGTCATATCTAGGAAGTCGATTGGTGTGAAGCAGCTCGACAGGCTACAAGAAGAGATCATGATGATACTATGCGAGCTTGAGATTTACTTCCCGCCCACATTCTTCGACATCATGGTGCATCTGCCTGTACATGTCGTGGACGACATCATCTAGCTCGGGCCGACATTCCTGCACAACATGATGCCGTTTGAAAGGCTAAACGGTGTCATCAAAGGATTCGTTCGCACCAGGTCTCGTCCAGATGGAAGCATAGCCAAGGGCTTTCTGGTCTACGAGTGCATCTCCTTCTGCCAGAATTATCTAACCACCGAGAACGAGGACGTTGGAATACCCACAAAGAAGCACCTCGGCTAGCTCGGTGGATATGGTCACCACGAGGGCTGCCGCTCACTGCATGTTGGCATTGATGGTCGACGCACTGATTTTGGAAGGGCACACCGACTCGCGCTACAACACATTGAAGTGGTCGGCCCTTGGGTGAAAGAGCATAGAAGCTTAATCAAGCAGGAGTACGTCGACCAGGGCCAGCCGAGGAAGAAGGGAGACGTAACCAGAGAGCACAACTCCAGCTTCACGGGTTGGTTCAAGAAAAGGCAACTGGACAATCCCCCACAGACGCCTTCTACGGAAGATCAAAAACTCATATTATCCTTGTCGCAGGGCCCAGGGCACAACCTAAGGACCTCTCAGTCATACGACATAAATGGTTATAGATTCTACACTGAGGAAAAGGACAAGAATAGTGAATATCAAAACTCAGGAGTAACTATGTTATCCTTTGTTGATGATGAGACTACTGTGATGAAAATATTCTACGGAAGGATCGAGGAGATATGGGAGCTCGACTACTGTGGAGAGATCGTACCGATGTTCCGTGTTAGATGGGCCAAGAACATGGAAAAAGAAGGCCGCTATTTCACCACAATGGTTATACCAGATGCCAAATCAACGAAGAACGCCTCCACAAAAAAGTGACCCTTGGGTACTCGCTAGCCAAGTTGGTCAATGTTTTTTTATTACCGACCCGTCAAAGCCCAACCGTGTTCTAGTTAGGAGGGGCAAGAGGAGCATCATCGGAATGGAAGGAGCCGCCAACGAGCAAAACTTCGACAAAAACGGCGACCCGAAGATCGAAGAGGAATTCGACAAGTACTTCGACAAGCCTACTACTACTAAAGTAAGAAGGAAGACCACACTTCCTACTAAAGGTTGTCCATACACAAGAAGAAATCTCAAAGTGCACGGGCTAAAGTATTCAACCGCGGCGAAAAAGGGCAAGAAGATTGTGAAGAGACACTAGCAATTGTGTGACTTTTTGGTGTATTAATTCGTGTGGGTATTAGTTAGAGACTAAAACATATAATGTGATATTTGTGTGGGTATTAGTTATAGACTTTTTGGTGTATTAATTCACATTTGTGTGTGACAAGCAAACACACAAATATATATGTTTGAATAAATATGCATATGTGTTCTTGCTTTTTTTGAATAAATATGCATATATGTATATGTTCTTGCTTTTTTTAAATAAATATGCATATGTGAATAAATATGCATATATGTATATGTTCTTTTTTTTTGAATAAATATGCATATGTATGTAATTAAAAATATTTTAAAAAAAGAAAAATATATGTGAGACAGCCAGGATTCGAACCTGGCTGCCCCAGGTGAGAGCAAGCGAGCAAGACCACTAGGACAAGTATCAGTTCTTGTCATACAACGACCCCACGCTTTTTTGTACTATGTCCAAAAGTTCTGTGGCGCATTATGTGGGAATGCGCCACAGAACTTTCATACTTGGCCACAGAACGGTTCGGCCTTTCCCCCCCTAATCCCCCTGCTTTCTCACTTAGCAAAATTCTCTCTCGACGATCCCCCTTTCTCTCTGTCGTTGCAAACCCTAGCACCGCCCTAGCGACCGCCACGCCGCCCGGCGAACTAGTGGAGGAGGAGCCGCCCGACGAACCAGTGGAGGAGGAGCCGCCGCGCCCGCCCGACGAACCAGTGGAGGAGGAGCCACCGCGCCCGCCCGGCGAACCAGTAGAGGAGGAGCCACCGCGCCGTAGCCCGCCACCCTCGTAGTCGTCGACCACCGCAGCAGCAGCGCGCACGGTTCGTCCCCCACCCCCACCCTCCCTCTAAACCCTAATTCTCACTGACAGACACTATATTTTCATGGGCTAGAAATCTGAAGTAGTACAAGCAGGGATTCAATACTGTATTTCCACTGTTTATTTAGTACTAGTAGATCATTCAGGCTAGGAAAAGCATGTTCAGTGCTCTTCCAAGTCTAGAGTACAAGCAAACATCTCACATACTATGTTACAACTGTTTATTTGGACCAACATTCAGTCTAGAAAAGGGACTCTCAATTCTTCCTTTGCCTGAAGTATAAGCAGACATTACATGGAAATATTCTCCCTTCCTAGCATCATCTCATTATCTCAAAGTGAATTGCGGGCCAACTTTGACAACATATTTGCAGATTTCTACAGATGCGGGAAAAAGGGTTTAAGTGCGTAGAATTACTAGTTACATTCAGATGAACTAGCAGCATGATAACATAATAATCATCACAATTGGAACTGTATCTATGTCTCCTTTTTTCAGTATAGTTATATATCTAAGCCGCACTGGTAGTCATACAATAAGGAGATTGCAATAATTTTGGCAGGAACTAGCAGCACTTCAAGCCATTAAAAAGAATGGTTCTAAGACGCATGGAGATTTTATCTTTGTTAAATTTTAGCAATTTCAGGCCTGGCTCGGGGATTTTTTTAGAAAATTAACCTTTGCGGCTACTGTGAGTGGAAACAAGGGACTTATAGTGCATACAAATGGAGAAAATATTATTTCAAAAATATTCTGTATCCACTATATTTGGTACTATGGTGCTTAGTTGTAACAACAGCAACTCTAAGGACCCATATGTTTAGCAGTACCATATGTTTAGCAGTACCAAAAATATTACATTGAAACTATAAGAATGTTACAAAGGGATGAAAATGACCCTTGTTCTGCCTTTCTGTGCAACGCAATATTTGTAAATCAATACCTGAAAAATGTTGCTGATCTGGGTCATTTCATTGTCAAATGAAAAGGAGCTGAAGCAATGTTTGCTGATCTAATTTATTTCACTGTCAAATGAATACCTGAAAAGGTTTTACATGTAAATCTGTTTTGCCTCTGAATATGTCCCAGTTTTTTTATTTACATGTAAATCTATTTTGCCTCTGGATGTATAAATATTATGGATCCATGATCTGGACTAGATCTACTTTGATTACAGGTTGAGGTAAGTTTTTGGTTCTTCTTTGTGTCCTGGCCATCAAGTTGATGACCCTTATTTGGACTATGGTGATGATGTACATGTCGTCCTATTATTTCTATTTACAAAATATGGTGTTGTCTGATTTAATGGGGTTGTGGATGGGGGCTATGAATGTGGCTGGATGGGGGCTATGAATGGGGCTGTTTTCTTGTGTGTGAATGTTGCAGGGATTTCATTTGAGTTGCCCATATCTCCCGAAGTGTCGATTCACTTCCGTTTCGGTTGAGAAATGGGCACTCCTAGGTCAAAAAATTAGCAAAGGTCATGCCGAATTTTTCGGCCGAGATTTGTGCTAATTTTTTGCCTCTTTTAAATAGAGTAGTGCAAACATGTCGGGCAACAAGGAGTTTGGCCCTTCTAAGCACATGATCAGCGTCGAAGAACAAGCTAGACAGGCCAACCAGTCATTCTGGCGGGGGTCCCAACAGGAGGAGGCGGAGGAGGCGATGAGGATGACACCACCACCGGAGGAGGAGGCAACCGTCGCCAGAGCTGCTAGGGCTAATGAGGGCAGAGATCCTGATTACGAGGGGGACGAAGATGACTATGATGAAACTAGTGAAGGCGGTGGTGAAGAGGATGACACCACCGATGGCGGCGGCCGCACCGATGGCGGCGAGCGCATGGATGGCAGTAGCGGCAACACAGCCGCTTCTCAGAAGAAGAAGGAACAAAAGGAGCGGAAGGTGCCAGTGCTCGCCACCGTCTGCGATGAGTTCACTGAGGTCACAGAAAGTGGCCTACCCATTGCGCTAGAGGCGATTGCTAAAGTGTACGGCCTGCAACTCTGGGGCATCATCCGGGAAAGCATGTCGATCAACACAAAGTACATCAAATAGGCTGACAATGCAGCTTTGGTTGATAACCTCCTTAAGAAGCTTCACAAGCGATACAGATTCCCAGAGTGGTTTAGAAACCTCGAGAGAAAGAACCCAGTGAAAAAACTAGCCCTCACGAAGATGAGCAATGCCTTGAGCAGCAGGAAAACCCGGGTGAGGAATAGCATTAACAAAGGTGAAAGTTGGGAGGTTATTAGTAAGAAAAATCCGATGCTCGACGAAGAGGAGTTTAAGATATTCAAGGCGGATATAGCTACCGCTGACGCTATAAAACGGACTAACTAGGGAAGGAGTATGCGGGAACAGAACATAGGTAACCACCGCCTTTGAAGCGGTGGTTACAGGGGAAACATGCCATTTGGGACAAGGAGGACGCCGAGCTTGAACACCTTGGTAAAGACAACCCTTGGCTTAAAATCGCGGACTTGCAGCTTAGGCAATTTGTTCGGGCCCGCTACTACCTAGACAAGGAAACATGGGAGGTCATCACCGTCGATCCGGAGGTGAAGGAATTCGAGAAGAAGCTGGTAAGGAATTTATCGCCGATATCAAGTCTATTGCGTTCTAATTAAGATAATGAAGTCAAGAATCTAAATGGGTTCACCTTTCCTTGTCTTTGCAGGAGGAGCAACTGAATGCTACTGCCACAGAGTCGTCCCAGGATTCGACGGAGCCGTGGGACACGGTTTTCAACAGGGCGACCAATGCTTACAAGAAGAGGGACAAGGGTTTGCCGCCATCCTCAACTGGCCATGTGTCCGGCTTTGGTACGAGCATGAAGTTCAAGGAGTACTACAAAGAGGACGCCAAGAAAAGAACGGAGAGGAAGAACCAGGATAAAGCCGATGTTGCAGAGCTGAAGATGAAGGTGCAGACACTGGAGGAGAAGGCGGTGGACGAGAAAACGGTGGACAAGTTAGTGGAAGAGAAGCTCCGCTCGATGATCCCCCCTGAGTTTTTCGAGGTGCTTACTGCTTGGAATGCGGGAGGTCGACAGGGGCCGATACATCGGCCTAGCTTAAGCGGCAGCAACTCGGTCATCAATGTTACCGTGTCGCCGGACCTGGTGACCCCGCCGGCCGTCAACGTCGGGACGCAACCGCTCGTTTTGGTCACACCGACGCCCCCTCCCGCCAAAGATACCAATAAGGCACAGCCAACGGCGGTGGTGCTTCGTGAGGCACCCGGGCGGGAGATTGCAGATGATGATAGGCCGGCAGCCGGCATCGGCCGTGTCTCTACATTAGCCGAGATCCACGCCATCACCAAGGTAACTAATTAGTTAGTGCACGTCATCCCCTTTATGCCTTTGATGCATGACTGCTGCCATCTCATGACGCCCAACAACATGTTTTTACCTCAGGGCACTTCTTGCGTACTCTTGCTTAAAGATGTCGGCGGTGAGTTGAAGGATGTTGCCAAGGGCACTCTTATACAACCGGCAAGCTGCACGATGCACAACAATCCAATGGATGATGATGTGATGAGGGTCAGGTTGGCTCGGGTGTTGCCAGGGTGCGATGACATGGACCCCCCTTTCAACCTCAGGGAGCCGACGAACACAAGACCCTTGGGGAATGCTACAACTGGCCCTTGACATGGCCGAAAACCCAGATTCATCTTGCCGGGGGAGCACCGGCGCCACCTCTCGACCGATCGCCCGGCCACCACCTCGGAAGCCAGTAGCCGCCGTCGTCGCCACCACCAGCTGTCACCATCAACTCTTGGCAGCGTGTGCACCGCCACATGGCAAAGACGTTGTGCCACAACCGCCGTCGCCCCCGCTACCACCACCACATGATGGCACCCATGAAGATGATGATGAATTGGTCAACATTGATGACTTCATCAACACCGGCACCGCCAAAGGATTGTATATGCCTTCTATGGATGAAGAACCCTTAACAGCTCGCGACGACCATCAAGCTGGTCAGCCCAATACATGCACGCAGCGCCTGGTCTTCCATGGTCTTTCTCAAGAGACGCCTCCGGCCGCTAATCCACCACAAGAGAAACTGGGATTGGTTTTCAGCCCCAACACAATCCGAAAGGCGACTGATGAGCAGATGGCAGTGGCTGACACTGTTGTGAAGAAGAAGCACTATAGGAAGAGAGGTAATAATAATAATAAGGGTGCGAGCCAGCCTCTTCCGAAGAGGATCCGGGGTCAGGACGCCGTCGTCGTACCATCCACACAATATGGCTTGCCCTGAGTGCATGTAGCTGGTGATCCGATATTGACTCCGGATATGATCCACATTGCGGTTGGAGCCATGTTAACTTTGCACGAGGGTGTCAAGACACTAGAGGGCCTCCTACTTAAAGACGAAGATCCCAATTACCCGGTTTTCACGGCCAAGGTGCCATTGGACGTGGGCTTCGTCGATTAACCCCCCGCGGATATATTCTTCATAGCGTTCGAGGACATATTCAAGCTGTTTCTCACGAAACTGCTGGACTATAACTTGGTCCGCCTATACGCGCTCAATCTGGCGATCACGATCAAGAGAGAAAGTACCCCGAAAATCGCGATAGTGGATCCCTACTACATGAGGGACAACCAGTTGGTCGAAGGATCAGAGACACGGACCAAGGCGAAAGCGTACCTCGAGAAGTTCATGGTGGACAACAAGAGGAAGGGAACACTTCTTTTGCCTTTTTGTCCCGAGTAAGTACACACACTCGCTCATCACCATCGTAACTGATGCATTTCTTATAGATTTCTTCCTTTGCTCTTTTTCCACTATTCCGTTCCAATTGTGTTGCGTAGAGACAAATACTGCACACTCATCGTCCTTGCCCCGAGGTATTCGCTAGCCACGTATTTCAACTCGGGGAGTTTGACGAAGAAGAAAGACTACACCAGAATAAGGGATGTTCTCAATGAGGCTCTCGAGGGCTACACCAAGAAGGGATGCACCTTCGTAGATAGGGGGAATGTATCAAGGATGGCAAACACGTGTTCAAGCACGTTCTCGAGTTCCCCTGCGTCAAGCAGTCGACTACTAGTGCCAAGGAGGCCTTCTACGTCCTCCATCACCTTAAAGGCTATGTTCGGGATTGCCAGAACCTAACGCTGCCATCTAGTCTCCGAGGATGGGCCGAAACTTTGGCGAAAATCGACAATGCTGATCTTAGAGAAGACTTCCATCGCATTCAGATGAAGTTGTCGCACATCATCATTGAAGATGTCAACACAAGGGGGGTGCCCTACAACAAGCCAGAGGGTTGAGTAAGAGGGAGATCGAAGAATGCCTCCGTAAGCAGGGTGACACAAGGACGTGGATGACGAAAGAGGGCTATCTACCGTTCTCGAAGCCGAGCGAGAAGAGGAAGTCTTCATCATGATCGATGTGTGCCTCTAGCATGATCCAGTGTGTGTATATTCTTGATGGACGCCTGCTGTATTAGTGTGTGTGCATAAACTTTACTATCTCGTGGTCGAAATAGTCATTGTTGTTAGACTTAAACTACCTTGTGGTCGTGTTGTCGTTGAACTTATTGCTTCTATGATGATCTATCTTTTAGGTTTATGGATCCTTTGTTTTATATTCTGTGAACATATATATCTAGATGTGAACCCTTTATTCATTCTTTTCGTTGTATTTTTACTAATATGCCTTGTCGTCTATAGATATGGTGATGAGGTGGTATGTGGTGTACATGCGTAGGGTTCCAGGAGTCTGCGAGGAGTGGGAGGATTGTTACAAACAAGTGAACAAGTTCAGTGGCAACATCTATAAAGGATACGCGACTAGAGAGGAGGTGATAGGCAAGTGGAGGAACCATTTGTGGAAGAAGAACCGGATGAAGATATTGGTCGGGCAAATGCTCTTGCTCACCATTATCATAGCTGTATTCTATTTGATCCTAGTGTAGGCGGCGGTGGCCACTTCATATTTGTAATGTGATGATGTGAACTCTGTATTCGGCGCTTGTGTAAAAATTTGGCACTTGACACTATATATGTATCTCGATCGGGCTCTAAGTGTTTGTATTATATATATATATGTCGGTTTTCATGCATCTACTACTTGTGCAATGTATTTTATACTCAGCTGGATAAATACTGTATAAATACCTGATTATACACCAGGAAAGTATTTTACTTCGAATACGTGTTACGCAATCAGTGGCGCATATAATTATATAGTCAGTGGCGCATGGGCTTTCTGTGGCAAATATATGTAAATGCGCCACAGAAGTTCTTCCTTTGGCGTGTATGAAGAAATGCGCCACAGAAGTCTAGGACTACTGTGGCGCATATCCATATGCGCCACAGCAAGTAGTTATCAGTGGCGAGGTAACAGTGGCAACTAGGATATGCGCCACAGAAGTCCCATTTCCATAGATGGGATGTTTCCTAGTAGTGGTGGTTTGTGAAAAGAACACACATGTAATGAGACAGGGTGTGGTTCATGAAAAGAACACACATCCAATGACACTGGTGGATCCATATGTGGTTTGTGAAAAGAACACACATGCAATGACTCTAGTTGTGGTTTGTGAAAAGAACACACATGCAATCACACTGGTGGATCCATATGTGGTTTGTGGGAAGAACAGACATGCATGACTCTAGCTGTGGTTTGTGAAAGAAAACACATGCAATGACTCTAGCTGTGGTTTGTGAAAAGAACACACATGCAATGACACTGGGTGTGGTTCATGAAAACAACAAACATGCACTGACACTGGTGGATCCATATGTGGTTTGTGAAAAGAACACACATGCAATGACACTGGGTGTGGTTCATGAAAAGAACACACATCCAATGACACTAGTTGATCCATATGTGGTTTGTGAAAAGGACACACATGCAATGACTCTAGCTGTGGCTTGTGAAAAGAACACACATGCAATGACTCTGGGTGTTGCTCATGAAAAGAGCACACATCCAATGACACTGGTGGATCCGTATGTGGTTTGTGAAAAGAACACACATTCAATGACTCCTGCTATGGTTAATGAAAAGAACACACATGCAATAACACTGGTGGATCCATGTGGTTTGTGAAAAGAATAGACATGCAATGACTCTAGATATGGTTCATGAAAAGAACACACATGCAATGACATTGGTGGATCCATATGTGGTTCATGGAAAGAACACACATGCAATGAGTCTGGTGGATCCATATGTGGTATGTGAGAAGAACACACATTGAATGGCACTGGTGGATCAATATGTGGTTTGTGAGAAGAAAACATGCAATGACACTGGTGGGTCCATATGGGGTTTGTGAAAAGAACACACATGCAATGATACTGGGTGTGGTTAATGAAAAGAACACACATCCAATGACACTAGGTGTGGTTCATGAAAAGAACGCACATCCATTGACACTGGTGGATCCATATGCGGTTTGTGAAAAGAACACACATGCAATGAACTTTGGTGGATCCATATGTGGTTTGTGAGAAGAACATGTTTGGGTTCTGCATATAAAAACAATAAATTTTATCCTACGCCCCTGAACCTGTGAAGCTGCCAGGACCTATTTATTAGTAATACAGTAATGGGAGGGGCTTTTCGTGAACTTACCCTTCAAGACCGAAAAGCGTTGTCAATGGTCAGGAGAGCGTGGTTGATGTAGGCGAGCCGAAGCCGTCCTCAAGGTCGTGATGAAGTCCTTGCGCTCTTCTGGATCCAGCGACTTGAGTGACTCAAGTGCGACACCTCGCAGGGAGTTACACACGTTCGGTGCCTGATGATGACTCCCGCTTCCCCGATCCAGCAGTAGTTGTGGAAGTAGAGCTCCCAGATCCGAATCCAGCAGCGCGACGGCGCTCTATGGTGAAGATGTCTCTCGCTCGCGCAGTCCAGACTTGCGACCACGGTCACGAGAGAGAGGGGGAGAGAGAAAATATCAACTGGAGGTCCTCCCAAAAGTGAGAAGACCTTTATTGATTATTGGTGTATTTTATTTGGCCAAATATCCCCACTCTATATAGGGGCAGGGGAGGTGCTACCTCCCTCAAAGTCCCGGGGTGGGACTAAAGGAGAGGAGGGGAGGGGTGGCTGCCGGCCACCCTAGTGGGCCCCGCGTGGGGGTCTAGGCCCAGCCGGCCAGCCCCTTTCCCCTTCTCCCTCTCTCCTTTCCCTAATGGCCCCTCTCCCTCTGGAATTGGCCCACTAAGCCTTTGACCATTTAAATTGATTTTCTCTTTATTTAATAATTATGAATAAATGATTAAATAAACATTTAACATTCATTCACACATTATTCAATCTCCGTGGCCATGTAACACCTTCCACCTCCACTCCGGACATCCTCCGGACTTACCGAAACCCTTCCTTTTTTCTCTCCACTATTCTTTATTGATTCCACCGATCCTATAATCACTCTCTAAGCACCATCAAGCCCTTAAGAGTGATACCCCACGGTTCGGGAACACTCCATACATGGTCGGGACACTCCCGCACCAATGAAACAGAGGGACCTAGATTACCATGTGACCCCTGTGCGTTCCACGAAGATCTTTCGTCGTTTGAACCGGGACAATCGTGTCTTATTCCCTTTGTCACTCGATACTTGCATTGCCCGAGATCTGATCAATGACATCACCATGTCGTGTTCAATCTCGTTACTGAACAATGCTACTTGACTCTTTCCGACAAGTGATATCCCTGTGATCAAATCACACGCTGCGCAGCTAGATACAACCTCTCCGAGTGGGCCCTTGAGTATGTTCCCGTCACATGGACGGACAAATCCCTCTCTTGACATATATTGCCTCAATGGTTTTCTCCGAGTACCTGAACACACCTTTATAACCACTGTATTACCAAGTGTCGCTTGATGCTATCAAAGCACTCTCGGGAGATAGTGATTGATATAGCCTCATGGTCTAAGGAATAGTCTATGAGGATCCATTTCTAATCATTGTAACTTGAACTTTGTGACATGATCAGGTCATGATGTTTAGGTTGGGTATTGGTTCATCATCTCATTCTCGGAATGAGATGACTCCATTTCCAACTGGCATATATGCCACATGATCAGGAAACATGATCATATGTTAACCAATGAACCAGTGACTAGAGTTTCATTAGGAACCCTTGGTTGTTTGTATATCACACGTGTATTGATGTTTCCACTCAATGCAGTTATAGCATGATATAAAAATTAATCATAAACTATATGAAATATGATAATAGTCCTTACTACTATTTGTCTCTAGGGCATATTTCCAACAGTCTCCCACTTGCACTAGAGTACAAATACACTAGCTGCATTTGTTCTCAATCATTGGCACCATGTATCCGGTACCCTGAACATGCTTGCTCATGGAAGAGGTTGAGTCTGGGTCTGTACTTTTATAGTCCCAAATACTTTGCAACTTACTAATGTCACCTTGATTGACATTAATACTTTATCATCACATGATAGCTTCTATGTGTATGCATCGTCGCTATGGTAGTAGAACAAGGCCTGATTCCAGGAGCCTACAGTGACTTTAGATCAACCTCGAGGGCTTTCTCATGGGCACTATGCCCTGGGACACATCATTATACGTTAAAAGTGAACTAGCCCCGCCATAACATTATACAACACATTAGATGGTACCCTTATCTATTATTATAAATGTATTCATCGGAACACTAGTGCACTCTATGCAACTTTCGATGTTTTTGTTCACCTCTCTTCCTACTTGACTTTCATCGGTATCTACAAGAGTTTCCAACATATTTCCTTATAACATAACTCTTTATGTTTGAAGATATGTCATCCTTTATGTATTTGGAAAACACGTCTACAGTTCTCTACTAGACACTGCGGACAAACTTAGCTCAACGTTCTGTGATTCGAACTTGATCACTCTTAAACGTTCCTTAATTGGATCAAATATTATGCTAAGTTATCATCATGGTTTACTAGGACAGAACCTATGTCTTAACATAGTGGATGATGATCATCCTCTTCTTTCTTTCAACCATCAATGTTCAACTTAATACTATTCCTAATTTTGAGTTATTAAGGACCAGTTCCTTAATTAACTCCTATTCTGAAACCCTTTCTAGAATTCTTTAAGGAATACTACATAATATCATAATACACCTATTATCAAATTCTACATCTTATAAATCATTATTTATAAGTATTTGCGCTTTCATTCTTAACATACTTAAGAATTACTCCTATAAGCTCCCACTCAAAATATGTTCCTACATATTTGAGTTTGAGACTTATATTGCTCCCACTCAAAAATATGTCAATCATATATTGTTTCAGGAAGACTTTCATAGCTCCCACTCAATTTCATGCAAATTACACACCCACTCACTATTTTGAACATCTTCAAATCCTTTGATCAAATATCAAATTTGGAGTTTTACTATGAGTTACTAGTACTTCTACTAGTTTGAAATCCACTAGACATTTAGCACACTTGAATCAAATTCATTTGAATTTGTCCAATAGTTGACAAATTTGTAGTTTTGTCATTCATCCCTTTTTCCACTTTGGCTTTGCAGTCATTCGAGAAAATTCCAAGCAACTCCTTTTACTTGTGAGATTCAGCAACTAATTGCTTTCTAATCTCAAGGGAATTTCGCTTCTAGGATTTCTCATAATTCTAGTTTACCATTATTTTCTTAGTAGTTCGTAGGTATGTCATATTCAAAGAATCATGACAAATGATTCACAAATGTCTCGATACTAGATGTGGATTACATTTTGAATCCTACTTCATGTAGTGAAAACACTAGTAGGGAAAACACAATGATCAATATCATTGATTCTTTCCTTCTATGAAGAGAATCATTCAGGAACATTGTCCGTTGCGCTTCTCAACACTCTGATGCAGGGATATGAATCCTCATCGTGTTTTTCACTAATTGCCATTTGCTCCATAATCGAGAAATATCACTAAAAGTGAGCTTTCTCAAGAATGCACCAAAATCCAAGCAATACAAGTTTTGCTTTCCCTTGGTTTCAGCTATTGATTTCATATTCAAAGTTTCCAATGAATACTCTACAAGGACTTATTCGCTATTGTTTTGGTTATATCGAATAACCCCAAAACTTCCACGAATTAAATGGTTCACTACATTCTAATTGAGTGCTAACTATTTCTTAACTAATGGTCTCTACATCTATACTACAGCGATTTATTTGGTGCCTTCTATTCACCCAGTTTGATATCTAATATCATATTGTGATGCTTTGCATTTTGACATTTCAAAACACTTTGCATTTCACAATTTCTTTTATGCCAATCTCATAAAGTTGAATTTCATTACTATGAGAACGACTAGCGGGAGCGCGCTCTTCAGGAAGCGCATTTTGGCCGCAGCGCGCACGTTTCCGGCCACACGGCAGCACGACACATGGCGTGTGGAAGTTCACCCGTGCGTATTTCCGGCCGCTCAACAACGCGTGTATTTCCGACCACACGACAGCGCGTGTATTTCTGGCCACACGGCAGCCCGACACATGGCTAGTTGCTCATGCAGTGCACGCAATGAAATGTAGTTCCACGCAGTGCAATAAGGCTGCATGAGCGGTGCAACTTGTTTACTGTCGACCGAAAGCAGCGCAATGCAGTACACCATGCACTCCAAGAACATCACGTAGTGCACTGCGACCTTAGGCAGTGCATGGACGGTGCACTGCCTGGACAGTGCGTAGTAAAACTGCCAAGACACTGCGCAGTGCACTGCGAACTAAGGCAGTGCAACACTGCCTGGACAGTGCGTAGTACACTGCCAGGACACCGCGCAGTGCACTGTGAACTAGTGCAACACAGAACAACAAGTCAGTGCATGGATGGTGCATTGCCTGGACAGTGTGTAGTACCCTGCTAGCACACCGCGCAGTGCACTGCGAACTAAGGCAGTGCAACACAGAACAACAAGGCAGTGCATGGATGGTGCACTGCCTGGACAGTGCGTAGTACACTGCTAGGACACCGTGCAGTGCACTGCGAACTAAGGCAAGGCAATATAGAACAACAAGGTAGTGCATGGACGGTGCACTGCCTGGACAGTGCGTAGTACACTGCCAGGACACCGCGTAGTGCAGTGCGAACTAAGGCAGTGCAATACAGAACAACAAAGAAGTGCATGGACGGTGAACTGCCTGGACGATGCGTAGTACACTTCCTAGATACCACGCAGTGTACTGCAAAGTAAGGTAGTGCAACACGGAACAACAAGGCAGTGCATGGACACCTCGTCGTGCACTGCGTTTGAAGGCAGTGCAATATAATACAAAAAGGCAGTAAGCAGACAGTGCACTGCTAGGAAATCGTTCCGTACACCATGACTGAAGGCAGTGCAATGCAGAAGAGAAAGGCAGTGCACGTGCCGTGCACCGCCAGGACATCATGCCGTGCACCACAACCGAAGACAGTGCAATGTAGGGTCAAAGGGTAGTGCAAAACAAAAAGTTCTTCAAAACCTATCATATGAGATCTAGTTTTGTAGATCTCGACGTGACTAGCGCAATTGTGAAAACGGATCTCAGTTTGGATGATTCGTTTAAAAGATATCGCATTTTTTATGTTTGAATCTAAAAAAGAAAGGGAAAAAGGATCGCCGCCCCTCTCTCTATAGGAACCACATGTCGCGCGGGGAAGGCTAGGGACAACGCACAAAGGAGTCTCCGGACGCCACGTGCAGCAACATCAGCGATTGTAGAGCGCGCTCGGGAACGCGCGCGCTTTTTCTAGCCTTTTCGTATTACTATTGATCAAATCATAGTAATTAGATTCTCTTTTATCTTTATACCCTTTGTTGATGAAACACTTTGATCAAATCAAATAGTTTCATATTCATGTTTCCTTTGGTAAACTGATTTACACATTCAAACAATCATTTAATGATAATTACCATTTTCGTTAAAACCCAATACATCGAATATGTATTTACTTTTAACAATTCTTTAAACACTTTGTATTCAAGTAATACACGGTGTTCAAGTTATTTCGCCGAACTTAGGCATGATTTATATGTGATAAGAAATCGAATGACTTTCACATATCATCATTATAACTTTGAATTTAAACAATGGTTTTCATTCATTAATGAACATATCATTTAAGTTGGGCATTTTTAAGGCACTTTAATATTTTACAAATGTTCATGCATTATCAATTAGTTTCAAACAACAAGGATAATTCACACATAATCAAACAAGATATGAACACGAATAGAAATCATTCATAAAAGTGGAACAACTGTTTGTTACAAACTCATATGAATAACCGTCTCACAAAGTGTGAGACACACTAAAGGAGTTCATAATCTCTTGATTATGGTAATCATCCTAAAACATAAACTAAATGATAAATGTCGAGGGAGAGTGTCGTCGGCCATCATCATCATGCTCGCCATCAACACGCAACGTCACCTCCTCTCTAGCAAGCACCTCTCATGCAGAAGGACATGTTTTCAGCAAAACAGAACAAGTATCAGATATACTTAACACTTCAAATGTGTTTACAAGATTATAACATTTATAAAACTATATATCAAATATATACATTTGTCTTTGATGACCTCAGCGACATTTGGTTCAACCAACACATTCCTGAGATGTGTTACGAACCTATGGAACTCCATTGATTCCGCGTCGCCTCTCATAACGCAAGTCCTGACTTGTGCTTGGTAGCTTGGTGGCAGCGACTGCAGCACAACGCCATTTGCAAAAGAGCCCGACATCCAGCTATCCAGGAAGTATGCAGGCCTCATGTACACATCATGCATGTGCTCCAAGTGGTCGTCCAGTGATGAGTTCTCCTCCATCTTAATGGAGAGTAAGTCTCCCATCAGCTCATGCTCCCAAATGTGTGTCTGCTCCACGAAATGTGTTCTAAGCTGTAACATCGCCGAACGAGGGTTGACATTACCCACGAAAGGCAATATCTCGTCCACCATTCCGAAACGCATTACAACTGAAATGTAGGAGGCCATCTCCCGACAGATATAGGGGTCCTTCCGCTGCTCTAGGGTCTCTAGGTCAGTAGGCTGATCCAAATCCATCCCGTCGAGTATGTAGTCGACCACATCATTCTAGCTAAGAAGAATGTGGAGACGTGCAACCCATATAGAGAAGTTCGATCCATCTAATCTGAGCTTGTCTCATTCTAACCAATCAATCGTCAACAGGAAAGGTGCCATCTACATTTATAATTGCAAAAGGAAGTTAGACTAAGTTTATAATTAAATGAGTAAATAATAACACCACTTAGAAACGGCTATCCCCATAAGGGTTCCTAGTGATAACACGACCCCTATCAGTCACATCTCCCCCGATCATCACGACCATCAATGTGGGTTCAAGGGTGAACCTTAAACGTCGGTCACGTCATTCATGCGACTTGTGCTCGATCTTTCGACCATCCATGTTCCGAGGCCATGTCTGTACATGCTAGGCTTGCCAACTCAACCTTAGTGTATTCGCTGTGCAACATGGCTTATACACACTGTATGCGAACATAGATATGTCTGACACCCGATCATCACGGCCTACTATTGGAGATATGCCCAAGAGGCAATAATAAAAGTGGTTATTATTATATCTTTGTGTTTATGATGAATGTTTACATCCCATGCTATGATTGTATTATTAGGAAACACTAATACATGTGTGTTTTGTAAACATAAGAGAGTCCCTAGTAAGCCTCTTGTTGAAACTAGCTTGTTGATTAATTGATGATCATAGTTTCCTGATCATGGACATTGGATGTGATTAATAACAAGGTTATATCATTAGGAGAATGATGTGATGGACACACACCCATAGTAAGCGTAGCATAAGATCAAGTCATTAAGTTCGTATTGCTATAAGACTTTTAAATGCATAGTAACCTAATCCTTCGACCATGAGGTTGTGCTAATCACCATCACCGGATGGGTACTTTGATGAAATCAAACACCGCTTCGTAACTTGGTGGTTATAAAGGTGTCAACGGGTATTCTGAAAGTATGTGTTGAAGCGCATGGACCAAGATTGGGATTTGTCCATCCATATGACGAATAGATATGCTCTGGGCCCTCTCGGTGGAATGTCATCTAGTTAGCTTGCAAGCATGTGACTGGGTCACAAGGGATGACATAACATGGAACGAGTAAAGAGTATTTATCAGTAACAAGGTAGAACTAGGTATGGAGATACCGACGATCAAACCTCGGATAAGGGAATTGGTTTCGTATGTAAATGGTTCTATCGATCACGAAGTCATCGTTGAGTATGTGGGAGCCATTATGGATCTCCAGGTCCCACTGATGGTTATTGATAGGAGATGTGTCTCTGTCATGTCTACATATTCACGAACCGTAGGGTGACACACTTAAGGTTCGAAGTTGTTTTAAGTAGATATGGAATGTGCGTTGGAGACCGAATGTTGTTCGGAGTCTCGGATTGGATCCGGGACATCACGAGGAGATCCGGAATTGTCCGGAGAATAAGATTCATATATTGGGGATCATTTTCTGAGTTAGGAAATGTTCCGGAGTATTTGTATGAGGATTCTAGAAGGTTTTGGAATGTTCCGGAAGGTTCTGGAAGATTTCTTGGAGTTTACTTGAAAACCAAGAAAGGGATCAAAGAGTCCTTATGGGGCAAGACAAGGAGTCGTGGGGAAGGAGGACTCCTCCCCCTCCCCAATCCGCCGGCCAAGGAGGGAGGGGAGTCCTACTAGGACTCCCCCTCCCATGGGGCCCTCCCTCCTTTAAATAGAGGGGTGGGGGCGCCACCCCCTGGCCCTCGACTACTACTCCAATCCTAGCCGCCTCTCTCCTCCTCCTTTCTTCTGCTCAGGCTTAGGCGAAGCCCTGCAGAATTCTCTACTCCACCACCACCACCACGCCGTCGTGCTGCTGAGATTCCGTGGAGAAGATCTACTACCGACTGTGGAAGCGCTTCCGGAACACGGCGCCGGAAGGATCGTCCACTCGATCTTGAGATCGGCAAGTGATCGACTACATCAAACACGAGATGCAATCTCGTAACGCTTTCGGATCTACAAGGGTTAGTACAGATCTATCTCGTTGCACATGTCTAATAGATTAGATCTTGACTTTTATCTAGATTAGATCTGGGTTTTGTTCGTTCTTGCGGTAGAATTTTTTTGTTTTCCATGCTACGAACCCATCAGTGGTATCAGAGCCGTGTCTATGCGTAGATCTGTAGCACGAGTAGAACACAATGGTGTTGTGGGCATTGGTGCTCATGCCGTCTTTTGCTTTGTGTACTTTGCATCTTGCGGCATGGTGGGATGAAGCGGCTCGGGCTAACCTTACATGTCATCGCACATGAGACTTGCTCCACGCTTGACGTGTAACTTGCTTTGCACAAGTGGCTTTGCGAGTGTCTGTCTCTGCCACCATAGTATAGATCCAATTTACACTTTGCACTTGATAGCACTTGTATCAACGTTGTGGTTTAGTTTCGTAGGTAAGATCCGTTCTTGTTCGAAAGCCCCGAACCACGTAAAACATGCAAAGAAAATTAGAGGCGTCTAACTTGTTTTTGCGGGGGTTTTGTGATGTGATATGGCCATCATGTGATTGTGATTATATTTGATGTATGCAATGATCCTTGTTGTAATATGGCAACCGGCAGGAGCCTAATGGTTGTCTTCAATTCTGTTAATACCTGCGTGTCTATTCATCTTGTAATAGCTTTATTACAAGTAGTTGTAATAGTTGCTAGTGATGATGGACAACCATGAAGCGGCACCACTGACCTTGACACAATGCTAGTGATGATGGAGATCATGTTCGTGCTTTGGAGATGGAGATCAAAGGCGCAAGAAGAAAGGGCCATATCATATCACACTAATCATGAATTGCCTGTGATGTTAATCCTTTATGCATCTTGTATTGCTTAGATCACGACGGTAGCATTATAAGATGATCCCTCTCACTAAATATCAAGTAATAAAGTGTTCACCCTTAGTTGGCACCATTGCTAAGACTCGTCGTTTCGAAGCATCTCGTGATGATCGGATGTGATAGATTCTACGTGTGCATACAACGGGTGCAAGCCAGATTTGCACATGCGGAAACTAAGGTTATCTTGACGAGCCTAGCATGTACAGACATGGTCTCGGAACACGGAATAACGAAAGGTAGAGCATGAGTCATATAAATGATATGATGAACATGAAGATTGTTCGCCGATGAAACTACATCTTCTCTCGTGAAGATCGGACTTGGTGTAGTGGACTTGGTTCGTGTAATCACTAAGACAATGTGAGGGATGTTGTTTTGAGTGGGAGTTCACCTAGTTAATTTAAGTATTAAATTTGAACTCAATTCATCATAAACTTAGTCTAAACTACATGCAAATTTGTTGTAGATTATGGCGACCCCCTCCATCAATTTTAATGCGTTCCTAGAGAAAGAAAAGCTTAAGAACAATGGAAGAAATTTCACGGACTGGTTCCGTGGACTGAAGATCGTCCTCAGGGCTGGTCAGTTGACCTATGTGCTCAAAGCACCGCTAGGTGACCCACCTGCAGAAGATGCCACCGATGACGTAAAGAATGTTTACGCCACTTGGAAAAATCATTACTCCACAGTTCAGTGTGCCATCCTGTACGGTTTAGAAGCGGAGCTACAGAAGCGTTTTGAGCACCACGACCCGTTCGAGATCATTAAGGAGCTCAGGCTAATTTTTGAGACTCGCGCGGCCATGGAGAGCTATGAGGCCTCCGAAAAGTTCTTTAACTGTAAGATGGAAGAGGGAAGCTCCGTTAGTGAGCACGTGCTCACCATGTCTGGGTACGCAAACAAGCTCCAAGAGTTGGGGATATCGATTCCTAATGAGTTAGGGATTCACCGTCTCCTCCAATCACTGCCACCGAGTTATAAGAACTTTGTGATGAACTACAATATGCACTGCATGAACAAGACGTTGCCTGAACTACCGTCCATGCTGAAAACTGCTGAAGTGGAGATCAAGAAGGAGCACCAGGTGTTGATGGTCAATAAGACCACTAATTTCAAGAGACAGGGTAAGCCTAAGAACAAGGGGAACTTCAAGAAGGACGACAAGAAAGCTGCCGCACCTGCTAAGATGCCCAAGGCTGGTCCTAAGCCTGAAACTGAGTGCTTCTACTGCAAGGGTGCTGGTCACTGGAAGCGTAACTGCCCCAAGTACCTAGCGGATCTGAAGAACGGCAACATCAAGAAGAAAGGTATATTTGATATTTATGTTATTGATGTGTATCTTACTAGTAATCGTAGTAGTGCCTGGGTATTTGATACTGGTTTGGTTGCTCATATTTGTAACTTGAAACAGGAGCTGCGGAATAAGCAAAGACTGGCAAGAGACGAGGTGACGATGCGCGTTGGAAATGGCTCCAAGGTTGATTTGATCGCCGTCGGCACGCTCCCTCTACATCTACCTTCGGGATTAGTTTTAAATTTGAATAATTGTTATTTGGTGCCTGCGTTAAGCATGAACATTATATCTGGATCTTGTTTATTGCGAGACGGTTACTCTTTTAAGTCTGAGAATAAAGTTTGTTCGATTTATATGAGTAATATCTTTTATGGTAATGCACCTGAGATGAATGGTTTATTCTTATTGAATCTCGATAGTAGTGATACACATGTTCACAACATAGATGCTAAACGAATAAAATTGAATGATAATTCTACATACATGTGGCACTGTCGTCTTGGTCACATTGGAGTAAAGCGTATGAAGAAACTCCATTCTGATGGACTTCTTGAATCACTTGATTTTGAATCACTTGAAAGATGCGAAGCATGTCTAATGGGAAAAATGACTAAGACTCCATTCTCTGTAATAATGGAGCGAGCTACAGACTTATTGGAAATAATACATACCGATGTGTGCGGTCCAATGAGTGTAGCATCGCGTGGTGGATGTCGTTATGTTCTCACTTTCACGGATGACTTAATTAGATATGGGTATGTCTACTTTATGAAACATAAGTCCGAAACTTTCGAGAAGTTTAAGGAATTTCAAAGTGAAGTGGAAAATTATCGTAACAAGAAGATTAAGTTTCTGGGTTCTGACCGCGGAGGTGAATATCTAAGTTATGAGTTTGGCATGCATTTAAAGAAATGTGGGATACTTTCGTAGTTGACACCGCCGGGAACACCACAGCGTAATGGTGTGTCCGAACGTCGTAATAGAACTCTCTTAGATATGGTTCGGTCTATGATGTCTTTTACAGATTTACCGCTATCGTTTTGGGGTTATGCATTAGAGACAGCCGCATTCACTTTAAATAGGGCACCATCTAAATCCGTTGAAACGACACCGTACGAATTGTGGTTTGGTAAGAAACCTAAGTTATCGTTCCTTAAAGTTTGGGGTTGCGAAGCATATGTAAAGAAGTTACAACCTGATATGCTTGAACCCAAAGTGGAGAAATGCGTCTTCATAGGATACCCTAAAGAAACAATTGGGTATACCTTCTATCATAGATCCGAAGGCAAAGTTTTTGTTGCCAAGAATGGATCCTTTCTTGAGAAGGAGTTTCTTTCGAAGGAAGTGACTGGAAGGAAAGTAGAACTCGATGAGGTTATTGAACCTTCTCTCGGATTTGAGAGTAGCGCAGCACCGGAAGATGTTTTTGTGCCGCCTGCACCAATTGGAGAGGAAGCTAATGATGATGATCATGAAACTTCAAACGAAGTTACTACTGAACCTCGCAGGTGAACGAGGGTTCGTACCACTCCTGATTGGTATGACTCTGCCTTGAACGTCATGTTGGTGGACAACGCTGATGACCCTGCAACGTATGAAGAAGCTATGGTGAGCCTAGATTCCGACAAATGGCTAGAAGCCATGAAATCTAAAATGGGATCCATGTACGAAAACCAAGTGTGGACTTTGGTGGACTTACCGGATGGCCGTAAGGCTGTCGAGAACAAATGGAGTTTTAAGAGAAAAACAGATGCTGATGGTAATGTTACCGTTTATAAAGCTCGACTTGTCGCGAAAGGGTTCCGACAAATTCAAGGAGTTGACTATGATGAGACATTATCACCAGTAGCGAAGCTAAAGTCTGTAAGGATTTTGTTAGCAATTGCTGCACATTTCGATTATGAGATTTGGCAGATGGATGTCAAAACGGCGTTCCTTAATGGTGACATTGAGGAAGAGTTGTATATGGTACAACCCAAGGGTTTTGTCGATCCTAATGATGCT